>CM035230.1:77237557-77934161 GCA_020226215.1 Sindora glabra
AAACATAACTCTCTTTACCCTTAGTCATGATGGCAATGAATACATCATTGCCTTCAATTGAATCTTGGTAACATGGTTGAAGAACAAATAAACTAGGGATATTGGATAAGGGAACTTTATGATATTTTTTTAATGCATCTGTGATATATTCATTGGTTAGTTGGAACTGATGTATGTCCCTAGTGAGAATGAGTTTTTTTTTATTTCCTTAGTTTGATAAACCTATTGAATTACTATAGGTCTAAACTTCTCACTTCTAAAACTAGTAGATTTTATACACACTACTTAAATGGCAAGAGATGCAAATGCCTTTTTACCCTCATAAGATAAGGCATTATGCTGTGTAGCTAGTTTAAACACATGCATGTCATTTCCTCCAACTGTTTTATACTAAACTCATAATGACCTACTATTCAATTGGTTGATTTTATTATAGTTGATTTGTCAGAATATATGACAATTAATTGTAAACCTTATTTTCCTAACTAGGGTGCAATGACCATGCTAAGTTAAAGAAGTGAAGGTATTATAGATACAAGGCTTTACAAAATATAGAGCCAAAAGAGTCAATATAGAAAACCCTTCTTGAAGATGATGAAACAATTTAACTTTTTACACTAATGATTCAATTTGGAGTTCTTACCAAGCCTATCATGAGAATCCATTGATCAATCACAGAAATATCCATTGGTTTCCTTAATTTTACTATAAGGACATGACACTTGCATTAAAAAGGCTTTGGGCCAACATATAGAGGTTGGAGCTTGAAGTTGTTGACTCCAGGTTTTTTTATGCAATTACTAGAAAAAGAAGGTATATTCATAAACTCTCTATCCAAAGTAGATTCCCACTTGTTCGAATTTTATCACACGCTATTCGCGATGCATTGCCTTCAATAAGGAAGTGGCAGCCCTCATGAGATTCAAGGACCAAATTGAATTGCTTGCAAACTTGTATTAGTAGAATAAAATATTAGGGAAGAATTAACAAAGCTATTGAAAAGAATGATGCTAAACCACTTATGCATGTTCAAACTTACGTTCTTGATCAGTATTGACAATGAAATCTAGTTTGGGTGGGAAGAAATAAGGTTGCCAGTCTGGAGCCTAATGAAGTTAGAATGCCTTTAGCTTTGCCTAAGGACAACTTGGTAATTCATTCCATGTATGAAAGTTGTTCTTCTCTATCTAAGTGGTTTTTTTTGGCCTTATTCATTAGGACGAGTATATCTCTAATGTTTTGAATAATCTTGTTATTTTGCAAAATTATTGCCACGTGAGTGGTACTTTAAAAAGAGCTAGTGTCAGTATAAAATATTAGAGTGTGAGTTGCTCATAAAAATACAAAAATAAATGGTGCATTTAGTTAGTAAACCATTGTCATGAATGAAATGGCATAAACTAAATGACTTGAAACTTGCCACCCCATCACCATAGGTGAAATAAGACAAATGTTAGTGATCTACGTGTGCTATGCAGGATTGGGTGAATGCATCCTATGAGTTCGAATGGAAAACTTAAGATATCAATAAAGTTAAAAATTTTGAAAGCTTTTTATTAGAATTTTGGCTGGATGCAATGCAATTGATAGGAAAGGATAATGCTAAACCTAAATCTTAAACTCGACTAATTCAGTCTCAATAATTCCACTATTTGATGAAATGGGAAGGAGTTCCATAAATATCAAGAGCAAACTGGCAATGATGCTCAATAATATCCCTAATGTTAGTAGTTTTTCTAATAATAAGGTAGCCTCTTACATGACATTTGTTGTTCTAGCTTTATGTGGACTTATTTGTCTTATCACTGAGTTATCTTGTGCAACTTTGGCATCATTTAACATAGTGATTTTTAAAATTAGATATGTATTTATTGAATATTATCTCTCGTTTTATTATGGTTTTTGCCACTTGTGGTAATTGCAATTTTTTCTACTCTCATTTGGCACCGATCCCCTTGTTAAAGGAAAGAATAGCGTTCTAACTTTTTTTTACTTGCATCTATGTTAATATAGATTTGCTTTAAAGCTTTGACTTCATTAGGGGGTTGCAACTTAGGTTGGTGGTATTAAGTATTATCTCTCTTTTTATCATGGTTTTTGCCACTTATGGTAATTACAATTTTTTCTACTCTTATTTGGCATTGATCCCTTTATTAGAAGAAAGAATAGTGTTCTAACTTTTTTTGACTTGCATCTATAGTAACATAGATTTGCTTTAAAGCTTTGACTTTATTGGGGAGTTGCAACTTGGACTGGTGGATTGGGTTCACATCGGATTGAGGTATGATCTTAACTCGTTTATGCTGAAAAGGGGTTTAAGACACCATCAAATGACCTATCTATAAAATGGGTCAACATAACTTGTTTACGAGGAATGTGGCACTTGCCCTAAAAAGGGTTTGGGACACCATCAAAAGGTTTTTACATGATGTGGAGCTTGAAATCACTAACTTTAAATTTTTTTGTGCAATTACCAAGTGAAAAGGGCATATTCATAACCTCCCTCTAGAAAGAAGTGCTGAACCTCATGAGGTTCTAGGACTAAATCAAATTACTTGCAAATTTGTATTGGTGGTGTAAAATGTTATGAGAAAAATAGGAAGGCTATTGAAAAGGATGGTAATGAACCACTTATGCATGCTCAAAATTATGTTACTGATCAGTGTCAGAAATGGAATCTTGTTTGGGTGGGAAGGAATAAGGTCACCTCCCTAGGGCCTAACGGAGTTGGTGTGCTTTTGGGCTTGCCTAAGGATAGAAATGTAGGATTAATAGATATAAGTCACTTGATAATTCATTCTATGTGTGGAAACTTTTTCTTGTTTATCTACAATAGTTTTTTAGTCCTAATCACTTGGACAAGTAATATTGAATACAACTATATATGATGTTTTAAATATTGTAGTTATTTTACAAAACTGTAGTCGTATTAGTCATATTTTGGAGAGAACTAGTATTAACCTAAAATGTTAGAGTGTGATTTGATCATTAAAATAGTGACTAACAATAAATAATAGGTGTATAAGTCACTATTGTATGCTTGTATATATTAAAATAATAACTTTAGTGAGTTGAAATAGTTTTTGAATATATATGGTCTTAAGATTATGTAATCAGGCAACATTTAAGTAATTTTCAACATTAAATCTAATAAATTTATATAATTAGGGTTATTAATACACATTTTGTAGTGTTACTGAAATTAAAAGTTTCATTAGAATTAAAAAAGTAATACAAATCATCTGAAAAATTGAGAATATATGCATAGAACTCAAAAATTTTAATCAAATACTTGTATAAAGTAATTGTTATAACTAAATGCATAAAAAAATTTGATATAGCTAAATAAGTACATCAATTAAAGTGTGAAATTATTATTAGTATAGTTAAATATAGATATATGTGTGTATGTGTATGTTGCGAATTTAATTAACAACCTATGTAAATTTAATTCTTTTTCTCCAATATTCACATATTTTTATAAATTACATAATATTTTTAAATTTTTTTTGGCTAAATGCCACATTATGGATCTAAGGAATGTTAAATCTTGTCAGTTGGCTGGGGGAGGGAACATAGGCACAACACGTAAGTAATTAATTGTTAGTGGACATTAAATGCGGAAGATGGGAGAAGCTTTCTTGCTCAACAAAGTAGGTATGGTGTGTGTAGCTTTATTTGTACATATTAGGAATATAAGGCATGAGCCTCTATTTATTCTTACCATATTTGCCACCAAACTTGTATTGTATGCTTCGGCCTATCTATTGTGTGTGAACCCGACCTTCCGTCAACAAACCTAACAATAGAAGACCCAATAAGTTGCATTGAGGCCTAAATAGACATTTGTACATATATGGACCTGGATCCACTAGATCCAGTTTCGACTGATTTTTATTCTAACCTAATATGTTAGTTTATCTCACTTGTAACTCCACTATTGATGACAATGCGACAAGGATGCCAAACTATAATTCGAGAGAGGCAGTATCAGTGCATGGAGAGTAGATGGCAGATGCAGGCAGTAAATGATTGCACAAGGTTAATGACCACATTGAACGACACATTTGCTACCAAAAGTTTGGAAAAATGGGTAAATTTCCTAAATTTTTCCTGATTATCCACTCCTTCAAAATTTGTTGGGCATGATCTTGCATCAAGGTTGGCAAAATTGAATTTTTACCTTTCTTTTAACTCATCCTTTGTCCTTAATAATCAAATGAGTTTTTTCGATTTAAAGCCTGAACTCAACAGTTAATTGTTGAGTTAACTTTTTACTGAGTTATTAGGTCTATAAGTTGTGTCCATACCGTGATCAGTTCTAACCTAGTTATTGACCAGCTAAGGGTAGCTTGCAATCTTACACACTGGGGGTTGATTTTTCTTCCTCCAAGAACTGTTAATTATCTCATGGTAACATGTGTATAACAAGGAATGCATTGATTTTATGATCTAGAAAGACATTTCCTATGCCTTGGCTTGCCTAAAAATTATTACTATATAAGATTGAATAAAACACTTTGTATTCAATTAATTCAGTACTACTAATCTTGATTACAAGGTAATTAAATTACATTTCATCATTTCATAAGATAGATATGCTAATCGAAAGATAACCCAATAACTTTGTAAAACTTCATGTGTAGGCAAAATAACTCTATCCTATCTAATCAATCGGCATTCCACTTTAATAAAATATTAATTTCCTAATGTTTGCATAGGCAATTCCATAGAATTTTAGGCTTGCTAATAGTAGGACTTGCTGCCAAGCTATATATAGAGGTTGAGCTACATTGTGGACTGCTTTGTAGAACATTATTATCCATCCAAATACAACAACATGTGGACACTCTAACCATCTAACGGAGTAGTGCAATTGGCTTCTTAAGGGTTAATCTACTGAGAAAGCATATAAGAAAGGAGATAAATCCCCACTTAGTTTGTCCTTCAAGATTTGCTTATGACCTAATTATGGGTCCATTCTTCTGTAGACATTGCAAGATAGGGTTAAAACATTAGAGGGTTTGGTTGCCTCTCTTCAGTCGAACTATACCAATATGAACAAGCTCATAGCTAGCTAAATTACAAGATAGTAGATATTTAAGGTTGACTTAATGAAAAAGTTTGATGAGTTGAAAGATTGGGTGAATAGGGTTAAAAGTTGCCTTAAGGATGGAGATAATGGAGGAAAGGTTGCTATCTCTGTGGAACAAGTTTGTTTAGCAAAAAATTTAATCTTCACACAGTATCAACCGATATCTCACATTCTTAGCCAACAAGAGATGAAGCTAACTCTTGATAGTGCAACAAACATAGACTGGGTAAAAGGTTAGATTGTGAACTTATTATTAAATCTTATAAAGGCTTAGCAATTATGTTTACTCAGTGATGATAATTTTTTTTGCATTACCGTAGGTAGTTGCATGCTACATAACTCCTACATACCTTGACATGAAAGGAAAGTGCAAGATGATAAACTTAGAAAAAAATTATGTGGATGGTCGAAGATTATTTAACGATTTGATACAAGATGTTTTTACTAAGCAACTAATCAAAGGTTAGGCTTCTACACCTCCTACCAAAAGAATTGGAGGCAAGGTCAGTGACATTGCATGAGTCTCACTTTCGCTAAGCATATAATTAGATTTCTATCCAACCGTAGCTATGAAATTATTCCAATAAGAACTCAAGGTGGCTATATACTATTCTCTCTTGAGAAGTCCACAAGGTAAGATTTCTTTGAACATGTAGTGTAACAAAAATTATGGGTGTTTATACATATAACTTAGAATGGTTCATCCAACTCATGTAATGAGATGCTAGTTGATTGTCCCTATGGAGACTTGAGTGGGGGTGATATTAGGTCTTTTTGCCTATGCATTAGGTGTATGGTTCTATAAGACATAAAATTAATGCCTTTCGTTCCTTATGTTTGCTTTGTTAACATAGGATCTCAATTCATCCATGCCATGTTGCATCATAATTACAAGTTCTTACCATGGTAGTTATTATAATGACCTATGAAGAGAGGAAGCACAATGCATGTGTAACAAGTTTCTTCCACCCCATTTTGTAGTAAGTCAAACATAGCAATTGTTTTTTCGTTTGATATTGGGTTTTTGGTTAACACAAATCTCTTATGAAACTTGTAGCAAGTTGCCCTTAAAAGGACCTTGACACTTGATAAAGCAGTAAAAGCTTCTACATTCTATACATGTTAACTACTTTGAATAATATTAATAGAATTTATCTTCCCCTTAATGACGACAACATCCATTGGTTCTTACTGATCATTTTACTCTAAGATGGAAAGTTAATATACATAGATTTTGATCCTAGATAATCTAATTAAATCAATGGTAAGGTTATATAGGAGTAAAGTTGTAAGTTTAATATAAGTCTATAACCTAACCTTAGCTAATTGCATGTTTGTAGGTTGCATTTGTGGAAAGCTTGCTAAAGGACAATTGAATCCATAACACTTGTTAGAGAACTATACTTTATATTTCTAATTGGCCAATCACCATACCCAACAAAGTTCCAAGACAAGATGACTTGTATTCTTGGTATTTCATATTTGACTTACGAATATGAATTTGCAATGTAACCTATGTAACTTTGCTCACTACTTTTATCTCATGCACAATTATGCTTGTGATGTTTAGGTGGCTAGTCGGATGACATTGAATGTTATATGGAAAGATTTCAAGACTATGGTACTTTCATATGTTTATTCAATATTTTTAACTTTGTTGGGTTGGATATACATTGAAACACCACAGTTTATCTTGTAGCCTAAAGGAAATGCTGGGTATATGTGCCTAGCACTTGACCTTGTGCTTAATGAGTATAATATGAAGAGAAAGCAAATCATCGTGGCTGCTAAGGAACATTGGGGCCAGATAGGGAAACCAACAATGCTTTAAGCCATCATTATTACTTAGATGTAATTATTTGGCTTATATATATATATGGTTAACCATGCTATCCATTAGATATACTTTTGGTTTGTATAAAATGTAGTTGACAGGCAGCATGAATGTTGTATACCAAGTCAATAGGTTATAAAAGTTTATGGGCTTATAAATGAAATATGAACTTGTAATCAAATTTTTTATGAGATTCAGGAAAAAGTAAAATAATTGGGATATATGAATGTTGTACATAACTCTAGGTGTATTTTATTTTTTGGTTGTATTTTTGTGGTCGATTGTTATTGGCATGCAGTGCATGCCCAAGGTCATGCAATGGATCCCAGTTGCCAGGTTATTGTAAAAAGTGAAATTTGTGCAATGAAAGGTTGATTGGTTTATGTATGGAACTAATAATAAAGTGCTAATTTGTGTACCAGTAAATAATGTCAAACAATTAAGAGAATTTAGGCTCACTTCTAGAACCTAAAAGTATAAATTCTTACGGGATGTGGAATTTATAATTTTAGCTTGAAAATATGTGCATTTATGAAAATGAGAGACTACAACTAACCATTTTGGTAGCCAATAATAATGGTTAATTGATAATGTTAGAACTGATTAAACCCTAATAAATACAAAATGACATTGTTTAACATTGCAAATTTAATTTAAACTATGTTAGTAGGATATAAGAAATTAGCTCGATTCAAATGATGATGTCTTGAGGATGTCTGGTAACATTTTCCAAAGGTCCAATAAAAGCCACCAATAATGTTTAGAGTACTAGATTTGTCCATGAAATATAAACATCAAACCATTTGGTCGTCCATGCATTAAAACTAATTAAACTTTCCTTACTTTACATAAAGCAATTCCATTAGACTAGGTAAGAAGAGTGTGCTAGGATATTTCAATATTACTAATGATAATTTTATTTTAAATTTTGGTTCCTTTCTTAGTACAAATTTCTTTCTCCTTCTATTTTGAGATGTTGTGTTATAAGGAAGACAGTTGAATCCAAATTTTATACAAGCATTTTGCATTTAGATTGCACATTGCATTAAAACACATGAAGCATCCATATTTTAAAAAAATTAGATAATGATAAATATATAATCCAATTAAATTTAGAAAATTTAGATTGCATATATTGGAGACTTTTTTTACATAATTTCATATTAATGTTAGATTCTATGTGTATATAATCCATATGATTAATAAATTAAATCTAATAGTGAATTCACAATAAGGTAATACCAAACTTGATAGATTTATCATGAAAGTATACTTTAGTAATAATTCACTTAATACATAAACTTAAAATCATGAGTTTAAACATCAAAGATGATAAAATGTAAAATTTGTAAAATATCAAATGTTATTATACTATTTGAATACCAACAAGTATATTTTTTCTTCTGTTGACACAAATTTCAATTAATCTACACGCATACAATACAACATAACATTACATATGCAAGACAATGTCATGGTTTACATTCTTGTCTAACTCATCTGTATTGTGTCATGTCAAACATGAATATTCTCCTTGGGGTTCTTTAGATTACAAGAGTTGTAATATGTGTCAATTGTATATAGTATTTGTTCTAACAACGAGCTTACTTATCCTTTTCTCACTAAACTAATCATTCAAACACGGTTGAGGATCCTAACTAAAAGGGCCAAAAATAAATGAGGGGTGCACAAGTGAAGGAATCATTTTATTGAGAATCAGAACCTAAAAATATTAGAGAGCAAAATGGGAAAACAACTAAACCAGAATGAAGATGGTGGTTAACAAAGATTGGTGTGAATTGTTCTTCTATCTGTGAATGTAAACAAATTTAGATTGAGAATATATACATCAAGAAGGTTAAAATAATTTTGTAAACTACCAAAATTATATGACTTTAGAGATATGAACATATCTACAAGGAGTTAAAGGAATACAAGGAGGGATTAATGAACTCTTCTACCCCATATTGCAAATTTACTTTGTGGGGAGATAAAAATAGAAAAGAATGGTTCAATCCTAAAAAGGAAGGAGAAGGAAAGCCACGAATTTGTTCCCTTTGTGATTTTTCTCACCAATTGTGTAACTGAGTAGTAATACTTTTCTCAACTGGATGATATTTTGTGTGTATATGTCTCCTCACTTTCTTTGACCCAAGTTGCTTGAGCCATTTTTCAAACAAGTCTTTCATAATAAGATTGTCAAATGGTTCTACTACTAAAATCTAGCTAGAATACTATGGAAACAATTATTGTCAATCAAGTAAATAATTCTAAACACTTGCAAAAAAGAAAACAAATTAATAAAGCTCAATAACCATAAACGAAAAAACCAAGTTAAAACAAAAACCCATCAAAGTTTTGTGAGTTGGATACAATTAGTGTTAAAATCTAAATAAACATGTAATGGAAATGTTATTTTTCAAGATTTAGAGTGTTAATCAATATACACAAATGAAGATAATGTGCACAAAGCAATTCCACTATAATGTCTTTATTGTGATATTAGAACCTACCTAATGATATATGCTTATACGTTCCTAATAAACGGAGGAGTAGGGAAGGAAGTGTAGTTATGAAAATAATGTCTACTATGGTTGATACATACATTTTTCATGTACATGATTTTTAGTAACTAACTCAATTCTTTTGAAGACTACCCTAGCTTTGGTTTAATTTAACTCTAGCCATTCAAGCAACCTACTTACATGAATATTCTTTTTCAAACAATATACTCATTCTTAGCCTTAAATCAAAGGCAAATAAGATGGTAGGAGTAAATTAATTTTGAACAAAAGAAAGGTACAAAACTTGAAGGACATGCCATGATTTCCCAAAATTGATATTCATATTTCCCAATTTTAAGCTTCCTAATAATGTTTTGTAGGTTTTGAAAACCATAACATAGAGCAAATTTCAACATTATCTTCCTATTCACTTGCATTAACAATAAAACATGGTATTACATGCATGGATAATGCAAAAGCATAAGGAAAAAAATGGTCATAGAATGGCACACAAAGTGCCTTGGTGTATCTTCAATTCATGTAATATTTTATGATAGAGTAAGAGATAAAGGGAGGGTGAAGAGGAAATTTGACTTCATATTCTTCCAAGAAAGATTATATTAAGAGTATAGACATAGCAATTTGAAGCTTCAAATTGCTGCCATTGGAACCTTTATTCAAAATCACCACATCACATTATTTGTAACAAATAGATTTTGAAAATATTCTCTTAATGGCACATGAATACGCTTAACACCTTTATAGCCACATACTAACATGAAGTTTCTACAAAAACTTGCCTCCAAAGTAACTTCCTAGAAATCAAAATTCTTAATATTCCTGAAGTTCAAAGGGTCATACATTTATTTTTTGAAAAGGGTTTTAAATGCATGTCTAAAAGTTATTTCTACATAGCCTCCCGAACTTCCATGAATCCTATAAAAGTATCCTTCTTCATTAATATTTATCATTCTGCAAGAAAGCACTCTATATATTAAAACTACTAAATGGAAGAAAATGCAAAACTCATCAGAACCAGAGGTACTAATTCTTACAATCTATGTAGATGAGCCTCTTCTAAATATTCCAAATCAACCTCTTTCATTTGTAAGATTAAACCTAATGGCATTGTTACACATACTATTATTGAAAAGTAACAAACTCTAAGTTTATATGAATGAGGGGGTTGCATAAGAATTTTAGACTTGAATTAATTCCAAAACCTTTCTAGTTGTTAAAATTGAATCTACCTTGTATACTTGATTTCATGCCCATCATCATGGGGATCCAATTAAAAAACAAACTTATTCCTAGCAACCTCAAGCTTTTCACCATAGTAGGGCATTACAGTCACTTGGTAAATTTTTTTTATCCTATTAAATGTTTACAATATTTCGTTATGTGTATAGCTAAGGAAGTTTTAACTTCTTGATATTATCAATATGACAAAGATAACAAATAATTAAAGCATAATAAAATATCCTTAGAGAATAAATGAGCATTTATAATTGAATCTATTAAAGTTTATAACAATGTTAAGACTAGAAGAGCCAATACCATAATTTTAGTCAATATGCTACTTGAGTCCCATATCTTGGCACAAATGGTGCTTTATAATAGTACCAACCATTTGTTGGGGACTTCTCACTGAAGAAATGTAAAGTCAAGCAAGGGAGCTAAGTTGCTTTATTACATAACATATCTAACCTATAAAAACACGATACCAACAATAATGAATAACTGGTGAGCACCTTTTTCCAACTATATTGACCGAAGTAAGTTATATCCAACTATATTCTTTGCACATAGCCAAGTAAGTTATATCCAAATGTTGTAACAAAGAAATATGGATCCTTCCATGTCCTAAGGTGCAATACCCTAAATTAATGGTCTTACAATCTCACTGTGACATGACAAGTTACAGACTATCATGTAACATGTCTTGTAGCATGCATTTGGGCAATCTACTTTTACAACTTATCCTGCAAAATTAACATACTACAAAAAAATCTTAAGCAGAGTTAGGAAACTGAAAAAAGCTAGGTCACCTTATTATACAGAGAATAACTCTATGTGAAATGTACTCAAGCTTACTTGTTGAACAAAACAAGGATAGAACATGCATGACCTAAGAAGTCCATTACAGCTAAGATTATGGAAAAGAATAACTTTACCACGTGCAGATCTGAGTTGTGAGCTTGTTGATCCATCACTAAACATTAACATTGTACGATGTATGCATACACATACATATATATATTTGCTAACTCTAGATTTACACTAGGATTGTCTAAATTAACTATGTATTTACATATCTTCAATAAGGAACCTATCAAATGTATATAACTTATCAAGATATGCTAACAAACTAATATCTTGTTTGGCATTGAAGTATAACAATTTGTAGAACACTAAATTAAGAGGTAAGAAGATTCAATAGTTCCTAACTGAACAATGATGGAAAATCTAGTAGTGGTCCCTTTAATACAATTAGGTTAAGATGTATACTTGCAACAAGAACTCGATAAACCCTAAATCAAGAAAAATGTATAATATAAAAAATGGGGTAAAAGGAAACATACAGTTGATTTATATAACAAATTTACCCTTATGTTCACTTTTGCAGAATTTGAAAACAATAGTGAAAATCATTCTCTGGATATGTCTATAGAAGCTAATTGGATATTCATTAAAAGGATCTAATTCAAGGTATGGAAACCACTAAAACAAATAATGTAAAGCTTGCAAATAAAAAGAATGAACAAAGGAGTGTTTAAACCTATAAAAAACCTGAGTAGTTGATCATAATAGTTCTAAACCAATAATAATAGGAAAATGGTGACCATTTCATATCATATGTTTGAGCTACTATACATAACATTGTACTTGTGAGGGAACTAGAGGAATTAAACCCTTTATTATGTTTTCAACAACAAAGCAGTCATTTCCAACGAAAAAAAAAACTAATTATAGTAATTAAAAGCAATACCATTTTGATAACATTGCCTAATGTAGCAACATTATACATCAGTGAAGACAATATCCAATGCCTAGTCATATAGTACTATCCATTAAGAACCTAGACAATATAATGCCATAAGTGCATTATTGGCTCCCTAGGTTGTGACCAGCAGATTAATATGTTCCAAAATTTATGACAACCTAATACAAAATATAATACAAAATGTAATACTAAAAGATGTGCTATCAAATTAAGAGATAGAGACTTTCATATTGAACTTGTCAAGCGATCATTTGTTCCATATAGTGTCACTTGTCATCCATGTCATCATAATTATATTCTTACAACATGATCAAGCATACATTAAATTGCTTATAGCATATTATGATTTAGTGTTCATGTAATTTTTTCTTTAATTGTACTTGGTCTTTAAGCTCTTTGCCATCAACGGTCCAAAGTTTAGTGTCATTTTCTTTTACCTTAGTTACTTCAAACTCCATGCATTTAGCAAAATTGTGGGCATTACCATATAGGTTATCATCTTATCAAGGCAATTAGTGAAATAAATATGCTTAATGTTTATCTAGGTCAGATATGTGGTCAAATGCAGATATGTATAGGAGATTAATGTCAACTAAAACAATGAAAGATTAAAGAATTAGTCACCATAAAACTATTTAGGGAATAGCATTTGACATTGAGTTTAGTTTCATCCTTTGACAACATTAACTTATCCCTGGTGTAGTATTGGTCCTCTAGGTTCCTTGCATAACTTGATTCACTAGATGGGCAAGTGGCTCTCATGTGACCTTCCTATCGACATAAGGTATACTAGAGCTTCCCTCTTATAAAAAAAGTAATGGGTGGTGCCTTTCTTTTTACTTGTGTAACTAGAAGGTCTAAGACATTTTCACCATTTCTTTAGATGTCTCTTATTGCTGTGATATTGAGATTTCTTAATTAAAGCTTTTTAGTGACATCTCATATAATATCTTTCATATGCAGGACATTCTCAGTTAATAGCGAACCAAGATTGCACATTAACTTGCAATCCTAGGTGATAAGCCATATCGTAGCCTTGTTAACTTTTTTGTATTGCCATCATCCTCTACTGGCACATTATTTATTTCTTTGGCATTTTTCATCCCACACCGCATTAATACTAATGGTGGTAACTTGTCAATATCTTCTTATACCATTATAAATATTATATTTACATAGGATCCTAAATGATTGTAGCTTCCCACATTCGTATCAGATTTGAGCTTCTTGTTGTTTATCAATATGGATAGACCAAATGATTTCTGGATTCATGAAACATTTCACCAAGTATGTTCTCATTGTGATCCTTTACTTGCAATCAATGCCAACACAAGTTGCAAATATTTTTATTTCTCTCCAAAAGATCCAAAATACGTCCTTTGTGTACACATTGGCACCATTTTACTTTATTGACTTAAATGTTGTAGTTAAAACAGGCCTCCTAGGGACACTCGTAAAATTAGTAGCTACCTTATTGTACCTAAAGTAGTTTAATGCTCTTTGGAAGTGGTGCACAAAATCCACCAAATTGTGGCTCTACTTCACAAATTTCTTGATGTAGGAATTCATGCTTTTGCATAATAAAGTTGTACATAAACTCATGAACATCATGCCACGATGATATGCAACAACCCATATTGTTCTTTGCTTTTACATCTTTTAAATCTATTTGTTTTCCTCAACGTTAAATTACTAAACTAGAGATCTTTATTTCAACTCAAATTATCTTATATTGATATTACCGAATATGCAATCTTTAAACCCCTTGGTAAATTATGGGTCAATAATGTTGCTTGTTGCATTTCTCTACAAATGCCATACATATAATCTGTGAGTACACTAGGGCAAAATACACTTAATTGCATTTCTCATGACTGCACCACCGTTTGTTATTATCAACATTCACACAATGAAGTTATACACAAACCCATGGACATCATGCCACAAAGATATGCAGTAACTCATATTGTTCTTTGCTGGTACATCTTTTAAACCTATTTGTTTTCCTTAACGTTAAATTGCTGAACTGGAGATCTTTATTTCAACTCAAATTATCCTATATTGATGTTACCAAACATGCAATCTTTAAATCCCTTGGTGAATTATGGGTCAATAATGTTACTTGTTGCATTTCTCTACAAATGCCATACATATAATTTGTAAGTACACTGAGGCAAAATACACTTAATTGCATTTCCTATGGCTGTATCACTATTTATTATTATTAACATTGGTTTCTTCCCATTATTTGCTTCAAGTAATGTTTATAGCAACCATTTATAAATTTTTTCTATCTTGTTTGTAATAATTGCACAACCAAACACTACTGTATTTCTATGATGATTAACCCTAGTGAACATAACAATAGGTTTATTATACTTGTTCTTTTTGTATGTTGAATCAAATGCCAACATAGTGTTGAAGCATTTGTAGTCTGCTATATTATTACTATCTGCTCAGAACAAATGTTCTAGGTAACTAGCACTATCTATACTATACTTCTTTAAAAATCTTAGGTCGGCATCCACTTTACCTTATAGATTGTGCAATGTTGCTATTGTATAGCCATCACTTGTTCTCAGTTAACATTGATGGTTAATGTGATTATATAAATCTTTCTTAGCGAAATTAAGCTTGTCGTATCCACTCGCTTGCGTGGCAATGTATCCATATATTTGTGATCCCTTAAAGCCATACGATTGCATTGTATCAACTTAAGTCACATCAACATCTGCCACCTTCCTATGACATTTATGGAACACAATATGTTTAGGTGTAAGGGTACGATGATTGTGATTGTCATCAAATCTGAATACCTTCCAAACACCTCTTTCCTATTTCTTTTTTACTTTTATACAAGTTATGCACCCTAATCCAATTAGGTTAATGTTTTGTGTTCTTTCTTTCATGTTAGGTTTTTTATGTATTTAGCTTTCCTTTTACCTTCCAAAATATATACGATTTGTCTTGATTGAGGTTTCTCATCCTTATTCTTATATATGTCATCCATCCTCACCCTAAACCTTTTCACACGAGCATACTTCTTATGGAAATTCTCTACATCCTCCAATGATTGAAATACTATGCCTATGATACTTTCCTTGGTTATATTCAAGAGATCCTTATTATCTTCGTCATCCATACTATCATTTTGATATTAGTTTTGCATTCCACAATCTTCATTAACGCCTTCACTACTATTATTAACCTCAACATGCAAATGGCCAACCATTGGCATATCTATAATTGTGTCCCCCATGGCATTTAGTTCAGCCAAACCAAGCAAGGTATTTGTGATCCTTTCAACAACTTGCAAGATGGAAATAAGATTAAGTTTTTACATTAATTATACTAATGCTAAGTATATATATGATAAATGAAGAAAAATAGCTAGTGGTAGGCCAGAAAGAAGAATCTTTATCTAAGAAACTTGAAGCCTCCATAAATTTAACGTATAAAATCAATTAGCTTTTTTTTATGTAGGTTTGTATTTGCATTTTTTTAGGTTAGTGTGCATATGTCTGTCTATGCACTTGCATTTGTAGTCTTGCATTTTCCCTGAAAGAAATATAAAGAAATGACCTGAACCTCAACTATAGTCTTAATTTACTTTCATTTTTTTGCTTATCTCAGTGCCATGTTTTTTCCACTCTACATATGTTTATATTAGTGAATCAAATGTTGTAAATGAAATTAATCAAACAATTATCACTTATAGGTAAGTAAGTTTCCTATTGTCCATAATTGCTTTTCTAAAGGTTATTGCTTACTTTTATAACTCACTGTTGGAGTGCTTGTGCCCAAGTACCATAGGCGCTCTACAAATATTATATGTTAATTCTTTTGCTCTACTTAAAATTAGTAACCCAACATTTGTAGGGCATATTAGTAGTGCTAAATATGTTACTTCCATTAATGAATGATATAACCCTTCACTACAAGAAATATACCTTTTTTCAAATGAGAATTGCTCATGTTAAGATTTTAAAGGGAAAAGTATAATATTTATGCAGAGCATAATACATATACAGTTGTGTTTCATGGAAAAAATGAGACATATAATGTCAAAAGCTAAAAATATTCCCCTTAAATATTATAAGGCATTAGTTGTTAGCTCCAATTATTATCATTCTTTATAGAATGCTAGTCCTATTATAGAGGTTTGAGGATGACTTCATTTGTTGTAAACATTATATAATAGTTTTCTACTTTTCTCTTTATATATGTGCCAACGAAATTTATACATTAACTTTAATTGGGAATATTTTTTTGCAACTAATAACTAAGAAGAGCTTGGAAAGCATATAGTGTGCAGATGAAACATTATCATCGATATTTGATTTTGTTAGGGCAGTACTAATTTTACTTCTTTTGCAATTTGTTTAGGTTGAAATCTACAAGGGGAAATTAAGATAATTTTCATTGAAATTAGTGATGTTGTCCTACTGACTTAGTGTATTTTGCTAGTTTTTTATTAGCAACTAACTTCTTGGAAACTAGTTTGAAATTAATGATCATATATTGTAGAATAGATTGACTTCCTCTTCTATGGTAACCTTTTTGATTTATTGAAAGATGATATACAAATTATGGAGGGTAAATCAGAAGAAATAAGTTTACATGGTGTAATAGATGTGAGTAGTTATTAAAGTCATTTGTTATTTTGTTCTTATCTCCTCTGTGCATAGATGTTGTAATTACATAAGACTAACTTAGGTTGTAACTTCCATAGCAGTGCTATCATACCTATTTGGGAACTTGATTCACACTCCATATTAATAGAAGTATAAAGTTCGTAGACATGCTTACATATGAGCATGTGTTTTAGGGTGCAAAAGTGTTAACATCGCTGTCCTTTAAATAATTTATCTGGACATTAAGCATGGTAATAACAATTGATTCAGCAAGTGAAGTGATGTGAATTGAAGTCATGCAAGGTAAATTTTATGAGAAAATTTTTAATAGATAACCTATTATATCAATATAGAAAAAATCTTGACATTTCTATTTTCAAATTCAATTAATGTAATATTTTACTACCATGATCAACAAATTTTCATTTTAGATCATTTTTGTGGACGCTGTAAAAACTGAAGCTTCATAGTCTTCTATTTGTGTGATATATATTAGCATCTTAATCTGATCCTAAGATATCATGACCCTCATCTGATCGTAACTAGCATGGAATTCCCTTTCTGATTTCCACCAGCCTTATCCTAATGTAAAGACTTAATTCCAAATAATAAATATCGTGCATCCATAAGAGAAAGTAATATTTTAGAAAGAACACATGCATTGATGTTTCTATAAAAAATGAAGAAGTTAGGTATGCTTATATTCCTCCAAAATGAAGATAAGCAAGCCTAACTACTTATAAGGATTTAGTTTAACATTTCCTCTATCCAATGCTACGACAAAATAAAAGGCCAAAAATATTATATATATATATATATATATATATATGAATATGTGCTACCGTGCTACTGTGCTACAATTAGAAAGCTCCTATAGAATCTAGCTCGATGCAAGTGTAGGTGGTAACTCAACTAAGGAATCTGTAAAATAAAATATGGAGGAGTGAGTTTAGGACTCAGTGAATAGATAATCTATAAGAATAATAACATTTCATACTTACTTATCCATCGGATTATCCTCTTTCAACCATTCATATCAATTTTTAAGCATAATAGAATTTAAAAGCTAATAACAATAATTTAACATATAATTATTTCATTTTTGACACCTTATGCAAAAACAGTCATGGATGACTATAATTAGGTTATATCTCATTTAGAGCGATAAATAATAGGTACAATATAATTATCCACCTTTTGTCTCCTAGGTTAGCTTTATTCCTTCCACAATCTTTCCATCTTTATCTTTCTAGGGTCTGTTTTATACCCTCCACAAGTATGTCACTAGGAATTTTTCTTTTGACATTCACAACATCACCCCCATCACATTTCTTATTTCTAATGCAATTTGTGGCATGATTCATAATTTCAATTTGAGTATTAGAGCTCAAGCTCTATTCAACATAGTCATAATTTAATTTTAATGTACATCACAATACTTATCAATATCATTATGCCCTTTGGTATAACTACAAGCATTCACACATATCATAGTGCTTAATTCATAACCATTTCTCAATATATACATCTCATTCCATGAGTAATGTAATAAGTTCATCACATAATATATTATATCATATAACTTTTATTTTCTCATATCATGATTATATAACCTATGTAATCATCTTACACTTATCATGAACCATGCTATCTTTAGTGTTTAGTGATCAAATACTAATGTTGGGTAATTAAAAGTCATGAAAACATAAAATAGATTAGGTATGTGTTACTAAATGGTCATCTTAACTATGACCTTTAAGCGGTCTTCTATGAATAAATAAAAAATTATAAATATAATATCTATGAAACTTATTTTATATGAAAATAAACTCAATTAACTTCTCATAAATTGGTTATTTGCCTAAATTGACTAAGTTTCGAAATAGTTATGCGCTTTTGAAAATAGACGCAAAAGGTTCATTTTTTGAAATCCTGAGTTTTTTTTAATCTCTATCCACTATTTTGATGATATTTCAAAATATATACAAAATTTTGATTTGAAACAAATTCCATTTGAAAGTAGACTTAATTACCTTTAAAATGATAAGTAATTTGTTTAAAAAAGACATAAAATGAAGGAGTTATGCCCCTACAAAATTGATATAAATTTTACAGTTAATGAATCAATTCACCTACCCAATTTTCGCCTCTGGACCTCTGGAATCGATTCATTAACCCCTGGACTCCCAGAATTAATTGGTTACTTGGTTTTGAAAACTAATTCGCCTTTGGACCTCTAAAATCAATTCATCAACCCCTAAACCCCTAGAATTAATTCACACATGAAACTTTTAGTTTTCTACAAAAAATTCACTATTCATCCACCTTTAAATACCTCATAAACACATATATTACACACCAAACCTTAATATAATCATCAATACACTCATCTAATATATTATATCACCTCTCTTCATTATTTATTACTTCTATAATATTAAAATAAATTAGATTCAAGCAAAAATTACAAACTAACCCATATTTTATCTATATCTTCATATAACCTTAAAATTTATAGATTTAGCTAAATTATCCATTCATCTAATATATCATATCACCTTTCTTCATTATTTATTACTTCCATAACATTAAAATAAATTAGATTCAAGCAAAGATTACAAACTAACCTATATTTCATCTATATTTTCATATAACCTTAAAATTCATAGATTTAGCTAAATTATCCATTCACCTTATATAGAAGGGAATGCTAGAAGACTAGTTTGATGATCTTTCAATGCTAACCACATCAAAATCTATGATTTTTAGAGTGAGGGTTTAAAGTACTTAATAAATTCAAATAAACTTCAAATACATTATCAACCAAAAAGAAATAGAAGGGATTCTTAATAAAAGTAATGTTCTTACCTTGATTAGATTAAGAAATCAACAAGATTTGAAGTCTTATTGCTTCATTGAAAGAGTGGTGAAAGAAATTTTTAGAGAGAGATGGGAGAATGGAAGGAATGAAATGAAATGAAGGGAAAATAAGGTTTGGGATTGAAATAGGAGAAAATAAGGCCCCAAGGATAATTTTGAAAAAATACTCTTAAACCTCTTCCATATTCGTATACTCACTTATATCAGTGTACAACTTTATACTCCATGATTCCAATTAATTTTTCGTATTAAAATTCTATCCAAATCATATTCCCACATTCTTACTTTCATTAATTTTATCTTAGTTCATATTTCACATATAAAATTCTTAATTTACCTGAATTTATTAGTTACTTTAACTATTCTTTCTCATATTATAATTTCTAATTTATTAATAATTAAGGAGGGTGTAACAATACTTCCTCCTTTCAAAAGAATTCGTTCTCAAATTTTTAATACATATAGTATTCTAAGCTAGTATAAATCATTACTATGTTAAACTCATCACTTACCAAATAAATGAGAATATTATTGTTACATATCAAATTCTAATTCTCATGTAGCTTCCCCCACTTCATGATGTTCCTAATAAACTTTCACAAAAGGGAAATCTTTAGATTTCAGCTTTCAAACTTAGCGATCTAATATCTCCATTGGTTGCTCCTCGTATGATAGCTTAGGATCGACTTGTAATGATCCATCTTAAATCACATGAGAGTCATCTAGCAAGTATTTTCCAAGTATAGGCACACGAAATACAAGATAGATGGATCTTAAATTATCTGGAAACTCTAACTAGTAGGTTACCACTCCAACATACTTGAGAATCAGGAAAGGCCTAATGAAATGCAATGCCAATTTCCCTTTCCTTCTTAAATCTTATCACACCTTTCATAGGTGAAACTTTTAGAAAAACCATATCCTCTACTTTAAACTTTAGTTCCCTCCTTCTTTTGTCCACATATAACTTTTATCGATCTTGAGCTACCTTCAATCAATCCTGTATAATTTGAACTTTTTCCAAAGTATCACTCACTAATTCTAGTCCCAAGAGTCGTGCCTCCTTAGGTATGAACCATCCTATTAGTGATTAATACTTTCGACCATAAGGGGCTTCATAAAATACCATTTGAATGCTGGATTAGTAGTTGTTGTTCTAAGTAAACTCTATTAGTGGTAGATACTTTTCCATTTCCATTCTAGTATTGGAAGCGGCTAGTGCATTTTTATTAGACATTGATGTTTTGCCTTCACTCGCTGACAAGTGAGACATTTCACTGTATTGTTTAATACATCCTTTTTCATCTTTTTCCATTAGAAGACTCCTTTTAAGTCATGGTACATTTTTGCTGCTCTTGGATGCATGATGTAAGATGAATTATGAGCTTGATGCATCAATTCATTCTGTTTACTTGTCAGAATTCAAATCCTCTCTTGGTGGTGAATTACTCGATTTTTTTCAATAATTAGATCAAATTCTTGTTCTTCAATTACTTCTTTTGCTAAGGTTACATAATTTGGATCACTCTTTTATGCTTCCTTAATCTTCTTTATAAGAGCATATTGAATGGCTACATGAGCTAATATCACACCTGAATCTTCAATTGGTGCCTCTATTTGTTTGTTTATAAATTTCCTGCTAAATGCATCTGCTACTACATTAGCTTTAATAAGGTGATATAAAATAAAGCAATTGTAGTCCTTGACTAACTCCATCCATCTCCTTTGTCTTGAGTTGAGATCATTTTGCTCAAATATATACTTTAAACTTTTACAGTTTGTGTAGATTTTAGTGGTTTCTTTATATCTTCAAGGCGAAGATTACCATTGCATCTCCAAATCATGTATAGGATAGTTCTGTTCATGTCTCTTTAATTATCAGGAAGCATAAGCTATTACCTTATCATGCTGCATCAGAACACACCCAAATCCGATCTTTGCTGCATCATAATACACCACATATCCTTTAATACCCAAAGTAAGTGCCAATACTAGTGCTGACATCAAGCATGGCTTTAGTTTCTGAAAGTTGTTCTTATATGCATCTATCCATTCGAATTTCATTCCCTTTTTCATTAGTTTAGTCAATGGTGTAGAGATTTTGGAGAAATCTTTAGCAAACTTTCGATAATAACCTATTAACCTAAGGAAATTATGAATTTTTATGACTGATAATGGTCTCGACCAATTCTCTACTACTTCAACTTTCTAGAGATCCACCCGAAATCCTTCTCGTGTTACTACATGCCCTAAGAAAGTAATACTCGTAGTCTAGAACTCATATTTGAAAAACTTTGCATACAATTGATGCTCTCGTAAAGTTTGCAAGACCACTCAAAGATGTCGTGTATGCTCCTCCTCAATTTTTAAGTATACCAAGATATCATATATGAAGATAATGACAAATTTATCCAAATACAGTTTAAAGATGCGATTCATCAAGTCTATGAAAGTAGTAGAGGCATTGGTTAATCCAAAGAACATTACTAGGAACTCGAAAAGGCCATATCGAGTTCTAAATGCAATCTTAGGAGTATCTTTTTCATAGATTTTCAACTAGTGATAACCTATGCAAAAATTAATTTTAGAAAAGTACTTTGTCCTTAAAATTGATCAAAATGGTCATTAATACGAGAAAAAAGATATTTACTTTTGATGGTAACCTCGTTGAGTTGATGGTAATCAATACATAATTGCATAGATTCATTCTTTTTCTTCACAAAGAGGATTAGAGCTCTATAAGGTGAAAAACTTGGACAAATAAACCTTTTATCTATAAGATCTTGCAATTGTTCCCTTAACTTTTGTAATTTTATCGAGGCCACTCGATATGGAGGAATTAAAATAGGTTCAATGCTTAGCAATAAGTCAATGTGAAACTCAATTTCACAATTTGGGAGTAACCCAGGTAATTCCTCTGGAAACACATTAAGGAATTTTTTTACTACTAAAATAGTATAAACACCTAGGACGAGTTGATTTAAATCTCATACTAGTGTTAAGTACATTATGCCTTCTTTCTGGATAAGCCTTTGGGCCTTAATGCTCGAGATAATAACAATAAAATTTATTAACTTATCTCCTTGGAACTTAGTGGGTGTAGAGCCCTCTATGGAGAATGTCATAGATTTATCAAAATAATTTATACAAGTATGGTACTTAGACAACCAATCCATCCCCAGAATTACATCATAGTCACTCTTATCAAGTAAAATCAAATCTACAGGCATCTCATGATCATGAATTCTTAAGCCTCTAATTTATAGGTGGCTAAAAAGGGATTTCTCTATAGGGGTCATTACAATTAAAGGGTATTCATCTCTTTGGTGGGTTTACTTATGGTGGTAGCAAATTTCTTTGACACAAGGGAGTGGGTAGCACCATGATCAAATAAAACTTTAACAGTAAAAGTTTCAATAAAGATAGTACTTATCACAATAGCATTTGAGGCATAAACCTTTTAGCAGGTATATGCATACACTCAGGCTTGCTTTTTACTTACTTCTCACTTTGGGCCTAAGACATTAGTGTTAGCCTTAGGTTTCATGTGATAAGTTTTGATGATGATAAATAGGTGTTACAATAGCATTGTATATCTTGTGCTAAAGTGATACATTATATAAGCTTTAATAGACATACTATGTTATAATTGATGCATATATATGATATGATGATTATACTTGTTCTTGTCTATGCATGATGTCAAATAAAGAAAAGAATAGTATTTCATGTCTTTATACTAAAGTGTTATAAAATTTTCAATAGACACGCTATACTATGCATCACTAAGTATATGATTAGTCAAGATGCATGATATAATGATTATACATGCTCTTGCATCAATATCTTGATATATTAGAATTGGACTAACTATTTGGTTTGCAAAGTTTATGAACTTATATATAGGAAAGTTCAAGATAAAGAAGAGTGAGCATTGAAGCTAAGAAATGGAAGATCATATTATGCTCAACTCTAGAATATGGAAGAAAAACAAGAAAGGAGATGTGATCCAAGTATTGAAGATTGAGAAGACTAAAGTGTTTAAAAGCTTGGAAGCATCAAGAAAAAGGCCAAGGACTTCATTGGCATAATCTTTTCACTTTAGGCTTGGACTTGCTTGTAAAATAGAGTATTTCATGATATAGAGCTCAAACATGTTTTTCATAATCTTAGCTTGATCAAAATTTTTTAAAAGATAGCCCATAATCATGTTTTTACAAGATAGCCTATGGGGACATTTCAAAAATAAATGAGATATGAGTTTTTGATGTTTTCAGTTTTGACCTTTGGTCATTCTCTCAATCATATCTTATAAAATACTCATGATTTTATTGTCCAACTTTTTACATATGAAAATATACTCAAAGAGCTTTCCATGGACATATCATTTACTTAAAATGATCAATGTATGAAAGAGTTATGATCTTTTCAAATTGAGTCTAAAAACTAGCTTTCTGCATGATAGCTGTTTCTAACCTTTGCTCATTATTTTGAACATATCTTAAAAATGATGTCAGATATGAGCATAAAACTAGTCCTATTTGAAGTTAGACTTAATTAGTTTTCTAATGATAGGTCATTTGCTTAAAACAGACTTAAAATGAAGAAGTTATGACTTTTTAAAGTTGAGTCTGCATTTCTGTCTGGGCGAATCGATTGGCCAATCGATTCCAAGCATCCAGAGAGCAAACTGGTTTGCTTAAATCAATTCTTGAATTGATTTCAGGCATTCAGAGAGTAAACTAGTTTGCTTGAATCGATTCAACAATCGATTCTCAAGGTCCAGAAAGATTTTTAAAGGAAAATTAATTGATTTCTGAATCAATTCATGTTTTCAAAAGTTTGATCTCTCTTTCCAATGAATCAATTGCTCAACCCACTCTTTATGTTCTTTTTTTTTTAAGTCTTGTTTCGAAAAAGGCCAAATTGATTCCCGAATTGATTTAGCTCATCCAGAGCTGAAATGGAGTTAAAATGAATTAATTCAGCAATCGATTCACTAAGAAAATTTTCAAGTATGAATCAATTCATCAACCTTTTTCAAATTTTTCACAAAGTCCCTAAATTCGATTCCAGAATCAATTCATAGGGTGGCAACAACTCTATAACTGCTATATTTACTGAATAATAGCTAGTTTTCATTCCTAACAATCCCAAATGGCTATAATACTCCATAGGCTTCATATATAAGCTAAGATACATCAAATATAACCGAGAGAGAGCCTGAACTACATCTTTAAACATCATTTTACATCCTTCTTCATCCATATCATGATTTGAGCTTATCTTTGTGAAATTTCTCTATTCTTAGTGCTTCATTTGTATTATCCACTCTTTGAGAGAGGTTATTAGAATTGATATTCATCTTTTATCATATTAAAATTGTAAAGGGTGAGGTTTCCCTTGGAGAAACATTGAAAGGGTGAGGAATCCTTTGGAAAGAGAGATTTTGCTTAAGGAAGAGCAAGAGGATTATAAGGCTTCTTCAAGTGCCAATTGAAACTTGAAGGGATAGTGGATTAACACAAGCTTGGAGAGCTTGGAGAATGGATGTGCTCCTTAGTAAGGATATCTAAGGGAGGAACCACTATAAATCTTTGTGTTTGATCTCTTTACTCTATCTTTTTATCTTTCTGCACTTACTCTGTTTTCCTTGCTGCATATACTCTGTTTTTGCTGATATATTATGGTGTAATGTTTATTTTGTTGCTTGGATAATTAAATGGTTTAAAAAGACACTCATCTATGCATTAGCTTCTTAATTATCTATCTATGCAAAGTTAATGAGCACTTGCTCTGTTTTTGTTTATGTTACATGTTGTGTTCTAATACTTATGATGATGTATATATGACTAAATGTGTAAAAAGGGTATATATCTATGTATTGACTTATTAATTCTTTATCCTTAGTTGAATGAGTTACTTTGCACAAGTGAATTAAAATTGTTATATCTTGAGTGCAAATACATTCATAAAACTTTCTTGGAATTGATTAAATTAAGATTATTCTCATGGCTTCCAAAAATCAAAGGGTTTCTAAAAAGAGTTTGAAAAATAAGAAAAGTTTTAAACATACCCAATTCACCCCCTCTTGGGTGTGGGTTACCAAGGCCAATAATTAGCACCCTTTGAAAGTGCTGGAGGGTTTCTAGATCGTGAAACCGATAGAGGATTCAAATTACTCTATTGAGATACAGAATAACTCGCACCTTAAGTACAACATTTTCAAAGCAATCCTTTGCTTTATGCCTAATCATCCCACTCTTGAAGCATTGTCCTTCAAAATAATTGCAAAGATCGCTATGATGGCAACAACATTATAAACACCAAAGTTTTAAAGGTCGGTTCTGTTAGCTTGGAGGGGTAGAATGAGTTCTTAGCCTTTCAAGGTTGATTCTTGAAGAATGTCTACCACACATGCCTTAAAAAGGTGGTGATCCTTTAATAGGTGGTTCCATCATGTCCCGAAATAACTTTATAAGGTATCCCCTTCAAAGAATGTATTTAACTCGGTCCTTTGGATCGACTCCGCTTCTTACTTCCATCTTGAGCTTGCCTCTCTTTTCTCTCATTAACTTTCATGTCAAAAGCTAGTGCTTAGTACACCACTTTTTGATAAGTGGCATCACAATCAACATGGATTCTCTTAACATAGAAATCTTTAAGACCATATGTAAACCTCTAAATTTTTTGTTCCTCTGTAAAAACCAAATATGGAGCATATTGGGATAATCAAGTAAACTAGGTGTTATACTCTATGATAGATAAACTCTTTTGTTTTATGGTATCAAATTCCCTAACTTTTCCTCAACGAACACTTGGTGGTAAAAAGTAATTTATGAATAATTCTCGAAAGGCTTCCTAAGTTAAAGGCTCCAATCGCAGATTCCGATTAGTTACTACAACGATGAACTAATGATGGGCCACATCATCTAATTGATAACACACCAATTCAATTAACAAAGAGATAGGGCTTTGTAATATCCCTCCTAACCTTGCAATATGTTCCAAGAATTGATATGGCTCTACTATCGAATCAAAACTGGAGTATCTAGGTGGATTTAATCGGAGAAACTTATGTACAATTTTAAACTTATCCCTCATTCCTTTTATAGAAAGGGTATGACCATGCTTGCTTTCTCTTCTTTGATCATGACTTTCATCGTAATCATTAGGGTTGTTTGAAGGCTCACTTTGATCCTTTGAGGCATCATGCCCTAACTATTAGGTAAGGATCGCATTAACTTAGTTGAGAACATGTTCTAGAAAAGGTGTAGTCCAGGATAGAAATTGCTGATCAACTTCCTCACTAGCCTATTGCTTAACATTTCAAGTTTAAGGAGCCCTGATGATTTCTTATCTTCAGGGTGATTGGTTTGTGCTTGACCTCACGTGTTGACCATTTCCTAAATATCCATAAATTTTTTCAAACAATCATATAGCAATATGGATAATTAATAGGTAACTCATTAATAAATTAATCAAATAGCTCATAATGTACCACATCACATACAAACTCCACCACCTATCATCATGATATAATAAGGTCCATCGAAATGGTACTGATGGTACGTGATCCCATATGCACACATACCACTAGTATAATTTTAGTCAATAACTATTATAGTAGCACATAGATATAACCTAAGGGTATGACCATGCTCACTTTCTCTTCTCTGCTCTGATACCATCTTTGTCATAACTCTAACTTGATTGTGACCGGCATAGAACCTCCTTTTTGATTTCCACTAGCCTGACCTTAATGTAAAGACTTAATTCTGATTAATAAATATTATGCATCTATAAGAGAAATTAATATTTCAAAAAGAACACATGCATTGAGGTTTTTACAAAAAATGAAAAAGTTAGGTATGCTTATAGTCCTCATAAATGAGAATAAACAAGCCTAATTAACTCATAAGGATTTAGTTCAATATTTCCTCTATCTAATACTAAAACAAAATAAGAGGCCTAAAATATTCTATGTATATGAATTTGTACTACCATACTTCCATTAGAAAGCTATCATAGAATCTAGCTCTATGAAAGTGGATGTGGTGGCTTAACCTAGAAATTTGTAAAATAAAATACGAAGAAGTGAGTCTAGGGCTCAGTAAGTAGATAATCTATAAGAATAATAACATTTCATACTTACTTATCTATCGGACTATCCTCTTTTAACCATTCATATCAAATTTAAGCATAATAGAATCCAAGAGCCAATAATAATCATTTAACATATAATCATTTTATTTTCAACACCTTATGTAAAAACAATCATGGATAAATATAATTAGGTTATATCTCATTTAGAGCAATAAATAATAGGTACAATACAATTATCCACCTTTTGTCTCCTAGGTTAGCTTTATTCCTTCCACAACCTTTCCATCCTTGTCTTTCTAGGATTTGCATTATACCCTCCATAAGTATGTCATTGAGAATTTTTCATCCAATATTCACAACATCACCCCCATTATATTTCTCATCTCTAATGCCATTTGTGGCATGATTCACAATTTTAATTTGAGTATTAGAGCTTAAGCTCTATTCAATACAATCACAATTCAATTTCAATGTACATCATAATACTTATCAATATCATTATGCCCTCTGATATAGCTATAAGCATTCACACATATCATAGTACTCAATTCATAAGCATTTCTCAATATATACATCTCATTCCATGAATAAAGTAATAAGTTCATCATATCATATGTTACATTACACAACTTTTATTTTCTCATGCTATGATTATATAACCTATATAATTAACTTACACTTATCATGAACCATACTATCTTTAGTGTTTAGTGACCAAATACTAATGTTAGGTAATTAAAAGTTATGAAAACATAAAATAGATAAGATATGTGTTACTAAATGGTCATCTTAACTATGACCTTTAAGTGATTTTCTATGAATAAATTGAAAATTATAAATATAATATCCATAAAACTCATTTCATATGAAGATAGACTCAATTAGCTTTTCATAGACTAGTTATTTGCCTAAATTGACTAAGTTTTGAAATGGTTACATCCTTTTGAAAATAAACACAAAAGGTCCATTTTTTTAAATCTTGAGTTTTTTTATCTATGTCCATTATTTTGATGATATCTCAAAATATATATAAAATTTTAACTTTAAACTAATTCCATTTGAAAGTAGACTCAATCACCTTAAAAATGATAGGTAGTTTATTTAAAACAGACATAAGATGAAGAAGTTATGTCCTTACAAAGTCGGTATAAAATTCTACAGTCGATGAATTAATTCATGAATCAATTCACCCACCTAGTTTTCGCCTTTGGACCTCTGGAATTGATTTATCAACCCTTGGACCCCCAAATCGATTGGTTACTCAATTCTGAAACCTTGTTTCACCTTTGGATCTCATGAATTAATTCACGATTCAATTCACACATGAAAATCTTAGTTTTCTATGAAAAATTCACTGTTCATTCACCTTTAAATACCTCATAAACATATATATTACACACTAAACCTTAATATAATCACCAATATACTCATCTAACATATCATATCACCTCTTTCCATTATTTATTACTTCCATAACATCAAAATAAACCAGATTCAAGAAAAAATTCCAAACTAACCTATATTTCATTTATGTCTTCATATACCTTAAAATCCATAGATTTATCTAAATTATTCACTCACCTTATATGGAAGAGGATGTTAGAAGACTAGTTTAATGATCTTTCAATCTTAACCACATCAAAATCCATTATTTCTAGAGTGAGGGTTTAAAGTGCTCAATAAAATTAAATAAACTTTAAATCATTTATTAACTAAGAAGAAATAGAAGGGATTCTTGATAAAAGTAATGTTCTTACCTTAATTAGATCAAGAAATCAACAAGATTTGCAATCCTTTTGCTTGATTGAAAGAGTGGTGAAAGAAATTTTTAAAGAGAGATGGGAGAATAAAAGGAATGGAGTAAAATAAGGGGAAAATAGGTGAAAATAAGGCCCTAAGGGTAATTTTGAAAAAATGCTCTTAAACCTTTCATATTCATATACTCACTTATATCAGTATGTAACTTTATACTTCATGATTCCAATTAATTTTTCTCATCAAAATTCTACCCAAATTATATTCCCACATCCTTACTTTCATTAATTCTATTTTATTTCATATTTCACACATAAAATTCTTAATTAACTTGAATTTATTGGTTACTTTAACTATTCTTTCTTATATCATAATTTCTAATTTATTAATAATTAAGGAGGGTGTATTATAAGATTTATAGAGGGGGATATGTAACCAAGTAGTTGTAGAGACTTCTATTTGGCTTCAAATATATGATTCATTATTTCATTTAATTGACATGCAAAGGATATTACAAAAATTTCTTTTCCTTTTTAAGAAATATTGTAAATGAATAGGTAACACTAGAAATGCCACTTGTGTTCTATGACTATCATAAATTTAAGACTCAAGGAAATAAACATGGCCAATAATAGAAGTTATTGTGTTAACATATTCACAATATAACAAGAGTTTTTGTAAGACAAAAGGTATTCTTTTTTCCTATATTGTTAACAACCTCATATACCATTCTTGGAGAATTTAACACTATGACAATAAAGTGGTTAGGAAAATTAATTCTTATGGACCTAACAAGGACATGGAAAATGGAAAAATTATAAGCTAATAAAAAAGTTCTAAGAAAAGTTAAGCCAATAAACAAATCCCAGTTTACTTTTAGGAACATGATAAATGCTTTAAATGTGGATTTCAAGGAAAAAGAAACCACGTGCCTTATCATGATTCCAAGCTTGCTCCAATTATTCAGGATGCACTTGTTAGTTTGTCCCCCAATCCATCATATCATACCAATAATTTAGTGTTAAAACCAATTGTTTCTTATCCACAAGTAAGGAATATTAGAACTGCATTACTCTGCTATTACTCTTCTAATGCCTTAAATGTATTAGACATTTAAGGTATGTTTTAGTGCAAGGTATGTTTTGCACAATACTTTTAAAGCATGGTCTCCTTCCTTTCTACATTTAGACATCAAATCTCATCGGTGAGAGATAATGATAAATGAATAAGGTCTAGTATAATTAAACTCTAACCTTCCTTATAAGGAATTGATTCTATTAAATTCACTAGGACAGCTTATTGCAACTTTCCCAAGTAGTTATAGTTTTAGCTATTTAACTTATTTATTAACCATCAAAATACAATTTGTATCTCTATCTTTATGATAATAAAACTAACCTCTAATGAAAGGCAATGTAGCTTAAAATAAAACTCTCAAGGCTCCACTCCTAAGGACACCATTAATTCCCTTAATTAATAGGTTCTCTATCCTTTTACAAGCCCATTTAGTTCCTAGTGCCATTAATTCCTCTGGTTAACGGCCTAACATTGACTACTTGAAGGATGCCTGTATTTACATTTCAAGATAATGCAACTAGATAAAAGAATAACACTAATAGGAAATTCATCGACAATTCTTGCTGTAAGGTATAAAGCTCTTGGTTTTGATTCTCCTCATACGGGTAGAAAATGTTTCATTATTCTATCTAATTCTCCTTCTTATTCTAAAGTAGTTTCATCCTTCCATCATTTGCTCCTGTGGATTCCTTTTTTATGTTATGTTCGCTTTTCTACTTGTTTTGGGTTAGTGTGCTTTGTATTCAAAACTAAAAACAATAAATTGTAGCAAAAATTAGTAAGAAATAAAGATTAAAGCTTTTGTACTATCTTTTTAGGTTTCAATTTTTTGCTTTGGGTCCTTACAACATTAACTTATTTTTTTCATTTCTAAAGAAAATATAACTTGTTAGGGGATTAAATTGCAATGGAAGGAACATTTGTGCACCTTAATTGTCACCTAGCAGTGAATTTTGAAAATTTTGATTGGAGTTAATAAATCCTGGACAAAAGCTAAGGGATGGAAGTCTTGCCTAATTATAGGCTTCATTCTACTCCACTTGGTTAGATGAGCAAGAAATGTGCTTCTTTTTTTCATTACTACTAGCATACATCAATACATATAGTGAACTCCACCAATTTTGGGTGAGTCATAGAAAAGCTATTGTGCAAGAATTTTTTGCCAATAACTGTACGATCCGTTTACACTTATTTGTTGGACTCTTATTTTTGTTTACTATAGATACCCATAAGATGTTATATATATATATATATATATATATATATATATATATATATATATATATATATATATATATATATATATATATATATAATGGGGATCATTTGACACCATTTTAAAACTTACACTCTTACACTCAATTTGCATTGTTAATTTCCATTACATCCAACAGCTAAATATTATAGCATAGTTGGACACATTAATTCACTTGAAAACTCACGTGACCTACTTTTTATTTATTTCATACACATACTTGCTCTCATTCTTTCTCTTTCTCCAAGCCTTACTTACTTACGTCTTCTTTTATTCCCTTCGTTTCCTCAAACTTGCAAATATGAGTTTCAAGAAATTTGGTCTTCTTTTACCTTAAATGTAAACTGTGTCTTCTTCTTTTGTCTTCTTATATAAAATTAAAAAAAAATTAACCTATGACATGGCATTAGAATACACATAGTTCCCAATTATTAAAATTAAAATAACAATAGATATTGTGCACATGCATATAATTAAAGAAGATTTTTTATACTTTGGCTTAATTTGTTACTCTAACTTTTGCCTTCTTCGTTGGAGGTTCCATGGAACTAAGTAACCTATGAGAGAATTTTCTTATATTTAAAGATGTAATTTTTTTAAACAAAATAAAGGATAAATTACTTTATCTTTTATAATATTTGAACTCACCTATACAAGAGAGAAATTTTTCATAACTTTGCTACCAAACTTCCCTTATCCTTCATGTGACAAGGGTGAATAAGTGATGCTTGTGCTACCTTTTGGTACATATTATTATAAGTTTTGTAAATAGATGTTGGAATTTTTTCGATCATTTATTATAGAATTAATAGTTTATTATAGCTCATTTTGTAAGAGGTCATTAAGTTGCATAAATAATATGAAAAATATAACTTTTTAAGAATTAATTATATTTGAATTAATTAATGATTAATTCAATATTTTATTTTCATAATTTAAAATTTATAATAAATATAATTTATTAATTATAAAATATAAATATAATTATATTATTAGTTATATAATAAATAAAATGAAATAAATATTAAATATTATATTATACATATAAATTAGAAATATAATCATAAATAAAATTATAATAAAAATTTAATTTTAAATGAAACTTGGGTTACGAGAAATAGGAAGCTGGTAGTAATATGTTTTGGTACCTTCACTTGATGTCATATGCAAATATTTTTACCAAGAATATTTGCATATGACATCAAGTAAAGGTCTAAAGCACTTTTGGCACGAGGATTCGCATAAGGCCAATGCTTAAAAATGACTACATTCTTTTGAATTTTAAGTCCATTCTTATAGCACAAATTCTTTCTTAGAGTTTAGATGTCAACTTAGATGCAAAGGTAACTTCAACTTAAATACTCTATTTGGTTGAAGTTTAGATGTCAACTTAGATACACTATCACTTCTAAGTAGTTTAAATAATTTTTTTAGCATTTCTTTAGTTATCACAGAAAGTGTGCAACTTCATGCCTAGCAATCCTCTCTTGATAATTAGGAAAAATCATTGAAAAGCTGGTAATGGCTACTTTGAGAAGTCTGCACTAGTAGATAATGGACTTACTTCAATGCTAAAATTAAAATATTGAGTAGTTATGCATTAGTATAATATTCTTCTAGAGTAAAGACAAGACTTACCTAAGGGATATACTACCCACAACCAAAACCACTAAGGAAATACTTCCAACTAAGTATGGTACAAAGAAGCCCCAGTCCTATAGATTTAGCATTGACAAAAGATAAGAATGAAAATTTGAGTTCTATTTAGCTTTGGTTTTTGCATAAAATAATTGCATAATGCATTAGAATGTGAACATGATAAAGCTTGTTCTTGAACATGAAAAATCATAAATAAAAAATATAAAAAAGATTAACAATTTCTTTGATTTGTTTAAATAAAGTTAATTGAAAGTATGTAATGTAGAATAATATCTTAGCACATGGGCAAAAAATATGCACATATCGTTATTAGTTGCTATGGACAAAATAAGCTACAAATCCATACTATTTACAATTTTACATTGACATGCTTCAATAATATATATTTGCATTAAACCTTTACAATCATTGATTACTCCAAAAACAAAGAGATGAAAAGAAGAACATGTTAGATATACCCTTAAAAGTAAGCCTGCTAAAAGTCTTGAAAATTAAGTTATATCGACTACCATAAAAAAAAACTGCCTGCATTATAATTATGAAGAAAAACAACATAATTTAATTTGACAATGACCAATAAGCTTGTAAATACTAGAAAAAATATATGTAGAAAGAGTTTAGTGAAGTTATATCTTTATCAGAAAAAGAACTCATGTTTCTGGGCAACTTCGACAGTTATGACCATGTTCACCACATGATTAGCATGCTTTTCTTTTAATCAACATTTTGTTTAATGACAATTCAAGCTAACTTTTAAACCTTTCACTATTATTGTCTCTATCAACATCTTTCTTTCTTCCTTGGTTTGATAGATAAGTAGGTCTTTTATGGTTAACTCTTGGATTTCATGGTATTGTCCAAGTATAAAATCCTTCTTGCTTTGCTCAGAAATAACTATTTCCTCTTATTTTTCAACTGCTATGGCAATAGCTCTTTCACAAATGTAGTCTAGCTCAGACATAATTTATACATGTCTTCTGATTTTTCTACAAGGTTTGATAATTTATGGATTTAATGTTGAACATGCATGCTTCTTAGTATACTAAAAGTATCACCTTACCCATTATCATCAATATCACAATCTTTAATATCTTTCTTAATTGCTTTGGTCCAATGATGCAAATTGTCATGATTTGGAGTTTAGAGTACATTTTTGGCTTAAAAAACCACCAAAATGTGCCTGCATAAAATCCCCATAAACTTATATAACTAACAGTCACACATAGCAATTTTTAAATCCAAGTCCACATTCATAATGAAAGTATCTCTTATATCAAAATAATTAGAAACTCGATACATATATTGGGATCCTTTTTTATCAATTTTCTCCTTGGTAAATTGATTGATGTTCAACAATTCATCTTGAAATTTTCTAAAAATATTTCTTGTATAAATCAATGATACATGCTCCTTAATTTTTGAACCAACCCTCAAAATTCATGATCTATGTATAGATTCAAAATCCTATTTTCTTTCCACCTTGTAATAATTATCTAATGCCTTCTCATACTTCAACACAAACTCCCTTAATATTGTTATCGCGTTTACAAATGAGTTGAAAAGGCATTAATACTTTCATTTCTTTCAGTAGTATTCATTCTAACAAAAAATGTGCTTTTATTATAAATTGGAATCCATGACTCTTTAATTTTATATAAACCTTGAAGCCATTAATTTTTTCCAAGCCATACTTAACCACTATCCTTTGCCAATTTTCTTCAAATTCATGGATAGTTTTTGTTTCTTGAATAAATCTCTTCAACTCGCACTTGAAAGTTAATTTTTTATAATAAATTTGAGAAAGTTTTTCAAGACACTTCTTTCTAATATGCCATAAGCAAAAATGATGATGACTTTTTAGAAATACCTTTCCCAATGTAGCTCCAATAGCTAAATCTTGATTAGTTATGATTGACATTGATTTCTTTCCATTTATTATTTGAAGCCAAGTCTTGAACAACCACACAAAATATTTCTCAGACTCATCTTATAACAAGTCACATCGAAATAAGATTGATTAATAATGATGGTTTAATCTAACAAATAGGGAAAATGGCATTATGTGTTTGTTAGTTTTGGATATGGTGTCAAAAGTGATAACATTGCCAAAATACTCATATGCTAACCTTAATCCAACATCCACCCAAAAAAAGTTTATCATCCTAGCATCATCATCACATTGGATTACATAGAAAAAATTAGGATTCTTAGCTTGCTTTTGTTTATAGTAATTGAAAATAAATTGTGCATCTCCAACATCTAAATCTAAATTCTTTTTTTGAAAATTTATAACATGATTCCAGCAATCCTTATTAGAAAAAGCTAACTTATTACCATTAAACATTGTGGCAACCTTTTCAGTTAGTAAACCTTCTTCATGAAGTTTCTCAACTAAACATTTTGCAACAACACTCACTTTTTTATGACACCTAAAATGAGACACATTTCTAAGACTAGCCATGTCATGATTATAATGATTACTAAAAGCCTTTATCACCCAATTTCTTTCTCCTTTCCTTTTTGACACAATAAGTGATGCTTGACAACCAATTCTTCCAGTTGAACATTTCTTTTGAGCTTTCTCCCTTTCACCAATAAATTTTCTAGCAACCTTGGATTGATATTGCCCCTCATTGCTATATACAAAAATACAATAGTTTAGTTTACTTGAATGAGATCAAATTTTAAACCCATTTTCCTTAGCAAATGATTTGTAAAATTCTCTAACCATTTCAAGAGATTCAAATTTCATTCCAATTAGAGGTTAACCAATTTTTTGCTTACTAACAATTACACTGTGATATTACACTTTCCTGACATGTTTCAAAATTAATGGGTTCTTTTATATCAAAAGTCTCTCATACTCAATTACCTTTTTGGTCTTATGAATATAACTAGCATCCATACTTCTTGTACCAGATGAAATATCTAGCTACATTATTAAGAAATCAAAATAAATAAATTAAAATAAAACAAATGAAGACAAATAAAAAACTAACAAAAGTGAAAAAAATGCAAGTAAACAAGGTAAAAAAAAGAAGATTAAAATGTACACATTAGAAAACAACGATATTATTCTCTTTTATGGGTGAGTTCAAATATTGTAAAAGATAAAGCAATTTATCTTCTGTTTTATCCAAAAAAAATTACATCTTCAAATATAAGAAAAGTCTATCATGAGCCATTCAATTTCAATGGAAACTCTGATGAAGAAGGAAAAGTTGAAGTAACAAATTAAGCCAAAATATAAAAAATCTTCTTCAGTTATATACATGTGCACAATATCCATTGTAGTTTCAATTTTAATAAATGGGAACTATGTGTATTCTAACATCGTGTCCCTAATCAATTTTTTTAAAATTCTATATAAAGAGACAAAAGAAAAAGACATAAATGTTAAAGCTTACATTAGAAAACAAAAATGTAGGCATTGGAAAACACAGACATTGAAGCTTACATTCAAGGTAAAAGAAGACAAAAATATGCACATTAGAAAACACAAATGTTGAAGCTTACATTCAAGGTGAAGGAAAACCAAATTTCCTAAAGCTTATATTTGCAAGTCTGGTGAAACAAAGGGAAGAGAAAAAGATGCAAGAAAACAAGGCTAGGAGATAGAGAAAGAATGAGAGCAGATATGCCTGTGAGACAAATAAAGAGTAGGTCACATGAGTTTTCAAGTGAATTAATATATCCCGCTATACTATAATATTTAGTTGTTAGATGTAATAAAAATCAATGATGCAAATTGAGGGTAAGAGTGTAAGTTTCAAAGTGGTATCAAATAATCCTTACTTTTATATATATATATATATATATATATATATCTTAAAGTAAAATGCACTACTTGAAATTATACGGATTGTACATAGGCCTATGCTTGCCTCCATTTTGCGATAGTGTTAATTTCCATTTCGTTAAAGGAATTCCATTAAATTTGGTCATATAATTTCAAAAATACTCTTCCATATTATAGTTCAATATTCAATTTAATATAATTTCTTATAATTTTGAAGTAGATAGAGGAAAAAATAAAGATTTGCACCATCAACTGAAATAATCAAATTTGAATAAAATGGAAGGAAAAATTTTTTTTTCTTGCAAACTAATGTGAAATTTGCATAATTGGCTAATTGATCATAAGAATTTTTAAAGATGCATGCATATTTATATCACTGCATTTGCATATTTATTTAAATTATCTATTGCTTATATGCTTTTGAAGGCCATATCAATGCAAGGATAAGAGAGAAATGAAGAAAGTTGAATAAAATAAAAGAATGAGAATGTAATGCCTCGATGCTTCTATTTCAAAAATTTTCTCGAAAAAAATTTAATTCAGTAAGGCCATTAAATTTTTATTGGAAGATGTTAATGGAGAAGGAAGATTAGGAATATAAAAAAAATGGCATCTACGATATCTATTAAATATTAGGGGTTCTAAAACCTTGAACAAGTTGGAAAAGTGGAGACCTAACACATGTAAAGGTGTTTGCTGCCTTTATATTTAATATGACATACATAAACTCTGGCAAATTGGAAAAATTCCCCATCTTTGTGGTTGGAGTCAGAGTTGAAGAGATTGACTTTTTATACAATTTGATGTCATCAAGTTAATGACCATTTCTTTTCTTTTAATGTAGTTTTTTTTTGTGGTCACCACACGTTACCAAATATGGGAAAATGTATAGTATTCTAGAGTATTTGGATTTTACATTTTTTATTTTGAAAATTCAAAAATCATCTATTTAAATTTTATAAAATTTAGAATTAATAGTTATTATTAACTTAATTAATTATTTTACCAAATTACATGATTATTTTATGAATTTTTTAATAAGAATTATAATATTATAATGTATTAACTTAAAATATATTATAATTTGTTAATATATTATTTGTGAAAATTGACAAAATAAGTTAATATATTATAATATTATGATTCTTGTTAAAAAATTCATAAAATAATAATGTAATTTGGTAAAATAATTAATTAAATTAATAATAACTATTAATTCTAAATTTTATAAAATTTAAATAGGTGGCCTATAAATTTTCAAAATAAAAAATGTAAAATCCAAATATTCTAGGGTATTATACATTTTCCTGTCTCTAGTATAACGTGCAGTGGCCATAAAAAAATAACAAAAACTATATAAAAAGAAAAAGGATGGCCATTAACTTGACAACATCAAATTGTGTAAAAAGTCAATCTCTTCAATTCTGACTCCAACCATAAAGATAGAAAATTTTTGCAATTTACTAAAGTCTATATAAGTCATATGAAATTTAAAGGTAGTAAACACCTTTACATGTATTAGGTCTCTACTTGCTCCACTTATTCAGAGTTTTGGAACCCTTGATGTTTGAAAGACCACTTATAAAAAATTATAAATCATACCAATGTACAAATTAAATTAAATCTTTGATCAAAGTCAAAATAAAGAAAGAAATTAGAAAAAAGAACTTTAAAAAATAAAATCAAAATAAAGATAGAAACTAGACTATTTTCACCTTTCTTCCTTTATTACAACTGATTTTTCTTCATTTCCCAACTCTCTCTTCAAAAATACCTAAAAATTCTTATTACAAATCAAAGAAGAATTAGCCTTTTGTCTTCCTTCCCTCCTTTGCCACCTTCTCGCACTTCATCTTTGCCTTATTCTTCTCTCACTTAAATGCTCATTCTTCTTTACCTCGTTGTCTTACTAGATATTGCATCGTTGAGTGGTTGCGTGCTAATTGGAAGATCGGTGGACAAAACTCGTGTCAAGCTGAAACTCTTGGAACTTTATTGCAAATAGCAGTTACAATTGCCATTATCGCCATAATCCTTTAGTTATAGCCGCAACAACAAGAAACACTTATTCTTTTGATGGATTTAAGGTAAAAATGAGAGGGTTTCCTCAATTAATTAAGAATTGTATTGAGATTTCATATTTATTTTTCACTTATATATCAAAAAGATGAATATTAGTTAACATATATGGAATATTCTTAACAATTTTTTATTAAATGGATTAAAGTATAGAATTTCAAATTAGAAGGAAAATTCGTGTTATTTCAATAATTTCAAAGAATGGCAGTATATTTCATTTTATATCTTATGTGTAAAAAATTCCATATTTTATATGTAAAAAAATTTCTAATGTTTTGAAAGGTGTAATGTACCCCTCATTTATCTTTCTATCTAAATTCTTAATAGAAAAAGAATTTTTGCTTATATTTTTTAGCTTGTATAAAAATTGATTATTAAAAATTAATTATCTATCTAAAAGTAATTTTGAATTAAAAGTAAAAACATTAATTTTCATTTTTAAAACTAATATTTAAATATAATTAAATATAAAGTATTTATTTATAATCAAAATTTCAAGTTAATTATATTCAAAATAAATTATTTTACCAAACTACATTAAAAATATTTAATCTTTTTCTTTATCTTGTTGAACTTTAAGTACTTTTTTTATCACTATAATTTTTTATTGTTATTTTTTAATAATTTTTAGAGGAAGAAAAATTTTAAGAGGAAAAAGAGCCAAAAAAAGAATGCATGATAATAATTTCAAAACTTGAAAGTAAGTGGTTATGAAAATTAAGGGAGGAGAGAGAGAGGTCTTACTGTTGCCATTTATCCGGTTAATGGAAAATTCTATGTTACATTGACTATAATTTCATTATAAGGCACAGTTATGTGTTTTATAATATAAGTTCAATCCAGGTTGTATTTTGGTCTCTTAATTTGCATACAATTTTATAGATCAATCTAATTTAAAGTTTGAGTTATATTTTAAAAGGTAAAGTGAAATATTATGATTTTTAATAAAAAATTAAATATTTAAAATTTAATAAATAACAATAAATTAAAATATATTTCTAAATATGTGATTATTCACTATCTTGATTTTTTTTATTAAGAGTTATGATATTTTATTTTATTTTTTGAAGTGTATCTTTTATTTTAGAAAAGCTTAACCCACACTTTTGAATGATATGAATCTTTTTTGCTCTCTTTATTCATTTTAGGATATTAATTTTCATTGCTTTTATGATTAAGGAGTCATTTGATTCGTAACAATAATATGAGAAGTTTTATTTTTTAAGAAATTGAAAAGAAGTAAATTATTTGATTAATTATTATTTAACAAACTAAAGAAAATAAAACTTCCCAACAAATCCAACTTCCCATAAAAAGTGGAAAGATACTTTTTCATCTCTTTTCTAAATAAATTCTATTTCTATATTCTTTACATATAAAAAGATAAAATTATTTTACTAAATTTAATTAATGATAACTTTATTCTTTTATTTAATTTCTAGGGTTTAATTTCATTGAAGACATTTCTCAATATAGTTTAGTTCTTGAAACTTTAGTATTATTTTAGAGCTTTATTTCATCTTGATTTTATTTTTATGAATACTATTTAATTATATCAAATTTTTTAGTAGTAAAAAGTTTTTTTTATTAAAATTATATCTAATATTTCAATAAAAAGCAAACAACTTTATCGAGACTATTGATAAATATTTTTATAAAAATATGATTGATATCAAATTATGTATATATTTGGCATAATAAATAAATTAAGTCATAATTTATTAATTTAGTTAAGAAGTTATAAATTAACTTATAAAAGTGTTTAGCTCATTAGGAGTTGGTAGCTTTTCAAATTTTTTTTCAAAATTGTCTTTATTCTTTTAACTAACTAATCATTTGTATTCTAATTAAGTAAATAAAAAGTTGATATATTCTTATTAATTTGACATGAATAAATAAAAAATAAATAAGTAAGTAAATATATGACCATAAAATATGATTAATTAAATTTTAAATTACTATTTAAATGATAAATAAATAATATATAATATCATAGATATAATTAATTAAATTTTAAGTAATTATATTTTTATTTTAAATATTTTAATTATATTAATATAATTTAATTTTAAAATAAATATGAATTAATTTAATTTATATATCTATTTATATTAACAATTCTTTTATATTGTTTTATATTTTAACTAATTCAATAATTAATTTTACTAAACAAAACTTATATAAGAAGCATAATATTGTATGTGAATGAATGAAAAAATTAGATAGATGAATAGTGTATATGTTTTTAAAATAATATAGTTAAAGATAAAAAAATATAAAATTATGAGTTAATAAAAATTATGATGTAAAAGATATTGCATACATTATTTCAAAGAACAATGAACTAAAAATAATTAAAATTTATTAACATATACTATAATAAAATTAAGAGTATAATAGTTATTTTACTAACATTTTTCAAGAAGTTCAAAGTTGAACTATACAAAATACAGAGAGTTATTTTCTTAGAAGTGTCATTTCTTTAGTGTCAAGTAAACAATTTTAAGCTTCTATTGAAAAGTTCACATAAGAGATTACTTCCTTTGAAATTTAACTTTTTGTAGAAACTTACTTCTTATACGAACTAAACAATTCCTAATTTTGATAGTTATCATGATTATTACAAATTTTAGTGTTATAGTATGTTACACCCTTAGAATTTAAAATGTGTTATATGAAAATTAATAAATTAAATGTAATAAGTTATAAATAAATTTATGTGAAATAATTAATAAAAGAACAACTAGAAGTATTTTAAAGTTAAAAATAAATTAAGAGTAAGTATATAAGTATAAGGAGGTTTGATGGTATTTTTCCATTTTGCCCCTGATCTCCTTTTCCTTTTTTTTTTCTTTTTGTGTTGAAGACACCTTAATTTCCCCATCCACACTTAACATATTTTTTTCTTCTTCATCTCTTCATCTTTCAAGGATAACCATTCTACTTCCTCAACACTTGATATTCCATTTGATTAAAGCAAGATAATGAATTATATTATTTAATTATTGCAAAATCTCCCTTTTACTCCTTCCTTTTAGATTTTACATGATTGAGGGTTTTAAGTTCAAATGAAATATTTAGTGTCATAACCCCTAAATTCTTGATTTTGAATGGATAGGAAAAAGAAAATCGCCATTTCATTTGCTATTACCTCTTTTAATAATAATGAGCAATCAATGTAACTAATCTTGCATGATTTTGAATGGTTTGGATTAATTGAGTTAAGGCTTAGGTAAAATTAACATAAAATAATGTTTAGTAAAATTGATATAAGGTAAAATTTTCTTTATATTGAATGATTTAATGTAAAATTGATATAGAATGATGTTTGGTATGAAATGTTTTATGAATCTAGTTGATATAATGTTATCTTTGTATTTGATGGTAGTTGGATTGTATAAATTGATGCAAAAAATAAGATTTAGATAAAATTCCTAGTTTATGAATAGTATAATTTTCTGTAAAAAATATAGAAATTTATACCTAAATTGATTGGTAAATTGATTTATTGGGGGTTAGCATGCAAAATTTCTATATTGAATCGATTCACAAATCAATTCATCCTTTATAAAAGTAATCTAGAAGCTTATGAATCAATTAATGATCGATTTAATAGGGTTAAAGGAAACCTCTCCCATACTAAATCAACTCATGAATCGAATCGAGCCTTTTAGGAATATGTAGGAAGACTTGAATTAATTTAGGCCTTAAAAAACCTACTAAAGGTCCCGAATCAAATCTTGAATTGATTTATAAGGCATAAAATGTATATTTTGTTATGAGATGATTGACAAATGGTGGTTTATGACATATTTATGTAATATGTGAGTTAAAACAGCGGTGGTAGAGTTGTAAATCCTTTACAAATGCATAAATTACTATTATGATATAACATAATCAATATATGATTATTGTTATCATGAATAGCTTTAAGAAATGTGTTAAAGGTGAATTATTGATTTGTGCTCCTTATTTTGTATTCATTATTTAATATTTTGTATTGTTATATCTAAATTGTGTGGAATTTAATTCATATTTAGAATTATATGCTAGTTAAGGTGTTAGTTTATATATAGAAGTTATTATTGGTCTAATATTGAACCTAATGTTATGTAAGGCACTTATTTATATATAATTAAGGGAAATTAAATACACATTGTGGCCTTATACACCAAACCTGCATATTCATTTGTGAAGGAACAAGGTTGACCTTAAAGGGATAAAAATAAACTTATATGAAATAATAATAGATGATAGTTAGAAGGAGATTTACTTTTTGCTATTATTTATTTTCTTGCATTGATTGATTAAATAAGGATCATCTTGATGAAATGATAAGTTAATAAGAAAAAGAATCTTTAGTATGTTATTAATTAACATAAACAAACTAGTCCTTGTTTATAAGGTATAAAGAATTCTTTAGCTAGTTTCAAATTCTCACTTCCCTAAGATATACAAATATGCCTTATTTTTCATGAAAAAATGTGGTTAGTTTTCCTTAGGTTTAACTATAAGGCATAAATAATTTCAACTTTAATTGTAATTCTTTTTTTAATTGGTCATTTATGGAGTTCTTTAGAACTCATTCTCTATTCTCTCGTCCTTTTCTATAGGAAGCCTTTCCCTTAAGTCCTTAACTACTAATAGATGGAATGAAAGTAAGTCTACTAAAAAAAATTAAGATTAAGGTAAGTTTCAAATTGTCATGATTGCATATAACCTCATCACATATAAATTTAACTTTGATATCTTGATCTAATAGCCACATATATAGATTACTAAATATATATATATATATATATATATATATATATATATATATATATATATATATATATATATATATATATATATATATATATATATATATATATATATATATAAGTTAGGCTTATCGATAGTCATTTATAATGACTTCTTATGCTGATTACATGCTTGAAGATAGGTCATGACATAATTGGTATCAGAGTATGGTCTAAGGCATATAAGTGTATTTTTATTTGAAATCATGGTTTAAAAGTCCCTAATAATCTAAGTGAATACTTTAAGAAATCGAACATTTGATAGTTTGTTGAACTAGTCACTATCTTCTTATACACCATAATTTCCATTGACCATTTTTTACCATAAGAAGCTAAGATGATCAATGTGAGTATTCCTTTTATTTAAAACCATTTCAACATTCTAATAAGCAATAATCTTTAGTTTAAATAACAATTGTATTTAAAATGAATTAGTGAAAGGTTTGTTCATTTTAAGAATTGATGGTTATACCTATTTTCTCATACTCATAACTTAGGAATATTGATTGAATGTATGTATGCTTATGCATATATATATCATTTAGGGTGACTTTAATCCTGCATTGATAATGTAATACTTAAGTTTTCTGATATTCGAAATGTTGTAACAATAATTTGAAATATGTATTACGTAGAATATTATAATAGAAAGTTTAGTGAGTTAGTGCTTTGAAGAGCAAAGTAATTTCTTAGTTCATTCCCACAAACCAGGTTAGTGAGATAACTTTCACACGTCTCATTCTGGGATTAACATAAGAGGATTAGGTACTAGAATAAAGGGTAATAGATCTTAGAAAATCCTAACAACTTTATGAGGATTTGAATGGGATTGACATAAGAGGATTACACACTAGAATAGAGGGTAATAAATGTTAGAAAATCTAAACAACTTCATGAGGATATAGATCAAATCCCTTTTATACAATACTAGCATATAGAGTGCACTGTGTGGGTGTGTAGGAGATAGGAGTCCATGAACCTCAAAATTCTATAAATGTGTGTATGATTATGACGGGTGTTACAAACCACCTGATTTACTTGTTTTGATCAATTAACTTGAAGACAATAAGATTATGGGCTACTAATTTGTAGATAATAAAGTTGTAACTATGGATTTAGTAATTTATCAAACTAGTAGCAATATGTGCATTCTTAAGAGATTATAAGTGTGTAGAAGTGCAAATAATTTAGACCAAGCTAAGTTTTTTTCTTAAATAGGTTAGACTTACTTTTGAAAGCATTGGACTAAGCTTTTGAAAGTGCCTTATTTACTTGCTTTGATCAATTAACCTGAAGATAATAAGATTATGGGCTAACAATTCATGGATGATAAAGTTGTAAGTGTGGATTTAGCAATTTATCAAACTAGTAGCGATATGTGGATTCTTAAGAGATTGTGAGTATGTAGGAGTGCAAATAGCTTGGGTCAAGCTAAATTTTTATCTTAAATAGGTTGAACTTACTTTTGAAAGCATTAGATTGAGCTTGGCTTATTAATTTATAGAAGGCTAAAATTTGGTTTTATGAAATGGAGTTTATAAATATATTTTGTGTCCACTCTATCAAGATTTATCATAGATTTCATCATGGAAATTCCTACTAGTACGAATCTACTCCTAAGTAGATCTTTTAAGTTTTGTTTGCAAAATTTTGAGCAAATTTAGGGATAGAAGACTAGATTTATTTAGTTAAAGGGGTTCTTTTGAATGATTGGTGGATTTGAGATTTTTTTTTAAACTTATTTGTGATTGTAGTTTATATTTGAGGAATCTAGCCTTTGTTTATATTATGTTATGTTATTATGTATTACCCATGGTTATAACAGCTTTTTGCCTTCAATGAATGACATAAAGTTGATCTTCTTAACCCAAAATAACTAAAATATTATATATTATATGTGTATAATTTATATACATATATATTATATTATTTATAAATATATTAATAATTAAATAAGTAGATTAACTTAATAAGGTTATGAGCCAGTTTAAAAAGGATGTATTTGACGTGTTTATTTAAATAAATCTATTTATTAATCTTAACCTATCTTGTTTAAATAAATAAATTAGTCCGCATGCATCATTTGACTCTTATACCACTATGGGCTTATAAGTTAAGATTTCCTGGGAGGTAGGTAGAAAAATTAGAGCAGTAAGACGTAATTAATTTTACGGTTTAAAAGATAATAACATTATTCATAAATAATAAGTGGATGGATTTTCATACTGTCAATTTACGGGATCGAGATGAATTCTTTGCAGTGCAATGCTCTCACATCACGGGAATCTTATGAGTGAAAGCAAAATGTTAGATATTTCTCATGACTGTTACCAAAAAAAAAAAGTCTCATAACTCTATCAATTAATCAATCATCTATTTAAATATGCATGCCAATTCATTTATAACCAATGCTCTGATAACTCTTACCAACATTTTTAACAGTATAAATAATATTTAATGTTAAAAGTTTTTCTCTTTTCTAATTTTGATTACAGTGTATTAATTAAGTGATTTATTGCTCATCCAATAAAAAATAACAAATTGACTTAGATTGTTAAATTTTTAAGCAGGCAACTTATCACCTCACAGTAGCCATTGCATGCTGTGAAAAAAAAGTTCAATAAAATTGAATTAAAATCCTTAATCTCATCTCATTATTATTATTATTAAAGTAAAAGCTGGTCCGCTAAAAAGCGGGCCGAGCCCGCAGGCCTGGCCGGCCCAGAGCAAACCCATTTGCACAACTGTAAATCACAACGACGGACAGGGACAGTCCCGTAACTCCGGGCTTCAGGAGAACTGGAGAAGCAGCTATTAGCATCTTAGCTAGTCTGCTTTGCATATAAGTCTAGGTCTTTTAGCTGGTTCTTATCATCCGCTCGATGCGTTTCTGTGGCTCTGTATATCTCAGGTGAACTTCTTAGGGTTCTTCCGGGGCTTCCTATACTTGTCCTGATTTGTGGTTTATGCTGCGGTTTCTAACTCAACTATTTTGTTTTCATGAATTCGTCGTAGACACTGATCTGAAACTCCGTCCTCTGATTAAACCGACTATGCTCCAATTTAAACATCATTGTTTATATCGCGCGGCATTCGTACCTTTATTGTGTGCGTTCATAGTTGAATGGACCTGTGGGTATGTTTGATATGGGAATTGGGGCTTAATCATAAAATTTGGTTGCATGCTTCGAGGTTTATCCGGAAATCTAGCTAGGGTTTAAGCGATTCAGTTCAAATTTGAATATGCACTAGATTTGTGCTATGAATTAATTTTTTTATTTGATTTAACTAGAGCATATTTTGTTAATTGGGTAAATTTTGAAGATGATCTCTTGTCGTTATGGTTAAATGTTTTTCTATGGAATTTATGCCATAGTCAATAATTGGCAACTGTTGGGTGGGAGGGGTTGACATGGATGTGAATTATGGGTGGGTATAATCACACTCTTAGTTATTTGCTGTAAATTCTCTGCTTCACGATAATATGTTTTTATTTCTGGTGCGAATCTCCATCAGATGCCCACGTCTGATGTGTTGATTTCTTTTAATTCTCTGTTAAGCTTATTTCTCTCTTCGAAGTTTGGGCCGAGTTGAACCCTATTAGTGGGTGGCATGAAGGTTTGCTTAAAATATTGGAGAAACTTAAGGTGTACAATAGCATATATATGGTGCTATAGTCCAATTTCTTGCGCGTATGGATCTTAAGTACTCTGTTGTCTACCTGTTATGATGGCTTATTAAGGATAATTTATATCTTCATTTTTGCTTAAGTTGAATTAATATCGTGTCTGGAAAAGCTTATTTTATGAATTTTGTCTGGCTATAAAGTGCATTTATTAGTTCTGATGCGTAACTAGATAAGTTCTTTTGAAATGCGTTGCTACTTCAGATCAATGGTTATGTGAGCTGGACTTTTTACCCTTAAAGAAGAGAAAATGGCAAAGAAGAAGAATTCGCTCGTGTTTATGGATGTGTCTATAGATGGAGATCCTGTTGAACGGATGGTTTTTGAGGTACACACACACTTATAATATATATATATTTCATGTTGGTCGATGGCAATATGTTTATGGCTTTTGCAATGCAGACAATGAGGAATTATATAATCTAATAATTATTTTTTCCCCCTAACAAAATCACTGATGGTATTGCTTCCTCAGCTTTTTTATGATGTTGCTCCCAAGACTGCTGAAAATTTCCGTGCACTATGTACAGGTGATAAGTTTAATTGATTTCTGCAACGCTTCATTTTTAAGATTCCTGTGCACTATGTACTAGTAATCTAATAATTAATGCTTTTCTTGTTTGTTGTTCAGGAGAAAGGGGAATTAGTCCAAGTGTTGGAAAGCCTTTGCATTACAAGGGCTCTTTTTTCCATCGTATCATTAAAGGATCCGTTGTGCAAGTATGCTGTTTTTGTTCTTCTTAAATTGTTCTATACATATACATGCATTCTCATTTTAGTGGTTGAGCACAGCTTGTTAGTGGTCCTTTTTTTAGTCAATCACCCTTATTTCTGGCTTTCTAGTGTTCAAATAGGATGCAAAGTTTATGTTCACAGTTGTATTTCTTATGAATTAGTTTTAAGGTTGTAGGTACCATTGATCCATGTCATTTGTAACTTCATAAGCTTCACGATGTCCCCAGCCATTTTGTATCCTAATTTTACTATTATGTGTATTAACGACTGCTACTTTTCCTTTTGCAGGGTGGTGATTTTGTGAATCGAAATGGTAAGTACTTTATTGATGTGTCTGTTCATGTTATGAATTACCTCTAGTTTTGAAGGTTGGAATTTGATACAATACATGTAGTCACTTTCTTTATGTTTTATCATTTGATTATTCAGTTGTCCGGGTTGCAAGCCTTGTTCCATTTACATGTTACCCTGTGCCAATGGTAATTTCTATTCTAAATCAATTAGGAACATAAACAACTATGTTCCTTTCCAAGAACACTGATTGGCTTGTCATTTAGTAGGGTGTCAAAGTAATTTTGCTTTAAAAATTGGTTTGATAGTGTGTTATTACATGTGTTCCTCACTTGTCATTTTTGTAAATTCTAATGTGATTATGATGCCTAATTTTCTGTGTCTGCACACTTGTTCTTTTCATTTGTTATGAACTTACAATAATGGTTTTTTTTTTTTGGTCATTTGTTACTTGTATTTTCCTTCTACATTATCTTGAGCCATCATATACAGCAAGTAAAATGTTTTCTATGGTCTTCTAAATTTTGTTCATATTTTTTTACCCCTATGTTGAGCAATATTTCCTCCATGTTTTGCAGGGACTGGTGGTGAAAGTATATATGGTTCCAAGTTTCCAGGTGAGAATGCTTGGATTCTTCTGATTTACCTCTCAATTCATGCTTTTGTTGTGACATCTTTATGGAATGAAATTGTTCATAGTAGTTACCAATTCATCTTAATTCTTGCTAAGCGCTACCTGGATTTACTATTAAGGTCTACATTATATCCGATTTGTCATGTAGTCTTTACAAGTTGAACTTGTGATATGTTTCAGAGGAGTCACCCAGGCTGAAGCATGATGCACCAGGGCTTCTTTCAATGGCCATTGCTGATCGTGATACACGTGGTTCTCATTTTATTATTACTTTGAAAGCTGATCATCATCTTGATAGGTATGCTTAACTGGTTTTGTTTATTATTCTTTTTATGCTTTATTTTTCTCTTTCAGTAAGTACAATCATTGTTTTGCAAGAGTAGTTAAGTATTTGCTTAGCCGGTTTGGTGGTGGCGTCATTTTGCAGGAAGCATGTAGTCTTTGGGAGGCTTGTGCAAGGTCATGATGTGTTGAAGAAAATTGAAGATGTGGGTGACGAAGAAGGCAAGCCAACTGTAACAGTTAAAATCATTTATTGTGGGGAATACAATGAAGGTGAGATTTTGGACAATATTAAGCTGTTCTGTTAACACAATAAGTGCATGATTAGATTATAAGTTTCATCCCCAACTCCTTAGATGCTAGAGCACCATATATATTATATTGTGCTAACACCCCCCCCCCCCAAAAAAAAAAAAAAAAAAAAAGTGAATTTGCACTTGTGGTGCTTTGTGTGTTAGTTTTAAAGAAATTGATCATCGGATTATTTTTTATATTTTTAGATGTAAAGAAGACAAGTAAGTTGAAAACAGGAAGGGATGGATCTTCTGAAGCCAATAGTCATGAAGCACGTCGGAGAGGAAAGCTTAAAAAATCTTCAAGAGAGAGAAAGAAAAGGAGAAGGCACTTGTCTGAATCAGAGAGTTCTTCTGATTCAGACATGGAATCTTCAGAATCTGATACTGATTCTGACTCAGATGTGTCCTCATCATCTTATGTCAGTTCTTCCAGCGATGACAGACGGAGGAAGAGAAAAAGGTCTTCTAGGAAAGACAAACACAGGCGTGGGAAGAGAAGAGATAGGCGTCGCGATAAGAAGAGAAGGAGACGAGAGAAGAGATCAAAGCGAAAATCTAGAAGGTATTGATTTTCCTAATGTGGACCAAGCCTTTCATAATGGTCAATTAACTTTGTCCTGAGGGGCCCCTTTTTAAGGTTTTGATTGCTTGCTAATTTATAATCATAAATGGCATCTTGTGTGACCTTTTTTTCTCCTGCATTTGGATGTATAATTGAAAGAGCTAGGCTATATCTCATGTGAGTACCCGTGTCTTTCTATATACTAGTTAGAAGTACCCACTTCTCTTGCCAGACCTGTTTATTGCATTGTTTATTTCTATATAAGGTCTGGGAATTGAAGCATTAGAGGGGATAAGATTTGCTTATCTTTTCTGCTATGTCTTCGGTGGTAAATGTGATTACAGCCAAAGGCACCCTAGTATAATGTCTGATTATTTTAGGGTTCTTATCATCCAGTGATATCTTCATTGAATAATACCTTTTTGGTTAAGTAATTTGTTAGCTGAGTGACAAATATGTTAATACGCTTGGGATTGTGCAGTCTAATATGTATGTCTACTTCAGCTTCTTTATTGTGATCAGTAAAGCAGAATATCTTCATTCGGGGTGGTTTAGAAAACAGAATTATCATATATTTAGAATGATATATAGTTGTACTTCTGTTTGATACTTTTCATGATGGTAACAAGATTATGTTTTGACTCTAATAAGGGATTCGGATAGTCTTACTGAGTCTGATAGTGAGAGTAGCTCTGATGGTCAAAGTCTTGATCAAGTTCAAGGAAAAGAGGCAAAGCGCAAAGATCGTTCTCAGAAAACTGGTAATTTTGGGTCTATTTGTTTTCTGTTTTTAAAAATAGTTTTCTGTTTATTTGTTGTTAAAAACAGAAGATTTTGTTTGGCAACCTATTTTCAGAATCTGTTTTTGGAAATTGTTCTCTAAATGTGTAATTTAAAAAAAAAAAAAAGAAATAACTTTTAGTTGTTCTCTGAATTTGTTTTATTGTTCTAGATGTCAGTTTCATAATTAAATGAAGTATTTTTTTATTTGCAACACCAACTACACTTTATTTTTTTTTTCCAAATTCCCAATTGAAAAACAGTTTTTCGAGAATAGTTTTTAAAAATACAAAAACAAAAACACATCCATACACACCTTTTAATTTATTGAACTTCTCATCTTTAGTACTTTTATGAATTATGATTCTATCTAATGTTGATCAAACTTACCGTTTATATTTACAAGGGTTATTCTGGGGAAGAATTTTTCTTGCCATTCCATTGTTTTTAGTTGAAGCATCTAAGTCATTTTTAAGATTTAACTATAATATTCAGATTGGCCATATCATTTAAGTAAGCTGTTTTATGCTGAAGCTTCCTCCTCCTCCCCTTCAATTTTCTTTCTTTTCTTTTGTGTTTGTGTGTTAACTATTGCCCCACTTGCATAACATGTAGCAGCTGCTGTTCATTCTCCCTTAGCTTTGGAGAAAGAACCTGCTTCCACCCGCCATAAAGAGAGGGAAGTGGGTATGCTAGAAAAGGAGGAAGAATCCCCCAAGGAAAATGGAAAGCGGCGTAGCAATGGCATAGGAGCTGACTCTAGATCTGACAGGAGTGATGAGAGACAGCCTGACGTGATGGATGATCATCCTGGCAAATCTAGGTCTACTTTCCACCCTTGTCACACCTCAGTTATTCTTTATGCTTACCATTTCTTCCCAATGTGGTATTTTATTAAAAGTTGATGAGCAGGAGTCGAAGCATGAGTCCTAAAAGGGCTATGAGTAAGAGTATGAGTATTAGTCCCAGGAGGAGTGAGAGCAAGAGTCCGAGTGTTAGTCCAAAAAGGAATTTAAGAAGTCCAAGTGATAGTAGAAGTCCTCACGCATCTCCACCTAAGAGGAGTTTCAGCAGAAGTCCTGTTAGAAGCATCGGTAGAAGCCCTGCTAGAAGTATCAGCAGGAGTCCAGGTAGAAGCATCAGCAGAAGCCCAGTGAGGGGAAGGAAGAGAAGTGCCAGTAGGAGTCCTGTTAGAAACTACTCTCGTAGAAGCATCAGCAAAAGCCCTGTACGATCCCCCTCTCGAAGCCGGCAGAGCAGAAGTTCTGCCAGAGCATCATCTCGAAGATCAGTAAGTAGAAGCCCTAGAAGGATCTCAAGAAGAAGTGCAAGCAGAAGTCCAGTTAGATCCTCTGCAAGAAGCTTAAGCAGGAGCTCTGGCAGGGTCCCTTCAAGGAGAAGCATTAGCCGAAGTCCTGTCAGGGCCCCAAGCAGAAGCAATCGCCGCAGTTATTCTCAGAGTCCTAGCCCTCGTAAGGCAAGATCACCTCGTGGGAGGAGTTTGTCCAGGAGTGTTTCTCCTGATGGTTCACCGAAGCGTATCAGAAGGGGAAGAGGTTTCAGTGAGCGATACTCCTATGCTAGACGGTACAGAACACCCTCCAGATCTCCTGTAAGGTCATACCGGTATAATGGAAGAATTGAGCGTGACAGGTAAAAATTGCATGTTGCCTTCAATTAGTGATTGTTAAAATGATTTAGGAGTTGAATGCAGAAGTATAACTCCGTGCTTTTTCATCCTCAGATACTCTAGTTACAGAAGGTATTCCCCTAGGCGTTACAGGAGCCCCCCACCACGGGGAAGAACCCCACCAAGGTCTTTTATCCAGTAACATTTTCTTACATTGAAGTTCTATTACCAATTTTCTGTTGCCAAGTCTTGGCTTCTGGTCTGACTGTAGAACTGTAATCTATATATGCAGGTACAGAAGCAGAAGAAGCAGGACACCGTCTGTGTCACGCAGCCCCCGTTACCGTGCTCGCCGTTATAGTCGAAGCCGAAGCCCAATTCGTGCCTCCCCTCGTGCAGAGAGGCGCAGGTCATTATCTCGGAGCCGGAGTCCATCAGAATCTAGATCATCTGGGGAATCAGGGTCTCCCCAAAGGGTGAGCAGAGACAGATCGAGATCATCATCATCCAAAAGTCCTGATGGAAAGAGAGGCTTGGTCTCATATGGGGATGGCTCTCCAGACTCAGGTCAAAGGTGAAATGTTCAGCCACGATGGTCTTGACCATCAAATCACTGTTGGTGGACTGGAGACGATGTTTGAACTGCACCTGCTTTGCAACCTTGCGGGAATTTGCGGATGTTAAAGTACTACTATTTCATTATAAACCATGGGTTAGATGTACTCTCTTAAATTTGCGATGGCATGTTTTATGGATTTGCTGCTCTAAAGACGTCTGCTAGAATAACTTCAACAGAATGCCTTGTTGGTATTATTGCGGAATTTGATGGATTCTGCTCGTATGCCTTAACTTAGGTTGTGTTGTATTTGGTAAATACATGAGATTTGAATTTATTGAATTTTTGATTAAGTTTATCTATTATCAGTTTAGGATGACGTGCAGCGCTAGAAAATAAGGCAGAAGAGGAACGGTTCGCTGTCGGAATTGTGGGTCAGTACAATGGGGTATTTAAATGGATGTGTCAATGCAAGGAGGGGTAAAATGGGTATTCATGAATTCTTCATTTTAATCCAACGTTGGGTCGATTTAAATCTATTGAGACTATTGATTTATTCATGGGGGAGTCATTTTTAGTCATTAAAGTAAAAAGTTAGCTAAGACCTTTTCGTGGTCATATCTATTCAATTATATTTTATTTTGCAATGAAAAGGTGATTTTTACGAGGCATGAGATACAACATATTTTAGTGCATCAGATGGTTGACATGTAGTGTATCATTCTACCTAAACCAGTTGTAGCGGGTTAGAATGACTTGTTAGACTAACGGAGGTGGGTACTGCAAATAATTATGGACCGCTGAGGTCAGCAGCTAAATAAACAAGGAACAATTTTAAGAAATAAATGGCAAATTTTGAAGCTCTATCATTTTATCTGGCATTTCTTTTCTCAAATTTTTTTGGGAGATTGGAATGATACGCTATTAACGTAGGAATATATGATTATATTATTAGATTTAATTATTAATATATCATTATGGAATATATTAGATTTGATTTTAAAAAAATGTAAATTTAATATATAGTCAAATATAATGATGTACTAATACATAATTAATGTACATGGTCACCTCCTTTTTTTATTTTTTATTTTTCATTTTTCTTATCTCAAAGTTCTATCTCTCATCTCAGTATCCCTACTTGGAATTTATGTTAGGTTCCGGAATTAATTTTTCACTATTTTATGAAATTAGGATCAATGGGCTGTTTGTGGTTCATTATGAAATTTAAATAATTTGAATTTTAATGATAATAATTAAAGTGTATCACCTCACGGTATACTAGTTATTTTAAACCGTCAAATTTTATTTAGTTTATATAAAACTGTACAGGTTAATGAATTTAAATCATTAACTTCAGTGATATGAATTTAATATAGTATAAAAATGGCGTATGAAAGTTACTCATTTTTTAATTTGAGTTAATTGATGCAGTGATGACGTTATCAAACAAAACGGTGATGACGTTGATAACTCTGTTTATGAGGAAAAAGGAAAGATGAATTGATATCATTACCATCTGAATCTTCTCTGACTGCAGGCATAATTCTTATTACGTTTACATCACTGGGGTGTTGTCCATTTCGGTTAAACTTTATTTTTTAAAATTTCCTTCAGTCGTTCCACTATAGTTGAAGTTTCAATGAAAGCAATTAAAAATGAAAAAGGAGTTGATCAGACCTAACATCAATTAAATGTATCCTAGTGTTTTCTTTTTAACGATGGAACTAGTAATTCACATACATGCACAAAATTTTAAATTTAAATTTCAATTATAATAGAAAATAAAATTTTTAAAATAACATTAAGTGCCAATACAGAGGTGGTGGCTTAGTATCTTCTTGTTTGTGTTATAACCTTCGTCCATGACCCTTGGTCCATGAACAAAGTAGGAAGGAGAAAGATGTAGCTACCTTCGGAGAAAGAACTGAAAGGAAGATGTGCAGCTTCATCAGTAAGTGATTACAATTAAATAGCACTATCTAGTGGCACGTTGTGTTAAATCAGAAGCTCGGGTTCTTTCAATATATACATTTGATGACCAATATTTATGTGTTGTACTGTATCTCATACCACAACATTTGTATCATAGAATTGTCCAAAAATGAATTTATAATCACATGATATAAAAGATCCAACATATTTTATGCTGAATTGTAAACATATTAATATTTTCTATTTTCTTTATTCTCATCAATCTTGAGTCCAAACATAGAATTAACCGATTATCTGTTTAATTGTGAAGTAATGTATTTTAATTATTTTTTTAAATAATAAAATAAAATTTGAAACTTTAAACATAAATTATTACTTAGAGAGGTGTCCTTTTCTAGTAAAGATGGAAGTAGGCCGCATGATCTACAAAGATTTATAACATTCTAATTTATATCTAACTTAATTTAATGTAATTTATTTGAAAAATAAATTATGTTTAAGCTTAACTTTGATCTATTTTATAAATAAATTTAATCATATTAATTAAAGTTTAGCTTGCCTCCTATACTATTATTGATGATGCACGTGTACAGGCTTATAGGTTGGTAAAGCCTTAAAAATTTATATATGAATCGGTCTATGTCATACTTTAAGCTTACATTTCTGCTAAAAAAAAAAAAGTTTGTTTGATCATACTAAATAATTTTTTAGGCTTGATTTTGAAAACATAATTTACATACTCTCTTGCTCTCAAGATAGTTAAATAGATTATTTGTATCACTACATATATTTGTTATTATATGTATATATATCTGATATGGGATTCAAAAATTTATGTAATCATTTTTTTTAAAGAAAAATCATATTTTCTTGTGGAGGAACATGTTTCTTTATGAAACAACACATTGGTTCAAACACATTCATTGGAACGAAACAACATGTTGGTTCATACACACCTATTGAAAATATATATATATGTAATGGGAAATCTGAAATAGAAAAGTACGTAATCTTTAAGAGAATATATCTCTATCTTTAAAATTCCATAAAAAAAGTAGTTGAGAGATTTAGAGTTCATTATATCTTTTATTTAAGTACACATTAGAAGGTATTGAGTGGTTCGTTGTATCTTGGGAGTAGAATGTCAACAATTGCTATTTGCACCAAGGTAATGACAAAAATCTACTATGAAGAAAGCGTCTGCTATAGTGTGCCTCGAACTAGTTTTTTCACTTTCATACTTCATCTCTTTTTCTTACTGTCAATATTAGTTTGCCTATTTGTTGTGGTGTGATAATATATGTGTTTTATGTGACTTTCTTTTTTGGTTATGATATAGATTTCCAACATTTTCAGAGTAGATTCTTTATTTTTTTTTAAAAAAATAGTTTCTTTTGAAGAACACATTTCTGTAAAACTAGAAAAATTTTCTGGACAAAATTTTCGTAGATGACAAAATCAAATGCGTTATTGGTTGACAACCTTAGGTCTTTTCTCTGTTATGTCTAACCCTATTGATCTTTCAAATCAAATTTCAAGTTCTAATACTTTTGAGAATACAAACTCTAATATTAATTCTCTAGATCCTCAAAGTCAAGACAAAACCATCTCACAAACTGAACTAGACAAGGATTACCTTTGTCATGGTCGTATTTTGTCTGCTTTACCTAGTAATTTGTATGATATTTTTTGCACTACCAAAACTACACGTGAATTTTAGGAAGCATTAGAAAAGAAATATGGTAAAAAAGATGAAGGTCTTGATAATTATATTATAGGAAAATATATGGACTTTAAAATGAGTGATAATAAATATGTAGTGGAACAAGCACAATATTTTCAACTTCTTATTCATGAACTAAATCAAAAGAAAATTGAAATAAGTGAAAAATTTCATGTGGGTGCTGTACTTGAGAAATTTCCTCCGAAATGGAAATCATTTGCTTTATCTGGAAAACATAAACGTGAAAATATGACCACGAACAACTTAATTGTTTCTCTTCCAATAGAAGAAAAACAAAGAGATAAGGATAGATTGTCCAATGAGTTTGATGATAAAGTGAATATTGTGGAAGAATAAAATTCAAATTCTAAAAAGAGGAAGTTTTCAAAGGATAATTCCTTTAAAAGGAAATCTAATGTTAACAAGAAGAAAAAGATATGTTGCTTTGTTTGTGGAAAATCGGGGCATATGGCAAGAGTTTGTCACCACTGCAAAGGTCAGAAAACTTCTGAGACACTGGCCTCTCAAATCAATATTGTGACTGGTGAAATTGATAAGAGGTATGTTTCTATCATTCCTATGGTCAATTTAGTTTTTGCATCTACTGATTGGTGGATTGATACCGGTGCAAATATACATGTATGTGCTGACCAATCTTTATTCACAAAATATCAACCCATTGAAGGAAAGTTCATGAACATGGGCAATGCGACTGTAGCACAAGTGAAGGGAGAAGGACAGATAGATTTGTTACTAACTTCTGGAAAGGCTTTGCCTCTTCATAATGTGCAACATGTGCCCAACATTAGGAAAAATTTGATTAGTGGCTCTCTTCTTATTAGAGATGGTTACAAATTAATATTTGAGTTTAATAAAGTTGTACTTAGTAGAAATGAGTCTTTTATTGGTAAAGGTTATGTACTTGATGGTATCTTTAAGTTGAATGTCCTAAATGGTAATTCTAATAATAAAAATACTAGTAATATTTCCTCTCTTTATTATGTTGTTCATTGTGATAATGTTTGGCATGGTCGCTTAGGTCATGTTAATTACACGTTTATTAAGAGAATGATGAATTTATATCTTATTTCTAAATTTGATTTAAATTTACATAAAAAGTGTTAAATTTATGTGCAATCTAAGTTACCTAGAAAACCTTTTAAATCTATAATAAAGGAATCCTTTATCTTAGAGTTAGTACACAGTGATGTTTGTGATATTCGAGTTTATTCTAGAAATGGTAAGAGATACTTTATTACTTTCATAGATGACTTCATTAAGTATTGTTATGTTTTTCCAATTAGTACAAAAGATGAGGCTTTGAGTATGTTTAATATATATAAAAATGAAGTTGAAAATCATAAGGAAAAGAAGATCAAAATTTTGCATACTGATAGAGGAGGAGAATATATTTCTACAGAATTTTCAAACTTTTTCAATGATAATGGTATTATCTATCAAGTGTCTCCTCCTTACACACCTCAGTCAAATGGTGTAGCGGAAAGAAAAAATAGAACTTTGTTAGATATGATAAATTGTATGTTATCAAGTTCTGGACTCCCTAAGAATTTATGGAATGAGGCACTTTTGTTTGCATGTCACATTCTAAACAAAGTTCCTCATAAAAAATTAGACAAAACTCCATATGAATTATGGAAAGGGAGGAAACCAAATTTAAATTATTTAAGAATGTAGGGGTGTTTGGCAAAAGTAAAAATTCCAGAAAATAAAAGGAAGAAATTGGGACCCAAAACAATTGATGAAGTTCTTATAGGTTATTCCCAAGATAGTGTAACTTATAGGATTTTAGTAATAAAATCCAAAATTAATGGTATAAATGTAAACACTATCATGAAATCAAGAGATATCATATTTTTTGAGAAAATTTTACCCTTGAAAAATATTGTGAGTAAATCTAAACTTTCTGATTGCACTATAAAATTGGTAGAGCATGATGAAGAAGACAAGAACAACATCGAAGAATTGAGAAGAAGCAAGAGAGCAAGAGTAGAAAAAAATTTGGAAATGATTTTTACACATATCTAATGGAAGAGGATCCTCAAACAACAAAGAGGCCACATCATCTATAGATTCATCTTTTTGGAAAGAAGCCACAAATGCTGAAATGGAATCTTTAGTAAGTAACAAGACTTGGGTCTTGAGTGATTTGCCCAAAGGTATAAACCTATTAGTTACAAATGGATATTTAAAAAGAAGTTTAAGCCAGATGGGTCTATCGAAAAATTCAGGGCAAGATTGGTTGCAAAAGGTTATTCTCAACGAGAAGGATTTGATTATTTTGACACTTATTCTCCTATTGCAAAAATGACAACTATTAGAGTACTTTTGGCTTTGGCATCCATATATAAATTAGAGGTCCATCAAATGAATGTTAAAACTATTTTTTAAAATGGCGATTTAGAAGAAGAGATATATATGGAGCAACAAGAAGGATTTATCATACCTGGCCGGGAAAATAAGGTGTGTAAATTAATTAAATCCTTATATGGATTGAAACAAGCACCGAAGCAGTGGCATGAAAAATTTCAAGTTATCCTATCAAATGGGTTCTTGATAAATGACTCAGAAAATGTGTTTATAGTAAATTTACGAATCTTTGATGTGTTATATTATGTTTGTATGTTGATGATATTCTCATCTTTGGTAGCAATTTGAGTATAATCAAGGAGACTAAAAATTTCTTGTCAAATAATTTTGACATGAAAGATTTAGGAGAGGTAAATGTTATTTTAGGAATAAGGATCCTAAGAAATTCTATGAGTATTACAATTACACAATCATATTATATTGAGAAAATATTGAAAGAATTCAATAAGTATGATTGTAAACTCATGAATACTCCTTATGATCCTAATGTAAGACTAAAGAAAAATATAGGAGAACCTATTTCTCAATTATTGTATTATCAAATTATTGGCTCACTCATGTATCTTACAAATGCTACAAGGCCTGATATAGCACAAGCAGTAGGAAGATTAAGTAGATATATGAGTAATCCTGATTTAAATCATTGGACAGTATTAGAAAGGATACTTAGATATCTTAAGGGTACCATATCACTTGGTATACATTATTCGGGTTATCCTGCTGTACTTGAAGGTTATAGCGATGTAAATTGGATCTCTGATTTAGATGAGACTAAAGCCATCACAGGATATTTATTTACTTTAGGTGGAGCGGCTGTTGCATGGAAATTCTCCAAGAAAACATGCATTTCTCGATCCTCTGTGGAATTTGAGATGATAGCCCTTGATGCTACAGCACAACAAGCAAAATGGCTTAAGAATGTATTAATGGATATTCCAATTGTTGAAAAGCCAATTCTAGCAATTTGCTTACATTGTGACAATTAAGCAGCTATTGCAAAATGCAAGTAAAAGAACTCAAATGAGCAAAAGAGACATATGTGCTTGAGGCAAAAATCAATCATGGGTTTAATTAAAAATGGAGTAATATCATTGGAATATATTCCTTCTACAAAAAATATTGCGGATCTGTTAACAAAAGGACTGGCTAGAAAGCAAGTCATAGAATTTTCAAAAGGGATGGGACTGAAGGCTATGAGTTAAAATAATAATAATAATAATAATAATAATAATAATAATAATAATAATAATAATAATAATAATAATAATAATAATAATAATAATAATAATAATTACTATAAGTGGCAACCCAACCTTTTAATTTGAGATCCCATAAAAAAAGGTTCAATGTGGTAACAACAAACTGCATAGTAATTGGAGAAGTACCAATTTATTTTAGTCCTACTGTGATCTTATGGTACTTATTGTAACGGTTAGGAAGAGCTCATGCTCGTAATGAATTCATAACAAATTATGTAGAATATGCTTTCGTTACACATGTCTTTGAAGAATTCACCTATTTGAGTGTGGTTGTGAGGCCACAACCTATAAGATTGAGTTTATCTCTAGAGCACTCAAGAATCAAGATACTAGCACAAGGCCGTTGAAGTGCGACCCCGTTAAAAAACTCAATAAAATCTCATACAATATGTATGATAAATTAAAGATCTGGGTAGAAGATCCTAGTTCAAGACTTAAGTTCACTATGATTCTTTCGATTGGAATTTTATTCATACTAAGTAAGGTTCAAGTCCACAAGACACCTATATCGAAAGTGTTGTAAAAGACTGCTCTTATATATTCTTTTTTTAAATTTATGAATCATTTGGGGGATTATTATTATATGTATATATATTTGATATGTGATTCAAAAATTTATGTAACTATTGTATGTAACCATTTTTTTTAAAGAAAAGTCATGTCTTCTTGTGGAGGAATATATTTCTTTATGAAACAACACATTAGTTCAAATGCATCCATTGGAACAAAACAATACGTTAGTTCAAACACATTTATTGGAAATATATATATGTAATAGGAAATATGAAATAGAAAAGTACATAATCTTTAAGAGAATATATCTCTATCTTTAAAATTCCTTAAAAAGAGCAGTTGAGAGATTTAGAGTTCATTATATCATCTATTTGAGTGCACATTAGAAGGTATTGAGTGGTTCGTTGTATCTTGGGAGTATAACGTCAACAATTGCTATTTACACCAAGATAGTGACGAAAATTTACTTTGAAGAAAGCACTTGCCATAGCCTGCTTCGAACTGGTTTTTTCACTTTCATACTTTATGTCTTTTTCTTATTGTTAATATTAGTTTGCCTATATGTTGTGGTGTGATAATATATGTGTTCTATGTGACTTTCTTCTTTGTTTATGATATACATTTCCAACAATATTTAAATTTTAAGATAAGATAGAGGTTAAAATGTAATTTCAAAATTTTTTATAATAAAAATTATTTTCTATTATTTGTAATAAAATTTCAGCAATGTTAAAAATTGTAGTGGTGAAAAATAATAGCAGTAAAATTGATATAATAAAATAATATAAAATTAATAATAGTTAAAATGAATAAATATATTAATAATTTTTATGCATAAATTAGAGGTCAATTTATAACTCATACAAAATTTTAATTAAATTATAAATGAATAAATAAATGAATGAATCGATAATAACTTATCCTTTGCTGCAATAATCTAAATCCAACCATATTGATTAGTTTACCACCCTAGTGAATAGGGTCCATGAAATTCATCCCGAGACCAAGGAGTATAATTTAATGCACTAATTCCACTTTTTCTTTTAATTTTTTATTTTAACTTTCACAACGAATAGATTTGAATTTAGATTCCAAAATCTCAAGCATGCTATTAAACTTTTTATTACAAATATTTCCTAATTGGAAAATAGGGCTTAAGGTTCAGGAAAAGAAGTATCATTGATTATTGTCATTGTTGATGAGATTGAGAACACAGGCCAAATCTGCTCCCAATTCAACCATGAAGTGCCTAGTCTAGAACTATCAAGGATTGAATAAAGTCCGATACTTAGGGCCTTACGGGTTCTTATAAGAACATATAAACCTAACTATATGTTCTTATGGGAAACAAAATTTAGTTAGAATAGAGTTTTGAAGGTAGCTAATTAGATTGGAATAGAATTTTATCATTTGGTTCCAGCATAAAGAAGAAAGGGTTAGTTAGGGCTGGAAATGAATTGAAATAACTCATAAATCATTTGAAATTTGATTTGATAATGAGTTCGATAAACTAGATTCATTAATCAAACAAATTAAATTAAAATTAAAATATTAAATTCATTTTGTAAATGAACCAAACTCCATTTATAATATGCTTAATTCATTTGGTTGATGAATTAGCTGAAATAATTATATATTTTAAATAATTTATATATTACTAGTATAAGTAAATTATATATAATATATAATAAAAAAATTAAAAATAAAAACAATACATTAGTACATGAACATATTATACATTATAATTTTTTAATATATTGCATATTGTAATATACTAATTGATAAGTTAGTTAACAGTTAATTTGTAAAATTTTGTTAGATTAGATAGGTTTTTCAAATTTCTAGTCGCCGAAATCATGAATAAGCCTTTATTTTTTCATATCAACGTGAAAAACTACATATAAATAAAATTTAGATTATCTATCGAATATGGGCTTATTTGTTTCATTGTTTGACATGAATAGGTCCATTTTTGCTTAGTGAAGTCTAGAAACTTCTAAGCTTGGATTTTGACGAAAGTTTGTTGGATACCCGATAATGAAATTTTGTTTCATCTTTTAACCAAAATAGTTCTTAGGATCGCCATCCTTGTCTCTCAAGCCAAAGACAGTTCTTGGCATCTTCGATTTATCAGATGCAGACCTCCATCGATTATTTCTTGAAGTTGAAGGTTGATACCAGGCTTGGTCGTGGAAGAAGTTTTCTAACGGAGTGCTTCGACGAGGTTTAAAAAATAGTTTTGCTCTCTCAAATCCTTATTGGACTTGTGATAAACCAAATCTCGATCACCATTAACTATTTTCCTATACTTTTTGTGATTTAACTCTACCATTCAATAACACTCCTGAATTAAAGTATCATCGATGTGTACTCAACAAGCTGGTAGAGATTAAACCAATTAGCGCATCAACATGTACAAAAATATATTTTTTTTCTGTAAAATGTAACTCTCTTAATCTTTAAATTTGTTTATATTACAATAAAATATGTGTTTATGAAAAATTGTGAATAATTATTGTTGAGTACGTAATTATTGGTTGACTAATTTATTTGTTCATTTAGCTTCTTGAACCAATTTTTGAAGCTAAATCGAATAATTCACAAGTTGAAATTGAATCGGATTCAATATTAAAAAAGGGCTTGTTTTAAAAATGATCAAGTTATGAGTTGATCTAATTTTATTAGATCTATCGAAATGGGTTAACTCAATTCTATTAAACTAATACAATAGGCAAAAACTATATATCGGGTTAGTTTTAGGCTAGGTTACTTTTTTATCAAATTAGATTCAAATCAGATTATTACAGTATTAGTACTAGTCTTAATGTCGATCCTAGGTCAATATTTATCAAGCGGGCTCAGACGAGTTTTATAATTTGTTACATTTTATTATTAATATTATCATATTAATTTTTTATTTATTATTAATTTTATATTATTAATTAATTAAATTTTATTATTTATATTAAATATGATTATATTTTATTATTATCATTTAAAATCTTATTATCTATATTAGTGAGTCGTATATATTATATATCAAAATAGATATATATTATTAAAATCTAGTAAATGCGTGAATTTATATTTGATAATATATACATTTAATAAAATATTTTAAATTTTATATTGATCAAGAATTTTATATTATGTATTTATTTCATTATTATTAAATATATATTGATCAAGTTTAAAATATTATATATAAAAATAAATATATTTAATAATTTATGTATTATTAAATATATATAAATAATTATATAAATAATATATTAATAAAAATAATTATAATAATTTATTATATTATATATGTATATAATATAATTAAAATTAATATCAAAATTAATTATTTAATTTTTAAAATAATTTAAAATTTTAATATAAAAGTGCTAATTCAAATTTTAATATAATTATTTATTTTAATAAACTTATATAATATATATTAACAATATTAAATATATAAATTTATTAATTTTAATGTTAAAATTATTTAATATTGCTCATATATATAATTTTAATATTATATATATTAAAATATAATTTAATATACTAAAATTATTATTTTAATATATATATAAATCAAATATATAATAAATTAATTATTTATTAATTACAGCTATTACAAGGTTAATAGGATAACTTAATTACCTGACAGATTAATACTTACTAGTTTTAATCTTTTACTAAGTCGGGTAAACCAATTCTAACTCCTTACTAAGTCGAGCCATTATTATCGTTTTTCATATCAGTCTCAATCCCGAATTAAGTAAAATTATACTAGTTGTATAACAACCTATTAAACTCAATTTATTTTGATACTTTTAAATTCTATTTAAGCTGAGCGGAGCTAAGTGTCAATTTGGCCTGACTTGAACTACGTCCATCTTAAAGATTAAGTAGCTTTAGAAGTTTTAACTATAAATCAAAGAGTAATTCAATATTTATTAAAGAATGAGGGCTTGGACTAGCCTTGGTGTATTAATAAGCTCTTTGGTTCTCCACATCATTCTAACAAACATAAATTATGGAATAATTTATATGCTATTCAATAGCGCATGACTTTACCATGGCTTATTCTTAGTCATTTTAATGCTATTCTACAACAAAAGGATAAAGATAGAGAATGTATGCTAGGTAACTTGAATGAGTGGCTTTTAGTGAATTTATTTTCTTTATAGGAAGTATTAATTTGGATTATGTGGGATATGAATTTATGCAGGATAGTAAGGGAGTATAGATCAATGAATTCATGAGAAGTTATATAGAGTTATTTGTAATAAAGCTTCACAAACACTATTTCCTAAAGTTGTAATGTTCCATTTGATTTTCGATGCCTCTTATCATGGCCATATTCTATTAAAAATTTGAGCATAAGGGCTCTTTGAAGTTTTAGTTTGTTTATAAAATTTAAGGATGTCAAATGAGTCGCGACCTGTGAGTCAATCTATTATGAGTTTTTTGCAAGTTTGGACTCTAAAAATTTAACTTATTTTTAAATCATGGATTGGGTCCATGATGGATCGACCTGTATCCATTAACTTTATGGACTTTCAATTAAAGTCCGCAAATTGATCTATACTCGTTATGAGTTTTGGTAGGTTTGGACCTTCTATAATTAAACCTGTTTTGGACATGGATAATATAAACTTGTTATAAACTTGGCCTATTACAGATCGACCCATATCCACACAAACTAGCCCATTTGATGGGCCTAATAAAGTTTAGGATACTCAATAGGTCTTTTATCTTTAGAACAAAACACATTTTAGGTATTGTTATACAGAGTTAGAGCATTTGCATAAAGTGCTTAGTTATTACTCTTCATTATAGCTAATAAGAGAAAGAAGGAAGCATAAAAGCAAATAAAATAGCAAATTAGAGCGTAGCATTTATGCCAAGTAGATATATGGCATCAAAAATTAAAAGTTACATGGGTGGATGCAAGAGACCTGAACATTTATATTTATAATTTGTCTACTATAATCCAAATGAGAAGAAATAATGTAGATAATGAATGTTTAGATTTGGAGGAATGGTTACGAGAATAGAGTTAGATTTTTTTACTATTTTTTTCTAATTATAAACTATTATTCATTATAAGTTCAAGACAAGTATTAGAGGATTTAGATGGACTAATTAGTTAGCAAATTTCAAGTAAAGAAAATATATGGCTAGAAGCCATTCTAAGTGTATAAGAGATTCAGGATACATTATTTGCAATGTTAGATTTAAAAGCACTAAGGCTTGATGAGATGAATATCATATTTTGTAAATGATACTGGGATATAGTGGGCAACCATGTGATGCAAAAAGTATAAGAAATCTTTCAGATATATTTTGAAGGAGTTAAATATGACATATATTATTCATATTCCTAAAGTACCTTGTGTGAAAGCTTTTGGAGATTTCCATTTTATCAGCTTATGTAATGTCAGATACAAGTTAATTTTTAAGATAAATGTTCTTAGAATATAGAAGGTTATAAATAAGCTAATATCTCCTTTCCAATTTGCATTTGTTCTTAGATGATTTGTTGCTAAGAATGAATTACTTGCTTAAAAGATTGTTCACAAGTCTTCTAAGAAGAAAGGTTAAAAGGTTTAATAGATATAAAACTAGATATGCAAAAGACTTATGATAGAAAGGAATAGGGATTTGTATTTAAGGTGTTAGAGTTATTTAGATTTGGTGCTAATTTGAGGCAATGTATAGCTCAATGGATATCAACAGTATCTTGTTTAGCCTATTTTAATGGTTCTTTTTACAAGAAGTTTTAGTTTAACAAGAAGATTTAGATAGGAGGATTTTTATGTTCAAAGCTTTTGTTGAGGTTGTTAGTTTGGGAAGAAAGTGAAGTTAAACTTTATAGGGTTATGATATTAAGATCAATGCCCTTTATTTCTCATCTCATTTTTGCAAATGATATTATTATTTTATCCAAAGCTTCTCTAGTTGAGGCTATTAATCTTTGGTTTATATTATATTAGTATGAAGCTTGGTTTGGAGAAAAGGTAAATATAGCAAAATGTGGTGTTCTTTTCTCTCGAAACACTTATATGGAAGCTAAATAAGTGGTAATTAATTTTTTGGGAATAACACAACTGAGTGGTAATGTTAAATATTTGGAGATTTCTTTTTTTTTTTAATCTAAGTTAAAAACTTAGGATTTTTAATATCTACTTGAAAAATCACAAGGGCATTTAGCTAGGTGAAAGCGAGCCTTTTTATCATAGGAGGGAAAACTTGTTATGTCATCATTGGTGATTCAATGAATTCTTATCTATTCCATGTTAATACTAAAGACTCCTAATGCTATAACTTCAAACCTAGATTCATTATGCAAAATTTTTGGTGGAAATTTCCCTAATAAAAAGTTCATTATTATTGACTTGAGTTATGGTATGTTATATATACATCTAAGAAGTTCGATGAGCTAGGCTTTAAAGCTTTTCACCATTCTAATTGTGCATTGTTGTTAAAACTAGCCTAGAAATTTGTTATGAAGATGGCTATGAAAAATGAGATTTTTATATTGTAAATTGTTAAAATGTTATACTTGTAGTATTTCCAAGGTATTTCACCCTAAGATTTTAAATAATTTGAAAGTTAATTTAGAAAAATATAGTTTGGTAAAATTTGAAATACATGATAAAGCTTGTGAAAATATAACTTTTATGTTGTAAAATGATAAAGTGATATGATTAGAACATAGATGGAACAATACCTTTTAATATTGCAAATAACTTACTCATAATGCAAGAAAGTCCCAAATATGTGAAATGTAAATTTTAATTATGCTAAATCAAATTTAAAGGTAACAATAAGGGTAAGGTTGACCAAAGCAATGTGATAATACACATTGCTATACATTAAAATTAGATTAAAAATTAATTTGCTATATAATAATACAATATAGTGGTATAACCAAATCGTACTCTTAGTGATCTCTTGATTTATCTTTTCTTAATTAAATTTCTAACAATGTTTACATAATTATCCAATTTATTATAGAATAAAAACACAAGAAACTAATGCAAACAGATGTAAAACAAAACCAAAAATGGAAATTGGACAGAATACCAAATGTAAGAATAGAATACAATATGTAATAGTATGTAGTATATATAACATAGAACTAATATAGAATTAGAGTTAAGGGTTTTTGTGAATTTAAATTGAATTAAGTATATTAAACAAAATAAAAATGCAGAGCAAATGGAAAAAAGGAAAACTAGTGTAACAAAATAGTTAATTTAAGGAATTGAAAGCTCTAATTTAGATTAATCATGGATCAATTAGAATTTAACTTTTTTAAATTAATTCTTCAATCTTGAATTACTGGAACCTTTGTAATAATTCATAAATCCTAAGCTAGATTACCATTTATGATTTGATCAATTAAAATTAGCTGAATTAAGTAACTGTTATAATCCCTAAATTATATTAAAATTTATTTAATGATAGAATTTAATCTAATTAAGAAATTAAATTAAAACCTTCTAGATTAATCCCTTAACTTTTTGTCCCTATGTGTAAAATCATAATTTTTCAACTATAATTTAACATTAAAATAGCAAAGAAATTAGAAACCATAAAAATGAATAACAAATATACTAAATCAACATCCAACATATGTAATTTCAAAAAATCAGCACATAGAATTAGGAAAAGAGAAAAATTAATTAAAGAAAGTTAAAATTATAAAGCATAATTTCATAATCTAGAAGAGGAGAGTCTTAAACTTTTTGAATCAACTCTAAATTTAAACTTTTGTTGATAAAGAACAAAAGACAAATAAAGAGAAAAAGAAGAAGAGAAAAGTTATGTTACTAAATTTGTCTAAAAGTTTTTAAAATTTAATAAGTTCTTCCCTTTTATTTAACCTAATTAACCTAAAACTCTATTGGACTAGGATTGTATGCCTTTTAGCATTACAACAATGAGGTTTTTTTAATTTTTAAAAGCCTAGACCTATTTTTAACAAGATAATTAACTCTAATAGTTACATTGGTGAATTCTTGTAGGTTTGACTTTCAACTAGTTTAAGATCACCAAGACAAGGTAATTTAGGTAATCTATAAACATTAAAGTTGTAGGCCTGAGTCTTATGGAGATTTTGGCATTAGTTTCAAGTTAATCGAACCTCTACAACTCTAAATATAGCCCAAGAATCAAGGCTAGCTCAATTAAGATAAAAATAGGGCTTAAGCTTCTAGGCTAAATAAGGGTTTGAAGGAGTTCAAATTAGGTTTTGATTAAAACACCAAAATTGTATGTCTTTTTTTAAGCTTCCCTAAGGTATATAGATCATCCTGATCCAACATCTAGAACTCAAGATATAGTTAAAGCCAAAACATTGTTAAAATCTAGTATTAACCGAATAAATTCAAAATATTGTACAACTAACCACAAATTATAAAACAAGGCTAGTTCTATAAAATTAAGCATGTATAACTTACTAAGAGACATGAAATAGGAGGAATTAATATAATAAATATTTTTCTTATCAAATTCTCTCACATTTAGCTCTTGTACATCTTTAGATAAGATACAATTTTATTCAAGAACTAAGAAGAAAAAAGAATTTACTTTCCAAAAAATTTAAAATCATAAATCCACAAGCAAAAGACAAATAAAAACTAGTAAGAAATATAACACATTATGAAAAAAAATCTTGATAAACTTAGAACTAACTAATATAATAATTTCATAGTAGACTGTTAAGTGTTTGGGGCAAGTGTTTCACTCAAATTCTTTCCATAAAATTACTTTATCGTAGGCTTGCTAGTTATCTGATCTCTATTACTTAAATCACATACATAACACAAATCAAAATGACTTTATTTATGGTTGTAATGTGGCCAGGGAAATGGAGGGAAAAATAAGGATATAAAAAAAGTAGAAATTAAAAAAATTAATAGAACACTTGAATAAAAAATATATGGGCAAATCATAAACAATTACTATTCAATATAACAATTCAAATTTGAATTTAAGCACCTATTAACTTCTCTATTTTTCTTTTCCTTTTATTTTTTTCTTCTTTTTTCAATTCATTTTTTTGCCTTATTTTCTTTCCTTTTCTTTTTAATTCTTTTTTTTTGGATTTTTTTTTTGCCTTTTCTTTTCATTTCCTTCTCTTCTTTTTTTTTTAAACTAACATTTGATGACTTTTCACAATACAAAAACTCACACATCCCTACACTTATTTAAAAGCCCATTTCATAAAAATTTAAATAGGCTACTAATCCCTAAGGTTAGGTAAAAATATTTATTTTTCATAGGAAAGTTTTGTTCATGGACTAATCAATAAAGAAAATGCAATAAAAGTTTAAAAAGGCTTACAATGATAAAAATTTTAATGTTAACTTTATGGCTTTAGCTTAAAAGAAAGATTACTTTTATCATTTTTGTGCATAAATGTACAAAATATAATCTAAAAAAGAATCAAAGTAAATTCTAGAAAAATAAATTATGGAGGAACATTACACAAAAAGGAAAGAGAATAGTATGAATTTTTAACATAAGGCTCAAAATTTCACAAGGTAAGTCATACACATTAAAAAGATAAATGACATATAAATAAAAGAGAAGAGTAAGAGAAAGTAAATCTCTAATAGCTTAGGTTATTTTTCAAGAAGTGGCTTTCTTTAACATATTTGACTAGACCATAGCTTCAATTGCTTCAACTAGGATCTAAATGAGGATTAGCTACTTTCATTGCTTCCAATTTATCAACCTTGACATCATCTATGAAAGAGGTATTTTGAAATTGAGAGTTTTTTAGAAAAATTCATCCAAGTGCTATTCTTAAATCATTCCTACTTCTTAAATTTTTAACTTCAAAGTCATCCTAGATAACAAATTCAATAAGATCAATAAAAGAATTAGGATGATCAATATGGAAGTACTCCTTGTCCTCTAAAAATGGAATATCTTCTTTATCATTTTTTTTACAATTTTTTAATCAACATTATTATTTCCATTTTAAAATGTTGAAATTTTAGCACATATAGCACATGGAATAGCATTATCTCTATAACGATACATAAAGCATAAATTCAAAAATTCCAGGAAATTTAGCAAGTATGTCATCATGAATAGCATTAACATGTAATTTAGAATCAACACATGTAAAACTAATAAAATTAAAGATAAAAATGTTAAAATTGAAAATAGCAAAAATAGCAACAGCAAAATGAAAACCAAAAAATTCAAAATAAAAAATAGTAACATCAGAAAGATTAAGAGAGGAATACCAGGCAATAAGGGCTTTAAAGTTTAAGAAAGGATAAAGAATTATTTTATATGGCCTCAGAAATGTCAAACTTGCTTTAATACCATCAAATTCCATGGTTAATATTCCATCTTGAACATTAGTTATGATTTTTACTATCTTTAGAATAGGTTAGCCAAGCATGATTAGTGGAAGAACGTTAGAATTCTCATTTTCAATCCTCAAAATATAGAAATCTACTAGAAAAATAAGGCCATCAACTTGCACTAAAATGTCCTAAACAACACCTAAAGGATAAATATTAGATCTATTTGCTAATTGAACAACCACCCTTGTTTCTTTCAAAACTTCCAAATTCAAAGCGTTAAAAATAGAAAGAGGCATGACATTGATTGATGCTTTTAAGTTTAACATGACATGCTCAATTTTGGTTTTGCCTATGATGCATGAAATGATAAATATGCTTAGATCTTTGTATTTTGTTGATAATTTTCTTTAGATAATTGCAAACACACTTTCCCCCCACACTTACTTTCTTATCATCCTTTAGTTTTTTCTTATTGATGCACAAATTTTTTAAGAAGTTAGTATATCTTGGAATTTATTTTATTAAATCTAGTAAATGTATGTTAACTTCTACTTTGCTAAAGGGATCTAAAATCTAGTTTTCTTTTTTCATTTTTTTTGGTGAAAAATTTTTCTTTTTGGAAAAAGAAGGGGGCAAGGAAAATTAGCGGAAGGTAGGGCTGTAGGAAAAGAATTTATCACATTGTCACTATGTTTTGTTAGTTCTTTTTTTAGTTATTTCTTATATTTGTCGTTTGGTTTATTGTTGACTAATTTTTCTAGTTGCTTCTATTTTTCCTCTTCTAGTTTATAGATAACTTCTAGCTAACTACTAAATTCTAGTTGTGACCTTGTTAGTTGTTCACTTGCTAGTACATGGCTTATCTCTAGTTATAATAATGAAGGTGTGTTAATTTCTTTACCATTTCTTAGCATAATGACATTCACTACTTCCTTATTTTTTATGTTGTTAGAAGAATGTTCACGTGCTTTAAGCTCACTAATGGTGAAAGTTAATTGACTAATTTGAGTTTGTAAATTCATCATGGTAGCTTTTGTTCTTTGCTAGAATTGCAAGTTATTTACTGCTATTTGCTTAACTAATTCTTCAAATGATGGCTAAAAAGAGCAAGAAGTTACTTCTAGTTAAGGAGTAAGATTTTGTTGTAATCTATTATATACAAGATGAGGATGTTGAATTGGACTAGGATTGGTGTTGTATCTAAAATTCTAATTTTCTTTCTAACTAGGATATTGAGCTTACTACTACTGGTAGAATTAGTTAGGTTACTAAAAAGGGTACTAGTATTGTTGCTAGAATTAAGCCTTAGCAGGATAGATGGTTCTTACATATGCTGAAGAAGGAGGACACTCATCATCTTGTAAGGTTGGATAAGAATTTGTTGGATAGTTTGGACATAAGCAAATGTCACAAACTTTGGCAGATGGAGTAACTACTTACTGTTATCCAATAGTCATTTATTTAACTAAAGATATTAACTTGTCTAGCTTGTTTTCTAGTCTTTGCTAATTTGAATTAGGGATATTCAATTCATGCATGCTTCTAGTTGCAATTATAACTGTAGTGCCAAACTGCTGTGAATTGGTTGCCATGTTTGCTATTAGATCTCTTATTGCAATTGGAGTCTTGTCCACCTATGCACCACCACTTACAACATTTATTATGCTTCTATCCATTGGAAGAAGGCCTTTATAAAAGTATTAAATTAAGAGTTGTTCACTGATTTGGTGGCATGGATACCTAACACATAACTTTTTAAACCTTTCCTAATATCCATATAATGTATCTCTATTCAATTATCTGATGCTGCATATCTCTTTCCTTATTGTAGCAACTCTGGAAGCAAGGAAAAATTTTTCAAGGAAAAGATGTTTCATGTCATTCCAGCAAGTGATTGATTTAAGCTAGAGGTAATAGAGCTAATCTTTGACAGCATCAGTAAAGGAGAAAGGAAATGCCCTCAGCTTGATATAATTTTCAAAAATTCCTTAAGGTTTCATTATTGAGCACACCACATGAAATTCCTTCAAGTGCTTGTGAAGATCCTCACCTGCTATACCATGAAACCTTAGAAGTAAATGTATTAAATTAGATTTCAATTTACAATCAGCATCTAACTCAAGATATTGGATGGTTAATGATTGATAGCTAACATCAAGGATAATTAATTCCTTCAAGGTTCTATTGTTATTTACCATATTTTTTTAGTTATCTATAGGGTCAGAATGAAGAGTAGAAAGGATAGAAATACCTATATTTTTGTTCTTATGAAGGGAATGAAATGTCCTATTTATTTCAAAATCAAATTCAAATAATTTAGTAGTAGTTCTTCTTATCATACACTGTTACTACACAACACTACACTAAACAAACTATAAAAGCACTATAGGAACACAAAAACATTAAAATGCAAATGCAAATTGAAAAATTAACATAAACACATCTAATTAACCTATCTAGATATTTTTAAAAATTATGGGACCACCACAGAAAGTTTGTTGTAACCACGCAAAACTAAAAAATGCAATAAAAATCTTAAAACTTAAAAAAGTAGTCAAAACAATGGAATTTGGCTAAAAAAATACATTACCTTACAAGCAAAGCTTATGACTTTTAATGAGAATAATCAAAATTAGCTTTTATAAAAATTTTAGCTTAATTGGAACTACTAAAGCCTAATATGATTCCAAGGGGATTAAGGTGCAAAACTATGTAAAATTAATTTTCTTAGGGAAAAAATACTTATTTCAATGAAGTAAAATATGATTAATTGAAATGGAAGAATGAGCAGAAAATAAAGAATGCAAAAGAATGTAGGTATATGCAGAAAACTATAGCTATTGTAAAATGCAATTAACACCTTAACAGATGCAATTGATGATTGGATTTCTTAAACAATTGTGTATTATACTAAATTAATATATAGGAAAAGATGAATTCAAGAGGATATTTTGATAATACATGTGCTAAAATTAAATTAAAAATTAGTTTGCCACATAATAATGCAATATAGTGGTATAACTAAGTCGTAACCCTAATGATATCTTGATTTATCTTTTCTTAATTGAATTATTATTAATGTCTACACAATTTTCCAATTTATCATCCAATAAAAACACAAGAACCTAATACAAACAGATGTAAAATAGAACCAAAAATAGAAACTAGATAGAATGCAAGAATAAAATATAGTATAAAATAGTGTGCAATATATACAATACAAAACTAATACATAATCAGAGTTAGGGGGTTTTATGAATTTAAATTAAATTGAATGTATTAAAAAAAATAAAAATGTAGAGCAAACAGAAAGAAGGAAAATTAATGTAATAAACAGTTAATTCAAGGAATTGAGAGCTCTAGTTTAGATCAATTAGGATTTAATTTTTTTAATTAATTCTTTAACCTTGAATTACTTGAAACCCTTACAATAATTCATTAATGATAAGCTAGATTACCATCTAGGATTTGATTAATTAAGATCAGCCAAATTAAATAATAGATATAATCCTTAAGTTAGATCAAAATTGATTTAATGATAGAATTTAGTTGAATTAAGAAATTAATTTAGAAAACTCTAGATTAATCCTTCAATCTTTTATCTTTATGTGTAAAATTGAGATTTACCAACCATAATTCAATATTAAAATAGCAAAAAATCAGAAATCACAAAGATAAATATCAATTACACTAAGTCAATATCTAACACATAGAATTAGGAAAAGAGGAAAATTAATTAAAGAGAGTTAATATTATAAAGCATGATCTAATAATTCAAAAAAGAACAGCCTCAAAGTCCTTAAATTAACTCTAAATTTAAGCTTCAATTAATGAAAAACAAAAGAAAATAAGAAGAAAAAGAAAAGAAAAGAAAAGTTCTGCTGTTGAATTTGTCTAAAAATCTCTAAAGTCTAAGGAGTTTAACCTTAAATCCTACTAGACTTGGATTGTATATCTTTTAGCATTACAATAATAGGGCCTTCTTAATTTTTAGAATCTTAAACTTATTTTTAACAAGACAATTAATTTTAATAATTACATTAGTGAATTCCTGCAAATATGGTTTTCAACTAGTTTAAGACTACTAAAACAAGATAACTTAGGTAATCCATAAACATTAAAGTTATAGGTCTGGGTCTTGTGAAGATTTAGGCACTAGTTTCAAGTTAATTGGACTCTTATAACTCCAAATATGGCCCAAACATTGAGGTTAACTCAACTGGGACAAAGACAGGGCTTCAGCTTCTTAGCTAAATAAGGGCTTAAAGAAGTCCGAATTAAATCTTGATCAAAACACCAAAGTTGTAGGTCTTTCTCTAAGCTTTTCAAAGGTATATAGATCATTCCAATCCAACATCCAAAACTCAAGATATAGTTGAAAAATAGAAATAGTGTTAAAATTTAACATTAGCCAAATAAATTTAGAATATTATAAAACTAACCACAAATTATCAAACAAGGCCAATTCTATAAAATTAGGCATGTAATTTACTAAGAGACATGAAATAGGAGGAAATAATATATTAAATATTTTTCTCATTACAATGTAATTAGGATCTTCTATGATCATTAAGTATTAATATTTCTACTTGTGTGAGCTTGATTTAGAAACCTCTATGAAGTGGCATATTCTAATTTCATGAGTCAATATTACAAAATATAAGATGGTGATGATGATTTAGAATATTAGTATATCATGATACAAATTTGAAAAAAAGATATCTAGAAAGAAAATAAGGAATGCTTATTTATTTGTGAATTATCCTTATAAATTGTAAGTAGGGAGATAAGGGAAAGTTAGACTTGGATATATCTTACATACTCTAAAACAAATGTAATGGAATCTACTAGGTAAGCATATATCTTACCCTAATATTTATATCACTTATATTAGTTGAGTGTTATATTTTATAATTTATAATTTCCTTATCAAGTAGAGATATACATGGGTCGGATCGAAAAAATATAAACTTTAGGCTCTTTTTTTAGCCCCAAAGGCCTTTTTGGCTTTTTTTTATGACCTGATTAATAATCGAGCTAGGCTCTAGTTAGAATAAAAAGGAATGTTCCAGCTCGATTATATTAATTTATTTTTTATAATATAATTATATATTTTATATATTTTAGTATCATATTATCTCTTTAAATACATATTTTTATATTAAAAACTAATTTTTTTACTTAAAAATAAAAAAATAAAGTAATCTGATTAGCGAGCTGAGCTTCGGGTCATATATATTAAAAATCGGGTCGAGTCAAGTCAAAAAAATTTTTATGACCTTAAGATAAAAGGTACCATCCTTACTTGGTATTGCTTTATGACATTTATGCTTGATGGAACAAGCGGATATAACTATGTATATGCATTAAGGGATTATGGATTGATCATGCTTAAAAAGCATGATGGTATTACTACTAATTGTGAATTGATTGAGATTAAGTTTATATTGTTGCTTATGTATTAGAAGAATATAGTATGAGTTATATTAAAATGTGAACAAATATTGTGACCATGCAAGAAGGCATGGTGGTATTGTTATATAGATATTGTTATGTGTTTGATATTTGCCCTATGATGATGAAACAACTATTTGTAATGAAATTACATTAAAATTATGATATGTTGAGCTTGAACTCTAGTATGCATATTATACTATGAATTATGCAATGAGTGACATTGAAATTAAGAAATGTGATAGGACGATGATATAAATACTGGATGAGAAATTTCTGGGGATATATTTGTAAAAGGTATAAGATAGACCCTAAAGGGATAATGATGAAAAGTTTATAGAAGATATAAGGTTGAATTAAGAGTTAAAAGGTGGATACATACATATTTATTATAATTGTTATGCATTTATGATGTGATATTAAAATCTCCTTATGATTTAATATTACTATTTGATGTGATTGTAAAGATTTAAGGTGATTAAGCCCTATTGACTATTTGTAAATGTGATGACTACCTAGAATGAATTGTGTGTGATGATATTAATATTGTGTAAATTGAATGACTAAGATTATTATGATTTATGATTTAAAAAAATAGGAAATCTGAGTTGCATGTAAGTAAATATATTAACTAGATAATTGGCATTGTGTGTTAAAACAATGTAAGAATTTGGATTGTAGTTGTTTCCTCTTATAATACATAACTAGTAGTTAATTATTTATGTAATTGATTTTAAACATGGTTAAGGTAGATATATATAATACCTCGAGGTAATATTCAGAATTATTTTAAGGCTAGAATAATTATTTTAAGTAGTGAGGATAGTTAAATTATATTAATTATTATTAGAGTGAAATAAGAACATTTTTAAATAAGTATTATTATGATATTACTTAACACAAGTATTGTTATAATTTTACTTAATAAAAGTATTAATTGAGTATATATATAATCATGATTTAATAAATTATTCTCCTAATATCTATTTGGTGTTAGAATATTTATGCTAAAATTTCCAATCTAATTAAAATAAGGAAATTTTTATAGAAAGATAATTTTGTAAAGATGGATTTCATTTTAAACGAATGAAAGATTAGGATAATTTGTAATAGGGAAAAAATGGTTGAGAATCAAATGAAATTTAGGCTTACAATACACTGTAATGCATAAAATAAAAGGCCAAAGCTTTTTTTTATATTTTCCTCACCCATTTCTCTCTTATCCTCACTAGCACCTCTCTTTCTCCTTTTTTTTTCTTTCTTTTTTCTGGATTACTCCTTTCTCTCTTTCTCTTATTGTTTCTTCTTTACTGTTGCAGGTCTTTCTGCTCAATGCCTTGATGGTTTCAACGACCACAAGGAGTTGCTACTATTATCGTGGATCCTTTCTAGTTGGTATTGATGTCTAAGTGAAAAGAAGGGGGAACTTCTTCGACAGTCAAGTAGCAGATTAGGACCAATGGCTAGCCCATTAAAAAGTTTTTAGCAAGATCTTGATGATGTTTAGCAAGCATTTCTATTCTTAGTTTGGTGGCTATAAGCTACCATCATGTGAAGGAGTTGCGAAAACATAGCAATTTCAATTGTGAACAATACTTTTTCTCTCTTTGGTTCCTGATGATTCCCCACATTTTCTATTACTTTTTCGATGCTAGTGGCATTCTAAGAGATAGTAAGTCTTTTTATATAGAAATATTATAATATTTGATGTTCTAAGTTTGATTTAAAAAACTTATTTATGCATGCCTCAATACACACGATAATGGCTTCAAAAGTATACAATTTATGTCATAAGATGATTGAACAAGATTATTAAAGCTTTTCTATGTGATTAGCTTTAATATTTTTAGACATTTGAACTTGAGCTAAAGAAGATGCATTTTTATTTATCTTTTGAGAAATGCGATAGTGATTTAGAAATATAAAAATGTTATGCTATAGAATGTTAGAATAACATTTTTAGAATATGCCTAGGTTATAAAATTTTAATATTTACATTTATAAGTATTTTGGGTATATGATAATATTTATAAAAATTATAAATTTTATACAATAAGATGGTTGAACGAGATAATTGAAGTCTTTTGATGTCATCAAGTTTAATATTTTAAGCATTTAAAGTTAATTTAGAAAGTATATTTTATATGAGCTTAATATATAAGATGATACATAAAAAGAGTATGATTTTCTTAAGGTAAAGGATATTATAATAAGATAATTAATGTTTATAAAACATTATATCGTAATAACTGGAAGTGATTCAAGCATGATCCAAGAAATTCATTTACGTGTGAAATGTGACTTGGTAATTTGTTTAAAGTTTAGATGATTAAATATGTGTGTGTGTGTGTGTGTGTCTGTGAATATATATATATATATATATATATATATATATATATATATATATATATATATATATATATATATATATATATATATATATATATATAAGAGAAAGTAACTGTATGGTATCATGGAATAAGATGAGTATAGGATTCTTGGAAATTCTATATTTTAATGGTTTTATGTTTAACTTGAAAGAATTTTTGTTGCTAAAGGATTTTTGGATTTTTTTATGATAATTTTAAGTGAACACTATAAAACATGAGAAATAGATGATCCAGAGTGTAAAGATACTATAATGCAAATATAATGTAAGTGATGCCCTTGTATTTATGGTTTATTTCTATAAATTTTTTAATAGGAAAAAGGGAAGAAATGGAAATAAACCATTCCAAGTCTTGTAATGGATACGCACTATCATGTGAGTATATATCTTACCTCCTGAAATTAATTATCATTTAAAAATTATTAAACATTATGCTTTATAGTTTATTCATAGCAAATATAATTCATGTGTAAGATTTGAACATAATTATGAATAAAGAGCTCTACTTTCAATAATCGTTACTTAGTATCACTTGATGGAAAAAAAGTTAGGAATGTACGTATAATGAATGAATGTGGATTGACCAAGCTTACAGAGCATGGTAGTGCTATTACTAATGGTTGAAAGTTTGTGATTTAGTTTATATTGTTATTTGTATGCTGGAAAGTGCAGTGTGATTTGTATTAGAATGTGAATGAATGTTGTGGCCATGCAAGAGGGCATAGTGGTACTACTATATATATTGTGTTATGTGCTTTAGTTTGTCCTATGATTATATAATGGTTGCTTTATGTTGATATTGCATTGAATCTTATGATTTGTAAAGCAGAACTCTAATATGCATATTACATTGTGAATTATTCCATGAGTGGCATTTGAAAAAAGCAATGTGACTAAGACGATGATATAAAAGATAGATAGGAAATTCTTAGTATCAACTTATAGAGGGCATAAGATAAACTTTAAAGGCATAAGATAAACTTTAAAGGAATAAGAATAGACAGTTTATGAAAAGTATAAGGTTGAGTTGAGAGTCGAAAGGTGGATGTATGTGCATTTATTATACATTATAACACATTGTGTTATGATTTTGAATCTTAGCTAATTTTAATGCTTCTGCTTAATGTGATTATAAAGGCTTAATTATGATTGAGCCTTATTAGCTATTTGTAAATGTAATAACCATATGGAATGGATTGTGTATGATATGATATAGTTATTAGATACCAAAGGATAGTTGAGATTACTATGACTTATGATGTGAAATATGGAATCTAAGGTATGTGCAAGTGAACATCCATTTCAAGGTTTGGTTTCACATATTTCAAAAGTTTAAGGAGTTTAAATTGCAATTCTTTTTCTAATCAAATACTTAGTCAACATATGACAATTTAATATAATTAAATTAGGGTTTCAAAGTGGTAGATATATGCTCATTGAGTTGTTATACTTATTCCATTTTATTTTCAATGTTTTCAAATTGAAATAACTGTAAATGAGCTTTATTGTATCTATGGATAATGAAAGATCGTTTCATTGGAAGATTTGACAATAGGGCTGTAAAACGGACGGACCAGACCGGATACAGACCGGACCGTTTAGGTCCGGTCCGTTTTACCCGTTAAAAAAATGGACTAAATGTAAAAAGTCCGTATCCGGTTCATATCTTTAAGGATACGGATCGGACCGCGGATTTTAACTATAAGTCCGCGAACCGGTCCATATCCGTCCGGTCCGTGCGGATTTTAGTCCGCCTGGATTAGTCCGTATTACCCGTAAAAAAAATGGAGCAAATTTTAGATGGTCCAAGTCCGTAAAAATTCGTAAAATTCGCAAACCGGTCCGCGAACTTCGGTCCGTTTTACACCCCTATTTGACAATTGGAGTTCTCTTAGAATTATGACTAGGATAGAGATGGAGATTGTGTTGATTTGACATTTGATGTGTTGAATCATTTAGCTATATATGAGTTTTAAAGTTGTGTAATATTATATAGATTTTGTGCTATTGTTGTATCTATACAGAATATATATTCTATGATTTAAAGCTTAGGGCTTTGGGAAGATGTTCAAAAATGGGAAAAACTCTATCCATTTTTCTGTAAAATGTAAAATAAATTTTAAGTCATCACAGAAATATAGAGATTTCTGTTGAATAGAATCATGATATTTAAAATTAAGGCTAGTGAAAATCAGGTATTAAGATCCATGCCAAACACGATTAGGTTCAGGTCATGACAATATATGTTCATTTGAGTTCTTATAACTAATTTCATTTTATTTTCAATATTTTCAAGTTAAAATATATGTATTTGAGTTTTGTTACATTTATGGAAAATCAAAGATAATCTAGTTGAAAGATTTTGACAATTGGATTAGGGTCAAGATTAGGAGTGAAGTTATTAAAGTTTGTGTAAATAAATATAGGTGTCAAGGTTGTAATGTATTGAATATATTTTGTGTTGCTACTTTTTCTATAAAGAATTTATAGGTTCTATGATTTAGGATGTGTGCCCTTCAAAAAGTGTTCAAAAATACGGAAAACTCTATTTATTTTTTATAAAAATTTAAAATAAATTTTAAATCCCCATGGGAATAAAAATAACTCCAATAGCAAAACTGATACAAATGATGGCAAGATTGGTGAAAACCAGATAACGAGATGTGTACTAGTCATGATCAGGCTTAAGTCGTGACATCACCTATTGCAAAATTATGAAATCACTTGGATTAACTAGTTCAAGTTCTAGAGCATACAAATTTGTTATGCTTGTTGAAAATATAAAATTTTTTATTTGAAAATAAATAACTATAAAATATATTTGAGAATAATTTTCACCTTTTATAAGGACTTAGTCTATGAGTAAATAAGAATAACTTAATGTTAATTATGATTTCCTATTTTGCCCCTAGGTTTTTGCCCTCAAGTTTTTTCAACCACTTAACCATTAATTCCATTTCATTTTTTCTAAACACATAAACCATTTTCTCCCTCTCATCTTCAACTTTCAATAAGATTTCTATCTTTTTCAACTTCATTCTTTTCAAGATCAAGCAAGGCAATAATCCTTACATTTAATCTTATGACACTTTGTTTTATTTCTCCTTTTAGATTTTAGAAGATTAGGTTCCTTCAGAACAAATATGGTTTTGGAACCCTAACCCTTAATTCTTTAACTTTAATGTGTTTAGGAGTAAATCAACTCCCAATCTTTATACCAATAACTTCTCTTATAACTAGTGAGTGAACATTCTTCTTAATTTGTATAGATTACATGATTTGCTTATTGGTAAGTCAGTTTTCCTTTGTAATGTTTTAATTTCGTAATGTCCTAAATAAACTAGTGTTTAAAGTGTATTTCTTAATGATTTGAGTGACTACTATGTTAATTTTATGTTGAAGAATAGTTAGTTTATGAGATTGCTTATAAAGGTTAAGTTTTAGGTGGATTCATTGCGTATAAACAGTGAAATTTCTTGCAAAAATATAGAAATGCTTATATGAATTGATTCATTAGGATTTAAATGCAAAAATTGTAGCCTTGAATTGATTCATAAATCAATCGTAAATTCAAAACTTAAGGGAGCTAAATTAATTCGGCGGGGACCTACTTAAATTGACTCATGAATTGATTCAATCCTTCCAAAATTTAGCTTATAAAGGTTATGTTTTAAGTGGATTCATTGCATATAAACAGTGAATTTTCTTGTAAAAATACAAAAATGCTTATATGAATTGATTCATTGGGATTTAAATACAAAAATTGTAGTCTTGAATCGATTCATAAATCAATCGCAAATCCAAAACTTAAGGGAGCTGAATCAATTTGTTGGGGACCTACTTAAATTGACTTATGAATTGATTCAATCCTTCCAAAATTTAGCACTGAGTATCCTGAATCAATTTAAAAGTTCTACAATTGCAATGAATGACCTAAATCGATTCTTGGATAGATTTATAACTTTTATAAAGTTATTAGAGGTCCTAAATCAATTCCTTAATTGATTGCCCTACCTAAATTTTATGTTTTCACACTTGAATTAAATATGATTAAGTAATTTAAATAGGTATATAAATATATATATATTATAATTGAATTGAAAATAATGAAGTGAGAATTTTAACTTTTTTTTTTAATGCCTAACTGGTGATTATAGTTCCAATTTTATTGAAACTAATTATGAATCTTATGAATTGTCATTTATTGTGTATATTGTGATCATGCAATGAGACATGGAGCTCATTTGACATGTGAAATGTATTAAAAAGAGATTCTTGGAGTATTTAACCTTAACTTCATTATACTATTCACAAAAATTGAGATAGGGGCAATATAATACTATTGTCAATTGAACACTAGATTCGGCATATGTTTGTCAAGAATAAAGATAGATAAGAGTTACAATAAGATTTACTTAAGTATGTGTGTAGTTGAGGAATAAGGATAGATAAAAGTTATGATGAGTATGTTGTGTAAATTGAAATATTGGTGAAAAAGTGAGTAACCTAATCTATAAAACTTAGTTTTTTATATATTGTTTTTCCCTTCTAGAATATTTATTCATTAAATTTTGGACTTATACTTTTGCGTTTTTGAACCTTATTGTATATTGTTTTTCCCTTCCAGATAAACATTTTGACACACCATCCCCACGGATATTTTGGAGGTATCACAAGTTAATTGAGCAACGATGTAAGTGCTAGGCATTCATAATAGAAGAGTAAATTAATTAGTAATGTCATAATGTGATTTTCTAGCACATTGTTATTGAAAATTCTTACTTTTCAATATTGGTTTAGGTTGTTCATGTAATGTTTTAGTGTGAGAAGACTGGTGAAAATTTGTAATCGCCTATCACAAACTAGAGAGAATCATGACATGATTGATGCGCGTTCAATGAGGGAGTTCACGGAATTGTTATTAGTGAGGGTTCAACGGCTATCACTAGATGTGTGACGAGAAGAACGACGTCAATTGATGGCCATATCTGCAATTGTGGGCGAGAAAGCATAGAAATGGTGGAACTTGGCGCAATCAGAAAAGTGATAAAAAAATAATGTATCATTCCAACTCTGAAAGCTCATTTTGTTCTTACAAAGTAAAATCTCTAAAATGGCAAACTAGATTGTGACTACAATAAGCAAATATCATTATTACTGAAAGAATAGGAAAACAAGGTAATCAATCGGGAACCCGCAGTGATGATCATCATTCACGTGTTGCTACTGCACTCTGAATTCGGTGAGGAGGACGTCCCTGGCGGCAAACAAGGGGGACAATTTGCAGGCTGCCTTTGTGGAGGATAATCTTGCATCTGCTGCCTTTGTGGAGGATAATCTTGCATCTCATTCGGTGCCTCACTTCTGTCAAGAAGCCTGCTATCTGATTCACGACCAGCAAGTTGCCCTAATATAGTCATTGGGGTGATTGGTAAATTCCAATGAAGACTACTTCCGCCGGGAGGTTCTGATTGTGGATGATTTGGGAACAATGAAGCCTGAGTCGGTGAATGAGGAGTAAGCTGGCATGCGTTATTCAGTAAATTGCATCCCGGTGATGACTGGTTCACATTGTTATATTCCAGTTGCCAATTGCAGGGGGCTGCCGCCAATTGAGGCGTATGTGCTGTGACATCATTACTAGGTGATGGCAGCAGATGACTTGCAGAGACAACATGGGAGTTTGCTGCTTCAGTTTCTTGGCTGGACAAAGTGAGAAAAGCAATAAAAGAACCAAAGTAGAGATATAAGATGATGTGTGTTCAGAATTAGTGCCATCAAATGTAGCATGATTGTATGATTTATTGCGAAGGGGATTACATACTATGAGCATTGCAATGGTGGAGTTAGAAGGGAGGGTTGGTTCGAACCATATGACCCACTGTGTAACAATTTTGTCGTGTTTGCCACCACTTCTGGCTCATTATTAGATGTAACATTTGATGTGTTTTCATACAGTTTCTTTATCTCAGCATCAATTAGCATTACTTCATACTCTGAAATCCAAAAATGTGCATCACTTTAACCAACAACTAAAATTATGCCAGGAATAAACCACATATGTTTTATAACATAAATTCGTACCTCCTTTGCTGCCATATATATTATTACATCCTTTGCAACGGCAAACATTGGTGCACCCAACATTGGCCTTTTTCAAATGTGAAAGAGATGCAATTAGTTAATACAGAATAAATAAAATTTTTACGGAGTAGCAATACTCAAAGTTTCAAGCATAGGACGCATATACAAAACCTCATAACATTGGCAATAGTTTTTCTGACACCTTGACTTTTGGCAATTGCAACCGTTCTTGTGCCTTGATGATGATGGTATCTTTATATTGAGACCATCCTACACAGGACATATCAAGCCATTGGCCTCATTTTTGCAATAGAAAGAAGATTAAAATATAGGGTGATATGCAAGGATTTTACCATATTGACATTACTCTTCACAACGTTGGAAGCAAATGCAGATGGCTTACGGGATTCAATTTCTTCCTTGACGTCAGTAATTTCCTCTTCATTTTCTGGTGTATTCCCGCAGTCTCGGCAAGTACAAGTTGATTCACCACAAAAATATTCGGAAGAAAAACAATCACAATAACTGCAAAACGCAAACAACCAAATCAAAATATACAATGTATCAGCATATCATAAAAGTGGCAAACTCCTATCACATAAAGCCCCTTACAGTTTTAAACATCTAGACTTCCGACAGTTGCACCGTCTGCCACCATCACTCTTTCTGAAGAAAAGATTAAATTTAGTGGTCGAACCAAATACATGAAGAACAGAAAATAAGAATGAAAAACACAAAAACTGACTTTTTCTTTCTCGCATGGCTTGATTTGCTGAAATCATAGTTCCCTTCAGGAAGATCAACAGGATTAAACATATTCGAAGGCTTCGGAAACTCAGCTATCAGAGCACTATTTTCAAACCTCTGGTCTGTGATGAGTGGAGTGGGCGGGGAGCTGTTACTACTTACAAGAGCATCTAATGTGGCATCATCAAATTGTAAGTGATTTCCAAGCATGCCAGGGTGCTGTTGACCAGCCTGCAATGACGCATGCAGCAACAGTTAGTCCGGTGTGTGCAGAGATTTTAAATGGAAGTGCGTGACACTTAAAGCAACTAGCAAGCAAACCATCAATTGTTAGAAATGAAGTGAAAATAACATGGCGAAGAGAGAAGAAAGAAGAAGGAAATAATATTAAGGCGCGTATTACACTTTTTTAAATGTTTTTATGTTCCAAAAATACAATAAAAATTCAAAATTCTTCAATTTGAAAAAGTGAAAATAATTTAGTAGAAAGTCCTATTTATAATTATTGAATAAATATAACTTCTCTTTACTTATACATTTGTTGTAAATAATTATGTCTTTTCACAATTCTTGCTATACACCTTATCATCTGAAAAATCATATCTTTTCAAATATAACTTCTCTTTATACATTTGTTACAAATAATTATATCTTTTCAAAATTCTCCTAATATAAAAAATCATGTCTTTTCAAGGTTCTTATTTCATACTTATTACAAACAATCATATCTTCTTAAAGCAACTTCTCATAATGGTTATAAATAATTATATCCTTTCAAAATTTTCAATTTTGAAATAAAAAGAAATCATTTGTTTGCTAGTTTAAACTTTAGTTATTTTTTATTCTTTATGTATATAAAATTATCATAGAAAATCCATTAATAAAGCCTCTCTAATTTTTCATTTATATACTCTTTAGTACCCGTTTTTCTAAGCAACTTAGGACTCAAAAGTTACTAACTTACTGTCATTCATAAACTACAAATGACAATGAACATTAGAAGAATAGCATGTTCATTTGCTTTCTTCTCCATGTTTCAGATATATCCATGAACAAAAGTATAACTTCCTTAACCTAAGTCATCCGCGAATCCAGGATGTGATACTCAATCGAGTCGGAGACCAGACGGAAATCTATCTGATTTGATGAGCAAGATTAAGTTCATGTATCCGCATAATTTTTAAAGCTCCAACTCGTAAAGGGAATAAACTATACCCCATGATCAGCTAATTGCATGGTGTTCTCTGCACTTGCATGTATGCCTCGCTCCCTCTGGCGATAATATTCACGTTCTCGAAGATCCTGTAAAGGTTGCAATGACTGTCGCGTAGAATCATAACAACCCTGCTGTTCATTTGCACTCTGCAGATCAGAATCTTCTGGTCGGTATTGAACCATAAAAATCCAAAATAGACTAGTCATATCTCTCAATACTATATCTCCTGTGTATAATGTAATGATTTACACAGCGAGAATCTATGGTTACCTGGGAAAACAAGACATCACAGTTTCGGTTATGTGCATCATTCTTGCCATCAAAATCCTTCAAATTATCGGTTATAAACACCCTGGTATCCTCAATAGCAACCCTTGTTTTATTTTCATTTTGAGAAATTTCTAAGCTGGATGATTGAGAGCATGTAGTTCAGACATAGCTAAAGTTTGTCAACAGACAGAAAAAGTAACCCCAACAGAAAGTAACGAACAGTACAATTTAAGTCAGCAGACCACCTCAAGGACTGTGTTTGATGGTGTGAATTTATAGGTGATGTGAATGTCTGAGATGGAGTACCGAGTCCAGAGAAATCGTTGAAGTGACCAACGAAAGGGGATTCCTGGAATGAAAAAGGAGACCAATGAGATATCCATCGTGCATCATATTTGAAATAACAACGAATTCTGCAATAACACAGTGTAAATTTCTCAACACAAAAGATATTAGAAGAACATCAACATAGAAAATGTTGTTGGATTTGCCTTTCATAGATCACTTTGGGCAAAAAGGAAGAGACTTTCCATGAAAAAATACAATCCAATCTTTAAAAATGCATCCGGTGAAGCAAAAAAGCTCCATATGATAGCCATAGAAGTAACCAAATGCTATCTGTGAAAGGAAGTGAGAATAAAAAGAATAGCAAGAGGGAAAAGAAAGGGAGTGAACGTAAGTAGAATTACCTGCGCATCTGCTGATTCTGATAAAGAAGAAAAAGCGGCAGCTTCTGTTGAATTCATTGTAAAAAATTTCTTGTGAAAGAAACAACTCTGCTTCCATGTATATATACTTATCGTATTGGGTTAGTTACTTGATGATTACTGATTAAGCATAGCTTACCAGAGATTATATTTTCTTTTCTTTGTTTTTTTTTTTTTTGGTTGACCGCCAACTGAAGGTAGAGGCGAAGGGGACATTGGCGGGACATAAACGGAAATTTACGAATATCCATATGCCCAAACTGGGCCCGGCCAGCATTTTACTGGGCATTAGTTTTTTGTGTATACCCCCTTTGTCTTTCATAAATCTGTCTTTTTAATGCATTTTCAGGCAAACGCGAGGCGTAACAAGGCAATATTTTTGGTTAATGAAAAAGAAAAGAAGATTATTATATGTCACTGAAATTAAAAAGTTAGTTACATATAGATAAATGACTAAAATGCTATTGGAGTTTGAGATATCTTATTAAATTTTCTTCTTTTTTTTTCGGTTGCTATTATTAATTTTTATTTTTTTTGTATGATATGAAAATTTATGCATAATATAATATAATAAAAATTATCCTAAGTGATAAGTTTTAAATGAGAATTGGATTAAGTTAAAAATTGTTAATTTGGATGTATATTAAACTACGGAAAATTTCTCTTCGGTAGATATGTATTAAAGTATCGTATCTATCACATTCAATGCCATTCATATCTATCAAACTAATTACTATATACTAAATGGATATACCCTCAATATAATTATATTATATGAGGATTTAAATAAGTTAAATAATTAAAAATTAATTAATAATTAATAAGTTAATTAGTAGTTAATAGTTGATAATTAATAAGTTAATTGATTGTATAAAAAGTATTTCAAAAAATTAAATGTTTAACTAATTGAGAATATAAGATAATATATTAATATAAATAGATATATAAATTAAATTATTTAATATGTATTTTAAGATCAAATTATATTCGTATTTTTATATATTTATAGTTTAAAATAAATATATAATTAATTAAAATTGAATTAATTATATTTTATAATATCATATATCTATTTATTTACTTATTTTTATTTATTTAGGATTAGAGTTAGAGACACATCATTAAAAAAACATTTAAATTTACATAATTAGCAGATAAATATTAATTAATTAAAGAAAGAAAGATAAAATTTTAAAAAAACTAATAAATTATAAATTATTAATTATAAATTAATTAAAATAACTTATTAAATCTTATGAGACTATTTTATACTAGATGCATGTTTAGCTCGAGTAATTGCTAAGCTTAGTTACTAGCTATTACTTGAAAGATGTAAGGTAATTTTATCAAAAGTACTAGTTAGTCATTTATTTTAATAATATAATATTATAATTATATATTAATTATTTATATAGAGGATTATAGAAAATTTTGATTAATATATAACTAATAACTTTAAAGAAAAAAGTCATTTTTCTACTAATTTTATTCAATATTTAAGTAAGCAATTAACTTTGAATTTAAATATTGAATTAATTAGATATTATTTTTTAATATAATTATTATTAATATTAATATTTAATAATATAATTTATGATAAAAAAAATTTTAATGGCAATATATTTTGAACGTAGTAATTTCATATTAGGAATGAATATTTATTTTAATAATATAATATTATAGTTATATTAATTATTTATAAAGAGGATTAGAATAAAAATTAATTAATATATAGGCAACAACTTTAAAAAAAATTCATTTATTCAAATCTAAGACATTTGAAAAAGAAGGTATCAAATAAAAGAAAATTTAAAAAATTAAGGTAGGAAAAAAGTTATCTCTTTATTCATTTTACTCAATATATTTTTATTTATCACATTATAGTATAAAATAAACTTTTGAGAGTAATAAATTAAAATCCACAAATTAGGACATACAAGTGGACTAAAATTTAATATTTTAATATCAAATATTCTACATTTTTTAATTCACATGGAAGTGAGACATAGGTTTTAGTTGAAAAATACCAATGACCAACTTATATTTAGTATTTTCTAAAAGTTATATTATAATAAAGTTCCCTTTCCATAATATAATAAAAAATGTAAAATAGTAAAGAAATAAAACGTATACAGCAGGTAACGAATCTTTAGAAGAAAAATTGATTTACCCCTTAATTAAAGTTTAAGAAAAAATATATTAAGGACATAAAGGAAAAAATAAAGGTAAAAAATAATATAATTATTTAGAAATATAATTATAAAAAAATAATTAATTAGATTGTAAATGAAAAAATAAATTTACAATTATCATAATGACAAGTCACCAAATGAAGATGAACTATTAATGTATTTAGTGATAGATATCATTTGACAAATGAATATAAATGAGATTGTTCATTTATTTATAGAAGCACAAGGTGATTTTATTAAATAAAGATAAAGAAAAAATATATTATAAATGAAAGTTTATAAATTTTAAATTGAATGTAAAATGAGATGAAGATAAGAATAAAAAAATTTCTAATCTAATCAAATAAAAATAAAAAATAAAAAATTTTCAAATAAAATCAAATGAAGAAAGAAATAAAATACCTTTCAAATTTCAAAATAGAAAATGTTATATTTGTTAATCTCATTGCTTTTATACAAATCCAAGATAATAAAAAATAATCTATACATATATATTATCAACTACAAATTTATAAATTTCATAAATGACTGTTCATAAATTCACATGGCAATTCTATTTTTTTACCAACGGACTGCAATGGGAAAAAGTATTCCCCGTTTTCCTGCGCCGACAAAAGAAATTACCGGAAGCCTACACGGATGAGTCACGGACAGAAGGACGACGTGATCAGTTCGACGGGACGCGACCGCAGGGTGGCAGGTGACGCGACGGTCACGGCCTGCTGGAGGACGTGATCAGTCTGATCACGTCCTCATGCAGGACGTGACTCGCACACTGCTCCCCCGTGTCTCGGCTCCTGTTCGTCCGTGACTGCGCCCTGCCTTTATATTCGCGTTGCTGCTGAACTTGGTGAAACACGAAATTCTAAAGTTGCTTGCAGAAGGAGGAGTGCTGCGTTGAAGCTCCGAAATTCGGAAGTTGCTTGCGGAAGAAAGGAGTGCTACACGTTTGAAGCAAGGAAAGAAGGAAGATTATCAGGTAACTTTTTAATTTATTTTAATTAAATTAAATTTATTTATTTTTTTAATTTTTTTATTTAAATTTATGTATTTATGAATGTATTTAATTTGATATATTTAATTTATTTACTTGATTTAATTTAGTTAATTTTATTCATTTGATTTAATTTAGTTAGTTTATTTATTTGATTTATTTATTTAGTTTATTTATTTGATTTATTTCTTTAGTTTGTTTGTTTAATTAATATATTTGAGTTAATTTTCTTAATTTACTTATTTAATTTAATTTAGTTAATTATTTAATTTGATTTAAATTAGTTAATTTATTTACTTGATTTAATTTAGTTAATTTATTTAATATTTTTAATTTACTTGTTTGATTTAATCTAGTTGAATAATTTATCTAATTTATTTTAGTTAATTAATTTATTTAATTTAATCTAGTTGATTAATTTAGTGTAGTTAATTTATTAAATTATTTGATTTAATTTAGTTAGTTTATTTATTTGATTTATTTCTTTAGTTTGTTTGTTTAATTAATATATTTGAGTTAATTTTCTTAATTTACTTATTTAATTTAATTTAGTTAATTAATTAATTTGATTTAAATTAGTTGATTTATTTATTTGATTTAATTTAGTTAATTTATTTATTTGATTTAATTTTATTAATTTATTTATTTAATTTAATGTATTTAGTTTATTTATTTGATTTAATTTATTTAATTTTTTTATTTAATTTAAAACTTTCAATTTACTTCTTTGATTTAATCTAGTTGATTAATTTATCTGATTTAATTTAGTTAATTAATTTATTTGATTTAATCTAGTTGATTAATTTTATATAGTTAATTTATTTATTTAATTTAATTTAGTTGATATATTTAATTGATTTAATATATTTAATTTATTCAATTGATTTAATTTAGTTAGTTTTATCTAATTGATCTAATTTTGTTAGTTAATTTACTTAATTTAATTTAGTTAATTTATTTATTTAATTTAATGTATTTAATTTATTTATTTGATTTAATTTATTTAATTTATTTAATTTTCTTATTTGATTTAAAACTTTCGATTTACTTGTTTGATTTAATGTAGTTGATTAATTTATCTGATTTAATCTAGTTAATTAAATTATCTGATTTTATTTAGTTAATTAATTTATTTGATTTAATGTAGTTGATTAATTTAATGTAGTTAATTTATTTACTTGATTTAATTTAGTTAATTAATTTATTTAGTTTAGTTAATTAATTTATTTATTTTAATTTAGTTAATATACTTATTTGATTTAATATTTTTAATTTACTTGTTTGATTTAATTTAGTTACTTAATTTATTTAATTTAAGCTTGTTGATTAATTTATCTGATTTAATGTAGTTAATTTATTTATTTGATTTAATTTAGTTAAAAAATTTATTTGATTTAGTTGATTTATTTATTGAATTTAATTTTGTTAATTTATTTAATTTACTTATTTGCGTTAATATTTTGATTTGCTTGTTTAATTTAATTTAGTTGATTTATTTGTTTGATTTAACTTAGTTGATTTAATTTAGTTAATTAATTTGTTTGCATTAATATTTTGATGTACTTGTATGATTTAATTTAGTTAATTAATTTATTTATCTTAATTTAGTTAATTTATTTATTTGATTTAATTTAATTGATTTGTTTGTTTGGAGTCAATTTATTTAATGTATTTATTTGATTTAATTTAGTTAATTAATTTGTTGGATTAAATCTATTTAATATATTTAGTAAAACTAATTTATTTGTTGGAGCTAATTTATTTAATACCTTTAATCTATTTAATATATTTAGTAAAACTAATTTATTTGTTGGAGCTAATTTATTTAATATTATGAAAGTTTTTATTGTATCTTAGTTGGAAGAAACTTAAGTTTGAGTTGTGTTATTCTACTTGATTAGATATTATTTTTTGTATTATTGTAATAATTGAGTATATATTTTGCTTATGAAGTCTATGCAGTCTAACTTTCAAATACAGATAAAATATGTCCCACCAGGTAAGACTTTTAGTTATAATATTAGATGATATGAAAATAAATCTCAGTATTATTTATTTTTTATAAGTATGTTTTAATCCCTGAAGTCACTTTAACACCCCGGATATGGTAGGAATCACCTGAGTACCGGGGAAGAAAATGTATGTATCTATGCGAACGGAGAAATTTATGAAACGGATGAGGACGATACATTTAAGTGTCGAAGAGTGAAAGTTATGAGAATTAAATTAAATATCACCTTGGATGCATTGAAAATTATAATTGGCCGAAAGTTAAGACTTACAGAGAATCAAGCTGTGACTGAGTTGGAGTATAGGCACCCACTTTCACTGAACCCGACGCGATACAAAGCTTGTCTATTAGAGGATGATGATGACATTCAACGAATGTGGGAGACGAATGCCAGATTCCCCACTCAATTGTCTTGCCCAGAGTTGTATACACACATCGCAAGCAAGGGATTTGATCTGAACGTTGGTAGTCAACCAGTTGACGAGAGTGGGCCATGCACACAACCGTCCACTAACCTATTTCCTAACTTTGGTGCAGGGCCATCAAATTATAACCCGTACCATGGTAGTCTGGAACTAGTGGGTGGACATGTGGGTCTTGGACAACAGTTTCAATCTCCCGTTGTTGATTACACCGCAGAGCCATGTTCTTCCCAGCCCGGCTATGGTCTCCTTCCATCCCCCTCTATCCCGGAGGAATCAGAAGACATAATGGATGATTTTGAAGAGAATGATGCACATGACGACATTCTCGAAGGATTTAATTGGGATAATGACAGTTGTGATGATGATGATGAAGCTGATGGTGGTGAAGATGTGACCCCAGCGATCCCTGCTAATAAAAATTAAATATTGATAATATTATTATTAAATATTGATTACATTATTTCAGTATTTTGAAGTTAATAAAAATTATTTATATGTTAAATAAAATATTACAACATAACCACAAAAAAATAAAAAAGGAAAAAGGTCACGGGGTAAAAAATTAAAAAGAAAATAAAAAAAGGTCACGGACCACTTTGGTTTTGGAACCCCCCTTCCGTAACCAATAAAAATATTTTGATAAAAAAATTATTAAGCATTTGCAGAATATGTTTCGCGAAATAAAAAATTATTAAATATTTTAAAATATCAATAATTAGATCTTTATTAGACTATCACACCTGCGAGGAATACTTATATATTTTATATAAATATTCTAAGTTAATTAAAATTTTAATATTAAAGTTATTAATAAAATTAATTAATTGTGTATTTTATTCTTAAGACTAACAAGTAACATTAAATTAAATTTTATTTATTCAAATTTTATTTCTTTTTATTGTTAATATTTTTTAAATATTATTTTAAAATCAAAATATCTTAATTAGGATTTTTTCAAGAATTTTCAATCCACATATTATTTTTTCTCATTTCATCTAGTCTATTATATATATATATATATATATATATATATATATATATATATATTATTCATTTCTATTTTTTGTAGTTCAAAGTCACAATATATTGAATAATATAATTTTAATACAATTTATTTTCTTATTATTATACAATTAAATTAATTTATCATATATTTCATAATTAAATATTTTATCTAATGGTGTAATTTTTTATCTAAATTTAACATACATTAATTTTTATTATTAATTAAATATTTTATTTAATGATGCAATTCTTTTTATCACTTTAACATACATTAATTTTTATAATTAATTAAATATTTTATCTAATGATGTAATTTTTTTATTTTTAAACAAGAATTAAAATATTGTAAAATATAAATTTTTAATAATTTTTTATTATAATTTAGAGCATTAGTTAATTAGTATAAAAAATCTAAAATATAAAAAATTAAATCAAGTACAAATTATCAAAATTAAAGATCATAAATATAAATAATTAAAAAATATAAAGTAATTCTAAATTAAAAATAATTATTTAAATAACAAATTAAAAAAATGAAAAAAAGAAAAAATCACGGCTGCCCATGCCGTGATTCAGATTCAAAAAAAAATATATATATATAACTGAATCACGGCCTTTGGCAGGCCGTGATTCAAAAAATAAATAAAAAAAAATATAACTGAATCACGGCCTTTGGCAGGCCGTGATTCACAGAATATTAAAAAAAAATAAGTGTTTTGGTAATTAGTTTTTGCGGCGCAGTGTTTTGGGAATTTCTTTTCGTACAGACAGTCTTTTGGTCAAAAAGCCCAATTCTTTTCCTTCCATATTTTTTTTCAAAATTATGTTTTTTTCTGTTAAATAGTATGAAATAGTTAAAAAAAATTTACTTAATAAAATAAAATATATAAATTATATAAAAAATATATGATTTTACAATTTTACACATCAAGAATCCATTAAGTTAATGAGAATTAATTAAGTTACAAATTTTTTTAAAAAAGTAAAAATTTAATAAATAAAGTACTCATAATAAAAAAAATTGCAATAATAATAGTATAGAAAAGAAGCAAAAAAATCATAAAAATACATTTACATGGTAGAAACTTTGGATTGAGTAATTGTAAAAGGTTAAAAATAAAAAAAAAATACTTACAAATATTAAAGATGAAAATAAAAACTTTCATATTAGATAAGATAATGGCTTTAAAGTGATTGAAGGTAAAAAGAAAAATGAAACCAAACTTAAATATATTTGGGGGATTTTTTTATGAGAATAAAATAATTATATAGTTGTGAACTCATAGATATTGAAAATAAAAATTTTTATACTAGATAAAATGATGGTTTTGAAATAATTAAAGGTAGAAAAGTAAAAAAAAGTAAAATATAAATGTAATATAAGAAAATTTTTATGAGAATAAAATAAATAGGTAGTTGTGAATTCTAGTTATAGATAGATATTCAATTCAAATTTAAATTTTTTATTAGAAATTAATTTAATATTAAAAGGATAAATAAAAGGAGTATTCAATGGTTTTATATTTATTACTTATTGTTGGTGTTTAATAAATGTAAGAAAATTATTTTTTTACTTTATAATTTATCTTTTTAGTTGAAGAAGAAATGAAAATAAAAAAAGGCAAATTGTCATGTGGCAAATTATAAAAATAATACTTGTTAGAATAGGAGGTAAGAAATACAATGGCTAATATATAATATATAGATATAAATTTAGTAAATATAGTTGTTAAACTATACTATAAATAAAAAATAAGGAAGATACATTGATGTTAATAGATATATAAAATAAATTAATTTATTTTTAATTTTTGAATTGAATGATAGTGATGTGATTAAGATGTTTAAAATAAGAATAATTATTTAAAATTTAATTAATTATATTTTATAATATTATATATTTATTTATTTACTTATTTCTATTTATTTGCATTGAATTAATTAGTATAGGCTAAATGTACAGTACTATGTAAAGCAATACGTAAGAGGCCCTCCCTCCTTTTTTTAACTTTGTGAAAAAAGAGCAAAAATATATTAATACATAGAAAAAAGATAGAAAACGGCTTGAGATTTTACTTTCCAGAGACCTTTTCAAATTAGTATAGTGCAAAAAAAGAAAAAGAGCCTCTTTTATAATTGAACATGAACTATCAAATAAAAAAAAGAGTAAATTAAAAAAAATTGACAACTCTTTTTAAAATAGTTATACATTACTTAAAAAAGAGCTTCTATTTATTTAACAAAATAGTTCATCAAATATCTTTAAAATGTAAAAAGGAGTTGCTTAATCAGGTCAAAAAGTAAAAATTATTATAAAAATGGGGAAATGTATGGGAAGTTTGGTTCCTTAGGGAGTTGACTGACTGCCATTTGTTTTATATAAGATTTAAAATAAAGGAATTTAATGGGAAAACAATAAAGCTCTTAAAAAAGTTGAATTTTTCATAAAATTACATCATAAATATTATATTTATATGAGTATTCATTTATGAATTTAATTTTAATTCACTATTAATGTAAATTATCTTTATGTTATCATACATTCATAAGTTGTTATATTATTAAAAAATTATCAAATTTTTTTTACTATGTTTAAAATTTTTAATTATTTTTATTTTTCAATAATATATCTTTCTCTCATTTAGTGATAATATAAAATATTATATATTATTAATTAATCAACCATAAACTTTTAGTTATTATGATTTATTTTAATTGAGTTTGATGGAATTTCTAATCATAAAAAAATTAATAAAGATTTCTTATTATAAAATTTCTTTCCATAAAAATTATATTTTTCCATTAGATAAATAAATAATTACAATCCTTTCTGGCTACTTGAAGCATTATATATATATATATGTGTGTGTGTGTGTGTGTGTGTGTGTGTGTATTTGCATCTTACATCTCCTGCCTCAATTGCACGGATATTTGAACTTATATCTATTTGGATATGTGGCTTTCACATTTTTTTTTTGTAGGAAAAGGAATTTATTAAAGCTCAGCACAAAAGTTACACAAGTATAGGCAAACAAGTGTCTCTAGTGTCATAATCAAGGAGCATGGAAACTCCATTAGGAGGGTACATCATTATATTAATCCTACTATTAGAATTTACAACAACTTTAACAATAAAATCTGCCACCTTATTAGCTTTCTTGTAAGCATGTTATACCGATAGCTTACCCAACTGCTACAAAAGATCCCTGCATTCTTCAAGAAGGCTGCTAACATAAACAGAAACATTAGTATTAGCATTAGAGATAACAAGGATAACAAAAATGGCATCTAATTCAACTATAAAGGGGAGCAGGCCTCTGTTTCTTGCTATCATCATTCTATCTTGTAAACCAATGGCTTCTATTATAAAATTAGAGCAAATTCACAAACCCTAGAACAACTAACCACTCACTTTCCATTTTAGTCTCTTATAATAGGAACACTCTTCACAAAGCTTGGGTTGCCTTTAGAAGTACCATCAAAATTTAATTTGTAATATCCTAAAGGTGGGAGCTCCCACCTAATTTGCACTACTTGATTGTGAGGTGGACTTTCTTATTTCGCCATTACAACCCAATATTCATAACACTTCCTTAAAATGTTTACTAGTATATCTTTATTCCTATGGCTACTGTTAAAGACATTTTTATTGTGAAAGAGTCAAATGTTCCACAGAGTAAAACCAAAAATTATTCTCCAGAGGACTAGATTATTGCAACTTGCTTTAGAAGAAGTTAAATGTTTTAAAAGCCATATTCCAAAATCAAGGTGTAGATAAAAAGGCCAAGAAACGGAGAAAGGAAAGGAATTCCGTACAAACATAGCAATAGGGCATTCTCTAAATATATGAGCTATATTATCCAACCTTTTATTGCATAAAACACAGTGAAGAGGGATATTCATGCCTCTAGCTATCAATAAATCCCTTGTTGGGAGTCTATTCAAAATAATTATTCAAATAAAAAATTAAATTTTAGGATAAACATTAACTTTCCAAATCCAAGAATAATTTTTATTAGCAAACTATAATATGAACATTTCAAAAACAAATATACACTTTTTATCATTCTGCTCATGAATATAAAAAGGAGTACCTAGTATTAATGAAATTATTCTGCTAGGCATCTCTATAGGTAACCCTGTAAGATCCCAAAAGCCATCAACTAAATAATCTTTTACAGTGTGATTAGCATGATAGATTGGGAAGGGCCCAGCTATCAAACTTCTTCAAGGTCTTAAATCTAACCATTTATCTATTCAGAATCGAACTCTTTTACCATTTCTTATGATCCATTTAATTTTCTGATGGATTATATCTTTAGTAGTTTTGAGGGCCTTTCAATTATAAGAGTATTTTTCCTGATAATTAACTACCCTTAACTATTTACCCTAAGATATTTTGATCTTAAAACTTTTATCCATAAAAGCTTTGCATAAAAAACCAAGCTAGCTTAGTTAGACAAGCTAGATTCATAGTGATAGGATCTTTGATCCCAAGGCCCCTTGTATAAATTAGAAAAGTCACTATGTCCCATCCTACTAGGTGAAGTTTTCTAGTATCCAAAGAGCTTCCCCATAAAAAATTCCTAACCACTTTAGTTATTTGGTTATGGATGATTTTAGGGATACTAGTATAGTTCATATGATACAGAAAAATGGTAGATAAAGTGGAGTTAATAAGGATAACTCTTCTAATAATAGATAAGCTTCTAGAATTCTAGCAGTTAATCCTATTTCTCAACTTATCTACAATATAAGTAAAGTCTGAAGCCTTATAATTTCCTTTGATTTCCATACCTAAATATTTCCTTAAACTACCTCTATGAGGTATGCCCAACACATCATTAAGACAATTTCTTAGAAGGAGATCTGTATTTTTAGAAAAATAAATTATAGATTTAGCTTTATTGACTTTTAAACTAAAAACTTTAGCAAAATGATCCATCACATGGTTAATGGTTTGACAATTTTTAAGGTTAACTTTAGCACACAAGATCACATCATCAACATAAAACAGATAGGAGATTTTAATACCATGTTTACTAGTTTTAACAAGAACCATGACTTCTGAGCACAATGTTCGTCAATCAAAACATGAAGATATTTCATATAAAGAATGAATAAAAATAGAGATAAAAGATCTCCTTGTTTGAGACCTTTGTAAGGAAATAAGGTATTTAACTTTTCTCTATTAAACAAAATTTGATAGGGGATTCTAGTGACTAGGCTCATGATTAATTTAATAAAACTATCAAGAAAACAAAAGAAAATCAAAACATCTCTAGTAAAGCTCCATAGTTTTCACATATTTACATTTTCTTAAACACTTCTCCTATAAATAGACAATTAAGTTTCATTCAAATCTAAACCCTACTTATTATATATTTTGATTCTTTATGAGAGATTGATTTAGAATTTTTATTACTATATATAAATACACACACACACACACACACACACACACACACACACACATATATAAAGAGAGAGAGAGAGGCAATTAACCCTCATTTAGATCTAAGACTCTACTTATTAGAGTTTTGATAATTGTAAAAGTTAATAAATTTTATATGTTAATTAATAAGAAACTTCTCTCTTATTTTTATAATTTTTCTATTTCATTTTTCTTACATTATATTTTCTTGCATTAATTTTTAAAATGATAAAATTTTAATAAAATTTTACTTTCTTTTAACTTTTGAACACATGAAAATAAAATTATTAAATTAAACAAAATATGTAGAATTAATATTTATTATTTATTTAATTAATTATTTTATTAAATTATGTAACCTTTATAAATTTTTAAAGTAAATATCATAATATTACTTTTTAATGGTTCACAATGTTATTTTTTACACATAATTTCGTAATTCATCTTCAAATATTTAATTAAAAATTTTAATTAATTATATATCAGAGAAATTATGTGTAAAAAAAGGATAAATTAATATATAATAATATTATAATTTTTTAAAAAAGCTAATAAAAAATAAAATTATGTAATTTAATAAAATAATTAATTAAGTAGATGATGGAAGTTAAGTTTAAATATAATGCAATTTAAGAGTTTAATTTCTAATTTACAATTTTCAATTAATGATTATAGTGTCTCAAGTCCTAGTGTTTAGGTTCTGGAAAAGTGTAAGCTCCTTATAGAGTCCGTTGCTAATTGGAAGTAATCAGTTGTTTTGATCTCTAATTTTTACTAAGCTATATCTATATTGAAAGGTGGAATTGAATGGTTTTTTATGAGAAAGCTCCAAATCTTATCATGGTTTTTAAAAGTTTGCTTTAGCCTTTTCCTCTAATACAAGTAGGGATCTATCTCAAATTACTAATCCTAGAACTCATCAACAGCCTACTTCTCGAGGTCATGGTTGTTGGTCAAGCGAGGAGGATTTATTGCTTATTTTCCTCTCTCTCATCCCAAAAGTTAAGGATTTCTTGGATTTCTTAGATGCTATGCCTTTAGGATGAATATTGAATTTGTAGAATTGTATTTTTAAGTCAGATAATTAGATTTAATTATTGTTAAGAAGCTATTTGATCTATTCAATATATCATGCATGATATTTCTTCTATATTCTCATAATTTAGAAGTATTCCTTTTCGACGAGTTTGAAGATCTTGCAATGAAATTGCTTATTAGCTAGCTTCATCTTATGCAATAAGTGTTTTGCCTAATCTATGGACTTCTCATTTGGACCTTTTGTTATAGGAAGATACTTGCTTAGTAATTTTTAATTTTTATTTGGTTACGTTGGACTGTTGTTTGTTTTCTTTTAGCAGTCTAGTTGTTTGGGTTAGTGGAAGTGTAGCCTCTGAATCTCTAATTGTTTAAATGTCCTTTTTTCCAAATTTTATGGCCTTTTTTTATAGGACCCTTTCCCTCTTTTATATGTTTGTAGTAAAAAAAATGTAAAACTAATAGTTTTACCATTCATAAAATCGAGGAAATAGTAATTGTATATTTTTTAGAAAAAAATATAAAATACTCACTTCAATTTTGTGTGATTAAATTTTACTTCCTTTTACTTTTAAAAAAAAAATTAGAAGTTACTCCTTTAACTTCACAAAATTTGCAATTAATATGCATTACTAATTTAATTAATTAATTTTTAAATTACATCATTTTTTGTAAGTTTTTTAAATAAAAATCACAATATAATATAAAGATTTATTTCTTCCTTTTTTCACATATAATTTTATAACTTATTTTTTCTTATTTAATTAAAATCTATATATCTAATTTAAATTTTATTAATTATATAAAATATAAATTATTTATGAAAAATAATAAATGAACTAGTATGTTGTAATATTGTTTAACGAAGAATGTTAATTTTGAGTTTTATATAACTTTAAAAATAATTTTGAAAATTTTAAAGTTAAAAAGCGTATAATCCAATGGAAAGTGTCTGACATTATTTCCTATTATTTTATTAAACTTGAGCTGCTCGCCCATGATTTATAATAATTGTGTTATAGGCCCAAAGTAAATTAATTTGGTCTTGACCCAAAAAGATTTGACTAAGATTTCTCTCTTGGGCCAAGCAGTTATTGGACTCTGTCATAACAGTTCAATCCAGTACTAAATCAGCATGTTTCTGAATCAATGGGCTGACGAGGAAGCCCAATGACAAAATATTATATGTTCGTGTTATTTTCGCAAGATTCATTTGTCTGCACTTGTTCTCCATGCTGGAATATATTGAGTATTATTCCGATTTTTATTTTAATAAATAAGCCGCTTTAATTTTATAGTTTAAAACTTAGGGCTGAATTCCTTATTTATTAAAGAGGCAGTAATAATATGAAATTCTTAATCCACAGAAGAACTAAAAATGTTTCCCTACGCACATGGCTGATTATTGAGAACGCCGTATTAAACATATTCGTTCGGTGTGAACTTCCCAAATGTAAGTCTGAATCCCAATGTTCGGGGACTCGGAAACTAAATCTATAGATTTTTTTTCTTTTTTTAAAATAATTTAAACCTTTTTAAAATTATTTTAATTCTAAAATAATAATTATATATTTAAAAATTATATATTTAATACATTTTTAATTCACACCAACAATTCAAGGCTAAAATCACATATAATTTTAAAATTAAAATAATAATTATAAATTTAAAAATTACATATTTAATACATTCTTAATCTATATCAAATGTTCAAGATTGAAAAATTATAATAAAAATTAATTAATTTTAAAATTATTTATTTAGAATCAAAATTATTAACTTAAAAATAATTTATTTGAATTGGGTTGACATGGGATATAAAGAATTGAGTTTGGGAATAATTTAATTGGTTGGGTGAAAATTTACATAGTATATTAGGTTAACTTGAAGGTAAAGATGTTATATTCATTTGTGAAATTCCCAATCCAATCTATATATATTGTGGATCAAATTATTTTAAATTCACATTTAAATATACTCACTTTATATAAGTCCTATTTCATATTTTTTTGTGAACTCGCGGACTTCTCCATTGAGCAAAGCTCACTGCAACAACTCTATAACTTATTAATAGAATAATGATTCAGTAAAAAGTATACTAATCCAAATAAATTTTATCTAATAATGAATACAAGTCTGAATTTCAAAATAACTTTTTTTGAGAGGAAATAAATCTGTAATTTTAATTTTCAGGGTAGTTTCCGGCAAACGTTTTACCAAAAAATAAATAAATTAAGGGCCCGAATAATTGTAGACTCATAATAAAATGCTCTAAATTTCAATAAATATTAATCATCCGCAAGACTTGTAATATCTAGTATCATCACGAACCCATAATTGATGTGCCCGGAAATCTGTTCTCCTCCTCAACAGCATGATGATTAGTGTTTCCCTCCCTTTTTCTTCGATCCTCCTCCCTTGAAATGATGAATTGTGGGCAAGCAAGCTAGGCTTATCTCCATTCAATCACCAATTTGTAGTTTTTCTTTCGTTTGGGCTCTGCCCCTTTCAATAAAAAATAAAATAAAATTTGAGGATTGAATTTTTATTAGCCTCCAATAATTTTTCCTTTGAAAGTTTCATATAATAAGATGAACAAGAGCAATGGAAGAGGAGATTATGAGATATGTGAAGTGAATTTAGGGGTTGAAGACTGTAAAATCAAAAGGGGATGGGCATTAGAGCATATTATAAAGGATATTGGAGGTCTCGAAAGTAAAAGAAAAGAGCAAACTTTTATCATTGTGATGACGTCACTCACATCTTTCTACCCCCTCACGTGCATGCAACCCAAACTCACTTTCATTTTGTTCCTACACCGTTTTTGGATCATCCTCTATATATACTTTTGTAATATAAAATGAATGTTTCGCCCAATATCATAATTTTAAAAATATCTGAGTTGTTGGAAGAAATATTACATAAATCTTCTATATTCAATAATGACCTCTAATCGTTATGTGCAAATTATCCTAGCAGACATGCATACTTGGTAAAAGAAGTGCATATATTCGTGTTTTTTTTCCTTTTTCTTACCTAAAAATATATTTTGGAGAAATTATTTTTTGTTTAAATATAAAATAATGTTCGAAGAAATATTAATTAGAAGACCTAAACTGACGGATCACAGCCTCTTTAGACGCTCAAAAACAAGTTGGGGTTATGAAGCTGAAGTCGGCTTAAAAATTAATGTCAAGTTTGATAAAGTCCAAAGATAGTAATTTAATGAGTCTTTGATTGTTAGGAAATTTTTCTTTGGCAACAAACCCATGATCAAGAACAGTTATTGCAAATTATTCTAAATGCCAAAAAAAAAAAAAAAATTTAAAAGACATTAAATATTGCTTAAATTAAAATTTTTTAATGATAACTACTATCTATAGCAAGAAAATATGTCGTATTTTTTATAACTTCTACTTATTTATTTCAACAAGGCATAAATTGAAATACTATCACATATCTCATATTCTTCATATATTATTTTATTATAATTATAAGATAACACAAAATATGTGATAGAACTCTCACCTATTATTATTGATATATGTGCTACTGCATAGGAAACGTCATATATAATACTTGGTAATATAGAAGCGGACTGAGCTCGTTTAGGATTGTAATAGTAAATCTGTGGTCCGTGCGAAGATGAGAATAGTTTTATCTATTGAAGTGAATAATTGATAGAAAAAACAAATAAAATAAGAAGAAAATGAAAAGATAAAGTGGAAAGTAAATGCATACGTTAGGCGTACATGGGTTTGGTGAAATGGTCATGCATGGAAACATTTCCCAATGAGAGAATCGAATCAGTACTCCTCTTCCTCCTTTCTTTTTGCTTTTTCACAGCAATTGCCACAGCCTTCTTTACCATTCCCCAATAAAAATGGCGAGTGAGATGAGATGAGATCTCTCTTAGTTTTAGCTTGAATTTCATTTTTCTGCCTGTTTTGCGCGCTGTATCTCTTTTATTATTATTGCTATTACTCCCTACCTTAGCTAATATTCATATCTCTCTCTCTTTTTCTTTCTCTCTCTCTCTCTCTCTCTCTCACACACACACACCCACACCCACAAAGAGAAGAGAGAAAGGAAGGGAAAAAGAGAGAGAATATGCGATGATGAAAAGAAAATGACAGCGAAAAAGCCATATCAGAGTAATGAAGGGAGAAAAAGAAAAAGAAAAGATGGTCAAAAAATTGAACCTCGAAGACTTCTCTTCCATCATCATCAACCTCGACTATCTTTATCGAAACTCTACCATTTTTTTCTAATTTCTTGGGTTTTTGAACCATCTCACTTGAATTCCAATAAATAAGAATGGTTCTGTTTGGTTTGAGTATAGCTAGGGACGTTCCTTGAAGTAATGGCCATGCAACTTTTACTTTAACTTGGACTTCATCTTGGAGCTATCCATTTTTACCTCTACACTCTGACATGCACGAGTCACCCCATAATAATTTATTCGACACAATCTTATCGCCATGTCGAATTGAATTTATGTTCTTTCTAATATTTTTTTGGTACATCAATGCAGAAGAAGTTCAATTCCAAAATTTCCAGTATACTATCTAAATTTCTTGTTACTAACTTACCATCCATTGGTTAATTATATCGTTTTAACATTGATTCTTCTGCCATGGTATCATTATCAACGCAGAAAAAAATGATGCTTCCAAGAAAGGATCTGGCATATTTTGTTTTAGAATTTCCTATCTTCAAATAACTACATTAATTAGACCACTTATGTGGGTTTTATTTCTTTGATTATTTTTCCTTTAGTGAGGATACTTTGGAGGAGTCGATTTTGTTGTGAAGAGAGAAAAGGAAGGAAAAAGAGTATAATGAAAACTCCTTGGTTATGGTGAATTTTTTGGTAAAACTTGCCCTATATTTTTTGTCCTTTTTTTGATTTGCGATTGAAGGACTAATGTGAAATATGTGTAATGAAACGGGTATAGATTAATTACACATATTCAATTCTTACATAAACCGTAAAAGTTATGTTTAGAAATCCGATCATAAAAATTTCTTCATTGATTCTTTATGTTTTAGGTTAGAATAATTAACTAACATGAATTAATTTAACTGATGATAAGAATTTAAATGAAATTATTACAATTCTTCTTAATTATAAATTTGAGTTTTTCTTAATATTAGTTATTTTGTAAACAACTTTCATCAAGCACGTTCCTTAAAACCCAAAGATTAGTGAAATCGCTATTTTTTAATTCAAGTAAATTTAACAATAATTTCTGAGTAAGCTTTTATTAATTCAGTAACTTTTTTGTTCAATTGTGTTTAACAATAATTTTTGAATAGATTTCTGCTACTAGTCCAATATGTCATTAGAACCTACCCTCAATAAGGACAGTGGAGCTGAAAAAAAAGAGGTTAGATTAATTGATATACGCAGAAATTTGAATTGTTCTTTAACAGACTGGACAGTATGATCATAAACAGGAGTTGGAAACGATGACTCTTCTAGAGTTTTTAAAACAAAGCATTAATTAATGGCATATTTCTTAGATTTAATATGCACATAAATAACAGAACAGGATTACAGGGCTGAATGCGTTGTTAGAACCCTTTTGACCTGAATTGTGTCAAGTACAAAAGAGGAATATTCAATATGAAAAAGCATCGGCCATTTTTACCATATTTTCTTGGCTCTGAAAGTATAATATTGAAAGTGAGACATGACCCCTTCTTAGCAAATATATATATTTTTGAAGATAGGAATAGGGATCCCGTGGGCCTCTCGTAGGGTCATTCTCCCATAACGTTTTCATTCTACTAAGTCGAATATTCATTTTGTCTGCCGATAAACAATTAATTCTTGTTCCTCCTTATCCAATCCTCAAGTTATCCAAAACACCGAAGAAAAAATGCACTTAGACCTTCCAATTGTCATGGCGAGCACCATTTTGCGATTCTTTAGAATTTTATTTAATTATTTCCGATGGAAGAAATTTTTGTACTTCAAAATAGATCCATGAAGAATATATATAGAACTCGATCGATTTTGTAAATTAGTTCGGTACAAATCATTTTGTACATGAATATAATTATAAATTACTAAAATAGTGGGAAATGATTCATATAATATTAAATATAAAAATTTTAATGGAAGATAATTTTCTCTCTTTTAATTATAAGATATTGAGATATATAGAACTTAATTCTTTATTTATATACAAAGAAATCAGATTTTTTTTTACCAAAAATATCTATAAAAAAAAACTAGCCTCACCCAACTTCAAAATTTTATTATGTATGTTTATTTGATCTGAATAAAAGAAAATTAAATTATAAAAATTTGATTCCCCATTTCCCCGCCAGCTTCGCTACGAATGAAAAATGCAAAGCTCTCTTGACAAGATCGTTAATAGTGATTCTTAAAATTTAAGAGTTGATTATTATCGATATTAAGAGATAATAATATTCAGGATCTCGCTGCTAATAGTACTACAGGGGAACTAAATTTAAATATTTCCTAGGATATGAAAGCGAGTCCAATATGTATAGTCAAAAGGTATTTTGGTATCATTTATGCCCTACAAGATTTAAAAGGTAGGGCATGGGCATGGCCTTTGCGGTGCTTACTTAGAATGCATGCTCTAATTTGCTTTAAGTGGGGACAAAAAGGGGAGCAGCTTGACAAAGTTGAACAAATTAATTAACCTCCGGATTTTCCATATTCAATTCTTCATTTTCCAATCATCACAACCAACTGTATATTTCAATGAATTGTCTGCCCTAGTTTCGTACTTGGCACCATCAAAAACCCCAAAATAATTAAAAAAAAAAAGATTCTGTTGCCAGTTATAACATTATTTATTAATTTAACTGGGGTCTGTAGACTGGCATTTCGAAAATTCTTTTTTTCCTTTTTCCAATTTTAGTTTTTGGTGATATCATCCTACAATTTTAAAAAAAAAACAATGTAACCCAAGCACTGGCTAGCTACACTGCTTGCCGGATCTAATCCGATTCTCGAGGCCTTAATGGCAGTATATAAACAACTCAACCTCTTCACCACAAACCACACTTCTCTTCCAAACAACTCCTTCTTAAGCTCGGAGCTACCTAGCTGTACTTTCAAGTTCCTGTCTCAACCCTAGAAGAGGTCAGCCTTCATCTCCTGCTTTTTCCATGCATGTTTCATTTTCTTTTTCCTCCCCTCTACCTATAGCATTTGCTATATATTTTAATTGTGGCTTGTATGGTATGTCTGTACCAGTATCAAAGTAACGTAAAGATTAAAGTTATTATTTATTTAAATTTATCATCAGTTTGTAGCTTCAATTTTATCATATAATTATTTCCTCATATGTACTAGTGAAACTGTTAGAATTGCGAGATAAATTAAGATAGAGATAGGAATTAACATTGTTTATAGTAATTTTGTCTTACCAAATGATGGCATAATTATATATTTTCCTTGCATAACTAATGTTATTATCGTACCAAACAGGTAGTTAGATAGTACATATAGAACAGTGTAGACGTAGCTTTGTATGATAAATATACAAAAATAAAGGGAATTGAAAAAAAGGAGAATAAATAATGACGCTTATGCCTGTTTGTAAATTGTGAAGGAAAATGAGCAGACCAGGAGATTGGAACTGCAGGTCATGCAGCCACCTCAACTTCCAAAGAAGAGAATCGTGCCAGCGATGCGGGGAGCTGAGGCCGGGAGGGGGCGACTATGGAAGCTTTGGCGGCAGAGGCTCTTCATCCTTTGGCTTCACCACTGGTCCGGACGTCCGTCCCGGTGATTGGTACTGTGCCGTCGGGAACTGTGGAGCCCACAACTTCGCCAGCCGCTCCAGCTGCTTCAAGTGCGGGGCCCCCAAGGAAGACTCTTCCGGCGGCGGATATGACGGCGACATGCCCCGAATGAGAGGCTACGGCTTCGGTGGGGGCAGCTCCGGCCGACCTGGCTGGAAATCCGGTGACTGGATATGCAGCAGGTGACTTTTACCATAAAAAGTGTTTAAAGAATGTTACCTAACCTTTATGGCCTTTAAAAAGTGGATAGAATGACTTTTTAAAGGGATTGATTAATAGTTAAAAATAATTTATTAAAATTAATTTACAGGTCCGGATGCAATGAGCATAACTTTGCAAATAGAATGGAGTGCTACAGGTGCAATGCGCCGAGGGACTCGAGCAGTGGGAGGTCTCCATATTCATCTTAGATTTTCAGGTGTGCTGCCCAGGATGAGAATTGAGAAGCTATCCCCGCTGATAGTTAACCTTTTTTTTTTCTTTTTTGGGGGTCCCTACCCATATCATATGTTACTTTTTTCCATCATTCCCATATTTGTACTCCATTTCTTCTTCTTCTTCTAGGACTCTTTAGGGATTATCGTTTTCTGGCCTCTCCCACCAGCTCATGTACTCTTTAGTTTGATCGATCTAATATCATCGGTAATGTGTTTTGAGAGCAGGCTTTGTATGCCTCATCATGCTTTGGTGCAAAGCTAGCGCTTTTATTTATTTATTTACTTTAAAGATATCCAAACTTATGATCTCTAATGTGCTTTTCCAACCCTTCACCATTGGTCCATCACCGAATGACTTATCGACGTTATTAATTTGCATTTCAGTTAAATACGCTTGAAATTATAATTTATCATAATATTATCTTGCAACAGTTGTTTTTTTTTTTAATGTTTCATCAGGATTGCAATAATTATGAAATATCTATGATAATAATTTAAAATCATGACTTATCTATACTTTAGAAGATGCTCTCTTCCTATGTTCTTCTCTGTTTTAATTTCTCGGACACATATATAAAGCTATTTAGAGGCAGTGGTCCAAAGAATAATATTAGACACGCAGCTGTACGTAATACAAAGAACATAGTTCTTAAAGTTGTGTTGGTGGACCACTTAAGCATTGATCCTTGGTTAGTAAACATATTTGATGGATTCAGACAACGGCAACATAATGTAATCGTAAGTTTAAAGCCGGTAATGTTCAGTTATTATTAACTTCTAAAATTGATAAACTTGCATAGTTCCATATCATGAATCATGATCCTATGGGCATTAACGTTTAATTTAGGCTGTTAATTAGCATCTCTCTTAATTATTACGCATATAGAAACCTGCATGCAATCAAACAAGACATTTTTATTTTGAGTTTCAGACAGACATCTTTTTTTACCTTTCCAAATCTCCATTATTTTCTTTTTCTTTTTCTTTTTTACTGTCCTAACTTTTAATATAACAGTCGATTAATTCAAGATTATTTATTTATCACAGCGAAATTATCATAATTTAATTATGCAGCTACATAACTGGCCACGAAAAAATGCCCCTTCTTCAAAATCAAACATGGTTTTTCTTAGTATTCTTCAAAACTCTCTTATACTTAACCACGGAGGTTTCGCATCACGATTCTTCATATGATATGGGAGGAATTTCAATGTGTGATGCGTCAGTCCATCTAAAAATCAAAATTTTTTGAATTGAATAATATTGCTCAAACTAAATAAAATTTAATGATTTTAAACAGTAATATACTATACATTCTAGTGCATCTTAACCTTCACTTATGACATTCATGATGCATAACTTTCTTTCGACCTAGATGCCACAAATAATTCCCATAAATGAATAAGATTTGTATGTTAATGAATATGAATTAGATTTGTATGCCACGAACACTCCCCATAAAAGGATAATTTTATAATTTTTTAATTATAAAATTATCCTTTTGTGAAATTTATTAAATAATTTTATTAACTTACAGTAAGAACAATTTTATTATTTAATAAATTATTTTTTTTACTTTTCAATCCAATCAAATAAAAAATTAATGTCCTTATAATTTTCTTTTCACCTATTCAAACAACAAGTAAAATAATTAAATTTTTACATATTTTCTTTTCACTTTTTTTATCTATTTTTTTAATATTTTTTCTTCCTACATCCAGATATGAAGTTAGACCTCGTTTCTTTCTACAGGAAATAACTCGTTGTTAAATATTTTTATATTCATAATCATAAAATATTATGATAATAAAAAATAATTTATTTGCTCAATGTTACGCAAATATAAAAATTGTAATGGAAAATAATCATCACCCACTATTTTACATATAAGTAAGGTCATTTCCACTCTTATGTGATTATTCTTCTCTTACTCTCTTTCTGTATAAAAATACTTTTTGAATTGTAAAAGAGAGAGCTATTTAGTATTTTTTTTTTCAAAAAGGAGAGTTATTATATAAGAGTGTAAATAAGCAGTTTACTCTTTGGTGATGAAAAAAATAGCTTTACTCTTCAAAGAGAGTTAATTTTTCACAAGATATTTAGAGGATAAAAATAAGGATCCTTTACTTATATTTAAGTAATGAGAATTTTTATGAAAATATTTTCTGAAGAAAAACATTAAAATACAATTAATTCAACACTAATGACATCCGAGCGTGACCCTCGCCTTATTATCACCATTGATGAGTAATTCATTTTATAACAATACATATAATATAATTTAAACCAAATTTATTGTGCTTGTTTTGAGATTAATAGAAACAAAGTAATTTAAATTGTATTTATATTTATAATTTGTGATATATATAATGATGAATATTGAATATTTATGAATCAAACGGAGGGGGTTCAATGAGTTTGCTTAATCAACTACACTTGGAGGTTTCAATGAAGAATGAGTAAGATATTTTAGTATTAATTGACATAGGATTCCAAAACTTTATAGCAAACCTTTCATGGGTTTCCCGAATATTGACCTCCCACGGCCACCGGGGTTACGTAAATATTGAAGTGATATATATATTTATTGGTCAAAAGTAACCACAAACTTCATTAGTGTCTGCTACTACACTCCATTATATAGCTTTTAGCAAGATTCTTTGTTTTCACTTTAGTCTAAGCTTTATGTTACTTCATATGCTTTGTTGGTGTTAGCGAAGTGCATGAAGTACCTCCCACTCAATCATGCGCTTTGGGGTCCAACTTGGCAATTGAATTTCGAACCCATTTTCAGTACATTGCATATTCCCTCATCATAATTTGGGTCCATTGAGCACGCACACACACATTTCCCCAATTAATCAACCAATAAAGCGCCATTTACTCATATTTTGAATCCAAACTGTACTTCTTGTCATAATAATGCATGGAAATGATTGACTCCTAAATACAGATATCACTGCCATTGGGCCATAGATACACGTTACTATGGTAGAAAATTGAGTTATTCCTGTGGATGAAAGAAATTCTCAAAGTGCAAGTATAGTTTCGGCTGATGTTGATATGAATATTTTGCTCAGATGTTATATATTTGCTCGGATAAATAATCCGTTATGCTGCGTAGATCTTCTTCATTTTTCTCGCTGTAGCTAAGTATCCTTAATTATAAAATTATATCCTTGATCATACAGACATAAATCGTTTATATGAAGATGATTATACTTTTTATATTGATGTAATTATTGAGATACATGCATGTTCAATATTTATTGAACTTTAATCACATTGATTGTATGGTAAATTTAAAATATTTTTTTAAAGACCTCATACTAATACTTTTCATTATATTTTCCTAAATTCTAAATAGATATTGAATAAGATTTAAATAACATTTACTAAAAGGTCAAGTTCTTTATTAGGACTGAATGCTTTGTACTATTGTTAGATGTTAATATTGATGGACTGTTGCTTATTTAATGGGAATGGATTAGTTGATATTGGTGTAAGATTTAGAACACTTAATTATAGGATTTTGTAATAATATTGATAATAGCTCCACATTCCTAGTAGAGTTATGAGGTTTTATAACAACTCCCAAACTATAGCTTGGGATAATAATATTACGAAGGTTTAGATTAAAAGGAATTCAAAAGTAAGCATAAATCATTCTTACGCATAATTGATTCATCATGGCCGATGGTTAATGAATGGATTATAAGAAGTTAAAGCCTCTCATTCCTATTGAAAAAGTAATTTTATTGTTAATTGGCTAACAAATTATGCTTAAATTTTGATTGTTGGTATTCATATATTTATGTCTCCTCCGCATGGTTGTACCTCTATACTGATGCAAAATGTTATAAGAGTTGCTTAATTTTTCTTGATTTGTTAGACTGTAGTTCTATACAGCCTCTTATAATTCTTAAAAAAAAAAAAGGATTTATAATATTTACACGAATACAGAAATTAATAGCTTTTTTATTTAATATAATTTTTTAATCCAATTGTTGTATTGCAAGTAGAAATTATATTTATCTTGCATGCAAAATTTTAAAAAAATTGAAGAAAAATATATATAATCCAATAGTTGAAATTTTCTTATATTTCACACGTATGTTCTTCGCTGAGTTTCGAGTTCATTGACGAGATAATAAATAATTTTAAATTAATGTGAAATTTTATGAGAATGATCCCCGTAATAAACATTTAAAATTTAGTGTTGGATTTTGAAAAGCACTTATTCCATAAAAATTATACAATGATATTATTGGTGGAATTGTGGGCGTAGAATCAGAATTTCTAAGGCTGGAAGAACACTAATATTTACCCTTACTTAAAAAATAATATATGAATTAATGTCTTATAATACAACAGAAATTTAAAAAATTACAGAAAATGAAACTAATATTTTTCATTATATCTCGTTATGAAACAATCAAAGGACTCATCTTCTTATTTCAGAAATTACAATTCTTTCATTTCAAAAGATATAAATATATCAACAATCACATCTTAAATTTTTATTTCAAACAAACCTAATTATTAATTCAATTTTTGAAATAATAATTTATTGTTTCTCTAAACAAATAGTATCATATATAAGAATGGTGTTGATACTATAACATCAATTGTTGGATACATAATTAAATCTACTAGGCTATCAGGCTTTATACAATACAAACAAGTTTCTACCCTTTATCGTTAAATTTAGCAAAATAGTGTTCTTCGTAAACCAAATAGAATATAACGCATGCACTAATCACCGCAATGTGCATTTTGTTTTCCCAAAAAAAATACATAAAAAGGACAAATTAGAGTAGTGCGGAATAGACATGAACTCTTTATTATATAATTCAACAAAAGAACACAATAAGCATATACTAATCACGAGTAACAAATGTTACTTATGTCTAACTATATAAAATCTTAAAAAGAAATTGAAACATAAATTTTCGAGTCGAGATATACAAATGATCCTCTGCTTATTGGATATTATGGAGAAAAATTTCTTATCCAAACAGATAAGTATTAAATAATTAAATAAATGAAAGCAGTATAATAATACAAATAATTTAACGTGCAAAAACTTTAAATTTTAAGAGAACAATTTGCGAATAAGAGAAGATTCATCATATCATCAAAATTACAAAATAATGAGTATAGAGTTTCTCAATTATAATCTCACAAATTTTTAAAGGATAAAATTTAGGTAAAATTTCTTAATTACTTATCATAAGATTCTTGAATTAAATCCCAACATATAAAATTTTTTAGTTACTTATCATAAGGTTCTCAAATCAAATCACAACATATATATTAATTCTCTTATCTAGAGAAAATAATTATTGTTACTTTTAATAATAATCAAATAAAATAATTATATACATGTCATGATATAATTGGAGAACTTCATGATAAATACCTAAAAAACTTTATTTATATTTTATCCTTTTCTAAACCCTATCTCTACATTTTTTCTTAACTTTCATGAGAGGTTTCTATATAATTCTTATAAATATTCACATCACATTTCTCTCATACTTTAAACTTTTGATCAATATAAATAATTATAGTAAAAAATAATAACTTAGTAAGGTATATCAATTTTTTCCCAATATAAAATTTTAATTTAAATAGCAAGACAATTTATAATAAAAATTAATCATAAATTGATAATTATTTGAACTTGAGATTATCCTACAGCTTAGTGATAAGTATTGTCCCGTTCCAAAGATCATTTTTATAAAGAAAAGGTTAATTTGATAATTTTCAGTCCATTACACATGACAGAAGTTATTAATATAAAGACTTGAGGAAAAGTAAATTACATAATTAATGCAACTGGAGTTTTCTTTATAATTTAAACGAGAGATCGATGGCGTTGCCTTTGAAGAAAGCGGAAATGGTGTGCATGGACATCTTAAGTTAATCTCTCCTTTTTTGGTTGGTTGCAGGCCAATCTAACAAAGACAAGACCTGCGAAAGACCCTTTGCTCATGAAAGCACAACAACAACATCTTTAATGATGAAGATTTATAATGTCCGTTGGGTCCCGAAGGCCATCGGAACCAGACTGGGGTTGAAAACCCTACACTGTGACGGTCAAAGGGTAGCAAAAACAAGACAACTTTTAATATCCAATTCAAATGCACGAAAAAAATGAGCTACACTTTCAAAAGCTTTAATTTCTCCTTTTTCTTTCTTTTCAATATCCAAGCAAGCATGTTTAAAGCCTTCAAAGTTTTTTCCTTTTGAGTTTAATGGATTTTGCTTTGGCTTGCAGGTCAAACACCATCACATGAGAAAGTTACGGGACTTGTATTTCTAATGTCACCATTTGCCAACCAGGTTTAATTAGCCAGCAATCCTCCTTCTCACAATTTGCATTTGCATTATTATACGAGGCTAATAATTTAATTTGCACCATTATCAGACTAGACTGTGTCAGCCTGACGATTGCATTGATATGTACATATTCTTATTCTTATTTTGGTGGGAGAGATTAATGCAAAATTAAAATAGATATACGTATGTGTGTGTGTGTGTGTGTATATATATATATATATATAAAAGTGAAGTTTCTCATACTTATGTTTCTGAATTTAACTCTTTTTTAATATTAGTAATATAATATATGACGAAAAGGAAATTTAAAATTAAGTTTTTAAATATAAATTAAAAATTATCATTAAATACAGAATAAATAGACAAATATATAAAAGTTAATCTAATGAATATAAAAAATTTAAAATTTAATTTTGAAGTTATACCATATAATATTTTTACTTCAATAATAAATTTATTTATTTATTTATGGAGTATAATTTCTTAGCAAAAAAAAAAGATATTTAAAAAAAATCTGTAGGGATAGGGATAAGAAACCGACTGCTTTCCGTTTTTTGAATTGAATGGGAAATTCATTGTAACGAAAATGATTGCTCGTCAAAATGCCATGTGGTATATATGGCGTTGCCAGCCTAGTATACTCAAAAGAAAGCCTCATGATATTTTGCCCGGCGGCTTATGTGAAATTTTGGGCATGTGTTTACTATTTTTAAAATTAATTTTTTTAAATTAAAATTTTTATTTGATAATTTTTTAAAAAATTTATTTTTAAAAATTATATTTTTAATTTTATAATTTAAAAATAGAAAAATAAAAATAATTTTTTTATTTTTAACTTATTATTTTATTTCGGATGCCAATTTATAATTAAATAAAATATTTTTTCTTTATTTATTCAAATATCATTTATTTTCTATTTTCATTACATTCAAAAATAATTCTTGAGAATAAAAGAATAGCTTTTAGAAATAATTATTAAAATAAAAAATATCCAAATAAATCTTATAATTTTTGTTTTCTGTTCTTCCATGTTTAGCTCTTTTTCATTTTTTTTGTTGTTATCAGAATTCGGATATCATCTTTCTTGAAGGGAAATTGTTGTAAAACTTAAGTGGCTCAAGTGATACTAATAAGTGATTATTATGGTTAAATAAATAAATATTATATGGGTTAATTTCTAATTAGTAAATTTGAAATATATTTTCCTAAAGTAATAAACTACTTGAAAGGAATAGTTAATGGGAAGTTATTAGATAATAATAGGTTATCTAATAAATAAAAGATTTATCTATAAGATTATCTGATAAATAAATAAATGAATTTATCTATAATGTAAATAAATAAAATATTTATCTAGAAAATTAATCCATTTCTCTACCTATAAAAAGTTTTACACTCTTCCTCTCTTCATCATTAATGTAAGCATAAAAACTAAGAGAGGTTAAAAGATAGAAACATAGTTTTCTCTCATACACAATTCTCTTCTAGTTATTTTAAGGATCAAAAGTTATATTTTAATATTTAAGCTATCAAGTTATGGATCAAGATATGTATGAAATTTATTTGATAGTATGAAACTTATAATGACTTTGTGAAAACTTATGAGTTTTCAAGATCTTATGCATTATAAATAATTGATGAATTCTATCATCAGGATTGGATAAAAATGTAGAAAAAAAACTTACATGTAGTATCAGAGTGTCTGGTTTAGAAAATCATAATTTTCTATTAAAGAAACCTAATTTAAAAAAAAAAGGATTTCATACTATTTTCCATACATTTTGTTACTTTGTTGCAAGATTGCAAATGGATTGTCTCTTATGAATTACCACACAATTGTATTTGCTTAGATATCACAAGAATTGGCCATATACATATAAATATGCATTTTATCTCTTATACATAATTTAGTTACATGATTGGATGTAAGGCATAATGGATTATGTAAATTTGAATAAAATTTGAATATAAATGTTGATTTCATAACTTAACTGCATAGTGGGTTATTAATGTTCAACGTATGAATATGAATGGATGTAAGGTATACTGTATTATAATATTAAGAAATGGCAATTAAATTTTATATTATCAAATTTTATGATGTTGTTATTCATTTATTTATTTTGATATCTATATTATGAATAATTTGTTAGCCACCAAAGTGGTCAAATTAGAGAGTTATAATAAATATCAAATTAAATAAAAATTTAATTAATACTATGGAAGATATAATGATTGTTATTTATGGATATATTGAAGTTCATTAGTTATAAAATATTTAAGGATTGCCCAAAGGTTGATTTATCTCTTATACATAATTTAGTTGCATGATTGGATATAAAGCATACTATATTATAACATTAAGTAATGGCAATTAAATTTCATATTATCAAATTTTATGATATTGTTATTCATTTATTTATTTTAATATCTATATTATGAATAATTTATTAGTCACTAAAGTCGCTAAATTAGAGAGATATAATAGATATCAAATTAAATAAAAATTTAATTATTGTTATGGAAGATGTAAATATTGTTATGTATGAGTATATTGAAGTTCATTAATTATAAAATATTTAAAGATTTCCCAAAGGTGATTTATCTCTTATACATAATTTAGTTGCATGATTGCATAAAAGGCATATTGTATTATAATATTAAGTAATGGCAATTAAATTTCATATTATCAAATTTTATGATATTGTTATTCATTTATTTATTTTGATATCTATATTATGAATAATTCGTTAGTCACCAAAGTGACCAAATTAGAGAGTTATAATAGATATCAAATTGAATAAAAATTTAATATCCGCTATAAAAGATGTAATGATTGCTATTTATGTATATATTGAAGTTCATTGATTATAAAATATTTAAGGATTGGCCAAAAGTTGATTAATCATTTTATAATTATAAATATAATCATGGTTAATTAATGTACTCTCATATATGTTTAGTATACCTAAAGATAGCAAATATATCTAATTAAAGTAACATAATTGCCAATTATATAAAACTAAAATTTAGCATCAACTATGTTTTATAATTGTATGTTAGTGTATCACCCAAAGGAGAACATTAATATACATTTAATTGTTTAATAAATTATTTTGAATTTGTGTATATGTTACTTATAGCTCAAAGCATTAATGTTGTACATTATTTCTTGAAGTATTTGTTCCAAATTTGCTTCATTTGCATGTTTCGCCTGTTCCATTCTTTAATGGGCTGCATTTTCTTAATTGGAGTGAACAAATCCAATTTCATCTTAGTATATTAGATTTTGATTTAACACTTCAAGTTGATAGACCTACTGCTATTACTATTGCTAGTAACAATGAATAGAAAGCTTATTATAAGGATTGGGAAAGGTCAAACAAAATAAGCCTAATGTTTATGCAGATGAGCATAATGGATAATATTAAGTTAACTCTTCCTAAAACTGAAAGTACTAAAGAATTTATAAAATTTGTATAAGAGTACTCCTAAACTGCTAATAAGTCTCTTGTTAGGACATTAATGAATACCTTAACTATTATAAAATTTAACAGTTTGCATACCATGCATGAACATATCATTAAGATGACAAATATAGCAACAAGACTTAAGTCATTAGGAATTAATGTTAGTGAAAATTTCCTTATATAGTTCATTATTAGACTAGACTATGTTAGTTTGATAGTTGTATTAATATGTACATATCTTATTCTTATTTTGGTGAGAGAAATGAATACAAAATTAATATATATATATTTATTTACAAGTGAAGTTTCTTATACTTATATTCCTAAATTTAACTCCTTTTTTATATTAACAATACAACATATAATGAATATGTAATTCAAAATTAGGTTTTTTAAATATAGATTAAAAACTATCATTAAACATAAGATGATTGGACAAATATATAAAAATTAATCTAATAAATATAAAAGATTTAAAATTTAATTTTAAATTTTATTTTTATAACATATAATATTTTTACTTTAATAATAAATTTATTTATTTATTTATTTATGGAGTATAGAAAGGAGAAAGTTAGAGTGTGTTTGAATACATTTTTGTTTTTGTGTTTTTAAAAACTATTCTTAAAACCTATTTTTAAAAATTATTTTTTTGTTTTTAAAAACTATTTTTGAATTAAAGAAAAACTAAGATTAAAGGGTAATTAATATTATAGATGAGAAAATATTTTATTTAATTATAAAATTGATATCTAGAATAAAAAAATAAGTTTAGAAAATAATTAAAAATTATTTCTATTTTCTTATATTTAAGTTACATATTTAGAAAATAATTTTTTAAAGACAAATTTTGAAAACATGCTCTTCTTTTTAAAAAAAATAGAAAATTATTTTTAAGAATAGGAAACAAATTGAGCCTAAGTTTTCTTTTTAAATTTTTTAAGAAAAAAAAGATATTTAAAAAAAATCTGTAGGGATAGGGATAAAAAACCAACTGCTTTCCATTTTTTGAATTGAAAGGGAAATTCATTGTAATGAAAATGATTGCTCGTCAAATTGCCATATGGTATATAGGGCACGTTTGGTTCGCGGGTTCTTTCATCCCCGAGAATATGAACATTTCGGGAAATGTGCATTCCCAAGAATGAAGTATTTCCATGTTTAGTTAAACGTAGATATTCCTAGGAATATCTTATTTTATTCCTAAACAAGTTATTTTTCCATGTTTGGTTCATATTTTATGTTCCTGGACTTTTTTTACAAGTTTACCACAATGCCCCTAATCTAAAATGACACATAAAAGTGCGTCCCGGGAAGATGAAAAGAATAGAAACAGAAACAGTTAATTTGCTTTTCCGCTTAGAGCACTCAACCGTCAAATCACTTAAAAATCGAACGAGAATACCTCAAAACCACCAGAAAAGATGGATTCATTTGACATCGTTTTCTCAGAAGACAGCATTTCCAGCCTTCGACAACTCTCAGTCAGTTGCAAACAATCACTTTTCCCAACTCGACACATCAAAATGGGTCACCATACGATAAATGTTGTTATATCTTACACATTCTTTTTCGTATATGCTATAGGGGATTATCTTGACGGGAAATGTTACTGCATTTGCATGTTTATGTGTATGTGTGTGTATATTATATAATATCCATGTTTAAACGAAACCCTAGGAAGTTAGAAGATGTTGAAACTGATATGTTGACGTTATTGTCACTAATTACATAGTAATCGCTTGTGATTATATATATATATATATAGCAAACAAGATTGTGGTTTGTGTGTCCATGTATACCATATATGTGTGTGTGTGTGTGTGTGTGTGTGTGTGTGTGTGTACAATATATATGTTGAAATGAAAAGAGTAACACGTTCTTCGATGTTTCTGTTTCCTGTACAAGACAGTAACATCTTCTTTTGTAAATTTTATCATTGATCAAACTGCATTTTGCCCATTTTAACTGTGTTCCTCATTGGTTGTTGCTATTTTTTATCAAACAGAAACATTCCATATACAATGTATATATATATGTGTACAGTATATATGTAGAAATGAAAACAATAATGCATTTTTTGATATTACTGTTTCCTGTGGAAGACAGTAACATCTTCTTTTATGAATTTCCTCGTTAATTAAACTGTATTTTGTCCATTTACTATTTTATTCTTAGCACAATAGGACATTATTTTTTTACAAATTTTTTGTCTTCATCCTCGATTGTGATGTTACTGTTTCCTCCATAAACAGTCACACTCTCAACATGATGCAAGTTTCATTATGAAAAAAGTAACATTTTATCTGTTTATATTATCTTTTTGTTAGTGTTACTGTTTCAAATCAAATATATACATGTCCTTACACAAGAAAATAACATGTTACTATTTTTTTCAAAACAGTAACATGCTGATTTTTAACTATTTTGATGTCAATCTTGCTTGATTTGTGAACTTATCCTCAGATTGATCGATTTTATTCTTAATCACCCTTGACTTGTAAACTTATTTGAACAGAAAGATAGCAAAACACCCAAGCAATTCGAGGAAACTGAAGAAAGAAATATAAGATATGAGTAATACAGGTCCAATCTATTAGTATGCATAAGGCAAATTGAAGAGTTTAATCTAAACAGCGTCCACAAGAATGTGTTAGAGCAAAATCCTTTCTGGCTACTTATCAAAGCCATTATCACAAGCAAGCTTGATCGTAATATGTGCCGAAAAAGCGATCAAGAAATAAAAGCAGTCATTGCCACCTTCTCGTCAAAACATAAAAAATTCCTAATTGGCGGCAAATGTCTGAGCATCACCCCTACCTCAGTGAAGCTCATATTTGGAATAAGGGATGGAGAACGCCCCATCGACACAACACCTGGGAAGAGGCCACAATCTGATCTTGATACCAGGCGATTCCGTAGTCAAGGACGCCTAACAAAACTAATAATATTCAATACACTCCAAAGTGCGGTGGGGGGAACATCAGAAATTGATGTTAAGGATATCTCACGCTTAGTAACCCCGATGTTGCTGGTGACCCTGTTTGTACCAAACAAGGCTCAGACGTTGGCCTGGTCCTACCTGAAATATGTAGAGGACCTAGATGACATGGGACAATATTGTTGGTCTGGACATATACACGAGCAACTAATGAACTCAATCATAAGGGACAGCCCACCAAATGTCACCGGCTATGTCATACTATTACCAGTAAATAATAGTTGTCGAACTTGCTACACTTCATGTCATTTCTTTTAACTTGATTGAGAGTTTTTGCCATATTTCTTGCATGTTTCTGACAGTGTTGGTTGATATTACTATTTTCACTCCAAATAGTAACATGTAACCCTCTAGTGTGTAAATAATAATTCTACGTTTTCACGGCAGTTAGGTTGTTAGTGTGACTTCGTCTGTGCAGTTGTTTTGAGTTTACGGTTTGTGTTACTGTCTAGATGTAAAACAGCAATGTGATACTGTTTTGTTCTCAAACAGTAACACATTGTTGTTTTCACATTTTTCTGGTGAATGACTATTAATTAGTCATGTTACTTTGAGATTTTGTGTATTATTATTGCCTAGACACCAATAGAAAATAATTACTGTTTGTTATGTAGACAATAATATCCCAATTTTAAGAACATCCCTAGATGCAACTTTAATTAAAAAATTGATAAAAACAATATGTATGTTATATTATCGACAGTACTGGCTGTATGAGATAACAAATGTGCTTTATAAGCATCAAAATCAGAAGGTACCAAGATGCCTAAAGTGGGACCTGAAACACCTCACACGCCAGTTGAAGGAAATAATGATCAGCCACCTTTAGGTAACGTTTGGAAAATGTCATTTCCTTTATCCATTTTACAATCATGCCATCACTCAATCCTTTACCTCATGTTACTGTTTCTCATTAAAACAGAAACATGTCAAGAATTATACTCAACCAACCACTCTTGTATTTTAGGTGATCAATAGAGAACTCTAGCTAACAATCGAGAAACAAAACATCATTTATAACGTGATAACCCTAGAACTTCAATTTGTTGAATACAATGATCAAGCAAAAACACAAATTACACCCTCCCATTCTGATGAATTCGAAATAGAGGGCGATACACGAATGAACCTATACCTAATTCAACCAAGAAAAATAATATTGAATCAGTTTGTAGATATTGCACTGAGTCATAAACAACATCAAGCACAAGATACAAATGAGATACAACAGCTAAGGGATCAGTTACTCAGCATAAATTCTAAGATAACTGAGTTGACCGATGAATTGAGGTTCCTCACAGAGAAACTTCAGATGGCAGAACAATAACTGAAATAAAGGAAGGAAACAATCACAGACCTAACTCAGGAGAACACACAGCTCCAAATGCAACTAAAACAAAGTAATGAAATGATCACAAAGCTAACACAAGAGAACATACAGCTCCAATCGCAATTATATGACATAAAAAAACACACAGAAAATCTCTAGATGATCAAAGAGACATTAGAGATTGCAAATGCCAATCTTGATGATCAAAATAAATAGCTGAATGCACGAGTCACTAAGATGATAGAAACTATCGCAGCTAAATCAAAAAAGATTGAGTATGTTGAAGGATTGATGATCAAAAAATAAAGAAAATCAAAACATGAGATGGATTACACATCTTCTAGCCAATGTGATAGGCCCACTAAACAATGACAAACACAACAAAAAATAACTTCTACTGAGGAGGAGATTGGAAATGACAAGGAGGATAATGTGATCTTATTGGAGGATGATTCAACACCAGAAATTGCCAAAAAGAAGCAGACCAAAAAGACATCCAAAACTACAAGATGGTCGACTACAAAGTACATCCCCCAAGATGTTATGACAACATAGTGAAAATAGAAGAAGCAGGAGAAGTAATGTAAGTCATGTCCAGTATTTTTGTTTAGTTTTACACTTTCCAGTTGAAGAAAAACATTTTTGATGTTACTGTATCTTGTTCAAGACACCTTCTTGTATCCGAGTTTCATTGTTAATGACACTACAGTTTATCTATTTATTGTATTCTTTAGTTGATGTAACTGTTTCACACCAAACAGATGCATGAAAACTACATGTTACTATTTGGACGCAAACAGTAACATGTTGATATTTAATGATTTCGTGGATAATAACATTACTGAATCCTTTGTTTAACCACACTATTATTTGCAGGTTTATTGTCTAGTCATCTCCTCAGCAAAACATATTCATAATAATGGATGAGTTGTTGCAAGTGCTTGCAGAACAATCAATAACAAACAATATACGTATGCATCTCTCAAACTTGTATAAATTATGTTTTTTCTGGTTCTTTTTAGTGGTGTTACTATTTTGAGACATAATAGTAACATGCCAGAATTGATCATTTGCAGGCTCATATGAGATGATGTTACTGTTCATTGATGAAATAGTAACATGCCATGCAAAAAGTAATTATCTGACAATCTCCATTTCTTCGATTTCAGATCATAGACAGCCATGCGATCATTTGTAGCATGAGTAGGACATCGAGGAAAAATAATATATTTGTATTTGACAGTTGTGTTAGGTAAGGTGTTGAATATATTCCATAAATGTGATATAGAGATAATAATTTGATACTGAAGTAGTGTTCATGCTGTGTTGATAGTCTTATGTGGTTAGCCCTCACAAAATGTACAAGAATACGAGGGTGCACAAATTCGATCAAAGGGTGGGGGAAGCAATGAATGCAGACATTATTCTATTCCCAATGAACTCAACAGGGGTGAATGACTGCAGCAACCCCAATCACTTTACACTTCTTGTGCTGGATAATACTAAGTGCAAGTGGACTCACTACAACTCATTGAAGCTGAGAAAAGCGAGACTTTGATCCATACTTTCACGATGCCTAAATAGTGATGAGTGTTACTTGCACTGTGATCAAAAACTACCTATTGCTTAATCAAACACGTTATTTTCTTGTTAACAACATTTGATCAGACTGCAAGTACAAACCATTGCTTAACCTTGCTTGATCTTCTTATCTATATCATTTATTCTGAATATGGTATCTGTCTTAAAACATGAAAACTGACACATCAGACTAATAATAGGCACAGAAGCTTTTTATGTGCCGTTACTCTATTATTGATATTTTGTTAATGCTTGATATTGCTATTTCATATGATAACAATAACACATTACTGTCTTAAGATTTTATTGTTAATGCCCTTGCATGTTATTTATTTTTTGTGTTAACAGCCGGTGATTATGTTTTTTCACCACAAAGAGAAACATGTTACTATTTTTGGATCAAAGGAGTAACATGATTTTTTTAATCGATTCCCTCCTTAATCATACTTGATTTTATCAATTTATTTCCAATAGAAGAACTACTATGAGCAAAAGAAAAATGAAATCCTTTGCAGAAATGAGAAAGGTACAAGAGTAGATCAAGCAACTGCAGAGCTACCTTTTGATATCATATCATTTGAAAAGTCGCCCCAACAGAAATTTGGATCATGAGTAACAACTTCTTTAGTAGTTCATAAGATTTGATAGTTATAGGTTCCAAATTAACTCATTTGCCTTTAATTACAATTTCAAGCAAGACTGTGGAATTTTTTTCTGCAAACAAATAGAAGATATATACAATAACAAAGAATTTGAAGAAGAATTGCCAGTGAAATCCGTTAGGAAATACAGGGCAAAATTAGTGATAAATTTTCTTAAGGATTTCAAACCTTCCAGCTCGATGTGATTATTAAATTTATACATGCATGTACATAACATTTATAATGTAGTTACAATTCAATTGTATATAACATTCAATTTTATGTAATATTCAATCGTAATTTTTAATAAAAAAAATATCTCTAAAGTCACAATAATTTAAAATATAACTTTCCTTTTTAAACAAGAAAAAAATTATCTTTTATTAAATTGCCTATATTTATCATAGAATATATTAATTATTGTTTCATTAAAGATTTTTTTCATGAAAACATCAAATACTAAATCTGTTGAACTAAACTTATCTAAATGGTTATTAGATGCCCACATTTCACACTTGTAAATAATTATAAGTGCAAAAAATACATAATCGAGATATGAAAGAGAAGGTAGTGACTGAGGAGGAGGAGGTGATTGACTGAATGGAAATGGTGGCATATTCATTTGAGTTGGATCTTCACTACCTTTCATTGTAATTTTATTCATTCACATCTATATTTTTATAATAACTGCGCACATAACTTAGTTTAAATTATATCATTCATATAATTGAGAAATGAGAACTAAACTTGGAAATAAACACAGAAAAAATATATTAATATACTTTACCACTAATTAATTATTCTTAATTTTGGTTGCTCCTTTCTTCACTCAAATTATGCAAGATTTATGTACGTATGGTAGACTTCATTCCAATTTCTTATTGATGTTCTCTCACACCTGACATACTGTTACAATTGTTTGTTGCAACGTTAGTGTTGATGTTACTATTTTGACCAAAACAGTTACATGCAAGGACCTGACATAATCTTGAGTTTTCATCCAATCAGGCACATGTCCAACGTGAAACCAATCAGAAATCGCTTTCTGCAACGTCCTAGGTTGATGTTACTATTTTGAACCAAGCTAATAACATGCAAGGAAATGGCATATTCTTGATGTTACTATTTTGACCAAGACAGTAACATGTAAGGATTTGACATATTCTTGAGTTTTCATCTAGGCAGACACATATCCAACACGAAACAAACCAGAAATCGCTTGTTGCAACCACCTATATTGATGTTACTATTTTGAACTAAGACAATAACATGCAGGGAAATGGCGCATTCTTAATGCAACAGTAACATGCAGGGACCTAACGTATTCTTGAGCTTTCATCCAAGCAGGCACACGTCCAACACGATACCAACCAAGGATCACTTGTTGTAACCACCTAGATTAATGTTACTATTTTGAACTAAGACAGTAACATGCAGGGAAACGGTGCATTCTTGCATGTTACTATTTTGACCAAAACAATAACATACAAGGACCTAGCGTATTCTTGAGCTTTCATCCAGGCAGGCACATGTCCAATGCGATACCAACCAAGGATCGCTTGTTACAACCACCTAGATTGATGTTACTGTTTTGAACCAAGATAGTAACATGCAGGGAAATGGCGCATTCCTGCATGTTACTGTTTTGACCAAAACAGTAACATGCAAGGACCTGGCATATTCTTGAGCTTTCATCCAGGTAGGCATACGTCTAATGCGATACCAACTAATGATCGCTTGTTGCAACCACCTAAATTGATGTTACTGTTTTGAACCAAGACAGTAACATGCAGGGAAATGGCCTATTCTTGATGTTACTGTTTTGACCAAAATAGTAACATACAAAGACCTAACGTATTTTTAAGTTTTCATCTAAGTAGGCACATGTCCAAACATTAAATAAACTAGTAATCCACAAGGATATTGAGAAAGTGTAAATATACCTAAGTATGACAGATGCAATCATTATAGAAAGTGGAAAACCACATTATCACATAAGCATTCATCTCAAATTGGATATCATAAATTCAGCCAAAATAAACATAATGGTCCAAAATAGGTGATAGCTGCTATATTAATGTCTTTTGATGTAACATCATTGCAGATTTCTCAACAGATGCTCAACATATTCCTTCCTCCAATTGATGGGCAAAGTGAAGAAAAGATCAATTCGATGTTATTCTTTGGTTATAATCTCACCAGCCATCATCCTTTGCATGTTTGTAAGTCCATCAACTTGTTTCAATTCATCAATCACCCTCATCCTTCGTTCAGCTCCTTCTTTTTCATGCTTGAAACACGATGCAAGTTCTATCACAGAATTCTTTGTAGCCTCATAAATACTTCCCAACTGAGTTATGGTACTGGTCATTTGATCAATAGCATCATCAGAGTTTCTATCTCTTTTCTTTGATTTATTCGCACTACTTTGTCCACTGGATGGCTCTTAAGTATTTGGGAATGTTAGAGTTAGAGGTTGGGAAACACTTTCTCAGAACTCATGAAGATCCTCAGGTTGCATGTTAGATTGGCCCTTTTGTTGTCTATCTACATTCTGTTGTATTTTTTATTTCATTGTTCGCACTGCATCATAAGGATCTTCAGCATCTTCACCATTCGCTCTATCTTTACCATATACTCATTGCAATTCATTGAAAAATAGGAAGGATTTGTTATATAATCCAGCACTATTAGGATGAGACTGCCACGCAACATGAAATGTAGAGCAAAAATGAATAAATAAACACCGTTTAAAGTTAAATATTGTTAAAAAGTAACAGGATATATTTACCTTTACCCACTCATTAAAGATCTCCTTCTGAACCACAATCTTCTTTTCTTGGTCATCCCATCCAAATCCACTTGCCCTTGAACCTAACATCTCTGCAATGGCTCTATATTACTTTTTCAAAAGCTTGACTCTTGATTTAATGTGTGGAGAAGCTCTTAGACTATACCTTGGCATTTTCTCCCCAAGCATTCTTTATAATTCTTTTAGATATCCAGATTTGAATTGCCCACAACCTTCAACTTTCCAATGTCTTCGAGTTGAAAGTTCCACCAAGGCCTCCACTACTTTAGAATATTCATTATATGTCCATTGGTATTTGTAGCCTTTTAATTTTGATTGGGTGCTTTCATCCATCTCCATTAGTGAGCTAAGTCATATACAATGCAAAGTAATATAGCCCAACAAATTATACATTTGAAAAAAATATAGCCAAGTTTCCCATATGTAAACAAATTATATTAGAATGTTTAAATTGAACTATAAAACAAATGAAGTTAATTCTATAATAGCTCATACAATTTAAACCATATAAAAACTTAGAAGATAGCAAATATAAAAGTTTCATAAATATGACTTCCTCTTCAAGTGTTTCATATTTCCTCTGCAAGATTGTCTCTCCATGTAATCCACTCCTCACTTGACTCCACATGTGTAATCAAATCATGTGTGCAATCATCATTCTTCTCATTGAATTGCAAGGTTGCCTCTAAGGGATGCATAGTCATCATTTATCTGATATGATTATGCAATAGTTAACATGCAGACATAATTCTACCTTGGATTTTTACTAGATAAAATGACTTATTTCTTAGGATTGCCCAGTGCCCTTTTAATAATCAAAAAGCCCTTTCTATAACATTCCTAACGGATGAATGCTTCATATTAAAAAATTATTAGGGTGTGGTTGGTTGTGCTCTATCTCTCCATTCGCTTAAATGATACCTTTGCCATTTATAAGGTGTAAGGAATCCAGTACCATTCATATATCTAGCATCACATAAGTAATAATAGCCTATGATCAATTATATAACTTAGCAAAGGTATAAAATGAAATAAAATAAAATCTTAACAATTGATTTCTTACGTATTGAGTACCTTGTGGAACTTTTAAACCATTAGGACGAGTAATTGCATCCCTTAAGACTCTAGAATCAGCTGCTGAACCCTCCCATCCAATCAAGACATAAATAAATTGCAAGTTTTGTGAGCATACTCCTAGCACATTAGTAGTTACCTCACCCTTTCTGTTTCAAAATCTAGGTTTATTAACCTCTGAAATATTCACCTTGATATGAGTTCCATCTAATGCTCCTAAATAATTTTACAGATTGAAATAATTAAAACCCATTTCATTCTTAAAATGTAGATACCATTCTATAACTAATTTTTGTAAATTTAAAAATACCTCAAACCATTTCCATTTAGGATCACTAGAATTTCCAAGGACCGGTTCAGGTTATTTGAGTAATTCTTTGTAGCACCTTAGCACAGCAACCAATACATTGTTAAATTACCTACTAATAATCTCTCCGGATCTCATAAATTATCTCTTTATAACTCTACTCTTAATATCATAGGTTAAGATGTGTAAAAAAATTACCACCATTTCCTCAACACCCATATTCCTAGTAGGCTCTAGCCTACCAACCACCCTTAGCATGTCACACAATTTGTGAAAAGAAAACCTATCCATTTTAACATTTTCAATAGATGCCAAGTCATTTATAAAGACTATCCTATCAAAGTTTATATTTCGAACCAACATCCTATTATGGTAATCAAATCTTATTCTTTTCTTTTTCCTCAACTCCTTCAATAAAATAGTAGAAATTACCATGATCAAAATTAAAGTGAAATCATTCAAAAGCTCTAATAATATAATCAATATAACAATGATTCTCTTCTTCCTTATTTGAATTGAGGGATCCATTCTGCAACAGTAACATACACAGCACAATATAGGATGTATAAAGCAAAACAATAGTTAACTAATATAATTTAAATTTATAAAATAAAAATAAGTGATCCAAATGAGATAAAAACCTAAAATATAGAAATAAAGAGGTAAAATAATGTTCAAAATATTAGTAATTTGCAATCAGTATTTTCAAGTTATAAGAAACCCAATACTGTATTATGGAAAACCTAGGCAACAGGAAAAACTGCTGGTTGGTTAGTTTAGGTTGAGAATAATTTCGTATATGTAATTCACGTGTGTGCCAAAGCAACATGAACCGTTATATGTTATTGTATTATTTTCGTTGTTGGGTTTCGTGATCCCTGTGCCGTATATGTATAAATATTCACTATTATTTCTTCTAGATAGAAATATATTGCAAGATTTAGGGACCTGCCTCAAACGTAACAGAAGCAGAAATGAAAGCCAAGAGAACAATCGAGAGAGAAGAAGCAGTGAGCACAGTAAAACCTAAAGTTGGGATGGTTATGTTTTGAGTCAAAAAAGGGTATATTTATCTTGAATTTTTAATATTGATATTCTCATGGGATGGGAATCTCAGATTTCCTCCTCCCCCCATGGAATATTTTAAAGAAAAATTTAGGGTAAAAACATTCCCAGTAATGATACATTCTCAAGCATATTTTTAAAACTTTTGAACCAAACACAGGAATTTAATATCCTTGCAAAATATTCTCAGGCAAGTCAATGACATGACGCGAACCAAACGTGCCGATATGGGTTTTACCAGCCTGGTGTAATCAAAAGAAAGCCTCTTGATATTTTGCCTAATGGCTTATGTGAAATTTTGGGTACGTGTATTTACTATTTTTAAAATTAAAATTTTTATTTGATAAATTATTTCTAAAATTTATATTTAAAAATTATAATTTAAAAATGAAAATAAAAATAAATTTTTTATTTTTAACTTATTATTTTATTTTGAATGCCAATTTATAATTAAATAAAATATTTTTATTTATTTGTTTAAATATCATTTATTTTTTATTTTCATTACATTCAAAAAAATTCTTGAAAATAAAAGAATAATTATTAAAAATAAAAAATAAAAATATATCCAAATAAGTCTTATAATTTTTGTTTTCTGTCCTTCCATGTTTAACAATTTTTGGAAGTGTGAATTCATTTTTTTTTTCATTTTTTTTTATCAGAATTCGGATATCATCTTTCTTGGAGTGAAATTGCGTGGCAATCGCAATGCTGGAAAGTAAATAAAAATTTGAAGGGCCATTCGTAATTTGATCAAATTTTTGGATAAAATGATGGGCATAAAGTTCAAGTAAAGTGCAAGAAAATAAATAACGAGAATTAAATGACAAGGTTGTGAAATCGCAAAGCTTATTTGTTAAATATTTTTGAAGTATTTGTTATGATATTTTTAAAGTTTTAAAATTCAGAATAATGTCATCAATTTTAAAATTATTAAATTAAAATTATTTAATAATTATTATTTATTTTTAATAAAAATTTTAATCTAAGAATTTTCGATGTCATCACATTATCTTAAATTTTGGAATTAATGGCCATAAAATTCCCCTATTTTTAGCAACCGGTATAGATTTTCACCATTTTGTTGATGTAGCTTCACAATTGTTGAAATCAGGTTTAAATACTAGTTTTAGTTTTATTGTATTTAACTGATAAATAATTTAGGCTCAATTTATTTTTCTTAATATTTTCTAGGAAAATTTTATTTATTTATAATGAATTAAGGGGATTAACATCATTTATATAACTTATGATTTTAAAAATAATAAACAGTGGTATGATAATAAATAAAAATATTTTTAAAAATAAATAATATTAGTTTTCATCACATTTCTCACACTTAATATCAAAAAAATAGAATATTTTTTATTATGTTAATATTTTATAGTTATAATTGTAAAAATAAATAAACGAAATTATTCTTATAAAAAAATTCTATCAAAACAAACGCACTTACAGAAAAAATTAGAACGTTTTATGGTGTTATTTACACTTTTTTAAGGAAAATGATAAGTCACATGTTTATCACTTCATCGATTGTTAAATTATATCAAGGAATTACTAACGAAAAATAAAAAAATGATAACAAATATTCAATTATAATATTAAAATTAAAAATAAGTATAAGAAGCAACTCAGAAGTTTTAAACTATAAGTATTTAATTGAAATTGAGTTAAATTATTTTAAAAAAGCACAATAATCCAACCAAATTTTAAAGCCACTTCAGATACAAAATATTAAGATTTTTTTTTATTCTGAAGGATCTTGTATTTGATTTTTGAAAATTTTCAAAAAAAAATATAATGCATATTCTGGATGCCAAAAATTTTTTGTGCAGAATATTTTGTTAACTAACTTAGTCTTTCTTTCTTCCTTTTTTTTTTTTCCAGTGAAGTAGGCTTTGGTGTATGCTTCCTCCATCTTCTGCAATAAAATGGGCTTTGCACTTTTTGATGGGCTGAGCCGTGTGTTTTATTCACCTTCAATCCGAGTAAATCATCGTATGAAATGGAGCAGATTTAATCTTCCCAGTCAGTATCCACTACACCCGTTTCCGGGATACATGATGAATTGATGACCCCATGAATTTACTATTTGCTTGTTATTTGTTTGGTTGGAGAAAAAATAAGATAAAAAAGATAAGAAATCTTTTAAATTTCAGTCGCACAGAAAATAATGAAGAAAAAATTTAAATTTTAAAATAATTATAAAATTATAACTACATATTTTATCTTTAATTTTTTTTTTAATCTTTTCTCTTTCTCTAAACAAAAGAAAATATCCAAACAAAGAAGGCACCTCCTCTTTCACGCACACTGTGCACTTTAAGTTTAAACCACACTATATTATATATAGAGCCAGTTGTGAACATCAGGTGAATACAAGAACAACATTAGCTGCAATGAACATAAAAGAGTAATGAAATTGAAGAGAGCCTACTAGATTAATAGTAAATACAATTTGTAGTTTTAGGGTGAGTACAAGAACAATAGCAGCATTGCATTGGAGTTTGATGTTTCCTTCACTCTTAAGTCAAAATGTCAATTTTTTGCCATGAAGAAAATATCATCCGATCCATAATTTTTAAAACTCAACCAGTTATTGAACTAGACACAGTATTGATTCACTAATTACTAGTTGAATCAATTTTAACTTTAAAAATATAAATTATATATACACAACTATAATACATATTAGAAATAATTAAACAAATAATACAAATTCAATTGATATAAAATTATAAAAGTATTATACTTCAATTATTATAAAATTTAAAAAACATATATTTTCTTAAAAAAAATTAAAAATCCAATCCAATCCAATCTAATGGTTTACACTGATTACGATTGATTTTCACCAATACACTTCGATTCCAAAATCTCAATCGGATCAGTTTGCTAGCTATACCGGCTCATTGGCTGGTTCACAGATCCAACCAACCAGTTCGATACTCAAAACTATGATCCAATCTCAATTTCCAGGTTTCTTCACTCTCAAGTCATGAGCCTCAGCTTGCGGAGGATAAAAAATAATAAAGAAAAGAAATGAAGGACATCTCTTCTAGGCGAACTGATAGGGGCATGGCTGCATCTTTCAGTTTCATCAACAGTTCATCCACACGGTCCATCTTTGTTTTAAAAAAGGCTTATTGCCATATAAACATAACTGCCAATATATATTATGTAGTTTTAATGCTATCGTAATATCACGAAAACATGGCTTTGAGATTCACGTCCCCTACAGGCTCAGCAAACGATGAGTTTTATTCATTCACACCAACACTAAACTCTAAATATGCCAATAAAAACTGAGCAAAATCTTGGATCCTCTCCCTTTCGGGTTCTTATCTAAGTGTGCCATAAACACATGATCCAAAATCAAATCAAATCAAATCAAAGTAAAATGCAGACACTTGGGATCTAGTTCATGAAAGACTTCGAGTCAACATTCAAAACAAGGATTCCCATGACCTTTCCAGAATCTGGATTTGCATCTCTTCCTCCTTTGCAAATCAACGCGCTCAATTGCTTCGAATTTAAATCAGATGAACAACAATTCTTCAAAGCAAAATAACGTCTTTTAGAATGAATGTAGGAGGAAGGTGAACCACTTGAGCTCAAATGATGCCACAATGACTCATTTCAGCTTAGCCTTGGATGAGCTCTGAAGAGGTCTTGCAGTGGGCCTGGCTGGAGTACCTCTAACAGCCTTCTTGATATCATACTTAACAGCCGATAAGGCACATATCAGCGCAATCAACATCGTTGGGTAAACATACACAGCTTTAGATGGATCAGTGCTTTGAGGCTTTCCTAAAAGTCCTTCCTTGACAAGTCCCCAAACTACAAGAAGTGTCCCAAATATGCTCATTCTCCCAGGTTTCAGAAGACCCACCAGTGCTCCTGCCACTGAGAAGTAGCTTCCGGCAAGAACCTATTAACAATGAACTACATTCAGTGATTCAGATCGATAAAAGTGAAAATGAAAAAAATGGATAGAAAACAAGGGAATAGACGCATTTACTTGATAACTATGGGACCAGTAATATCCGTATAACTAATGCTTCATATACTACTGACCTTCATTCTCACACACATCCTACAGACTGAGAAACTTTGGGAGGAGCTTCATCCATCCTGATGAATTATGTACTATTGTGAAAAACGTGATGACTCAAGGTGATCATAAATTTGGTAAGCCGTCATCATCTTCAAGCTAGTCAATGTTACATTTGAGTTGTTATGTTTTAAATTAATAGTCACCCTCCAAGAACTTCTACCAGATAAGAACCCAATGATAAAAAATTGGCCTTGAAGGCAAGAGGATGTCTAATGCAACTGGCATTTTTTCAAGCAGTTAAAAGGGCTAACCTCTAAGCGTTGGAGATCAGTTACTGCTGGAGCTTCCTTGATGCTCGTCAAGTTATAAATGTCTAGCAAATGATCCCATCTCGGAAGAGTCATGTTGTGGATAAGACCATTAACAGCAGCACCAGGGTAAAGAAGGGACTTGATAACAGGAAGAGGGAATATCTCACTAGCAATCAGCTGAGATGATGTCACATGCAATGGAGTTGTGCACAAACCAGATCTGCAAGTTACCCTGTCAAAGTAACAATACAAAGGCAAATCCTCAGATGCATGTTACTCTGTAAATGTGAGGTATCAATATTTGAACAATTACAATATGAGACTACTATATCACAGAAGAAAGCCAATGCTGAACAGAGTCCATAAACAAGATCATTCCCAATTCACCTACAGACTACCTCTAATTATGGCAGATTGTTCAGAAAACCAGACACAGGTCGTTGCCAACCCTATGCTTTTGTTCCCAAATTTAAGTTAATGTTTTGAAAAGGCATGTTGTTTTGAACCCTCAATTTGGCTTAGCATCGACTTGTTTTGCTATCCAAAGATTAATTTATTTTTTTTTAAGATTTTAGGCAATCAGAAAACCATAACTAAGAACGAGTAGCTCATAATTTGGGAAGCTGCTACCTGAAAAGGGGGATCTGAAAGAAGATGAGGAAGAAGTAGATGGTAGCTGCAATTGACGATATATTCTTTACCCATCCCTTCGATGATACCGTTGAAGTTGCCATCCGGATACAGACCCGAAACAACACACCTTACGATCTGCTGCTCCTCCGATCTTTGTTGAAGCTCTTCCCTAATTTGTCCGCCGTTCGGTCAACGTAGCTATAGTGTCACACCGTCTCCACTTCAACTTTACTCTATTCCTTTCTTATTCTATATTATATTCGCTTTCTCCCTATTTTTTTCTATCAAACAGGAGTAATGATAATAGTAATATGTAGATAGATATATTTCCTTTTTTACAACAGATATATATATTTCAAAGAAATTAATATAAAAAAAATGAGATTGAAGAGAATCAAACAATCAAGAGATTAAAATGCGTAAATTATTTTATTTATTATTTATTCGTAAATTATATCTCATGGCTATTTTCTGGTCACTTGAAAAAATAGAGTTTTCCACGGTTAATGTGACATTTTAAACAGATTCTATTCTGCAAACTGACATTTAAATATCTGTTAAAAAAATAAAAGTCGACGAACCATTTTCCTTCTATTTATCCAGCAATTCGGATTCGGATAGAGGGCCTAAAACCCACGCTCTGTCTTCTCTTTTCTACGGTTTGAACTTTGAAGTTGAGAAAGATACAGCGGGGAATGATGATTCTTGCTCCATCAAAATCCATGGCTCTTCAATGTTGTTTATCATCTGAGCGTTTCCTTGTGCGGCAACATATTCCCACCACTTTCTCTTTGCCACTTAGTCGCAAATTTCTATCCTGCTGCGGTCTCGTTTCCTCTCGAACTCATAATTTTAGCTCTACAATTACCGCTGCATCTTCATCTTCCAAAAGGGAAAAGAAGGTGAACCGTTTTCTTTTCGAAATTCTTTGGAGGGTGGTTTCAATACGGAATAATAGTATCTGTTTTTCTGAGAAGGTCTCAATTCTGAAACAAGCAAAATAAGATATCTTTTTAGAAGCTACCCAGCTTAAGATACAATTCAGGGCTTGGATGAACCAAATTAGGTTTCAAAAAAAAAAATCATACTTTTTTCTTCAATTTGAACTCCACTATGTGCTTCTTTAATTTCTGAAAAGATTCTTGAAATTTTCATGTCTGTATTTGTTGCCCTCTGTTAGTGTTTTAAGGCTAATTTTATCGTTCATTCCTCATTTTAATTCAGTTTCAGGTCCATCTGAGTGAGTGAATTGGGAACAATTTGAGTTCAGTTTTGGTTTGTTGTTGTTGTTGTGTCTTGAAGTTCTTGTCTACCAATACTTGAACTTCATATCTATGGGCTGCCAAAATCAAGTCCTTGTCACTGAAATTGTTGAATGATTGCATTTGTGCCTCATAATTGAGTCGCCAGTTTTCTAGGACGAAGGGGCACAAAAAGGAAGTTTATCTATATCCTGATCTTCTGCTTTTTTCTTTTTCAGAAAAATTTGTCTCATAATCATGTTAAGGACGGAGAGGAGGAGGATGCTTTTGAGCTTCTCTTTAAGCAACTGGAAGAAGATCTCAAAAATGATGACATGTCATTTGATGTTGATGACGATGACAATAATGAGATAACTGAGGAAGACCTTGTCAGTTTTGAACGTGAGTTAGAGGATGCATTGAGGGGTGATGCAGAAATGTTACAATCGGTCATAGATGATACAGACAAGTTTAAGTCAGCCATTAATGATACGGAAACTGATAACGATCCTATGGAGGAAGATGATGAAGATGATGATGGAAGTGGAAAGTCTTTGAAGCTTAGAAATTGGCAACTTCGGAAATTAGCCAAAGCTCTAAAAGATGGTCGCCGTAAAACAAGTGTAAGTATTGCTTTATGAATTTTAAACCATAATGTTGTTTATGTTGCTGTTGCTAACATTGAGAGGCAACATTGCGTTGCTTATGTTGTAGACTGCTACTGCGTTCTGCTTTGCTTGCCTTGGATTACTTTCATTTGAACAACTGATTTTATCCAAAACAAACGTGTGTCTGAGAACCATAAATTTGTCTAGAAAAACGTGAGCTATTTCCTTTAGCCATTTACGCCAATAGTGTTAGTTAACCCTACGCTGCATCTCCTTTTACCAGAAGTCAGACTTTTCACTACTTGATTCACAAAAACCTTTGACATCAGATAGGAATATTTCATTCCGTACAGTTATCAAACATATGATAAGATGTGTGGTTATCTCCTATTTGATTCTCATGTCTTAACTGACATACCAAAGGGGGCCGGATTACTGATTGGAGATTGATTCATATGTAGATGTAGTTCTTACAAAATATCGGTTAATTTGCCAATGCAGTATCTTTGACCGACAAAATTGAAAGTTATTATTAGGTTTACAAATGACACAGGGAGTGGACTGAAAATCTTTTTATCACCATGCATGCTTGATATGACCTTACCATAGAATATATAACCATTCCCCAACATAAGCATCTTGACTCTGCCCAAAATTCATTCCTTTTTGCAGATAAAAAGTCTTGCCGCCGAAGTTTGTCTTGACAGGGTTGTTGTTCTTGAATTGCTTCGTGACCCTCCACCAAATCTTCTAATGATGAGTCTTGCATTACCTGATGATGAGCCGACAGTAACAGTAGCATTGCCTGAAACAAAATCCACAGAGACTATTCAGGAAGAAACAGGCGTAGTTCCTTCAAAACCTGAATCCAAGGCTAAAGTTCCTGTTCATGTCATGCAACATAAATGGTCTGCTCAAAAGCGACTAAAAAAAGTGCATGTTGAGACTCTTGAAAGAGTATACAAGAAAACAAAGCGGCCCACTGTAAGTAAATTTCTCCACGCAACAATTTTAGTAGCTACCTGATGCAAAACTATTCGATTAACTGACCTGCTAATTTTTATGTTTAACTTTTCCAAAATCGTACATGTTTGGTGACACAACAAGAAAGGAATGCATGCTGATACTATCCTGATTTTTCTTTCATCAGAGTTGCTTAACTTTGATTTTTCTTGTTTGTCTGTGCTTAAACTGATATGTGCAGAATACAATGATCAGTAGCATTGTGCATGTGACCAACCTTCCCCGCAAAAGAGTTGTTCAATGGTTTGAAGACAAGCGTGCTGAGGAAGGAGTTCCAGATCATCGTTCTCCATATTACCGTGCTGTTTCTTAATCTGTTTGAAACTATGCCTTCATTTTCCTATTTTTCTCAAGGAATAATAGAATCGTATATGAATAACCTTCTGGATGGATGGAATTTTATATTTTGTTGTATTGCCAGTGCCAGCAGAATTTGATCCCATCCTCCACGAGAGAAATCTATGGGGAAAAAAACAAAGCAAAACAATAGAGCTAATAAAATTGCGTATACAGACAAATTTTTCTGACTTATGAAACACTCATCTAGTAGCTTGTTGTACGCGATTGAGATAAATATATTTCGTCCATTGCCAACTTTTACGACAAATAGTATCAGAGTCACTTGAAATTGATAATATCACAATCCGTTGAATGTAATGAGGTAGAATTCCATTCTTTATCGTATGAACAATTTTAGATACATCTTTTGGCTAATGCAATATAATTATAGTAATTATTTGCAATGAAAGTGTGTATATGGGTAACCTGCTAGTAAACTAAAGTGCTTTCTCTCATTGTATGAAATTTCTCATTTTCATTGAGCTCCAGTGAAAGTTGACTAAGGTTTTGATCCATATATTAATCCGTGGAAAATTTTGAGAAGGCAAATTGGACCACTTTATCCGCAGATTCCTCTTTTCGCTGGCCAAAATTAGACTCCATTCAAGTTTTAGTTGGTGCAGCAAATGAAAGGGCTAATCTGTCTAATGCTTCTTCTTCTTTTTCAAGAACTAAGTAATATGTGAAGAGATGAATATTTGATGGACTAAAGTGATAACTCAATCAAAATAAAACTTAGGACACAAAGCATAGTGGTAATTTCCTCGTGAAAAAATTTTGATAGATTACACCGCTTAATTAATCATCTTATCTTATAATCAACAAAATAAATATAGATTTCTCACATCACCATCTTTTTTTTACTTTTTATCTTGTAATTTAGTTAGTTGGTCAAGTTTATGATTACACCGCTTAATTAATCATCTTATCTTATAATCAACAAAATAAATATAAATTTCTCACATCACCCTCTTTTTTTACTTTTTATCTTGTAATTCAATTAGCTGGTCAAGTCTACCATACCTTGAGTTTTCACTCAAGGTATGATCAATGTATGAATGCCTTAACTTTATATCAAAATGTAATCTATTGAATTGTATTCAATATATAATCAATGACTTTTCAAAATTAGTAGATTACAGGTATAGTAAATAAATGTGTACATAGGTCGAATCAGACACATTTTGGGATAAATTTAATAGATCAAATGGTATAAAAATTAAGGTTCGAACTTAATTCAGTCTATTTAGTTTTTAAAAAAATGTGGTCCAACCTAATCTAATTTTTTAATTGCATAGCCCAAAGGCCTAACTCGATGGCTCAAATAAAATATTTTTTATTTTTTAAGTAAAAAAAATTTAGAATAAAAAAATACATTTAAAGAAATAATATAACATTTAAATATGTAAAATATTTAATTATATCAAATTAATTCTTTTTGTATTAAAATAATTATATATAATTTTTAATATATAATTATATTATTAAAAATAAATTAATATAATTGGGTTAGATCGGTTCAGCCCGTTTCTTTTTATCCCAACCCAAGCCCGACTTGATTAATAATCGAATCATTAAAAAAAAATCCAACGGACCTATAAAGTTAAAAAAAGAACCCAAACTTTATTTTCTTCATGTTAAACTTATCGAGTCAAGCTAGTAGTAAATGAGTTATCAAGTTTTTAAAGTTGCCCCACTATTTAGGATTTAATATTACATTAACCTTTAATCTTTTTAGTAATAGCACTTTTTTTTTGTTATATTATGATATTTTAATTTTTACTAATACTTATTACATATATTCCTTTTAACACAAAATGTTTACATATTAGTTTTTAACAACTAAATTAACAATATAAAGAAACATTATTAACGGGAATACAAAAATTAAATCATTTATAATAATAATGAAGGATTTTTAAAAAAATTAATTAATGTGCATTTGATAATAACTAAATCAATATATAATTTTATGAATTAAATGCAATTTTGGTCTTTTTAAAATATATAAATATAATTTTGATCTTCTTAGTTTAAAATAATTTTCTTTGATCTCTCTAATTATTTAATTAGCACATTTTTTATAAACTTCTTAACCTCATAAATAATGATGTAAAAATAAGTTTGGAATTATTAACAATGTGAATATGGGCATAGGTTGAACTTAAAAATATAGGTTCGCATTCTTTGTGGCTCACATGAGTGCAGGTAAGCTTACAAGCTTATCATCCTATATGTATAATATATATTTTAATTATAATAGTAATGACATCATATATTGAAGGCTCAACAATTAAATTCAATACAATTTATTAACTAAAAATTATGTAGGCCAACCTATGAGCCACTATATATATATATATATATAATAGGAATGACTCAACACTTTGAATACCAAATAATTTAACTCACAGCCACTATATATATATATATATATATATATATATAATAGGAATGACTCAACACTTTGAATACCAAATAATTTAACTCACTACAATTTATTAATTGTAAATTATACAAACAGACCCGCGGGGCAAGGCAAACATATTATTTTTAACCTATTAAAAATGTAGGTTTATGTGAATAAGTTTGTGTAAGGCTGATTCATTTAGACTTGCTTCACCTTTTTTGCATCCTTACTCATTAGGTCTTATCCATCTAATGTTGTCTTCATGTTAATATAAAATAACTTCTATGTAAGTATAAAAGAAAATTTTGGTTTGGATATTGAAAATTTTAAACAACATTAAAGAAATATATATTAAAATTTGGATTTTTTTTCCAGTTCATTATCTTTTAAATCACAATGATCTTATCACCAACATTAACCAAACTAATGAGAATTCCAACCTAGCATCAATACTTTTAAATTTTAAAAAATAATTTATTTGAAAAATAATACAATGTTTAAAAATCAAATATATGTTGATAGAAGTTGATGAAATCAAATAAGAATATTAAAATTACATCAGTAAATATTTAGAAATTATGATAAATTATTTTAGATTGAGTAAATAAAATTGCACATTTTATAATTTATATGATCAAAATTATATTTAAGTTTGATTTCATTCTTGACTTAGTTTTTTTTCTTAATTATACAATTGTATTGCAAAAGAATTTTTACTATTGAGTTTATTGTTGATGTCAACATCCACTAATTGAGGTTCATTTTATTGTTTATTTGAATTAATAAAAACTCGAAATATAAAAATTTTTACCTAATATCAACATCTCATCATCTTTCTATCATATAGAATAATGATATTGGAATGTTATATCCCATGTTCACTACATTTAATCCTTCAAATTTGGGGTTAATCTGAATTGCGAAAGAAAAAGACCTTGTTAAGTTTATGAGTCAACACCGCAACAAGTGGTAGGGACTATTTTTTATCCTTTCATTTGAAAATTATATGCTGTGGACCGAAGTTTTTTTAAGGATTCAAAATTCAATACAAACATTCCAAAAGCATCAAAAGTTCTCTCATTAATTCTTAAATTTTACAAGTAAAACAAAATAAAATCCTAAGAAAAGAGGAATTAGATTAAGGTTTTGGTTAGTGTCAAGAGAAGGATGCCAAGGAAATACTTGTGAACTTCTTTATCATCTTTCGTCCTTGTTATCTCCCATGTTAATTCATTATTATGTTGAAGACTAAGTTATAAGATCTCTAAACCATGTTTTTAACTAACTCAATGAACTTGTAAGAAAAATTACCATTAATAAAATCAAAAGTTACATGTAGTTGATATCATTACAAAAATAAAATAAAATAAACTCATACTATTGAAGTATTTTTGAATTTGCTCTAGATATTTTTGCCTACAATTCAAAAGTTCCTAAATGTCATGGTTCTTAATTTATTAGATTTTCTCCAATAATATGCAATTTTGAATAATTCAAATTAAAATTTACCATCTACAATATTGGAATTCCATTCCTTAACATGGAACAAAAAGAAAATACATATACCTTAATAGCATGCCTTCCTTTTTCCTCCACACTAAATGTGAAATTCCCATTCTCTTGTTTGCGAACTTTAGTAACCCATCTGATAAAGCCTCACAATTCATTAAGAGGAGATTTAAACACAACAAAGAGTACTTTTCAAATGTTTTCTAAATCCTATGGCTTAAAAAGGAGAAATATTTCTATAGTTGAGTATTTAGCAACACTACTCCAATTTTAGTGCTTGCAACTCTATAGATAGTCTTTAATTAAATCAAGTATTCATTATAATCTACCAAGGCAAATGATTTATATGATAATTAAAACAAATAAACCACTAAGATATGGAACAAGTGGTTAGACTACAAGAACACATTTAACCATGAAAATTTCTCATAAATAACAGAAAAAAGTGAGAGATCAAACACAAATCAATGACAATAAACATATTTCTAAGCTTTTTTGACTTAATGCAACCTCAACTAATCCTCTTAACTCCATTTCTTGTTGTTTGTCTAATATATTGCAAAAACAAAACTAACTCACATATGGTTCTATTATGATAGTTTTAATGAGTTAATTAGTTATTCAAATTCAACAATTCAAAAAAATCACATATTTTTTCCACTAATTATACAAAGGATCAATTAGCAACACAATACTATAGTTTAAATAAAGTTTTGACAATGCCCTATTCAGCCTTGAAATAATTATATACCTAAAAATTATAAATATTCAAACATGAATGAAGGAAAAGAAGGTAAGCTAAATAGGCAAAAAAAAAAAAGCAAAACATAAAACTTTTGTCTTAACAACTAGAACACCATAGTAAAAGTAAAATGCTCAACTAAAGCATGTATAGTAAAGATTAAAGATTAAACAAAGAACTTTAAAAGAGAATTGCTAATCAATCAAATATTCAAGACCATGTAGGTTAATAGAATATAGAAATAAATAAGAGAGTTAGTGAACATAAAATTTTGCAAAGCCAAAGATACAAATCTTTACATTATAACTTAACATATAAAATTCAGTTGAAACTTGCAAGCTTCCCCCACCAAATTTAACTTTTATGATATATAATGACACAAATTAGTTAAAATCTTAATTGACATTCCAAAAACTAATTTGTTGAATCAACTAAACTAGTTCACGAATACTAGAAAACCATGAAATAATGCATGTGTAAATTCCAATATAGATGGATTTGGTTTTTCTAATTTTGCTTTGGAACAGAGTAGTTTTTCAATATTAGATGATCTAAATGCAAATCCTTTCACAATGGCATATCTACAATAAAAACTTTTTGCATTTAACTCACTATCAAATTTCATCCCAAATATGTCTTCCTTATTTAAATTATAAAGTATTCTATTCATTGCAATAGCATTACTTACACTCATTATTATTGTCACCATTTCGGTCCAAGTTGGCACTTTAACCAATTGAACTATGGTATTGCATTCTTTTCTCCTAAACCCATTTGACACTAGTGTTTTCTAACAACAACAATGCAACACAATCAAATGGATTAGAATAAATGACTAAAGGAATGTCTCTGCCACTAATTTACTATTATTATCTTAAAGAGATCCACCCTTGAACTTATAGAAATTAAGCGTTAAACAAATTGTAATAAGTTCAGTGTTCTCAAAGTTGCGAGACAAGTATAATGGTCTTTTGTTGATTTTGGAAGAAAGTACTTTTGCAAGATGGGTTTCCACCTACCTTCAATTTTTTCCATCAAGGAAAATCTTTGTTTAAAGCTTTTGTTAGACTTCTTAGAGCAACAACATTATAAATAAGTAAAGAAAAGCTTTGGAAAAAAGTTGTAAATACACAAAGTAATAAATCAAAGAAAGCAATTGACAGCTGATAAAAAAAAAATCTACACAAAAGATTTAAAAATGCTATGTATCATTTTTTCATTAAATTTGCAGGACAAGCATCCAGACCCTTTTTCAGTCAAGGCATGGAAGATTTCCGCTGTTGGTTTTGTCATTTGTAACATTACGTCAATATAAATCTATTCTATGTAAATCATGGGATCGTGGCAATTTTCGATTAAAGGTGAAATATCAGCCGAAGAAGCACATAGTCGGATCTGCCCCTCATCCAATGTTTAAATCTCATCCGTCAGATGAAAACAAATCAGTGGTCCAGGTAGCTCCACGATCTCATGTTGCAACCTTTGATTAAATGGCTTCCTCATGGCTTACATTGCTCCACGATCATGATTCTTCTGCCGTTGGATCGAAACAAATCTAACAGTCATGATTAACCCGTGCCGTCTTTGTCTGTTAACTGGCCACTGCAACATCCAACATCCCGCTCTTTTTTTCTCTCTCCCCCTCAAATAAAAGAACTGATAAGTTTTTTTTCCATTAAATCCATCTCAATATCTCCTTGGGTCTGTGTTTGTAAGGAAACATGCATGAACCAGCAACAAGTTCAATGCCTTCAAGCAGTGAAAAATCTTCTAACTCTGCCCTTCAGCTTGAGGCCAAAGAAGGTCCAATTCTTCTGGCATGGGCTGTTACTCAAATATCAAAGTTTTCAACTTTTGATCAATTAAAGTGTCAATCATTTTTAATATCTTCTAAGAGAAGTTTAGAGCATTCTGACAGATGCCGCTAATTCCTGCTGGAATCTGGAATGAGCTATTTTTTCTAAATTTATTATTATTATTTACTACTTCCGTTCTTGATTCTGAGAATTTCAAAAGTCTCCATCCGGGTTTTGTTCCAATTGATATTTCTCGCGCTTGGTCAATTTAGTCTTCTGGAAATCGTTTTTGTCGATTGAATTCTCCAAATCAACGCTATCTTTTCCTGTCCCACTGTTCCGTCAAAAAACGATTACTTTAATTGGCCCAGATCATTAACTGGGATCATTAAACGATCTTAATTGTAGGTCAGGAGAGTGATGAAGAGATCAGAAGGGTGCCGGAGTTCGGTGGAGAACCGGCGGGAACTTCAGCTTCCCAGCCAGATACTGGTTCAGTTGCAGGCGCTGAACGGGTTCAAGGGACAGGGGAGGGTCAGAGGAAGAGAGGGAGAAACCCAGCTGATAAAGAAAGCAAGAGGCTAAAGAGGTGATTAAGCTGGGACCGGCTGCATTTGATTAAAGTTACTTTATTTCCCTTATGTGGGATCCATGCGCATTATTTAACTCCTTTTCATTGGTGGTTGTGGAATTGTAAAAATAAAAAAGGTTATTGAGGAACAGAGTTTCAGCTCAGCAAGCGAGGGAGAGAAAAAAGGCCTACTTGATTGATTTGGAAACAAGGGTTAAAGACTTGGAGAAGAAGAATTCTGAGCTCGAAGAGAGGCTGTCCACTTTACAGAATGAGAATCAAATGCTAAGACATGTATGTTATTAACTGTACCTATTTTTGTTAAAGCATCACATCATCATGAGCATCATCAATTCATCATAATAACAATCTTACAGATGTTCTATAAATGGGCAATGTGATCACGAGATGCGATGTAGGAAATTACAGATTTTAGAGTTCGGGAAGTTAATTGGTCATTTTTAAGTTTTAAAATGCTTGATTATGTGGAAATAATTGCTATTGCTTCTTAGGAATTATTGCTATTTTCTAGAGATAGGCTTAGAATGGGTGGTGATTCTGGTGAATGTATGGCCTTCTGTCTAAACTGGTGATTTTGATAAAGTGATGTTTAAATGTTACTTCAGAGTGGGCCTGAGGTAGGCCTCAGGACAAGTGATGACAGTCAATTGAGTTATTTCGTGACTGCATGAGTATTTGATTTTGGGTAGAGATTGCCTTCTCGAAAGCTTGACTATTTCTATCACATCATTGCTTGTTTGATTTGAATCTTAACAAACATTAAAACAAATGGTGAAGATGAGAACATACATAAAGGTATCCTTACATTTCTGGACCACAGCATTTAATTCCTATAGTTTTGCAAATGACAACACGTGAACCAATGGAATATAAAAGGCTTGTGGTTGGAGTGTTTGTTCCTCACAGGATTTTTCAACTTCTATTTGTTGCAAAAAACCGCACCCACCGAATTATATTGGTTAGGTTGAACATCTTTTCCTGCTTGGGTCCTCTGAGGATATTTGAATTCCTGAGAGAAAGCTCTCAAACGGGTAGGGTAAATCCAAATTGTCGGCTATAATAAAAGAAGGCCTACTTGGTGTGCTTAGGCCATTTCATGATTGTTGCCAGTTTTATGGAATGAGAAAAAGCTCTTGATCATGAGGATTGCAGCAACCTGTGTATTCGGATATCCACCATATTTATCAGTTGGTCTTCGATTCTGATAAAAAGTGTGAGCATGTTGATTAATTTATGTTTTTACATTTTGCAGATACTGAAAAACACAACAGCAAGCAGGAGAGGAGGAACCGACGGTGCGAATGGAGAATGAACTTTATGAAACATGGAGAGAGATAGAAGAAAAACGGCAATAGGATATGGGTTTTAATGATTCAAGGTGTGCATTAAAATATCTTTGAAGCTGAACATTAGACATGGTTTACCTTGTATTAGTGTAGCCTGATGATGCAGAATACCATTTTTGTGTTACATTTTCCTACGCCTTTTCTTGTTTCATATGTGAGATGGCCACTATTCCATAATCTGACAGTTCTACAAGCTTGGCTGTCTTTGAGGAAGTCACATTAATGAAAGTGGTGGGATTGCTTCTGACCTATGTGAGTTTTGGCACCAGTCCTAGATGTGCAATTTCCATTTGTTTCAAACCGCAACTTTGAAATGTTAATTTTTACCCTTAAGCTGTGGGAACCATCTCGGGAATGATTTGTCTCTGACCTGTTTGATGTTTGGAACGGTGAATCAGACAAAATATGAACAAACTAATGATATAAATAAATAAATAAATTGAAACAAGTTTCTCTGGCCGACTGAGAGATTTCCACTTTGGGTTGTTCACCCAACAACTTTGCGTTTAATGGAAGCCACGGAAGACGACGGTGGACTATGTTAATAATTTCATGATGGCAGCCCCACCTCCAATTTTGACATATCTACGCAATGCTTTTTGAATGCAAATGACAGATCTGGACTTTCAAGCCTGCGTTATTGCTTGGAATTCTCCACAGCTATGATACATGAAACAAAATCAACAACACTGTCAATCGTTGTTGCAGTTTTTCATTGTCTGGAGCAGATGACTAGCAATGTCTAACTTGTTAATGCATTATCATTGTTATCTGGGTTATTGAACAATTTTTTTAGCAAATTTGATATTGTGATTAATTTTTACATGTTTGGTTCACAAATAAAGTAAATAAATTTTTGTAGGAAGTTGTACTTAATTTTTTTGTCAATTTCTTGAAAGGTATTCAAAATTATTTGATACTAAGGAATTGATACTTTTCAACAATAAATTTTTTTATTTTTTATTTAATTCAAATCAAATTTTTTATGAAGTATCATCAAAATAACTAATATTTTTTTATTTTATAATGCAAAAATAATAAATATCAATAAACTTAAATTGTTTCATCTTCTAATAACCTAATAACAAAAAGTAGTTCATCAAATGTTATCTGAGCCCATCTTTTCTTGATAATTTCATTTGTTTGAATTACATTTTTAATCCTTATTTGATCATAAATTTTTCTAAATTTGTACTTCTTTATTTTTAATTTACTATAAAATGTAAAATAAATTTGTATAAAAAATTGATATGTCTTATATATTATAAACATGTAAAATAGCGGACAGGCTTGTATAAGCTAAATTCACATGGACTTGAAACTACATAAGCTAACTCCCATAAACTTGTACTTAAAATGAGTAAAAAATGAAAAAATCATCCCACCCTATATATGATCTAAGTAAACTCATAAATAACCTACATTAATTTTAACTTTTTTATAATAAAGAATGAATTAATTATTATTGGATTATCAAAAAATGTTATTGGGCCATAATTAGATGAATATATGGATTTTTTTTTGTACTAGACACTATGTTTAATATAATAGGATATAAAAATGTAAAATAAGCCACATACTTGCGTGCAAGTGCGAGCTTTGCCCAAACGAGTTATTCCACGTAAGTCTACACTTAAAATAGATAAAGAATGAGAAGTCCACATCACCACATATCACAGGTAGTTCACAAAGTTTGTAGGCTTATAGCTCGTTTTATGTCTAATACACATACACACACACTTTTTATATAAAAAATACTAGTAAAATAATAAATATAATAAATGATTAATTCTATCAAATTTATATAAAATAAATAAGAAATATATAATTTTTTATTTTTATAATTGGAGATTTAATTAACAAATAAAATAATATATTAGATATATATGATAAATATAATTCTATTTAGAATTAAATTTCTATTATAATTATATTTATGATTATATTATAATTTATATTTATTATATAATATGTAATATTTATTTTATATCATTTTATATAATGCTCATTCTATTTATTATATAATTAATAAAATAATTATATTTTATATAATTAATAATGATATTTATTATAATTATATTTATATATTATTATTAATAAATTATATTTATTATAATTTTTAAATTCATGGTAAGAGTAAAAGATTAAAGTGATTATTAGTTATATTAACTAAGGCTAGTTTTGTATTTCTATTTATAAATAATATGAGATATTTTTCTTCTCAAAGAAGTATGAGTAAATAACTTTTTATATTTTGTGAGAAGCAGAAGTTTTCAAGAGGTTTTACTTTTTCCATTTTGGAAGTTAATGGTTAATCAAATAACTCAAATTTCATATTTATTGAAAAATTGTACTTCTTGTACTACTTTTGCCACTTACTAAAATAACTCAAATTTCATACTTCTTGAAAAATTGTACTTCCCATACTATTGTCATTCACTAATCTCATTTAATATTTAATATAAATAAGAATACATGCTTATCCTATAATAAGTACAAATTTTTCTGTTCAATATTAATTCTTATCCTTAGTCTAATTTAAGTTGCAAATTCATCAAAAAATATGAGAGATCCTTAGGTATTTAGAACAATATTTTCATAATAGTTAATTTCACTATCTATCTGTTATCTCTATACACACACACATACATACATACATTTTTATGCATAGATTGGCTTTATTAGTGAATTATGAGTCATTAGCTTTAATGCTCCCTTCAAAAAATGTAAAACTCAATATGAACTATTAGATACTCAGTGCATGAAAGCATGAAAACATGAAAGAACAAACACACATATGTAAAAAAAGCTTGCATATTTCTTTGGTTAACATGTACTTAATAAGATATAAATAAGATGTACTAAGATGATTAGTTAAAAGGTAAATATTCATCAATATATCAAATTAAAGATTTCTAAAATATAAAAAAGTTAACTTATTGAGGAATGATTTTGATACAAGGCATGGAGTGACTTGCTATTAAATGAAAGTCTTTTGAAGAGGAAATAGGTAAACTAAAGCAAAGTATGAAAAAAGTGAAGAGATAGCAATAGGGTTATGAGTTATGATAGTGAATCATGTAGTGTAAAATCATATGAGGATGTGGTTCTTGGTCCTTTTCCAGAGAATAAGGGTGAGAAGGTTAACAGATCATGTAAAAGTATGCTTCATGGAATTAAAGATGAAGACCCGGAACATAATATGGATGAGCAGTTGTCTCTCTTGATGATCATGATGAAAACTTAAAGAATAATAGTCTTGAAAGTGTTTAGATGGTTGATGGAGTTATCAATGAAATAATTATTATTCTTATATTGGAGTTATTTAAGGAGAAGGTTGCACAAATTAGGAAGCTATGGAAATGGTGTTTAGTCATTATGTTCTTAGGAAGGAAGGTGGCATTTTATTTCTTGGAAAAAAAACTCCTTAAGCTTTAAAGATGATTTGATATATTTTATTTGGTGGATCTAAGTTATGATTTTTAATAAGTTAAATTCTCGAATATAAAGAATCATGATTTTGTGCTTACAGAAAGGCTTGAGCATTATATAATAGTTTAAGAATAGACCCTAAACTTTAATCCTACTAGAGCCAAGATTAATGTAGTTGTTATATAAATTGAATTTCTTGAATTAGCAATGGAGTATTATGATAAGAAGTGTTTTAAAGTCCTTGGTAATAAAATTAACAAAAATTTTATGGTGGACATGACTATTAAGGAGAAATTAAAAGGGAAATATGCCTATATATATGTTTTGATTCATTTTAATAATCCTTTGATTCCTCAAGTTTGAGTTAGGAATGAAAATATTAAGGTTGAATATGAAGGAATGCATTTTATATTCTTTATATGCAGTATTTATGACTGTTATACAAAGAGGTGTGGTCAAATGGAAAAGGTACAAGAAAATGCAACTACTACTAATAGTAAGAATGAAATAACAATGATCACAAAGGTTTAATTTATTATAGAATTTGTATTAATGTAAAAGGTTTATTAGTAAATGTTTTATGGGGCAAGTATGGGCATAAAGAAAGTAAGCCCTTGAATGTGACTAGTAAAGTTAATGATTTTATTTTTTAGAAAGATAACCCCAAGATTTAGGGGAAAATTATGGCTAATCTAAAATGAAGCATCAAAGATAGCAATTTTGTTAAGTTTTATTAAGATAATTGGCTCAAATTAAGCTAACTTTTGTAGTATATGGTGACTACACCCCTAAATGATGAGCTTTTTGAAGTGAAAGTCCAAGACTTTGTTATTAATAATGCTAAATGGGATTGGTATATTAGATTAAGAGGACTCGCACATATGTGCTCAGAGCAAAATACCTTTAACACTTAAGCATTCCCAAAATGTAATTCATGCACTAATCCACCAGGTTTTGTCTATTGAAGTTATCTCTAGAATTCTTCCTATTTTCTTACTTAGAGTTGATATTGGCCATGATGTTTTAGCTTTATATGAGGATGCGGGTGAGTACTTTGTTATAAGTTCATATTCTAGCCTTTCAAACCAGTGCAAGTAGCTCAAATAAGAGTTATTGGTCTAAGATTTGAAAGTTAAGAATGCTATAACATATCATATTATTTATATGGTTAGTTTACCATAATAAAGTGTTAACTAACTCTCTTATATCCAAATAGAGTTAAGGATCAAAGTATTGTAAGCATTATCCTCAATAGGAATACACCATATTACATGTTTTACGTAACTGTCATATTACAATCACTATATGGAGAGCTATTATTCCGGTAGAATGGTATACTAAGTTTGCATCTCTTGAAAAGGAAGAATGGCTTATCTATGATTTGCAACAATAAAATGGTTGGCCTGAAACTTGAGTGATTGGTTACTAGTGCTTATGAAATTGGAGGAATAAGAAATTGATCAGAGTAGCTTTGTTAGGCCTTATAATTCTAAAAAAGTAATCTTAGCTTATGCTTATGAAACTAAGGTTATATTTAAAGGAAACTTTATTAGTGCAAAGTTCAATATGAAATTGGATATTATATAACAAACTTCCTTTAATGGATGAATAAAAATTAATTATAATGGAGTAGCTAAAATTTCCTTTGACAAATTAGGGTGTGATGGTTTGTTAAAAAATAAATGAGGAAAATAGATTTGTAAATATGGAAAATATTTTGGGACTTGTTTTGCATTTGTTACACAATGTTAAGGAACTATCTATAGGCTCTAAGTAGCTTGGAATATGAGATTTAAGAAGATTTAATTGGAATGAAACTTAAGGACTTTAAGTTCATGACTCTTTAAGCTATACTAATAATCAAAGTATCTCATTCAAATAATTTAAAAACTTATTCAACCTAAGTGGAAAGTTCAGATACTAATTATTTATAAGGAAGATAACTCATGTGAAGACTGGATGATTAATTATAACGTCAATTTTCCTCTTAGTCTCTATTCTTTCTAGCATTTCTCTCAAGTTACATATTATTTTCTTAACTAATACTTTAGGTATCTTTAGAACTAGTCATATTATCTATTCTTAGTTGTTTTGTTTTTCAAGCTTATTCTGCTTTGTTTCACAAAAATGAAAAAAAAAGTGTGCCAATAAATAGCACTATTTTGTTTTCAACAAATAGAATAATAAATATAAGTTAAATTTAACTTTTGGTTTACACAATTTATTCTAATTTGGGATGTAATTCCATTTCAGATCATTTCTAACTATCACATTATCATCATTTATTTGAAGAATTTTATTTTGGTAATGATCGAGAATTGATTTGAAGATTTTTAATTGCTATTATTTATATAATTATAAGGTTAGTAAATTTATGAAGTTGTATACACAGTAAAATTTAAATTTAACATATTTTTTCTCAATTTAAAAAGAAAAGTCATTTTCTGATCATACAAATTTGGCTTCGGACCGACACGAGATAACGGTCCAGGGATCCTTAGACAGCGATCCACAAAATTAGTGGTGGAATTGTAATTCGAACAAATAATATGTGCATTTTTAACTATACATGTGCCACCGACAGCGGTTGGAAAAGCAAATCAAGGATACCGGCAATAACCCGTAGGGTTCAGACAGCCTGGTACCAGTTAAGGAACGCAGCTCGTTGTCTTTTACTCTACTAAGACATGTATTACTATACGTGTACAAAATTGATTGGTTCATCAATAAGTCCACAAGTCAATAACCTCCAACAAGTATCTAATGGTGTCCGAATAATACCGGTAACCAGCCCTGCTCGCAGAAACAGATCGATATATTATAATTATAATTATAATATAATGAAATATTAAAAAATGGAAATTGGTAAATAAAACAGACAGAGCAGCATTTGTCATGCAGCTGTAAGCGAAGCGGAGAGAGACAAGGAGGAATGGCGTATTGAGTGGGCGAAGATTATAATGCTTTTGCCTTCGTTTCTCTAAGCGTGACTTCCTTTCTTTTGATCCAAAATCTCCATTGATCCAATTATACTTTCCCTTGTGAACTAAAGACGAGTTGGTCGATCATGGAGGCTAATGCTGGAATGGTCGCTGGCTCGTACAAAAGGAACGAGCTTGTTCGAATTCGTCACGATTCGGATAGTGGGGTTAGTGTTTTCGATACCAACCTTTTTAACACTTAATCATCTTGACTGTTGGTAACAATGTTGTTCTCTAACAACTCAGAGATTTGACGGGTTCAATTATGTTAGTTTTATGTAATACTAATTGGGAATAGGGTGTTATCAGATTAAATCTTGACTTTTAGCTTCTTAGATTGGGTTTTAGAGTTCAGATCTGGGTTGACACTGTCAGTATTTTCCGGAGTGAGTTGACTGTAAAAAATCGTTTTTTCAATTGAAATGAATGATGGAGATTTTAGTCAGTTAGTATAAGGATCATTCATTCTAGACTTTTTTGGGAGAATATTATTTCAGTCCTGATCTTTCGGGAAATCGTTTTCCTCCTTTCTATTACTTGGAACAAATGTGTCCATCCTAGTCGTCTTTGACGCGCCTGTTGTCAACCGACAGTATGCCTTTTCTTTTTTATTTTAATTTTCTTTTCCTATTCCATTTGTTGAGGCAAAATGTCCAAACTCCCTATATTTCTTGATTAGCTGATATGGAAGAAGTTTGATTGCTGGTGTGTGTGCACCATGTCACTTATGAGTGGCTCGAGTCTGACATATTGTTTTTAATTGCAACCTAGTGCAATCCAGGATCTCGTTACCCATTTGTAATTGACTTATTGAATCTGTTCAAATTTCACAATCGATTAGAATTTTGGTGCTGTTCATGTGAGTAGTGAGAAAAGATGCACTCTCCCCACAGGCTGACTATGATTGTGGTTAGCTTAATATTACAGTATTGTTAGAATTTACTTGTATTCTCTAACACACGCTTCCTGATCCCTGACGCATGTTCTTATTAACTATGTCGAACTTTAGACTATGATGTTACCAAACACATATCATATGCGATTATAATTTTGTCCAGTACAAATATTCGATGAATGGGGCGCATAATTTTTCTTTTGTATCCCACCAGAAACTGATACACTTAAGTCCCATCAGGAATTGATACACATAATTAAGTTATGTTGTGAAGTTCATTCCAATGAAATGTCTCTTTTCTGCAGTCCAAACCCTTGAAGAATTTGAATGGCCAAATCTGTCAAATATGTGGAGATACTGTTGGATTAACTGCCTCTGGTGATGTCTTTGTTGCTTGCAATGAGTGTGCCTTCCCAGTTTGTCGTCCTTGTTATGAATATGAGCGAAAGGATGGGAACCAGTCTTGTCCCCAGTGCAAGACTAGATACAGGAGGCACAAAGGTGAGGATGTGTATATATGCTATTTCTGTTTTTTGCTTTTATCCTCTAATTTTTTATTAAATAAAGACAATTCTGTATTCCAGGGAGTCCTCGAGTTGATGGGGATGATGACGAGGATGATGTCGATGATCTAGAGAATGAGTTCAATTATACTTCTGGAAATACTAGGTCAAGGCGTCAGTGGGAGGGAGAAGATGCTGACCTCTCTTCATCCTCTAGACACGATTCTCTACATCCAATTCCTCTTCTCACCAATGGGCAGCCGGTAGGTTTGAAAATTCTGAATATGTTTCAATTACCAGTTTACTCAGTCCTGTTTCTCCTCTGCTTATATTTGGTTCTCCTTTGGGTATGCTGTACTAATTTTCTCTTTATAATGTCAGATGTCTGGAGAAATTCCTTGTGTTACACCTGACACCCAATCTGTTCGAACTACATCAGGTCCTTTGGGTCCATCTGAAAAGGTTCATTCACTTCCTTATGTCGATCCAAGGCAACCAGGTTGGTAAAAAACCGGAAGTAAAACTTTTGTATCAAATTTTGTGGTCACCTGAAATCATAGAATTGATTGTGATCTCTGCTATTACAGTTCCAGTGAGAATAGTGGACCCATCAAAGGACTTGAATTCTTATGGTCTGGGAAATGTTGACTGGAAAGAAAGGGTTGAAGGTTGGAAACTCAAGCAGGAGAAAAATATGGTGCAAATGACTGGCGGTAGTAGGTATGCAGAAGGGAAAGGAGGAGACATAGAAGGGACTGGTTCCAATGGGGAAGAACTTCAAATGTAAGCCACTCATGCCATGTTAATTGTTGTTTTAATGGCCTGATGATTGAACTTTCAAATGTTGTTGCTGTCTTACTCTTTTACACCCTGCACTAGATGATATTGTTTTGTCTGAGTTGCATATTCATTTCCCTTGTATCACATTATTCATGATTTGTAATCATGTAACATCACTTGTCATCTTTCTGGTAGAATCATAGAATTATATTTATTTTACTGTTCATAACAAATAGAAAAGGATAGAGGCTTTCATGTAAATTCTATATTCATTTCTTACCTTTTAAGTGTATTTTCTTCGTGACAGGCCTGATGATGCTCGACAACCTTTGAGTCGTGTGGTGCCTATTCCTTCATCTCAGTTGACCCCATATCGTGTTGTCATCATTCTTCGACTGATTATTCTGGGTTTCTTCTTGCAATATCGGGCATCTCACCCAGTGAAAGATGCCTACCCCCTGTGGCTGACATCAGTTATCTGTGAGATCTGGTTTGCCTTGTCTTGGCTCTTGGATCAGTTTCCTAAATGGGCTCCCATTAACCGTGAGACTTACCTTGACAGGCTTGCTTTGAGGTCAAAATAGTTCATTATACCTACATTGCTATAGGTTTATGCTCGCTGCTTGGCTATTATGATGCAGGATTCACTATTTTGCTGATCATTGTTTGTTTTGTTTAGGTATGATCGTGATGGAGAGCCATCACAGCTGGCTCCTGTCGATATTTTTGTCAGTACAGTGGATCCCCTCAAAGAGCCACCCCTTATAACTGCAAACACTGTGTTGTCAATCCTTGCTGTGGATTACCCTGTGGACAAGGTTTCCTGCTATGTATCAGATGATGGTTCAGCTATGTTGACCTTTGAAGCACTTTCTGAAACAGCTGAGTTTGCAAAGAAGTGGGTGCCTTTCTGCAAAAAGCACAATATTGAACCTAGAGCCCCTGAGTTTTATTTTGCCCAAAAGATTGATTACTTAAAGGACAAGATTCAACCTTCATTTGTGAAGGAGCGCCGGGCAATGAAGGTTGGTTTTCAATCCACAGACTGTTCTGTTTTTGTTGCCTTGTTCATTGATTTCAATATTTTTAAGATACATGAAGGTTTGTTCACAGTAAAGCACATTGCTCCTTAAATCAGCATATGGAGTTATGGACTATGCATTGATTTCTGTTCTTCTTCTACATGGGAGATATTTTTTGAGAAGAATATTATAGAAAATTAAATAATGATCATTTTCTTTGCAGAGAGAATATGAGGAATTCAAAGTTAAAATCAATGCTCTGGTAGCCAAGGCTCAGAAGACCCCAGAGGAGGGTTGGACAATGCAGGATGGTACTCCATGGCCTGGAAATAATCCTAGGGATCATCCTGGAATGATTCAGGTTATATATTTTTTTATCCAGTTGCACATTTAATTTTTTGCCTTTCTCTGTTAAGTTTTTAACTTAATGGTGATTTTTTTTTTTTTTATTGAGTTCAGGTGTTCTTGGGTCATAGTGGAGGACTTGACACAGATGGAAATGAGTTGCCAAGACTTGTTTATGTTTCTCGTGAGAAGCGACCAGGCTTCCAGCATCACAAGAAGGCTGGAGCTATGAATGCATTGGTTTGTCCTGCTGAAGCACATTTAATTTTGATTTATATGTTTATTGAATGAATGTATTACATCTTGCACTAGTTGAATGGTGATATCACTCTACATTAACAGACAAAGTAACAGAACCTTAAGATATCATGTTTGCTGCCTTTTTGGATTATATATAATCAAATGTTTGGAAACGTTGATCTTCATATTGGCTAATTTATTTGGCATTTCTGTACTATATCATGACATTATGTGATTGATTGCTAAATTCTGTATTTGTCAGACAGGTATGTTCTGAATAAGGCTTGAATATCTGACTGGGATTTATTTTGTGGTATAGATTCGAGTTTCAGCTGTCTTGACCAATGGTGCATATCTTTTGAACGTTGATTGTGATCACTATTTCAATAATAGCAAAGCTCTTAAAGAAGCTATGTGTTTCATGATGGATCCTGTTCTTGGGAAGAAGACATGCTATGTACAATTCCCACAGCGGTTCGATGGTATTGATTTGCATGATCGATATGCTAACCGAAATATTGTGTTTTTTGATGTAGGTCACACTTATTTTTCATGTAGTTGAACATTTTTGCTTCATTGTTCTCTATTTCTTTTGCTAAATTTAATTTCTTTTCTTTTCTTTATGTGAATGTTAGATCAACTTGAAAGGGCAGGATGGTGTCCAGGGTCCAGTCTATGTGGGAACTGGTTGCTGTTTCAATAGGCAGGCTTTGTATGGTTATGATCCCGTGTTGAGTGAGGAAGACTTGGAACCTAATATTATTGTGAAGAGTTGCTGTGGTTCTAGAAAGAAGGGAAGACATAGCAATAAGAAGTATGTTGACAAGAAGAGGGCAGCAAAAAGAACTGAATCTACCATTCCCATCTTCAATATGGAAGACATAGAGGAGGGTGTTGAAGGTTACTACTTCTTAATCCCTTGTTTGCAGTTGCTTATTCGGCCTTCCGTAGTCATATGTCCTGCAATTTCATATTTTTCCCCTTTCCCTGGTCAACCTTGTATGAAAAATTTAAGTTTGGACCGTCTTGCCACTGATTTGATGCCAGATAAACAGAATATGAATATATGGTTGACATGATTGAGTGTCTACATCATATATAACATAAACACATTCATTTTCTTTTGCAGGATATGATGATGAGAGGTCACTTCTTATGTCTCAAAAGAGCCTAGAGAAGCGATTCGGTCAGTCCCCGGTTTTTATTGCAGCCACTTTCATGGAGCAGGGTGGCATTCCTCCAACAACCAATCCTGCAACTCTTCTGAAGGAAGCAATCCATGTTATTAGCTGTGGTTATGAAGACAAGACAGAATGGGGCAAAGAGGTAAGTCTTTTAATCTAGAACTTGGTGTAAGGAAACTTGAATTGTATGATTAATGGCTGTGCTTGACATAATTTCTAAACCTTCTGACTACACCAGATTGGATGGATCTATGGTTCTGTGACTGAAGACATCTTGACTGGGTTTAAAATGCATGCTCGTGGTTGGATTTCCATCTATTGCATGCCACCGCGCCCTGCATTTAAGGGTTCTGCACCCATCAATCTTTCTGATCGTCTGAATCAGGTGCTTCGGTGGGCTTTGGGTTCAATTGAGATTTTCCTCAGCAGGCATTGTCCCTTGTGGTATGGTTATAATGGGAAATTGAAGCCGCTACAAAGGCTGGCTTATATTAACACAATTGTCTACCCCCTGACGTCAATCCCACTAATTGCTTATTGTACACTTCCTGCTTTTTGTCTTCTCACAAATAAATTTATTATTCCTGAGGTAAGTGATTATTTGGGTCCATATCAAACTGTATTTTTGTGTTCATGAATACCTTTGTATTGGCTGGCTTAAGAAGTTCCATTCTTCTTCTTCGAAACTTGATTATCTTTATGTTTATGCAGATAAGCAACTTTGCTAGTATGTGGTTTATCCTCCTCTTTGTCTCTATTTTTACCACGTCAATTCTTGAGCTTAGGTGGAGTGGGGTGAGCATAGAGGACTGGTGGAGGAACGAACAGTTCTGGGTTATTGGTGGTACATCCGCCCATCTTTTTGCCGTATTTCAAGGTCTTCTGAAGGTGCTTGCTGGGATTGATACAAACTTCACTGTCACTTCAAAGGCTTCAGATGATGATGGGGACTTCGCCGAGCTCTATGTGTTCAAATGGACATCACTTCTCATCCCACCCACCACGGTCCTTATTGTCAACTTGGTAGGTATTGTGGCTGGTGTATCATATGCTATAAACAGTGGCTACCAATCTTGGGGACCACTGTTTGGGAAGCTGTTTTTTGCATTATGGGTGATTGCCCATCTATACCCATTCTTGAAGGGTCTGGTGGGTCGGCAAAACCGTACTCCGACAATTGTTATCGTTTGGTCTATACTGCTTGCTTCCATATTCTCCTTGCTGTGGGTGAGGATAGATCCCTTCACCAGTAGTTCTACAAATGCTTCTGCCAATGGTCAGTGTGGCATCACCTGCTAAGTTCTGTTGAAGATTTTTTTTTATGTATTAAAATTTCCGGAGATTCTCAAGATTGATATCAAGTCAGTGTGCATGTATATAGGAAGAATTCTCTCAGGAGGAACTAAACTATGTGAAGATGGGGGGTATTGTGCATGGACAACATCAGGAAACCTCGTTCGTTGTAACGATTCATGTTCAGTATTTATTTTTGTCTTTTAGTGTTCACCAGAATAGTAGTTATTGTGTTGGTGTGATATTTTTTTTGTCCAAATGAAAAGCGAATTATTTATGAGAATAACTTAATGAAAGCAAACGAGGTGGGTGCTGTTACAGTGCCCGTATTGTTTTTCATTTGTTTGATTTGCAATTCTATTTACTTTAGGATGAATTTATTAGAGGTGGCGCTCCATGGTTTTCGCAACTTTGTGAGAGCCGAAATTTACGATGGTTTTGTCTGGAGGTTCTCCACTGGATTGATAATTTTCCTGTTCATTTCAGCAAACTTAAGCTCAAAGATATAATTTTTGTCCTCCTTTCAAATTGTGGCATAAGTTGATCTTCAATTTTTTCTAATCTTTTACTTGCTAATGTTTTTTCATTTAAGAGAATTTATAAGAGAAAAATCTAATCTTTTATTTTGGAATTCAATTCTCTTCTATTGAATTCCGGTATTTTAATATAAAAAACGATTATATGTATCTTTTCTAAATTCACACAGAAATGGAGATCTAAATTCGGCATGGATAGTGCCAGGTCCTACTCAAAATTCATACTTATTTATGCGTTCAGTGCCGCATGTCATCTGACAGTGTTCATTCGTTATCTGATATAATGCAGGAGTATGTTTGTTCTTGTTAGATGAATTTAGATCCTTCCTTATTCATACATTTGAAAAGTAGACACAAGTCAAACATCTGTTGACGTATGTGGTGTTGCTCGCTTATGTTTTGGATAGGTTTCATTGTCGTGTTCTTGTCAGAAGTGTCTCCTTTTTCTACGCAGATTTTGTATCTTCCTTTAACATAACATGACTGAAGTTTACATGAATTCTAAGCCCCACACAAATGGATGCAGACAAAGTAATGGACCTTATAGTTCCAAGGCTAAATTGCACTTAGTTGCACAAAGCTTAATTGTGCCTCTGCTGCACAACCCTTCTATAATGCTTAGCATTTTCCATGGCAAAACTAACTTTTCTTCATTTCAGACCAAGCAAACACAAACATCCTACTTCTACTGAATATCAAGTCCAGCAGAAACTTTGAAATCATCTGATAATATAATTTCTTTTATCAGTAAAAAGAGGGTTGTATAGCGGTTTTCTTATTAAAAAAAATCATAATAATTGGAAATAGATTACAAGGCAAAACCATAATTTGATTCTAATAAGCTTCTCAGAAGTGATTTGAGAAAATGAAAAGCATTAACCTCAATAGAAAAATGAAAAAAGAAATGCATAAACAAATGCAATCCGGCCTCTTAGCTCCGGCCAGTACTGGAAAACTCGTCCTACTCTTCATCGTCTTGCTCTAACAGTATCCTCTTACATGCTTCATAGCACATGAAAGAGATTCCGGCAGCAGGCACCAACTTTATGCAGCTGGGTCCCAGCCCTCTGTATAAACCTTGGATACCTTCCTGTTCGAGTATACTAGCAAGCGCATGAATCACATTTTTGTATACTTGCCTTCCACTTAGAGCTCCCACTTGCATGTGTTTGCGAGCTACTTCGAGTGGAAAAGTTGCACTGCTTGAAATTGCACCAGCTGCTGATCCAATTAACAATGTTTCCATGTTGCCGATTTTCTCTTGCTTAAAAATCTTCCGGTATGCTTTTCTTAAGGTGTCATAAGCAAAGTAATTGGTGGCAGCGTATGGAATTACTCCGATCAGGCTGGGAGCAAGGCCTCTATAGAGTTCTGATGGACCCTCTTCCCGAATTATTTTTAAGAAAGCATCCAACAGACCATTATAAACACCTCTCTGCAAAATATTACATTTTTAGCTAGGGTACAACAACATGAATACAGGAAGGGATGTTCAAGTCTATGTTTTGGTATATACTTGGATAGTCAGTCGAGTCTTGACTAGCTCAAGAGGATATGTGCATATGGTTGAACTAACACCAGCACAGGCGCCTGCAATTAGTGACGCTGGAACAGGGACTTTACGCTGTTCCCCAGCTTTTGGGGATAGGTTCTTGTTAACTGTATCATAAGCAAATAGCTGCAAAGATAGGTCAAAATAGATCAGATTTGATCTCTGACAGGACGATCATAGAAAATATCAACTTCAATCATCATTGCCAATAGAATAAACCAATAATACAATATAATGATGTGAAACAAAACCTCGGTACTAAATAACATAGCACAAATACATTCGGTTACATTCGCAAAGTAGAAGTCCAAGTGATAACCATTAAGCAATCAAGTAAACCAGAGAATACTTGGTTGGCCAAAAGAGGAAAAAACAGAGCATCTTTAAACAAGTCAACAACGTCACGTCCAAATGAAAGAAAGCAACAACTTTCAACATCATGTGTGAGGATGGGAGTTTATTACCTCTATGGCCTTGCTCGGTGCAACCCGAATCACATTCACAAGGTTACCTCTGAACAACCCTTTCCACCCATCAGTCTTCATTATATTGTTAAACACGTCACCACTAGAATTGCCACTACTCCCCACCATTAAATGGGTCCTTATAGTCTCCAATGGCGCCACGGCCGTCCTGGACACTGCCCCGGCTATTGCCCCACTTATCAACCTCCTAAGCGAAGGACTTTTTACCTTAATTTTGAGTTGTAATGCTCCTTTCTTCTTGGTCTTAATCCCTTCCTCCTCCTCCGGAACCCCGACAATCTGAATTTTTCCTTGTGATTGAACATATTTGACATACAAATCGGTGTATGGAAGTTTCAGGCCATCGCAGTCGCTGGAATTAGAATTAGAAGGGTTTGGTTGAATACCAAAACCCATTCCCATTTGACCAACGCTGGCAAATAGGCCTCCTGGATGGTAATGCCCTTGTTGAAGACTTCGTTGAGACCCCAGATCACAAACAGAGAAAAAGCCATCACTCTTGTCATCGAATAGCTGAATTCCTTTCCTACCCATTTATTAGGAGTATCTGATAAGCCTTGTGCTAGGGTTCAATGAACGGCAACCAAAATCAAAACTTTCAGGGAATCAAGTATTTGAGAAATTTGGGACAAGAATTGATTTTTGAGATAATGAAATGCAAGAGAATCACTCTAAACAGAAGGGTATCAGGGACAATTGATAACAGATTTTCATTTCATTCCTGGAGCATGAAGACTAAGAAAATTGTATGTGATATACCAATGGCAATGTTTGGATGAAGATTCCGTCAGCAGCGGCGGTAGAAACAAGAGATGGGGAAAGGTAGAAAGAGAGAGGTGAGTGGAGAAGGGGAATCTAAGTCTTCCTCGCCCTCTCTCTTGAACTCTCACTTTCTCTCCGTCCTACCTATGTCAATGTTATACAGACAGCGCATAGTTTTTTATTCGCTAGCTATTCCACCAAACCTCAAATTGGACACATGGAAAAGATGACAATCGGACGTCGTTTGACTTCCTTTGTACCTGTGCTTCTCATGTTATTTCTGTCGTCTGTATTGATCAACATTTTCCTTCTTTTTTTTTTTTATTAACTAAAATGCATTTATTTAATACTACTACGTCTGCTAGTGATAAATTTAAGGGCAACAAGGAGTTGAATTTCTTGATTGGATGTGCGTTTTTATTGTTGTTTTATATTTAATATATTAAATTTTATGTTTTTAATTTTAATTTTAAAGTTAAAAAATAATCTAATTATGAAATATTTAATCACTAACACCTTAAATTTAATGATATCATCATAGTGGCTGGTTTATAGTGAAAAAAAAAAAGGTACCTACACTATGAGCATGTCCAAATTCATCATCCTTTGTTCTTACTTCATTTTTGTAAGTAATTTTTTCTATTTCAAAACCCTGGACTCTAAAAGGAATTTGGCTACTAATGAATCTGTTAGCTAGCAGCAGAATATTACCCTTAATTTAAAATCATAAAATTAGAATTTAATATATTTAAAGTTAAACTCGTTCACAATTTATCTTAATTCCTTGTTGTTTGAATTCAAAGTCAAAAGTGGCGATTGATACTGTATACGGGGAGGAAGAACGGAGGTGAGCGGGCCAAGTCAAGAAAAGAAGGTCACACCTTTTCGAGCGCAAAATGTTGACTGAACTCTATGCATATTATTATATTAATAACTTCAGACCTTAAAGAGGATTTTTTTAATGAAAATTATATCAAAAGTGTTAAATGTGATAAGAAAGGGTAAAAGACGGTTACACATCGATGACATTAAATGTTTGGGATCTATAGTGTAGCAACTGATAGCAAGAATATCTTCATTTTTTTTGGGGATTGGAATTCATTTGGTAACAACTGTTTAAGAACATTTAGGAGATGGGAAGATGATTATAGTGTATTGATGTAATAGAATATTAAATTTAATTATAGAGTATTATACTATTGTATTAGTGATATATTATAATTTACTACTACATTTATTATTACTAATAAAACCATAAACCACAAATGAAATCATAAGTATTACCATGTATTTATATAATGATCAACAAAACATAATTATTTAGACATAAATCTTTCAACGTGACATTTATAATTCAACATTATAGACCATTATTAGTGTTGCAACCTCTCTATCTTTTCAACAGGAAGAACAATATCAATACATAAGACCCCTCAAAATACTTTAATAGCAATGTATATCCCACGTAACACATTCGCTTTAATCTTTTCAGTTTCATGAGTTTTAGAAGTAAGTTTAGTAATCAAAGTGAAGTCCTGAATCAATATCGCATAACAGCGAAAAATAGACCATAAAAAACTGAAGAAATAACATAAATTACAATTAACCATATATGAAAACCCTTAATATGTTATTTAAATTTTCTGCTTTGAAAACAAAGAAGAAAAAAAAAATCAAAAGGACCAAATACACTCGCTGGATCTATCAATTTAATTCATGCCTTGAGAATAAGCTAAACGCTCAAAGAAATAGATACCACTGAGCTTCAACTCCCATGCTTACAGCCACTAGTACAATCAGCAGCTTCCTTGCCACATTGCAATTTTCAGTTAAGAGTTGGAAGGAAGCCACGGTGAGAAAATGTTTCAACAACATAGACAGCTAAGAATAGACTTAAATTAGTACCTAAAAAACTAAATTGTGCCGACTGATTTAATAAAAAAAATTATAAATTAAGCACATGTCTGATCCAACTTATTACTGAAATTGGAAGTACTTAAAATCATATAAAAAAATACTAAACCAATCTTAAATCCATTAATAAGCATAACTAATTACTATCTCATAGTTCCAATAGTTTTAAAATTTCATATTATCATTTTCATTTTATAGTGAAAACATATACATATATCTTTTATAATATTCGATCTGAGTACTCGTTTAGAGAATATTTGTACCTTTCCCACATCTTCTTAAATAAAGTTTTTAAATTATATTTATCTTAATCATACAACTAATTTCATGACAAAAATAACATTAATGATATCTATCATTAACTCTTTATTTTTTATATTTTAATTTTAATTTGAATTCAAATATAAACATTAAATTTCAATTATTATGATTAATAATTTTTCTTTGTAATAAGTATTCAATTTAAAATATATATTACAAAAGGATTTATAATTATATATATAAATATATTAATTAATCTAAAGTTATATATATTATTCAAGTTGACTTATAATATAATTGAGTTGAACATTTTTAAATTTAAATTCGGCTCATTTAATATATGAATTAAATTATTCAACTTGTGTATTATTTAACTTATGAGCCCAAGTTAAAAGACGAATTAAATTTTGAGTGTTTAGTACTCTAATTTGATTTATCATCAATCCTACTTTCTGGCTAATTCTCTGAAGAGCTGTATTAGTAGAGTGAGTAAAAGAAAAAAGCTATAGGGTTTAAGCGGAAAATTGACAGAAGAAGGAGTGTCAGGTGGAAGGTCATACTTCGGAAGGGAAGAGGCATTTGTATTCATGTGGAGACTCTTGACAAATCGATCCCAGCATCAAAGGTCCTCAATGGATTTATGTGAGGGACATTTCCAGACTACAATTTGTAGGTTTTGTAGCTACTTCGAGAAACAAACTAATGGGCCCATGAAGCAAACTCCAATCCATTACCAGCACAATTGCATGACTTGGGCTACAAAAAGATAAAGTTTTTGAAGGACTATCTTCTTTTATAATCCAAATTTGATATAGTTTTTGCATGTGCAAGTTTAATGACTTTTATTATTCTTACCTAAAAAAATTAGAGGTAGGGATTCATAATGTTATTTTTTTTTAATATTTAAAGATCGTAGGTTGTTTTTTCTGTAATGTTTGGGGAGTTTTTCTGCATCTTTTATGTATAAATATCAGGCATATTAGACACATTGTAATTATGGGGATAAAAAATTCCATATTAAAATAAAATCTCGTTCATTCAAAATTATATATCAATAATAAGCAAGGTAAATTATATTTGCCCAACTATAATTTTGTTTGATGGCATAATTATGTATTGAAATTAATTCACTTATAACTTTTATTATTAATATTGTAGTTGTATTGCCAAATTATCAAAGGGTGGTGAGTGAGGTCCGCTAACGCTCCTTTTATGTTTAAGTTAGTATTGAATAATAAAGAGAAAATAAACCGAATAATATTAAAGTAATGTATATTTTATATAAAAGTTCTTTGAATAAAATGGTTAGAGAGTGATCGCTAAATAGTTAAATAATTATTAGTTAATTATCTTTATGAACCAAATATTTGTATTTATCACATATAAACATTTTTTATTCAATTTTTAACAACAGTTGCGCATACAAGCACTATTGTCCTTATTTTGGCAAAATTTAAACATAAGTCTTATTTGGTAATTAGTTAATAATTACAATAATTAACTAATTTAATTAGTTGATAACTGATTATATTACTTGATTTAATCAACTAATTATATTAACTATTTGAATAAAAATATGTAGTAAAATTAACTTTTCATATATAAAATGATAAATAAGGATATGAGTATATTTTATGAATTATTTAAGTATTCTTTTATTTTAATAAATTTTTTAAAAAAAATTAAGTCGGTACTATTTATTGTAATTTATTATAATAAGGTACCACAAACTCACTTTCTCTTATTTAAATCCAAGTGTAAATAGTAATTTACTACACAGCCCAAAAGATCAAACTAACATATTACCATTTAATGACTTACAACTTGTCTTGTAATTTTTTAAATAATGCTACTTGGACTTCTATTTTTTAAAAAATTAAATATTTTCATCATTAAATTTTAAAATATTAAAACTTGTATTTTTAGTTTTAATTTATATATTTAAAAATTTTAAAAATTAATAATAAAATACTCAATATCTTAAAATATGAAAATTTTCATAACATTAAATTAATTTGATATTATCATTTATTTATATGTTAGCATGTCAATAAAAATTACAAAAAATCTTTTATTGTTATTAAAAATCCTTAATTTTTATTTTTTATTATGTATTTTCTTTTCTTTCATTAAAAATATAGAATATTTAACACCTATTGTGAATCAAATTAATTTTTTGTTAGCTTTATTAATTAAATAATTTTTTTATGATTTTATATTATTATCAATCCATTTTCTAATGTCATTATTAAACACAACTAATACTAAATAAAAAATAATGCTTGAATGTTAACGAGGATACATTTATCTATTTATTTTAAATTTTCAGTTTATATTACTATTTATAGACTAAACAGTGACATAATATTATTTGGTAATTTAATTTTTAATGAGATTTAATTTATTAATTTATTTTCAATTTTTGATCGATATTACTATTTAGAGAAATAGTAATATGTTACTATTTGGGACTACAAAAATGTTATTGTTTGATCTTTAAATAATAACATATTATTGTATGAGACTAAATAGTAATATGTTACTGTTTGATCTTTAAATAGTAACATATTATTTTTTGATAATTTTATTATTAATGAGAATACATTTATCTATTTATTTAAAATTTTTAGTTCATGTTATTATCTGGAAATCAAATAATAACATAATATTCTTTGATAGTTTGGTTCTTAATAAGACTTGATTTATCCATTTATTTAGAATTTTTTATCGATGTTATTATTTAGTCCACAAATAGTAAGATGTTGTTCTCTGATAATTTTATTATTAATGAAAATATATTTATTCATTTATTTTAAATTTTTTATTGATGTTACTATTTGAAGATCATATAGTAACATGGTATTCTTTGACAATTCAGTTCTTAATAAAACTTGATTTATCTATTTATTTAAATTTTTTATCGATATTACTACTTAGAGATCAAAGAACAACATGTTATTATTTGATTCACAAATAATAACATGTTATTCTCTAGTAGTTTTGTTATTAATGAGAATATGTTTATCCATTTATTTTGAATTTTTAGTTCATATTACTGTCTGAAAACTAAAAAATAACATAATATTCTTTGATAGTTTGGTTCTTAATGAGACTTAATTTATTTATTTATTTTAAATTTTTAGTCGATGTTACTATTTAGAGAACAATATTTATTAACATGTTGTTCTCTGATAATTTTATTGTTAATAAGAATACATTTGTCTATTTATTTTAAATTTTTATTGATATTATTGTATGGAGACCTAATAGTAACATGATGTTCTTTGACAATTTGATTCTTAATGAGATTTAATTTATTTATTTATTTTAAATTTTTTTATTGATATTATTGCTTAGAGACTAAATAGTAACATATTACTGCTTGATTTGTAAATAATAACATATTATTTTCTGATAGTTTTATTGTCAATGAGAATATATTTATCTATTTATTTTAGATTTTTTATTGATGTTACTATTTGGAGATCAAACAATAGTGTGTTATTCTTTGATAGTTTGATTGTTAATGAGACTTAATTTATCTATTTATTACAATTTTTATAAATAATATATTATAATTAATTATATATAAAAGTTTTTAAATTAAATTAATATAATTTTTATAGTTATTAAATTTTTTAAAAAAAATTAATATGAGTATTTTAGATTTTTTTAAGAAAGGATTAAAGTTGGAAATGTTATAATTAATTAGGGATAATTTAGTCTTTTATAAGCTGATCAACTAACAACCAATTAAAAACATTAGTATCACCAGTGTTTTCGAAATGATTTTTTAAAAAATAATTATCTAATTCAATCAACTGATTATCAAATATGAAAGTCAGCTTATTTAACAAGTCAATCAACTAATTTGATTAAACCAACCAAAAGTCATCCAAACAACCAATTGTCAAATATCTCCCTAAGTTAAAACTCATTTTCATAAACATATCAACCATACAAAACCCTAATTTTCATTGAAAATTTATCCAAGCAATTTTAGAAATAATTATTCTTGCTTGTTGCATAAATTATTTCAAAAATTAAGTTTCAAATTAAGTTTAACCATCAAGCAATCAGGAACGAAAGAGATTAAGTGCTATGAGCATGCCTATTCCATAAAAATTGGATAGAAAAAAGTTAAAATAAATAAAATATTAACAGTGAAAAATATTGATGAGCAAATTTTAACACCTAAAAAGCTAAAAATACATGTGAGATAAGTGAATTATACGAAGTCATGCGAACAAACAGTGTATATGTTTAAATTCTTTATCAATTTTTGAAAATTTCACAGAATACATAGTATGAAAATAAAATTTCTTGCAAAATAGTCCGTTGCTGTCATGGTGTCAATTCATGTTTTAGTTAGCAACGAAGTCGGTAACAAACGTTCCATTGCAGGAAAGAAAAGCAGACACGTAATTGCATTCCAGAAAGGGGGATATGGCAACATCATAACATGCTTCTCTTGCACCATCGGCAACTAAGTTGGAGACCGCTCACCTAAGGAGGACAAGACCATTAAATGCTATGTCAAGAATTGCATCTTTCAATTGGACATTGCATGTACCATCTTAAGAAAGAGTTACAACTGATTTCAATAGAAGTTTTGGATATGGTCCATTCTACTTACATAGCTGGATCACTCTGCGTTATGACTCTGTTGCAATATTTTTTAGCAGTTTCAATTTGTTTGAACATATTCTGTAAGTATGAGATACAAAGGGAAGTTCTAAAGCCCTAAACTAATTAAAATTGCTTGAACTCCGTTTCTAAGTTGAAGGGAATGTTAAAAATTCTAGTAACTATAGATGCATGTCTATCCAGCCCTGTTTGAATCACACCAATATGGGAAAACATAATCTACAAGAAACTTTGCTCTTCATTTGGTTTGAAATTGAAAACTGATGTGCATATAAATGGTTACTCCTGCCATTTAAAAAAAAAATAACATCGAAGGTCATTCTTCATCAGATTATCAATTTCTTCTTACAAGAAATCCCAGCAACGCTTCAATCGTTAACATAGAAAGCCATTCTTCCTAAGATTATCAAATTTCTTATAACAAAAAAATCCCAGTAACACTTGAATCCTTACCTAACAAAGCCTTCAAGATAGATATTTGTCGGTTGTCGATTGTTTCACGAAGAATTGCAAGGATTCATTTGAGTTCAACCATTATCTTACCTCAAGTGACTGATCTTATTCAAATCTTTTAATCACATTGCCAGAGGATATATATTAGTCAATTGTTTCGAGTGACATACAGTAAGAATGCCAGAAGAAAAACAGCCTTCCCAGCAACATACATAACGATGTATCAGTAAACCGAAATGAAAATGAATAAATATAAGCCCTTCAACTCCATAAATTGAGTCCCTACAAATAACATGATATAAACCTAAAGGCCAAAAAAATGAGAGAAAAATAACCAAAAAAAGAAAATACTAACTGAGGTTACATGCAATAGATTCGAGTCTCAAATCCCTGATACATTACTAAGAACCACCATGTCCACCGACAATAACTTTAAGATCTGAAACACCATACAAAGCAGGCAATCTGTAACAGAGCATGACAATGTTCTTCCCATCTAATTTAAATTCTAGATGTCTCTTCCTCACCTCTTTTTTCTTCGCAATTTTCATTCTTCCCAAACAACCCTTGAAATCAATTCTGCTGCTCGTTCCTCTTCCCCATTCCATCTCCTTCTCTATCCTCCAGCAGCCTCCCAGCCTCTTCATCTGCCTGTGTAGACTTCTTCTGTGCCTCCTTCGCTTTCAGCGCCTGTAATTTCGAATGGTTGTAATAGGCCACGCCTAGGAAGGCGAGACCATATCCAAACAAATTGATGGGCGTTACTGTATCCTTAATGACAGACCATGAGAATGCAATCAACAGCCAATCCTTAACTACACCGGCCACATTCATCGTCAGAGCCGAGGTTTTTCCCACAAGAAGAAACACGGCCAGATTCAGAGCAAATGCACACAAGGAATTGGTCCCAAATATCACAAAATCGAAATGGAAGCTAGAAGTTTCCTTCAACACAGGGTATTCAACAAAGATCCAGGGCACAGACAAGAAGACCAAACAGCATGGTGCGACATAATACAAGGATGTAATGGGATTTAGCGAGATCCCTTTCGATGTAAGCAAGATTTGGATCATTACCAACCTGGTAGCCTCAAAAGCGACGGCACCCAGCTGAAGAATCACACCCCAAGTGTCGAATCTGGCTTCTCCGTAAGCTGCAATGGCAACGCCGACCGAGATCGAGACCATGTTGGCCATGGTGTCCGATCTGAAAGATTCCTTTTTTAAGAGAACCCCGATTGAATAAACAGCCACAGGCATCAGAGCCTTAAGCATTTGGATGAATGACACGGAGAGGTAAATGTAAGCGGAATTTGAAAGCCAGAGAGAAAGGGAATATAGGGCTCCGATTGGAACGACAGAAGAAAGGTAAACTTGGCGAGACATGGAAACAGGTTCCACAACCTTCAAGACGCGGACGAGAAGAAAGGCAAGTGAGGCACAGAAGGACATGTGGATCATGGTCAGGGAAATTGGGAAAGGCCAATTGTACATCTTCTTGTCGAGGATGTATTTGTTGTAGACGATGACAGTGAAGCTGAGGAAGATCCAAATGGCGACATAGGTGTAGGAGAGGACGATCTTCTTGACGACGCTTTCACTGAGTGAGCCACCTTTGCCCATTGTGATTTGCTGGGAGAAACAGAGGAAATCGCAGGGTATGAAGAAGATGAAGGAGGAGGAGGAGGGATGGGTCAGGTCAGAGAGCAGGGAGAGGCAGAGAGCTGGATTTAGTGACCGAGAGGAGAGAGAGAGAGAGAGAGAGTGAGTTTGATGTGGTAAAATGACTGGGGAAGACAGCTACAACTACAACTGTTTTTTTTTTTCTTTTTCCGAAAAATCATAAATTAGAATTAAGGAGGAGATTTACTTTTGGCTGAGTAATGAGGAAGGATTTTTTTCCTCTTTTTCATGTGGAAAAAATAGTGTTTTTTTTATATCATCACTCAACTAGAAGTTTTGGAAATTTTGATATAATGTATGATTAAATAAATATTTTCAATCCATTTTCTACCAACAAGTATGCAACCATGTTGATATACTAAATAAAATACCTCTATATTTGGATATATATTTAAAATTACATCATTTTTTATTATGATAATAATACTGACAGAAGAAAAGTTCCAATGTAACTGCCATTCTAAATTTGGATAGATGAATATATACGTTTTGAATTTTTATTTATAATATAATTGGAAGTAATCAAATAAATCAAGAGTTATACGATTCGTAAATAATATATAAGTTGAAAATAGAATTCAAAAATTAGATTTTAAATATAAATTTAAAAAACATTATTAAACATAAAATAATAAGGTAAATTTACAAGATTTAATTAAATAAATATAAAAAATTCATTATTCAATTTTAAATTTTATTTTTGTATACAATAATCAACGATACAATAGTAATATCATATACATTAACAATAGGATTTGAAATTTAATTTAAAATATAAATTAATGATTTTATTAAATGCATAGAATAATTTTATAAATCCCTTATGACATTTTTGTGAATAAAAAATAATTCTTGATAGTATAATTGTATTCCATGTTTAAAAGCAGTACACATATATCTTATCCTTTTTCTGGATACAAAAAGCAAAAAAAAAAAAAAAGGAACAAAAATGTAAAATACGCCTAGGGTAGTTGGATTTTACTTTCTTTTACTTTAAAAATTTAAAAATTACCCCTTAAACTATATTAAACTTGAAATTAATACCTACCATCAATTTATTTTATTATTTTATCAAATCATATAATTTTGTTAATGATGTTTTCAAACAAGAATCATAATATTATAGTATTTTAATTTATCTTGTTATTTTTAAATAATTTTTATGTTATATAATTAATAGAAGTTAAATTAGACATATAAAGTTTTAATTAAATGATAAAAAATGGATTGCAAAATTATATGTGAAAATTGGCAAAAATAAATCTAAATATTATAATATTATGATTGTTGTTAAAAAATTCATAAAAAATCATATAATTTGATAAAATAGTTAACTAAGTTAATAATGGATATTAAATACAAATTTTGTAAAGTTCAAAGAGGTCATTTCTAAATTTTTAAGTAGGAGAAGATAAAATTCAACCATCTCAAAGTTGAAAGGGATTTTACATTTTTCTAAAAGAAATATGATTAGAAATAGAAGATAAATGAATGAAATTCATAATAATAAAACTCCAAATCTTGCAAAGTACGTTTAGTGTTAAGATTAGTAGTACTCCGTAAACTACTTGGTATAAATCTCATTCTAAATGCTGGTAATATGAAATGTCTTGTAAAAAGTTTGTGTGTGAATTTCCGAGATATATAAAGTTATATGCACAACTTGTATACAAAATTATGATTTAAATTTAAAATACATATATATCTTTTTTTAAAAAGGAAAATGATAAGCCCTAATTCTTTAAAATTTCAGGAAGCATGTCCCGTTAAATACATGTTGTTTGCATCCATTAGTTAATGATAGTTGCTATGTTACTTTAAAAATTTTGAAATCTATATAACGAGTTTAAACTTTGTTAAATTAGAAAATGTTTAATTATAATTATTTATTTTTTAAATATAATTAAATATACTTAATTTAATAATTTTTAAAACATTATATTATCTCGATTTTGAAACTCTATGAACATACAAAATTCAACTTAGTTAGTACAATTGGTCAATAAATGTATAGTTTACAACTGTTGATTAGGACTTAGGACAAAGAGTGGATATTTTAGCTCAGCCAATGGCCAATTCGACAGCGTGGTCAATACGAAGTGTTTAAACTCTTAATAAGTCAACTGTTTTTTTATTATTATTATAAGATAAGATGGCTTAATTTAGACTAAGCCCAAACTTGGTACAATAGAAAAAGAGAGGGAGAAAGAGGAAAGAAAATTTAAAATTCAAAGTTTTTATTTATTTGTTTTAGGAGAAAAGGGGAAAAATAAATGATAAAATTTATAATTATTAATCTATTCACATATTAAAATTTTAAATTTCTTTATATTCTATTCCAACTATATTTTAAACTTTTTATTTTCCCTTCCTCTGCCTTTTCTTTTACACCAAGCAGAGCATAGAGAAATAACACAGAATTTGAAGAAACATAAGCAACCTTTGCAGTAAAAGGCGGGCAAGGCGATGTGCATGAAACTGAATTGACATGTAAATTTGAAGTCCGAGAGTTTCAAGGAGGGACCAATGCGTGAAGATGAAGGCATGCGGTGCGAACCGATGTAATAAGATGTCACGTGGGCCTTCCGTCAAGCACCACGTGCCCATGTTTAGGCAAAACACGCACACAACCGGGCGACACGCTGATTCCAAAAGCCCAGACAAAACGGTACAAGATTTGAATTTTTTTCTCAATATTTATTATATTTTTTATAATTCAATTAATATTTAAGCCAGCTTTTGATTATAATAATAAAAAATGAATCAATTTAATTTGAATTGAATATATAAATTTATTTTTAATAATGTAATATAATATAATTATATATTATAAAAATAATTATATTTAATTATTTTTAAAATAAAATATCATATTATTTTTAATAGATATTTTATATAAAATAATAATAAAAATAAAAATAATTAAAATTTTCAATCAAGTGTCAAATTATATATAAATTTAGTCAAATTAGTTCATATTAAATTATTTTAAAATTAAATGGATTGGACTCAAATTTGAATTATTATATTTTATATAATTATATATAAAAAATTTTATCTTAAATCGAATAATCCAGCTCATATATATTTCTACCCTGCATGCACAACTCCCGTACGGGACTTCGGCTTGCTGGAGAACGGAATCCATCCGTAAATAGCGTTTATTTACGGGACTTTGGCTTGCAGTTGGTTTGTTGATTATGAGGATGTGGATAGGAGTTTCTTAATTTTTTATTTTTTATTATGAGTTCAAATAATTTTAAATATATTTTTAATAGGCAATAGAATGATTCTCTTATGCGAGCTAGTTGAATCATTTTCTTAAAATTGACAATAATTTTTAAATAAATCTTTATTAATAATCTCAATATATTATCAGTGTCTTGTCTGCTTAAATTGGAGAGCCTCTATTTTTATCATTATTTATTAAAAAACTAATAACTTTATTTTTAAAATTATAATATATTGATAAAATAATTTTTGAATTATATAAACAATCATAATAGATGTATAATATTTCATTCGTATGATTTTATTTTTCTATATATATAATTTTATTCTTAAATAATATAATAAAGAAACATAATCGCATGAACGCAACAATTTTTATAACTTAGGACTAATTTTGTAAGGTGCTACAGTTTCAAATATAAAATTATTAATTTTTTTTCTATTCTTTCACATTAATTAGAACGATTAATTAGTATTAATTAAGTATGAAGAAAAATTTTATCTTATCGTTGACAAGAGTACGAAATCATAAAGATGGCAAGAAAATGTATGACAGCAAAACTCCTAAAATGAGACATACTGCTCTGAACGGCTATGTACATTTATGTGTACATCTAAAATTAAAATTGCCAAATCAAAACCGACTCTATAATTGTAATTTGCAGATCGACAAACAGTCAAACACGCAAACCTAATCAGATGTGGTGGAATCTCATTTAATTAGCAGATAAAACCTTCCTAGGTCACCCAATCCTTATTCGGGGTGAATGAGTATTCTATTAATTATTGAAAGGTCGGTTGAAAATAATTTTTAAAATTAGCGAAAAAATATAATTATTTACATTTTTAATAATACAATAGCATCTAATATTATTATTAATTTTTTTAAATATTGAATTTTTGGGGAGAATTATGAAGTGAGTGAATGGAACACTTATTTTAAAATTAAAGCATGAAAATATTTGTCCCTTCTTATCGTCAAAATTTAAAATCTTATCCATTAATGAATAAAGCTCATTTGGAATAAACATGTTGCTCACTAAATCAACATTTTATTGATTAATTTATTAAATTAAAATTTAGAATGTTATTCATGTGTTACATAACTTATTATTTTTTATTATAAAAAAACTACAGATTAATGGGAAAAAATAAGTTTGAGAATAAGGTATATGCTATTGTATTTTTTTTATAAGAATAAGGATATGCTATCGTATTTTTTTTAATATTGTGGAATCATAAATTTGTAGCTAAGCAATTGTATTGCACACCAGACAACGACCCAAGCGTACCGACTAAGTGCCAAGAATACAGCATCATTCCTCACTGTGAATTTCCCCACTTTCAGGTTGTTACATTTCACTGTATGTGAAATGAAATGAAATCCTTTCTGGATTAATATTAAAAATTCAAGATCACTTCCATATTATTTTTTAATTTTTATTATTAAATTTTATTTATTATTTTTTAAAATATATTCAGATGCAACTTGTAGCTAATTTTTATAAAAACCTAATATATATGACAGAAATTGTATGAAAATAGTACTTAAGTTTTTTTTTTAAAAAAAAATGATAACGTAAATGTTTCACCATAAATACTGCAACTACTCAATCTTTTTTTGGTAAAAAAAAAATAATCACATCTTTAATTATGTGAATGGAGACGATCTACAAACGTCTCAATAATTATTCAGAATATTTACCTTCTTCTATTTACTAGTTGTGCAATATGTAAATATCAATAATAATAATGCAACCTTGCTTCTTGTATGTGCTTTCATATATGTTTAATTTCTACTTCCACTTGCAAAAAAAAAAAAATGTCATCGTAGAGACAAATGAATTTAAAAGGACAGTTTTCATGTGAAAACGCTTAAATTTGGGTACGATGATATAAAGCCAGATGTATATTGATTATTGATAGTAATGAGCAAGCACAAAGGTCAGTGGGTCGGAGTTCTTACGCGCGAATGGGGGAGCCAATTAATTAACTTGGCCATTTCATCCTTTGCTGCAGCTGCTATCATGCTATTTGCTTAAACTCTCGAAATTGTCGGACCCATTTGACTGTTTGATGCTGCCACGCTCCTCACCAAATCTGCCGCCTGCGGTCTGCTCTTCTTATTATTTTTCGAGTTGGAAATTCAAATTTATATACAAAATAGTAAGGCTGAGCTTGTTTAGAGGAAAATACTTTCCTGAAATTTTTTTATATTCAGATCTAAAAATTAATTTAATAAGATATGATGGTGTATTTACCCTCTTTCTCACTTCTTGCTAAGTTGACAACCCAATATTGAATCTAGCTAAATTGAATTAGTCTTAATTCAAACTCAGTTTACTTTACATTTTCTTAACTCATAATTAAGCTTAAACTAAAAAGGCAATTTATTCGACTCATTCTCAATTTGAATTAAGATCACAGTGGCTTGAATTAACTCGTTAAACTCATGTTTCTCGTAACATTGGGGCATTTTGTTCGGAAATTAATAGCTTAAGAAATTTATAAAACCAAATATGTTTAATAACTTACTAATGTAAAATAAATAAAATATATGAATGGCAAAAGACATTTCTATCATATTATTACTCATACTATAAGAATATTAAATCTAGCATAAATGATAATTTGTCTTGAGACATAACACTATATTATGACCACAATTGTACTTAATATATTATAACATATATATATATATATTTATTTATTTATATGTTCATGTTATTAGACAATTCGATTGAATAAAATAATTCAATTCATATATTATTTATTTATTTTATAATCTCAACTTTTTATATTAAAAATTGAATTAATTCATGAATTGTTATTAAAACTTACTTTTCACCTCTCTTCTACTATCTCCTTCTCCGTTTCCATCTATCTTTCTCTTATCATCATCTCATTTTCTTTCTTTTCTCTTTCTCCCTTTCTCTTCTTCTAGTACTCTCTTTCTTCCTCCTTCACATACCTTCTTTCTATTCCCCTACAAATATTGATAATCAGTAACTCTAGTAAAGATTGTTAAGAAATTATGTAGACATTTAGAGAAGTTTGAAAACAGAGTTAACAATTTTCATTAAAGTAAATTGAATGTAAATAAACTACTTAAAAGTGATAAAGATAAAAATAATATTATTTTAAGGCTTTTTTAAGAGTAGATCTAAGATTTTATGTGCGAGAATTTAAAACACTATATAATTTAAAATTAAATCATGTATCTAATAGAGAAGTCATGACCAATTAACAAAAGCAGTAAATTTACTGGTTAGAGTTAGGTCTTCCTTACTCTTTTTTTTGTTGTCAGCAAGCTCAATAAAAAGCATTTTATTAAAAGTATGAAAGGGCCAAAGCATCTATGGTTGGTGTGTGTCCTAAAAGTCAATTATAGATATGATTGTAATAAATGCACAATATATTATGTTTTATTTCAGGTAATTCAAACTATTATATTTTATTTCATATTTTTTATTACTCTGCGCAATTTATAACTTAATATAATAATTATCCCTGGAATAATTTTATTATTTTTAAAATACCCCTAATTAAGTATTATTGCGAAAGAGATAGTAATAATACATCGAGACTAGAATGTATAGTAACTGATGATTATGAATTATGGATATAAGATATCAAATTAATGCATGAGTACATTGTTAGTGAACAAATATACTGGATTGGCCCGCAACGAAAAAACTACATGGATTATCATGTATCATTAGTTATTCTCATATGATCACAATGCACGTAGTCCTTTGACCTGAAGTTACTATGATTCTTTACATAAGGAGTCACACACTTTAATATCGTCCTATATCACCTTTAATTTGGATATATTGTAGGACGTTGATTGGGAGTGTTATGAATCATACAGAAGGATGTGAATGATGTAGATGAGAATTTCGTTCCTATTACATAATAAGAGTGATATCCTTGAGTCCCTTAATTGAGTGAGATTAAGAAATGTATGGTCATGCTCAAATGGATCAATATAAAATATTGATCATTTGCTTAAGTTAGTCTACTCGGTATCAAGAAACATAAATTGAACATTAATGAGGATGACGCATTCCATGCCTCAAGTGCGATTTGGATATCATTATAAAAAGGATTATGTTATAAAGTATTGCTCACATATTAAGTGAATATTGAGTCACATACATTTTTACTACTTGGATGACAGTGATATATTGTTAGATATCGCTCACTGTCTACGGTTCACAAGTGGGTCATTACTAATGTAGTAAAAACCTATAGAATAACACAAAAGGAGTAAGAATGAGATAATAATTAATTAGGCTTTAGTTAGACTAAAATCTAATTAATTGAACTTATTTTCGTGTATATATATATTATTAAAATAATAATATATTTTTTACATAATAAATATGATTATTATGTGATATTATTTGATATTAAAGTAATATCAGATAATTATGTTATTAAATATTAGATAATTATATTATAAGATAATATTATTTCTGATATTTGATAACTATATGCATTTTAATATTGGATATTTATATTATGAGATAATATTATTATCTAATATTAGGTAATTAATGGATAAGTCCTATCTCTCCTCACTCTCTCTCCATAATAAGGATAAGGTGATAGTTGTTGAATATTTTTAGGATTCTGGAAGCATTATCCTAGTAGTATTAGGAATGTTGTATGCCTTAATTCTATAAAAGGAACTTAAAAGCAACACCTTAGGTACACATAAGCTATCATTAGATCCTAAAATCACTCCAAAATGCATAAACCCTAATCCTAGTGAGAGAGACGTATAATCCTAGTGAGAGAGACGTATCCTAACAGATGTGTGGAGAGTGAGAGGTCTTCATTCACTCTGTGTGGATACCATAGAGATGTTGTACCTTTGACCGGCGTTTGATTCGTGATTCATCCCACTCTCACAAGGTTTTGGTCAGAAAGAGTACGAGCACACAAAAGGTAAAACCTTAAACATTGATTTATACCCTTTTACATGGATCCCAAGTAGAATTCAAATAAAAAATTTTAAATTTCGCTGCATAAAGATGATCCGAAACCTAACATCTATTTGCATTAAAACCTTATTGGCCTTCACAAAAGACTTCTTTAAGCCTTAAGATTATATAACCAACAAACCATTTTATGCCAACTTGTCAAAATATCCAAAACTTATATTTTATTTTATCACAATTTAGATTTATACATTATGTATTACATCTTTAGAAAATGAGAAAAATATTATATTTACTTTTACTAATATTTTTTGAGTATGTGGTAATAATTTATTTGTTATAGATGTATTTGGGATAAAAATAAAATTTTATGATGAAAATAAGAAGAAATAAATATATTATAGAATTGGGTGAAATTAGAATTAAGTATGTTTGTATAAAGAAAATTTACGAGCCATGTTTCATATTTTAGACCTTAGCTTATTTCAAATTACGAAATTACCCTAAAAAATCTAAAACCACCTTATCTCTCTTTTTTGCCAATAAAAACCTTTTTTTTTTCTTATTTCCCCAACACTCGACCTTCCTCTCCCTTATCTTTCTCCTTAAGCTTCTTTACTCCTATTTCATCAATTTATGGCAAGATTCAGCTAAGAAACTTCAAGAAACTATTACCTTTTTCTTTCAATTAAAATAATTCCTTGCTAAATTATGATTTTTAATAAAAATCTTCTTGAGTTTGTTATGAAAGGGAATTTTAAACCCTAAACTAAAATCTTTTTAATTTTTTTTAGGCAATTATACTCCATCTCAATCTCTCTCTAATCTTTTCTATAAATTTATAAGTAGATAATCTACTTAAGTTTTCCTAATTTATATAGTTGTGATTTAATTAGTAAGTATAGGAAATTAGAAATAATTTAATATGTATTGTTGTTGTTGTTAGCTAGAATCTTGGCTACTTTTTGAGTTTAAAAACATTTATAAGTGTTATTTGATTGAAAATTTTGGGTAATAATATTATGTGATGTTAAATAAAAAAGAAATGGCAAGTTCCCTTGTGAGATTTGATTAAAAAAATGGAAAATTTGGCTTATATTCAATTTTGGTAATCAAATATAGCTTTAAGAATTGCTCCCAACAAGCTATATTCAACTACTATAGTTAAATATTATAATATATGATAGCATTTGGAAGTAGATATTGGAGTATGACCAAAGAAATTAGCTTCCAAAAGATATACTTGAATATAATATTTGAGTATTTCAAACTGAATAGCATTGGGTTGAGCATAATCAAATGCAGTATTGGCTTATATTAACATGTATCATAGTACTACATTATATTAACATATATTCTATTATAGTATTGGATTATATTAGTTTATATTTTATTGAAATATATTAGCTTATATTTCTACCAAAAAAAAAGAAATATATTAACTTATATTCTATTATAGTATTGGATTATATTAGCATATGTTAACCACTATAAGAAGATTATATAAGTTTACACATTTGATTACTATAATAGATTATACAAGTACATATTTAATTACCATGATTGAATATTATTGAATCCGTAATCTTTGGATAATAGCATTCAACAACCATAATCAAATATAAGTATGTCAGCTAGGGCAGGATGGGTCTCCACAAGTTTGCCTGTATAAGCTTGTATTTGAAACAAGTATATTTAGTTAGGATTGTGAGGACCTACAAGTAGCTTATAGGAACTATGGGTAGCCTATATCTATTTTTCTTTTAATTAAAAACAATTAAACAATTAGAAACGCACAAGCAAGAATCAAATATCGAATTCTAAAAGTTAAGGAAGGCATATTTAAGGAGATATTGGATTAAATTAGATTAAAAAATATTTATTCTTTTATAAATTACAATTAACTAATTAAATTTTTTTATTTTATGTAATTTGTTAGTTAAATAAGTCTAAAAAAATTATATTAAATCATTGTACATTGGATTGAAAGTAAAAGTAAAAGTCTTCTTGAGGTCTTGTTAAATACAACCATAATCAATAATAATTTGAGATTATGAGCATTTTGGGCCTTGTAAAGAAACCATAAAATCAAAACAATCAATTGTTCATTTGTAACTATGTCATGATATCAAGGCTATGGTAAAATAGTTAGTGAAAATCAGGAAACAAGTTTAACATCAATTAGGGTGAGGCAAGTCATAATATTATGTATGTTCAAATATAGGAATAAATTAATTTATACGTTCTTATTAAGTTAAAAATCTCAATTAGTAGCCATTTCCTTACTGAAAGATTCTAAAATATTTTTCTTTGAAATTAATTTGTCAAGTGAGTTGGAATTTTAATTCTAGTTTTCAAATTTCAAATATTTGAGTTAAAATCTTATTACAGGCCATTTATTATAAAAAAAATTTATACCAATGAAATTTAATTGCCTATTAGTGATAATAATGATTGGGTAAAATTTACAATAATAATTCTCAATAATTGAATTGGGTTGAATTCAATTATGGGTTGGATTCTACTCAATTCAATGATTTTATTAAAATAAACTCACTACTCTTATACTCTGACTGGACTGTGTATTCCTTATTAATGCATAGTTAAATGACCTCCTAAAAGCTTTTCCAAACAATCAAAGTAATTAGGAGAAGTAAGCTTGTTCATCCTAGTATAACTAATATTTGTTGATATGTGACCATAAGGTTAATTATGTAATTAAAAGATTGATCGTGTTCTAAAGTAAAACATGGAAGCAACAAGAAATTCAAGTTATTTTCTATTTAATCTTATATATTCTTATTCATATACATATTATGCCTTTTTACACAATTTGATTGGTTAAAAATAATTTCACTTCTTAAAAGTTTTTAATAATTTATATTAGAGTCATCAAATTGTGTAAAAATGATTAATTTGTATATGGATTACGAAATATTTATTTACAAATATTCATATTTTTTGCCAAATTATGCTAAATATGTTATGTTATGAACTTTAAAATTATTTCATAACCTTATATTATTATAAATTTTAGGAGAGAAATACAATTTACTCTTCTGAGCTTTGAATAATAAAAATAGTACATGATATTTAAAATTGCCAAAGTTGTGTCCTAGAAGCCAATTACATATGATATAATAGGATACTTCTTGTAAACTTTTTCATTTAATCTAATATTAATAAAAAATAATTTATTTTTATTAATTATTTAATTATTATTTATATTTGATAAAGTTCAAAGATTAAAATGAGCTATGGAATATAATTATACATAGAGATGAAAATCATGAAACATAGTTCTTACAAGCCTAAATCTTAAAATACTCCTAATCATAAAGTTATGGACACCAATGATTTTGATAGACAAGTACATGTGATGCATGCTTAAGTAGGAAGATGTCTCAATTCATAGATAGGTATGGTGACACTAGTGCATATACATAAGTACTCTTTAGTGAATGAGACCATTGAGTTATGCATTTAAGAATTTCTATATAGATTAGTTGAATTGGAGTTCTTATGTTGCAATAATGTAAAGTTAATCTTTTAACTTAAAGCTCATAATAATCTTATATATGGTATGTTATGCTTTAATATTGTCCTAATTCCTATGAGTCATCCAAAGAACATCTATTAGATATAACTTTACCATATATAAAGATTTATAAATATTAATAAAGAATTTATCACTTCTTATAAAGAGAATGGAATATCTTATGCTATCTTATAAATCATGACTTGAAAATCTTTAACCAAGGTGGGGTGAAATTAGAATAAGAGCTTTTAACATTTCACATAATAAATCATGAATTCTAGATTGGATACATAATAATTGAATGACTAAGGTTTCAATTAATACATCATGCCCTCAATTCAATTAAGATATTATATGATGAAATGATTGTACAATATAATATTGAAATTAAAAATATTAATATTTATAATTCACATTAACTAGTTCATGACATATTACTAGATGTTAATAATGAATTTTAGGGTTTAGTATTAATGAGATTAATTTTAAATATTAAATTAAAAAGATTTAATTTATTCATAGCCTATTACTAGTTTAATAGTGAATCTAACAGGTCATATACATAAGATCATATGTATCCATTTTTATTTATTTAGAAGGAATTATTTCAATTATAAGATAATTAACAATTAACAATTTAACTATAATATATTTGATAGGAAAAGAGAAATAAATATAAATGAAAATTTTATTTATTTATTTATTGAACATCTTTTAAGTTGTTATTTATTTTGATTAGGATTCTAATAGGAATTTTTTTTATAGTCAAGTTATAAGATGGTTATAAAAGGATAATTAAAAAAGTTGTAGAGAACCCTAATTATAGTATAGACAATAGCAACTAGAGGAACTTTAATCATTAGTCACTAATATATGTGTGCTCATATATTAAGTTAATTATAAAAAATTACCTTATTTTTCCTTTCTTTCTATAATTGCCTCTTACAAGCATAAAAGTGTGATACTAATTTCAAAGGAGACATGCTTGAGTCTCTCAATTAAAATTACAAGACATATGCAATAGAAGGAAAGGTCAAATCATTTCATTGATTACACTTATTGAATTGAATTAATTACATGAATAGTTATCAGGAAGAAAATTTAGAACAATTAAAAATTTTAAAATTTTGCTTTATTTACATCTTATGCAATCCCAAATTTCCTAATAAAAATTTTATACTTTAATCCTATGAAATTTAACTATGTAACAAAATGGTAAAGGTGAAACGGTTGGTTTTTAAGTTAAATAAAGTTCATATTTGTTAATGTTTAATGATTATAGATTTGAAAATTGAATTGTTGGACCAACATAGTTAATTAAGAGCTTTATAAAAGTTTAAGTTTAAATTGTTCCTATAAATTACAATATAAAATGTTAGTGTATGGATGGATTTAGTGGAAGCATAATAGATTAAGGTTTAATATTTGACTTATTTTACACATTCTTAAAAAGTTGAACAAATTGATATAGTCAGTAAATGATGTACTTAGAGAAAACTTTATCTCAAATTTAACAACGATTTTAAACTTCAATTTATTAGCTCTTCTTTGATTTTCTTAAAGAATTCATCATCGAACTCAAGTTTTTTCCTCTATCTAAACTAAAGAGTAGCTTGACATAGTGAAAAGTAAAAGTGAGTAAATATTACTATTAGATTTAACCTAAAACTAATAGTTTTACCTTTTTTGAAAGTTTAATGTAAGGTTTTAAAATTTATGTACTATTTTGTCACTTGATCAAAATTTAGAGTAAAATGTAGGGTTGTGAAGTTTATATACCATTTTTTGTCACTTACTTAGAGTTTAAAAGAGTAAATTTTATTTTCCCTTAAATTTTATAATTGCATTTTATTCTATGAATTGTTATGTGCAAGTTGTACAAATATTTATAAATTAACAGTATATATTATGTTTAATTATTATATTGTGTATCATTTGAAATTAAAAATGTTTTTACATCTTTTAGATAAAGTTTTCCTAAAAATTTTAAAAAATAATTGTATCGAATATAGAAGTACCATTTTGTTCATATACATGGTGATAATAAATTATAGTAAACTCATGTTTTGTGGTATTGGAAATACCTATAAACAAATAATGCTTTATTAAAAAAATTAGTTTTGAATTCAATTATGGAATTATGGGATTTCATCTAACAACGTTTGAAACCTATAAAAAGCCATAATATATGTTTCCAAAATTCAAGTACATATATTTTGTAAGCATTTTATGGAATTTATTAGAATACAAGGTTTTCCTTTTGATATGCATTAAAACACATTTAGGAATAAATTAGAGTAAAAATCACATTTAAAAATGCATTAAAGATAACAAAATACATTTGGACTAGAATTAGGTTACAATCAAATGGTTGACATTATTGCAAACTCAACTTAAGGAGGAAAAAGATAAATAGTCTTCAATGTAAAGCTCACTCATACTAGGAGAGAGTGCAATTCACTTGTTACTTAGCTAATATTATATGATAATAAAAATTGTATCTTTGAGTTCCATTCTCTAAGCTTATAATTATAAGTATTTTTTCATAATTTTTTATGTTTAAAAATATTTTAATTATTTTATTTTCATTTTGTTTAAGCATTTATTTATGATTATTTAGGCCTACAATTTTTACCATGTGACATATATATGCATAAAGGAAATAATTATGTAAGAATCAATTGAGCTTATCTTATGCCATTAAATTTTTTATAATTATGGACCCACTTATTATGAACCTAATTATATAATTTTTTTGATAAATAAAAAATGTTAGTTAAATTAAAAAGAGTGTTATGTTAATAATATTTAAATACTTTATTAATATAATATTATTAGTACATCTTATTGGTAATAATATAATTGGAAGATTAAATATTATATTTCTAAAATTTTAAACACTTTATCAATGTTAGGTTTTAGGAACACAGCATTTAATTCTAGTAGTATATATTATAAGGTCTTAAATACCCTATAGGTATTAGATTTTATAACATAATATTGCATATAATTGTATAATTTAGTGAGAAAAAATTAAAAGCATGATTAAAAGAAAAGATGCATTAAAGTATTGAGTTTTTTTAACCCTTTACTTATGCAATTGAATGTTATTAAGCTCTTGAATGAGATAAATTTTAAAAATTAAGCCAAGTCATTGAAACTCTATTTGGCAATCACCAATTTAAATCTAGTAATCAAGGAAGTGGATATTACTATTAATGTTTACTCCATTATAGAACATAAAAGCAAAGATAAGAAATGGATCCATTCACATAGAATGTGCCTAATGGTGATGAAATATATGATAAATAAAACCATTAGAGAGTACATCCCTAAAAAAATGCTAAAGTGTTTTTTGATACTATAGTTGAGAAGTATGTTAAATTTGACAAAGCTAAGAAAGAACATTACTTTTCATTACTAGAGAAAATAGTATATAATGATATTAGTAAAGTAAAGGAGCATATACTAAAATTGCTTAATTATTACAATAATCTAAAAAGTATGAGAGTTGAACTAAGTGATAATTAGTTAATTACCTAACTTGGCAAGTATCAGAATCTTTACTACTTTAATTTAATCTTCTAAAGACATCTTATATTACATAGAAGAGTGAATGAATCATAAATGAGATAATTTTGGTTATTATTTAAGTTAAGAAAGATATAGGAAAAGGAAAAACTTATGTAATTAATTACACTACATATGGTTTAACTTTAGAATAAGGCATAAAGACAAATAAAAAAGATTGCAAGGCCAATTATACCCATGGTAGGAAGAGAGGTGAGATGAGTCGATAATGTCATAAGCTTAAGAAAATCTAATTTAATGGTAAGCGCATGTTTTGTAAAAAGTATGAACATAAGAAAGTGAATAGTTTTAAGTACAAGAAATAGGTTGATAACAAAAAAAAAGGTACACCTCTAACTTTAGTTTTAAGTCCAATATTTTAATATGCCATCAAGCACTTGGTGATGACATTGGTGCTACCATTCACATAACGGATTAATTTTAGGCATTGAAAAACTTGAAGAAGCCAAATGAATAAAAGATTATTAGACTTGGAAATAGAGATGGAGTATAAATGGAGCATATTAGAGTAATCTCCTTAAATTTTTTATTTGGTCATGTTTTGGAATTAAAATATGTTGTTTATATACCTTCTATAATTACAAATTTAATTTCTATAACTACATTGGACAAAGCTGGATATTCTTATTATTTTAGAAATTACAAATTTAATTTGATTTACAATTCTTTTGTTATTAGTTTTAGTTTGTTATATGGTAAACTATATAAAATTGAATTAGATCTAAACTTTGTCAATTTAATAAATGTCATTGTTGGAAGCAAAATAAGAAGAAATGGTAAGAATTCTTTTATGTTATAGCATAAATAACTGGGGAGCATCTCTAGGGAAAGGATACAAAAGCTCATTAAATATAACATTCTTCAAAACCTCGATCTATTTGACTTCAATTGTGTGTAAATTATAAAAGGGAAAATGAGCCAAAAATAGGATGCTCTAAAGTTGATCTACATTAACATCAATGAACCTATTACACTAGGATGCTCTAAAGTTGATCTATATTAACATCAATGAACCCATTACACTAAGTACTATAAGTGGTCATAAATACTTTATCATTTTAATTAATGATTATTCCAAGTTTGGATAAGTGGAACTGCTAATTGACAAACCAAAATCACTAACCTTAATTTCATTTAAGGCAGTAGTTGAACTTAAGTTAGGAAAAAGAATTAAATGTGTTAATTTTAATAGATATGGTGAATATTATAGTGGGTATGATAGGATATGAAAACATCCTAGTTCTTTTGCTAGATGCTCATAAAAGTATGGACTTGAAGTAACTTCTATATGCTTAGGATGCCAGAATAAAATAGAATTGTAAAAAGAAAAAAAATAGACACATATGGATATAGTGAGGTGCATGTTAGCACATTTTACATTACCAAAATACTTATCGAGGTGATGCTTTGAAAATTAATGCATACATTTTGAATCAAGTTCCCAATAAGGTTGGCTCTCAAATTCCTTACGATTTATTATATAATAAAAGGCCTAGCATGAGGTATTTCTGTGTTTAGGGTTATAAACCTAGAATCAGACCTTACGCAGCATCTATAAAGAAACTTGATTCTAAAATAATCAATAGGTATTGTAATGGTTGAAGAGGTATGAGGTTTTCTTTTCCACCTAATTTGATTAAAGTTATAGAATTATACTAAGTTATTTTCTTTAAGAACGAGTTAGATAGTGGGATTTAGACACAATCACCCACTTCATATATGATATTGTAATAGTTTCACTAGCACTAGTGACGAGTCAATTATTTTTTACTATATAATAAGATAATCCAATGTAACCAATAATAGAAGTGTAGAACCTATTAAAGAAGTTCCCTTGAAGAGATCTCATAGATCTTGTAGACAAAAAATTTCCAATAATTACTTAATGTACATACAAGAGTACAGATATGACATTAATAATGATACCAATTTTACAATGTTTTCACAAGTAATTTCTAATCTTAATTTTGTAGATTGGATTAATAACATGAAAGATAAGTTAGTCTTTATGTACAAAAATGAGGTTTAGGATTTGGTTGAGTTGTTTACATGTTGCAATCCAGTTAAATGTAAAGATAAATTTTTAAGACTAAAAAAGATACTTGAGATGAAACTGAGAGGTATAAGGCTAAACTTATATCTAAGGGTTGCACTTTGAAAAAAAGTATAAATTATAAATAAACTTTTTTACTAGTTTCAACCAAGGTCTCATTCTAAGTAGTCATGGCTTTAGTAGCTCATTTTAACTTAGAGTTATATCAAATAGGTGTTAAAATAGCCTTCCTAAATGGTGACCTATAAAAAATAATGTATATGAACTAGTTAGATGATTAACGAAAGAAGGGTAAGTTATACCTTATGTGCAAATTAAAAAAAATTCACATATGATTTGAAATAAGCATTTAGACATTAGTACCTTAAGTTTAATAAGCTAATGACTTCTTTTAGGTTTAAAAAGAATATTATGGACCAATGCATCTATATGATAATGAGTATAAGTAGTTTTATGATACTAATACTATACATTGATGTTATTCTCCTTGCATACAATAATATGAATTGTTGATTGAGGCAAAATAGTTTTTTTCAAAACATTTTGAGATAATAAATATGGAAAATGCCTCATATATGCTAAGTTCAAAGATCTATCGTGATGGATCCTAGGGAACACTTGGCTTGTTTAAGTGATTATACATTCAAAAAGTATTAAAGAGGTTTAACATGGTTACATATTTTCAAGTTTTTGCACCTATACAAAAGGGTAAGGCATTTTTAAAGGCCCATTGTCTTCAAAATGATAATGAGGATGGGAATTTTTTTTTTCATGTACATCGTTATAGATAACCTAATGTATGCTCAAGTATGTACACATCTAATGTTGGCAATATGATCAAAATTAGATAATATTGGTTAATAAAAATTTTACAATATAAGATAACAATCAAGTCAAACCTTTAATAATCTACTTGATATTATCCTTTTACTATGATTTACTAATAAATAAAATGTAAATAGAATGAAAATAGAATAAAATGTAGTTATGTAGAATGGCATGTAGAATACAAAATGAAATTAACTGAATGCAAATAAAATACAACAAGATAGAATGCAATTGATAGAAACAAAATGTAACTAGGGGATTTTTGTTCAAGATTGAATAAAATGCACTAAATAAAATAGAATGCAGAAACAAAATAAAAAGATAGAAGATTAATATAGAAAATAATTAATCTAAGGATTTGAAAGCTTTTGTATGAATTAATCTTAGATAAAATATATTTAATAATTTTAATTAATTTTTTAACCTTAAATTATTAAGAACTACTGCAATAATTCATGAATTTAATGCTAAATAACTATCTAAAATTTAATCAATTAGGATTAGCAAATTTAAGGAATTGTTATAAGATGTAAAACTAGATTGAAATTAATTTAAGAATAAAATTCAATTGAAATAAAGGATTAAACCAAAAACCTCTAATTTAATCTTTCAACCCTATATTCTCACATGAAAAATAATTATTAACTAACCAAAATTTAATATAAAAATACCTATAGATCAGAAATCACAAGTTTGAACTAAATTATACTAAATTAGTATTCAATTCATGTAATTCTAAGTAATCAATATAAAGAATTAGGAAAAGAGAAAAATCAATTAAAAGAAATTAACATTACAACTTAGAATCACACAATCCAAATAGAAATGCACCTTAAATTTCTTAAATTAACTAGAAATTTAACCTTCTATGGTTAAAGAAGAAAATACTTAGGAAAAAGAAAAAAAGCTATCTATTATTTTTACTAAATTGTGTTAAAAGTTTAAATATTTTTGCTTTTAGAGGCACAACCTTATATTTGATTTTCCATCCTATAAAATCTAATGGACTTGAATCATATGCCTCCTAGGGTTATAAAGAATAAAGTTATGCTAATTTTAGAAGTTTAGAACCTAATTTATAAAATAATACATTGCAAGAGTTACTACAGTAAAATGTCATATATTTGAGTTCTAACTAATGTAAGACTATCAAAACTACATAATTTTACTAAACTTCAAACATAAGAGTTGTAAAGCCAAGTTTTAGGAAATTTTAGGCATTAATTTTACCTTAATTAGATATCTGAAACTCTAAATATGGCCTAAAAATCAAAATTGACTCAGCTTGAGCTTCAAGTTCTTAACTAAATTAAACCTCTCAAACATTTGAACTGAGCTTTAACCAAAATATGAAACTTATAGAGCTTTTTTCTAAGGTTTTCAACGATATAAAAATTAAAAATCTGATGTCTGAAACTCAAAATATAGTTAAAAATTTGAAATAATGTGAAAATCCAACATTAACCCAATAATTTCAAATTATTGTAAAACTAATCCCCAATTACATAACAAGGCCAATTTTATAAAATTAAACATATGTAACACTCTAAGAGGCATAAAATAAGAGAAAATGATATAGAAAAAATCTTGCACATCAATACCTTGATATAATATTTTTTTATTTATGTACTGGGGAGGTATTTGAGTAATCTTAGTTAAAGATATTAAGCTGTTGCTAAAAATGTTATAAAGTATTTACAAGGTATAAAAGATTACGCACTGACCTATATGAGATCTTATAGTTATAATTTGCTTAAATTTAGATTTTATTAGTTGTCTAACTGATCGTAAATTGATATCTAAATATATATTTATGATGACAGGAGAAGTTATATCATAGAAAAGTGTCAAATAGTCTCTTATACAAACATTCACTATAAAAGTAGAATATATTGCATGTTATGAAGCTATTTATGAAGTTGTCTATTTAAGGAATTTCATTATTGGTTTCAATATTGTGGAGAATATTTCAAAACTCTTAAACATTTATTGTGACAATACTACTGTTATGAATTTCTTTCAAAATAACAAAAATTCTAAATGTATGAAATACTTTAATATGAAGTACTAATTTTTGAGAAAGAAAATAATCGAACATGTTACTTGTATAGAGTATATTTCCATAGATTATATGCTTATAGATTCACTAATCAAAAGCTTAGTAGTAAGAATGTATCATGATAATGTAATTAGTATGGGCTTGCCTAAATCTTTTTGATGTCTTGGGTTACTAAGAGCATTTTGTTTGATGTACTTGAATTATTGCCTATCCCGAAATATGTACAAATAAAATATTCATATTTTATCATACATTATTAACTGTGCACATTTTATGAGTATAACATGTTAATAAAGATATTTAGACCCTATCTCACTATAATATTAAAAACGTAAATCCTTATTTGGCATATTAGGTAGATATTAAAATTATTGTGTGAAAATTTATATATAATCATGTTTATTATCATGTAAATTTTATTATAAATACTTTATATGCCAATATAATGTTAATATCCTTATTGAATATAATTCTTATGTATTATTAAATAGCTATGATCTCAACTTAAAAGTACGGGTATAATATTAATATATTTTTTATTCATATATTATAGTGGTCACAATTTTTATGTTATATGGTTCAAATAAAAGGTTGTTACAATATTAATTCTAATTTTTGAATATCAAAATATCTAAATTAAAATTCTATCATGGACTAGAATTTATAATAATAATTTCTAGTAATTGAGATAGATTGAATCCGATTATGTAGATTGAATCCGATTATGGGTTGGATTCTACCTGATTTAATAATCTTATTAAAAACAGAATTCTTGCTTCTGATTGGACTGTAGTAATAGTATTCCAAAAGCTTTCTAGACAATTAGCGTAAATAAGAGGAGTATGCTTGTCCATTCTAATGGAACCAGTAATTGTTGAATTGCAATTGTGAGGCTGAGCACGTGATTGAAAAGATCGTTAGGCTGATCATGTAATCGAATGATTGATCATGTTTTAAATTGAAATATGTTGGCAATAGGAAATTTATGTAATATTTTCTATTCAATCTTTTATACTTGTGTTCGTATACATGTTATGCCTGATTGATTAAAAATAATTTCAGCACTCAGAAATTTTCAAAAAAGTGTACTTAATATTTTTTGTTTTTATTGATAAAGATTTGTTGATTCTTACTATCAAGATATTCTAATAACGAAACATTTTATATATTAAATAAGAAAAGTTAATTTTCCTTATGTTTTTCAAACAATGTAAAATCACTGCAGAGTAAATTATTAAATTAGTATCCAAAAGATATAAGTTATATCATATTATTCTTAAAAATTTATTTTACATCAATTAATTATAATTTGAGAAGAAATTTCATGTAAAATTTATTTTTTAGAAATGAATTTAATATAGAAATTAGAGACTTATGTGCTTTTATAATATAAAATAAGTTTTTAACGAAAATTTGACGTAACATGCATCTTTCAAGGATATTCATCATTTTATTTTCTAAAAATGTAATTTTTAGTAAAAATAATTTTATAAAATTTCATTTTTGACCGAAACTAAAAAACATAAATTTAATTTAAATGACTACTACTAATTTGAGCATTCCAGATAAGTTCAAATTCTTAGAAAAATGAAGTATTTATATTATTAAATTATTGAAATAATTTTAAATTTTATTTATTTTATAATTTAAAAAAAAAGTAAAGTAGTAAAAATATTCTTCATAAATTTGAATGTCTCAAAAAATTATTCTATTTTATTTATTTATTTATTTCTGTTAGACATTGATACTTTTCTTCGTTGATGACGTCCTCGGCTTGGTGGGGTGGCCCAGCGTTTGAGGGGGCTTCCACAACGACAAAAGGTCCTTTCCATTGTCAGGTTTGATCATTTCCCGCATTTGATTTTAACACCTTGTCGCATTTTTAATGTTAATTTTATTAATTTGTTAAAAAAAATGTTTTGTTTAAGAAAAGAGCTATAATCCCTTCACTTTTTCACTATAAAAAAACACTTTTTTTTGGGTTCCGTATCCAAGTTTTGTGGATTATTTGCAAATAAGAATTGTATCTGTCTGTATTTCTAACGGACGTTTCTATGGTACTAATTGAAGTTTGTTGGATATTATGCAACATAATATGAGACTGTTGATTATAAACACGTGTCCTGTAGTTTTCCCTCAACCGGCTGAGGCCACCGGCAAGAGGATTGCTTAAAATCCTTTTACTATTCCAAGCTAGGTTGCGGATGTGACATAAAAAAATAAAAAATCAAGACATGGAATTACGAAACTAGTTTTAAATTTTGGCATCCCTTCATTATTTTATTCCTTAAGCCAAAAATATATATTATAATCTATTTATTTATTTATTAAATAATCAAATAAATATATTTTTCTGAAGTTTTAATTTTTTAAAATCATTTTACGTATATCACACTAAAATTATTAACACTTCTTTTTCACTTAGTCAAAAGGAATGATATGAAATAGAATGAAACAGAGATGAAAATAAAATAAAATTAAAATAACTATTTCATAATTTTATATGAAATGATTAAAAATGAAATAATTATTCTATTTTATTTTTATATTTGATATCATGATAAAAATAACATAAAAATAAAATAAAAAAGATAATAGCAATAATATTTTTATCACAAATAATAAATATATTTATTTTAATAATATAAATTATATATTTTATTATATAATTTAATTTGATAAAAATGTATTTAGATGATAGATGATAAATACTAAATAGTGGCATATTTTAGATAGTATTATCAAAATTATGCTTCTTACATTTTTCTTCATTTGCCTAAATTAAATCTATGGATACTAATATATAGCGATAATTTTAGAAAATAAAGTTTACATTTTACTAATTTATCCTTTAATAAATGTTAATTGATGTTTGAAATAGCTGTGTATTTATTAAGATAATAAGAGTAAAAGAAGAAACAAAACATAATAAGTGCATTATTATTATTTTTTAAATAGTAAATAAAAAGGAATTAAAAAAATCACCAAACTAGACAAGGTGCCTTCTATTATTACCAAATGTGTTAATTTCAAATGAATTTTAAATGTGTTAATTAATTAATTTAATAACAAGGTGCCTTCTATTATTACCAAATGTGTTAAATAATTTTAAACAGAGATGACTAACATAATAGGTGTTAGTTTAATAACAAATGTGTTAATTTTAAATGAATTTTACATGTTAATAGATAGGTTATCGAATGCAAAGGTGCCTTCTATTATTACCAAAACCAAAAAAAAGGTGCCTCCTGTTGAGAAAAGGAGATATTTTTTTTGTGCAAATAAAAAGGAATGTGTGGAGTAATCTTTATCAATTAAATTACAATTTATTAATTTTTAATTTATATTAATAAATTATTTATAATAAATAATATTTATTTTATAAATAACATAAAATATATCCTTTTAAATTTTATTATTAAAATAACATTTTAAAAATAATTTAATAGCAAAAATATTGAAAAGTTATTTTTTATCATTTATTAATCTAATGATAATTTTAGAATGTAAAATTATATTCTAAATATTAATCATTTATCATTAGAATATAATTTTATCATAAATGATAAAAAGAATAATTTTGTAGAGAATCAACATTTCCGGTCAACAACACCGACTTTGTTTAAGTGAAATTCACTTTTTTATAAAATTAATTTTTTTAACTTCATCTTTATGAAATGTTTTGCATTAATTTTATTTTTTATGAAATATTTTTTATAAAATATTAATTAATATACTTTTATTTTTTTAGTGTTCATATAAAGATTAATGTGCTTAATCTCATCTTCTATATATAAAATTGAATAAATTAGTATTTCATATGAATAAAATTAATATAAACTATTTTATACAAATGAAAATAAAAAATGAAAATCTCACAAGGACTAAAAAGAAAGTTTACTCTAAAATTTTTACTCATTCCATTCAATCAAATATTCTTTAAAAATAAAATATTTTTAATTCATTAGGATCCTTATATTAAAGTACACCCAACTTAACATCTAATTCACTATTAATTTTCTACTATTGCATTTAGGGAAAATTATAGTATATGATTGATATAATAATGTATTAATGCATTATTAAATTTTATTATACAATAAGCTTATTTTTTAAAAATTAAAATTGATATATTATTCAATGATAAATTAACAATTAAATCTATTTTTGCATCACAATCATCTCCATGCTTTTATTTGCTCCCTCTTTATTGGATGTTAGTATTTTATCTGAAAATTGTTAATGAAGCAAAGGTAAGCAAAACTGGAAACTTGGATTGCAGAAGGGATGCATTCTGGAAGGATTTCTTGACGAGTCCCCGTCAGCGCAAAATAGAAAATGCTAAAGTTGATATTTATGAAGGAAATATAAAAGTTTAATTTGGAGGTTTCCAGCCGGTAGCAATCTAATGTCAACCAACGGCTCTGGCTAAAACGAAAAGTCTATAATTCTATGATTCTGACGCATAAGCATGTTGTATGGTATATGACAAATAACCTATTTGTACCATAGAATGGTCATTTCTAATTAACAATATTTGACGATCTAAAAATTATATAGTATATGATTTCACATAAAACATGTGGATTTTTTCATATAAAAATTAAATGATACAAATAAATAAGTAAGAGATGATATCCCAATTCTCGAATTGACAGATTAGCTTTTCTCCTATTTGGATTCATATTATTCACGGGGGTTATGGAATTATAAACAGAGTTTTTAAGGTAATTTTGCAAGTCTTTGGATCATATTATATACAGTAACGCTATATCATTCTTTTGTCACAAATCCACTTAATTATATAATTGTTGTAGCTTTAGGTTTTAAAAATTTTCCAACCCATGAATTCCTCGCACCAGTTGTTCCCAAGCGCCTGACATAGTGCTTTACCAGCTGCTTTCTTCCCCTTTCGCATAATTGTGTCATTCACTCGTGGTACTGGAGAGTTTATTCTATCTTCCTTCTGAGACCCGATGAGGCTATCCTTAACGACTGCGTCTCCTCTATCACTCCTCCTTGCTTGCCTCCTTCTCTCGATTTTCCACTGCTTTTATAAATGGGTTATTTGAGAGTTTTTTAGGGCATTTTTCTCAAATTTTCAATTATTCAATAATTTTTTATCCTGCAAGTTTTGCAACAATAGTTAAGGAGTAGTAATAGAATTTACTATTTCCTCATTCTATTACATTTCTTTTGCATTAGGTGTTAGAATTTTTTGTTGTTATCTATTCAATTTTTTGTTGTTATCTATTGCGCTAAATATTTTGAAGTTTGAAGTTAATGTTCATGATTGTGATTAGCTAATAGCATGGGTAGACAAGTCTCAATAGGGGATACACAATCTTTATAAATGTGTAATGTTTATACGCAATTCATCACTCTGTTCTTAATCTTGGTTGTTGGCTTTGGGTAGATCCATGATTGAAGGTGACTTCATGAATAAGTTGTACTTGTACTGATTTTGATTATATTAAGATCTTCATCTGACGAGGAACAAAATATGATGATGGATCCAAATCCCTTCTTCCCTTAATCTTATCTTGGGAAAGTATGTATGTAATGTGCGTATAAATATAATCGTAACTCTGTGATTACGGATGCTTCCGGTCCTTTTACAGAATTAACTGTGTACATTTAGGAAAAAAAACAAAGGCAAAAATTCATTTTATATTAAGATGATGATTCAGGATAAAAGAATTATGATATTCAAAACAACTTTTTTGGAAATTGACGGATACACACACTATAAATGTGCGTTGCCTGCAAATTGTACAGTTAATATTTTTACACTTTTAACTGCAGTTTCTCACTTTCAGTCATGCCAGTATCTCTAACTTTTATATTTCATTTGTTGATGCATTTGAAAATGTTTTTGAATCTGTAAGGTTTGTTATAAGTTGTTAGTGAACTTAGGAGTTAATTTTATCTTTTATCATATTCCGTTATGTGTGGCTACATTTGCTTCAAATTTAGTTTTCTTTCTTTCTTTCATAGTAGCTACTCATCAGCAGTGTTCATGATTATGATTAGCTAATAGCATGATTCTTGTAAATTGTTAGGATGTTGTTACTTCGAAGGAAAATATAACATCTGTTCAAGTGTAGCATTTATTTCATTTTCTTTATCATTCCACTTCCTTCTTTTGTGTAATTCTATTTACATTTACATGCCAACAAGCTTAACTTTATGTTTCTGCAATATGTCCTGGTTTATTTATTTTTAAGGCTATAATAATTAGGGACTGTAATCTTGAAAGCTAATTTATGGCTTCACCTGGCTATTAAGTATCAAAGGTGTTAGAAAGGAATTAGTGGCCATTATTATATGATAAGTTATTTTGAATATTTAGTGTAGGATTGGTAACTAACTGTGTTAGAAGCCATCTCAAGTTCTCTTAGAAAGTTGCATAAAGGCTTCTTGTTGTTTGTATAGAAAGCTTCCAAATTATAGTTATAATCAGTTGCATGTTCTTCCTTTAACTTGACCACTTTTGTCATTGTTTTAAACATTGGAATTTGGCATATTATTCACTTGACGTAGGCAAATCTTAAGGTTGAAGGGAGGTGTGAGAGATGACTATTGCAAGGGAATTTATGAAATATTCAAGGCTTATTCTAATTTTGGTGGATTCTATTTTTCTTTGGATTGATGAATTTAGATCATATAAATTTCTTTGTATATGTGTGTGCGCATACGCGCACGAGATAGAGAGAGAGAGAGAGAAGGGAATGAGGAATTCTAGGTTTTTTTTGAAGAACATTAATGAGATTGATGATAAAATTGGAAATAGGTGCTCAAATAGGAAAATGTTTTTTAAGAGAAAATTATTTTTATTGATCCTTTATGCTTGATTTCATCCTTGCACAAGGTTGGTGTTGTGATCTCTCAAAGGGAAAATGTCCTTTGATAATCACAAACAAATTTCTTTCTTTGCTGTGACTTGTGAAAGTGTAAATCTGTCATCAAATGTTAATCAAAATTGCTATGGACGAGGAATTTAGTTAAAAAAAATATCTTGATTAACTTTGAACAATACCAATTGTTGCCATTTACATATTCCTATAAAATCTATTTATTTTTCCAAATTTTGTTTAAAATCTTATATGATGATTGCCTCTTGTCTGTAAAGAATGATATAAAATTGTTTTTATTAATCCTTTATGCTTGATTTCATCCTTTCAAGAGGTTGGTGTTGTGATATCTCAAAAAGATAACGTCCCTTAATTATCACAAATAAATTTTCTTCTTTGTTATGACTTGTGAGAGGTAAATCTATCATCAAATGTATATTTTTGCCTGCAGGATATTGCAACTATTGATGTTTGAGTATGGAAAAGGGCTTTGCAACATAGGATGTGAAAGTTAGTTTTTTAGGGTGCTAGCAACTATTTTTTTTCTTATTTATAACATATTTTTTTATATAATCTATGAAGTTATCTTTCCAATAGTGGCTTAAGTTTACAGGTAAATGTTGTTTTCTTTGATTTTTGAGAAACCTATCTGTTGTTTCATTTTTAGTGGTTTATGTTAGAAACCTTTGAACTTTGTGTTAGAGTGAGGGATTGTATATTAAAAATGGTTATTTATTATATGATATTTTAACATTATGAAGGTTTCAGTGAAATGTTATCCCCTCCTATATTGCTATAATTGTCATAGGCTTGCTAAAGCTAAACATTTGTAGTTTTTTTCTTTTCTCTTGGTTTCTTTTTCTGACATAATAGTTTTTGTATTGAATGATGATACGTTAGGCAAATCATGTCTTGCAAGGTCTATATTTATGCTATCCTCCATGATTAACCTAAAACTATTTATTATATTAGGATGATAGACTGTGAAATTTATTATCACTTGTTGTTTGTGTTTAAGTCATCATCGTTAATTTATTATTGTAGTTAAATATTATATATAGTTTGAATATAAAATATTTTTTTATATATTGATGTCATATTAATCATAATAATAATAACGATATTTACTTCTTCTTTTTGAGACATTTATTAGATGTATAGTGGATGCTCTTTTTTGAATATTTATCATGTGTATATGTTATCACACTGTTTAAAAATATTGTATTTGGAATTCTTTTAAAACATAATCAAGTATTATTTTAATTCATAATCATTGATTATGCTTAATTTAGATTTCTTTAAAAAATAATCAATTTTCATATATTTATAAATTAAAATTATAATTGAAATTTGTATTTTTTATATATACTATAATCACTGATGTGTAATTTTCATAAAAGTCAAATATAATGAAATATTTGATTATACATAATAATGTATTATTTCAATTAATTGTTATGATTAGATTCAATTTTAATAAATCTTTTAAATTAAATCTATAGATTCTCTATATAAACTAAATAAATGTCTTTTAAATGTGAAATATATCTTTTAGATATATATTTTAAAAAGTTAGAAATAATCAAATATTTGATTAAGCTTGGCATATTTTTCAACTTTGTTTTCATTAATTACAATCAATTTTAAACATTCTTTAATTAAATTTGAAAATTATAATTCATTGTGATTTGTAATTTATATATATATATATATATATATATATATATATTATAATCAATTTGTAATTTTTATAAAAATAAAATATAATCAATTATTTAATTAAATTAAGAAATATGTTATACCGTGCAAATTTAATATTTGATGTCATATTAATTAAAATAATAGTGATTATATTTACAATTTTTTTGAAATATTTATTAAAAATATAATATATGTTCTATTCTAGATATTTATTACATATATAATAAATGAACATACAATTTAAGAACATTACATATAGAATTTTTTAAAATCATGATCAAATATTGTTCCAAATAATAGTCATGTACTATAGTCAGTTTATATGTATTTTTCAAAATGAAAATATTGTTGAACAAAATAATTATCTTATCAATATAAAATATATTTATCAAAGTTTATTTTTATTTTATGAAGGAAATATTCATTGCAATCAACCCATATATAATTACTGATTTGCATTTATCTTAATAAATTAATATAACATTACAATATTATGATAATTTTATCAATTAATAATAATTTAAAAAAATATAATATCTGTTATTATTTAAGTTGAACATAATTATGTGAATTTTATAATTGTTCAAATAATATAAATATAATGATAAATTTTAAATTAATTGTTTGAATATTTTATAATTTAAATTTTAAAAATTTAAATAAATCCATGTATCGAGTTAAAAGTTAGTTATCTTATATTTGATAGAATAATTTAAATTAGGTCGAATTATACATCAGTCTTAATTAAATTCCGGAAGGGCACTTAAATACATATATTTATGATTTGTGATTTGGTCAAACTTGGACGCAGCCCATCCGCGCTTTGTCACTTCATTCGTCGGTTGAACATCTGCTGCTGAAAACAAAAATGTGGTCCCCAGGGTTACTTATACTACGTTGAATGGGGGAAAATGATATATATATTTTTTATTTGAGAGTTTTAATTATAATTAAAAAAATATTTCAAATTTCTTATCAATTTTTTAAAGTCTTCATTCTTTCTTAAATACTTATTATATTGTGTCATTTTAATTTCAAATTTTAAAATTTTGAATTTTTTTAAATATTTAAATAAAGGAAAGAGACTTTTCTCCATTTTCTTTCTGTTTATTCTCTATTACCTTTTTCTTTTCCTTTAACTTCGAAACATATCAATGCAATATTTGAAAAGGAGAGAATGAAATCAAAGAAGAGAACACAATGTTATGTGGTATTCTCTTCCTTGTTTGACTTGGATGTTTTAATTAAAGAAGGGGAAAAATGAATAATTATGATTAATTCTTTAAAAAATTTTAAAATTCTTTATTATTAACTACTTTGTATTTTTATAAATTTAATTTTTTTAAATATTTAAATAAAAATTATAATTTTACCATTCATTTCCATTTTTTTTCTTCCTATCAAATCTCTACCATTTTCTTACTTTCTCTTCCCTCCCCTTCCAAACATCGAAATATATTATAAGAAAAAAGGCAAAAGGAAAAAGCCATCAAGTGATTGAGATACTTCTTACCCTCACAATTTTTCTTATTTTGGGAGTCTGGCTCGTGTTCAACACAACTACTTACATGTTTTACCAAATCAACCATATTTGTCAACAATTTTATTGGAAAACCAGATATAGAAGCAACACTAGAGGGAGCGCCTGTTTAAAGAAGAAATTCATCAAAATTTATGATTCTGTTTGTTTTGATGGAAATTTTTCTATAAAATATAGTTATATAATATTAAGATTGAAAAATACTTTATTTATTTAATTTAAATATGATAATTTTTTAAAAAATATACTTCTTCTATTTTAAAAAGAAATTTACTTTCTTTCATTACCTTTCTTTAAGCATTTTTTTTAACTATTAATATAAATAATATTATACTTATTTATTAATATATATATATATATAAATAATATTTTTTATAAAAAATATTTTTCGATAATATAAACGAAACTACAAATTCAAATAATTGGAAAATTGGGAAGCATTGGCAATCGAAACCTTATGCAGGTGGGCTTGCTTCTAGCGAAGGAGAAGCCCTTGAATCTTTCCTGTTGGGCTTCCGCGTTGTCCTCGTTCACTCAATTATGAGCCGTGAGGGCCCGGTCTTTGGGGTGGTTGTACCAAAGGAGTGAGGTTCGGTTGGATTCAAATAACATTTTGTCAGTGTTTTAATTCAAGTCAACACATTAATTATTTGTTAAGTTTCCTCTTCCAATATGGAAAAAAAATATTAGAACCAAAAAACATACAATTTCTGGAAATCATTACAGTGGATTGCATATAAACAGACATGACTCCATTGTAATTTTTTAAATTTTGATTGTGGAAATGAGTTGAGAGTCCAGAATCTTGTAAAACTGTTATTACCTTGTTGTATAATCTGCTTGACAAACAAGAAAATGAGAGCAAAAGAAAACGAAACGAAGAAAACAAGGCAATGCTTGACTCAATTTTTTTACAATTCCTTCCACTTATCCCATTTTGAAGTTTAAATTTTACTGTACACAAAGCCCATGAAGCATATACATTACAGAGATCCTTTTTTCTTTCTCACAGAGATGAATAGAATAAATTTAATGAATATATATATAGATCCTATGCGGAGTACTTTATTAACAAGTACCATAATATAAACACTCATATGGAAGTCGCTGATACGTGGCTGATGAAATTTCTTTTGAGGAATCCATGGATGGGTGCAGCAATCCGCTTTGGTTTTTGGAGCCAAAATCAGTGATTGAAGCAGTGAAAGATACTGAATAAAGTCCAGTAGGTCTGATTCCTGGCAATTCCATGAGAGGCTCATTCGGGCTCTGAAAAATGTGCAACACTTTCCTCATCTTTGGCCTCAACAATGAATCCGGATGCAAACACGCCAATCCAACCATCAGTGCTCTTTTAGCTTCTTCCTCATCAAACTTATTCCCAAGTGATTTGTCGACACAATCCACCAATGCATTTTTAGAATGAAAATTCCACACATCGTCCACCAGACTATTGTCTTCCAAAAGTCCCTTTGATCTTCTGCCACACACCACTTCAAGAACCACAATTCCAAAGCTGTATACATCTGATTCTGGTGTGGCTTTTCCTGTGTAGCCTACTTCTGGGGCCAAGTATCCTGGAGTACCAGCTACTCTTGTAATTACTGAATCCTCATTTTGGAGCAATCTGGCAAGGCCGAAATCGCCCAGACGAGCATTGTAATCACAATCCAACATCACGTTGTTAGGCTTGACGTCTCTGTGGACAACTGGGCTGCCGCACTCTTCGTGAAGGTAAAGCAATGCGGATGCCAATCCTGTTAGTATCTTGTGCCTTGTTTGCCAGTCTAGAGTATCCTTACCTATGAAGCGATCCAGGCTTCCATTTTGCATGTACTCATAGACCAAGAGAAGATGTGAACCCTCATGGCACCAGCCTTGGAGCTGCACCAAGTTTTTGTGCCTCAGCCTTCCTATGGTACATATTTCAGCAAAATATTCTCTCTCACCTGATGTCCAAAATCAGAGAACAAGAAAAACGTATAAAAGGTCAACAAAATAACATATCCAAAGCCTTGAAATGTGTGAAGGAGGTGTGAAGAATTAGTACATGGATTTAGTACTGCTGCATACCTTCCTTGGAGGTAGCTGTAATCATCTTCACCGCCGCGGTTTTTGGAGGATTTAATATGTTGCCTTTATAAACACAACCAAATCCACCTCTGCCCACTAGGTTTTCAACGCTGAATTTGCTGGTGGCCTCTGAAAGTTGCCTGTAAGTGAACATCTTGGGAATATCTGCAGCATTTCTTGATAGGCTTTCAATATCCTCCTTCCTGTTAACTCTCTCATCTGCTTTCCTCAAAGCTTCCCAAAGAAATGGAACCGAGCTTATTGAAAGCACAAGTAAAATGGGAATTACAATTATCAAGATGGTCATGATTCTATCATCGGATTTAACAGAAAGCAGGGACAATGGAATTGATGTAAACATCCAATTGAGGATTTTATGACTTTGAGGGAAAGCATCTCCTGTGGAGGCTGTGAAACCAACATAAATGGAACTTGGAAGAACATTTGAAAGAGTGATTGAATGGTTAAGAACGCTTTTCAAGCTGGAACCAGAGTACCCGACAGACAGACGGAGCATGTTAAAACCATCGTAGACTATTTGAACATGAATGTCTCTTCCACTCTTGAGGTCAATTCCTGTGTCACTGAGACTCTGACTAGCGACTGGATTTATGATGCTGGTGGTGTCAATTCCAACATGGTTTGCATCTGGATCGAACTCGTTCATGAAAGTGTCCAGCTCCACTGCCATTTGTTGGTATAACCCATCTACATGACACCATTTTACGGTTAATTATACTTGTAATTAACTTCCTCTGAATTTTTTTTTTCAATGCCAAATTGAATATGATAGTAGCATTATTCTGTAAATCTATAGTTTTACCTTGTGTAGATCGACTAAAAAGGCCAAGGTATGAGCCGTAGCTATCCTCTGGTGAGGGACTATTATCTGACGCAAAAACAAAGGTCATTCCATCACCAGATCTTGTTGAATTTGAGAAAGGAGTAATCCTAACAGTGAAAGTGGTAGTAATATATGCTGGCCAAGCAAGTACAGGCTGAGAATACAAAACCCGCCCTATCTTGTTTGCACTGGAAGATGGTAAACTAGAATTGCTTTGTTGTTGTGGCTCTGGTGTAAGACTCAGATACCCATCTCTTGCAGTGACGGAGCCCGTGCAGAGAAGTTCACTATTGCTGCAACTCTCAGAGCTAAACGAAGCAAAAGAGAAGGCGTTAGGGTTGATCAAAGTGCTTGAACAAGTACGGATAACAAGGGCAGAGAGGAACCAAAGCTTAAACATGATTTTGATAATGCAGATGACGGCTAATACGAGGAACAGAAGCCATATTCTGTGTCTCTATATAGGGATCAACGAAGTTTTCAAGTTTTGAATGTTGTGTTGTTGTTGGTGATCTCCCATTTGATCTAAGTTTTGTTTGCCTATAGGCTATGTAGGACACAGATTAACATGTAAGCACTAAAATGCGAATTCTCGTCTTTCTTATGTAGGTAGGTAGGTATGTGCCGTTAAGGGACGACGATAAAAACAAAGAAAATCAGTTTCAATGAGAGTAACTGTTCTACCTTACGGGCACCAATTTGCAAATACAGCAGCGCTTTCTCTCAGGCCCTATATGAATGATGGGCTGGCGGCTAATTTTCGTTTGTACCCTTTGTTGCAAGCTCACATAGATACAGGGCCAATATCAATACGAAGTTGTGGAGAAAAGACTCGGAGATGAATACATTATTCTGTATAACTTAAATGTTCGCGTGATTGTAAGGTAAGGTGTTCATGGTGTAAGGATTGTGGAATAGCATGGTATAGAATAGAATATGTATAACATATAATATTTTGATTCGATGCGTCATTATATGACAAATATAATTGTATTTATATATATATTTTTGCAGAAGAAAACTATATAATATTACAAATTTTTATTTAAATAAAATTATTCTTTTATATATATGTATATATATGATGTGATAATAATGCTTGGCAAATTAAGTGGTAGTGATTGGATGTGGCAATAATTGATGATATATCATGATCCAATTTCGATCGTAATCAACATAGAATCCATTTATCCGGTTTTCATCACCATAATCTATTTACACTTATCAAATATATGCTATAGATAACAAAATTGATTATAAGCAACAGGAGTGTAACATTTGTCAAATTAGTTCCACAATTTAAGATAAGTTATGCCTATTTACACTCTCTTGTTATGTATGAGGATAAATCGGTTTAACTAATCCTATGAGCAAAATAATTTCTTCCTTATGTATCCATTTCTACAATCCAAGGCTTAAAAATACATCTATTTACAGCAAGAATATCATATTATTGCCCTAATCATGCCAAGGGAAAATTTATAAGTTTTATCCTTATTATGGTGGTAGTGAAGGCACTTTGATTTAGGGATCTACAATATTAAATATGGAGAGATAAGCTTGAGACTTAGTGAATAAACATTTTATAATGAGAGATCACAATATCAAATAAATTATATCAGTTAGATTTATTTGCTCTTGCACATACTTATCCTTGGCACAAATTTTAAATTAAATTATTGGTGATGGTAATAATATTAAATACAATATAAGAACATAGCCTTATGTCTCACTCAATATCAAGGATAATAATTGAATTGACAGGATAAAAATACATCAAGTGATAAGGTGAATTAGTGTATTAATAAATTAAAAAGTTAAGCTTTAAAAATAACTTGCTTATTAGTTTGCTTTTTTAAAATCCCCTAAAGAGCAACTAAGAAATGAGTATGAAAGATCAAGTAAATAATGAGTAAATATAAGCAATAAAATGCATGAAATAAAAGAGTAAAGAAAAAAAAAGATAGCATCAATGTATAATGGTTTGATGATCTAAAGGAAAAAAATATTCCTTTAAGTTTACTCCACTCTCCTTAAATCAAATCCAATTTTAATGGTTATCTATTAAAACCTTTTCTTTTACACTGCCCTTTTATACTTTCCCACTTAATGTTTCAAAAACTCAAGCAATCTCACCTTAAAATACTTGAAGATTTCCTTCTTACAATTTAGTTACAAAGTATTTATAAGTGTTTTTTTCACACTTTATCTTAACTAGTAAACTTTAATTTGATAAGTAAGGTTTATCTCTTAAAGGGATTATAAGGTTTGTTTACTCTGATAGTTTAGATTTGTCAATTTAAACACAATAAATAAGACTTAAAAATATAGAAGGAATTTAGAAAAAAAATTCTAAAAAATAAGGAGATGCTCGTGTGTCTTACCAATGAAATATAGGCATCTATTTATAGCCAAAAGAGTGAGAACTAGCCATTGAGAAAGTACATATTCCAATGATTAACCTTAGACTAAAAAAATTTGCTCTCTATCTTCAAGTCTTTTAGTTAGTTTATTTTTTTTAGAAAGTTAAGATCTTGTCACTATCAAAGTTAGTTTTAATGTGGAGAGCTTGCTATTTCCTTTACTAGCTTCACATGACACTTTTATCATGTAATATGAAAGTATAATTAACTTGCTTTTCTCTAAAAACTTTGAATTTCTTCAAGTTCATGTAATATGAAAGTACAATTAACTTGCTTTTCTCTAAAAACTTTGAATTTCTTCAAGTGCTATTACTTTCAAGTATATTATTTCGCTTACTTTCTTTAATTTGATCGCATTTGGGAGTTCATATATTGAGTTAGCATAAGTTGTCATCTATAAAAAGCAACATGTAAAAAATTAAAATTCTATTGAAATAGTACAATGCACATAGATAATAAAAGAGCAACCGAATCTTATTAATTATTTTTAACATTTTAACAATTTAAACACTTAATACATCATCAATATGGAAAGTAGTTACAAGTATAATTTGATTCCATTTCAATTTAAGAAATAAAATATGTTCAATCAATTAAGAACTTAATTGAGTATACATAGAGTAGTAAGAGCAATTAGACAGTAATGAGTAACCAATAAACAGAAGTGGTTTCTAACTTATAACAATATTGTGCAATGCATTTAAAACCTTATTTATGAATATTATAAGTCATCCAATTAATTCTAAATCATCATCAACATTAGATAATTATTTTAAGTTGAAATTAGAGGTGCCACATTTCACAATATACCTTTTTCTAATGATGATACTTATACAAAGATATTTTTATGAAAACAAGGCAAGGAAGCAACCTATCAATAAAATTTAACAATTATTATAGCAAAAAAAATAAGTTTCCTAAAATAGTACTAGTTAGCATAGCATATTTGTGTCATTTTAACCTTTATAGCAAAACAACTAGTATCAAAGCCGAAAGACTAATAACAGAGCAACCTAATGATATTTCTACGTTATATCAATGCATCTTGCTTTTTTATTTTACTATTTCTTGTTTTTTGCATACTTTACTTGTTTTTAGCTATTGCTTACCAAATTAATTACCATAATTAATTACTCTATTTTTCTCCCCCTTCATTGTCAAAAAGCATGAAATAACAGCAATTGGCTTCTACTTAATCAAGTATCAAAGCATAAAAAACAAGGTCATGTGCTGTGATAAACAAACAACAAGTTTACAAAGGATGAAAAATCAACAATCATTAAAAACAAGCTAATAGGTCAATGAAAAAATAAGGTTCCCTCGAATTAATGCTCATTTAATAACTTTTGAAAGTAGTTAATACAAACGAATAATGGCAGGTGTAGATCATATAGGCAAAGGGAACATATCATAATAATAAATACCAAGGGATTAGCATTAATTCAAGTAATAGTTTCCTAAAAATAAGTAGTCGAAAACGGTAAGTCAAATGTAGTAAGCACATACTAAAAAATGTTATTATAGTGCATATGATAATCATAAATGCATTCTAGACATGGTAAGTCCTAAAAGATAGCATAATCAATCTGAAAAACATGAAACACACTAAAAGTAGTGAGAATAACATGTAACAATATATCCTCAAACAAAAATCTAAATACAACATCACCTAATTAATAACTATATGTACTTAGAACTTGTATAGTTGCTTGAAAACATGACAGAGCATTCTTAAGCAAATCATCCTTTTTCTTTTTCAAATCTCCAACAACATCTTAGAAGGCAATGAATTTCTCTTCAAAGCACTTTATTCTTGTGAGTTCTTCTCAAAGCAAATGTACTTGAAGTTATAATACTCCATTTCATCTACTTTTCCTTAATTATTCAAGTAAAACTTTCATTTCAAATTCATTTAAATAATCAATTACTATTTATAGAAAATTTTATCCCATATTCCTTTATGTTAACTTATTATTTTTACAAAAATATTTTAAATTTTCAAAGAGTTGTAATATTTTTGCATTTTCACCATGAGGTCACTTATTTTGCTTTAAGATTTGTGTTTTTTATTTGAATTTTTTATTTTGAAATTTGAAAAACTAATGATTTAATAGTAAAAATTCTCAATCACTTGGAGGTTAAACTTGTTAGGAAAAATATCTGTTCTCCAAATATATAAGTATTAGATAATTAAATTAATTAAAATATTACAATAAAGCACGTAAATAATTGAATGTGGATAACCTTTAAACTTTTGGAAAAAAATCATAGATGAAAAAAAGATCTACTATATCATAAAAAAATTACTAGATAACGTGTATGAAAGTTTTTAACCATAATCTCACAACTTCCTTGCCATTACCCTTATATATCTTTTAAATTTCTATAAGGGTTATGTAGGGTTCTCACATAACCAATATAACCCATATACATACTTGTATCATATTTTTCTCTTGCCTCAAACCTTTAATCAATAAAAATATTCATAATCAAGAAATACTTATTTGACAAGAAATCTTAATTTTACTCTTAACACAAATACCTAATTTGAATATAAGAATAACTCAATTCTATTATTTTTATCAATCTTCATGTTACATCTAATGTTAAATAAGACTAATTACAAGATGCCAACCACAAAATTCCTTTATTATTGTAATTTTTTTTCAAATTATAGTGATTATCTCCTTATCAAGTAACTCCACCTCAATCAAGTGTTACAAATTTCATTAGAGTCTATCCAAAATCTCCACATCCACAGATTTCTCACATCATTTACAGGAACACCAAATCTTGAAAACACTTTCTTGAGTCATTATAATCTTTGTAAATTATCATCATCATCACCATCAACTTTATGCATTATTTTTATCTTACACATGAAATCGAATCAAATTCTTACTTTCTCATAATAATACTCTCCCATAGGATCAAATCTATTTTAATACTAGTTATTGAGAAAAATGTCCAGACATAAAAACATCATACAATCAAATTAATTAAAATATTATGATAAAGTATATGAACAATTTAATGTGAAAAGTTTCAAACTTAAAGAAAAAAAATATATAAGTAAGGAAAGATCTACTATGATTAAAAAATTATAGGATAATATGGTTGAAGTTTCTCAACCATAACCTTATAACTTCCTAACTATTATTATTATTATTATTATTATTATCTCTCTCTTAAACCTTCAACCAGGATAATACATTTAGTTAGATTTTATAATGTATTTATTACAACATATCTACATCAACAAACATATATTGATTAATTGATTTATTTACGCAATTTCGAGTTTTAAATATAAATTATTTAACTTTACAACTATACTAAAAAGTACATAAATTTTTTTAACTTTTTATTTATCAGGATTCAGATTTGACGGAGAGGAAAACAAAGCAAGCAAGACTTCTGTAATTAAGGGCTTTAACTGTGATTGGAACCGGATGTTCATTTGTAGCGTACGATGGCAAACTTTACCTTTGAGATGTAAGGCTTTTAAAATTTCCTCATTTATAATATTGCTACTATTTTTTTTAATAACTAAATCAAACATCAATCATTGTTGAGTATATGTTGTTTCAATTATTTTATTAGAAGCAACTAATTTCATATTTTTATGTATTTGATTGCATATTTCGATTTTAATTCATAAAAATTACATATTAATAAGTAATTAAAATTATAAGTTAACAATAATGATCTATTACTATAACAACAACAATTGATATTGAAAAAAAAATTTATAGTTAAACTTAATATATAATAAAAAAATTTTATATACCCTTATGGTTTTTAGAAAAAGATTATAGGAATTTTTTGCATTTTAAGTTATTAAACCTTTTAATTTTATATAACAATTAAAAATTTTACAAACATTTTTTCATGTATTTTTATGTGAATTTTCATAACTTACGTAATTTTAAAATTTTTAATTTCTTATGAGATAAAAATTTTGAAAATTTTATAAAAATTTTATTCGGATATTTTTTATGTATTAATTTTTATCATAGTTGTAATTTTTATATATTAATAAATTTTTACGTATTAAAGAATTAAAAAATTTTAGATTAAAAATATGAAATTGTATAAATAATATTATATATATATTATAAAAAACACATTATATTAATTTATATTAATAAATTTTTATTAATATGCATTTTAATTTATCATTTAATAATAGTTACATGGAAGTTAATTAACAGGGTCTCTTTCTGATAGTATCGTCCCTCAGCTGGAATTGATAACGGAAAGCTACTCTGCCACGATAAACTGTTGTAGCGTTTCATGACGAAGGGCAGATACACCTTATTAGCTTTCCATTTTTTGTAATTTGAAAATTTCTTTCCCCTTATTTTCATTCTTCTAGAGTGATAGACTAATGTTTTTCTACACGAATTGATACAGTTGATTCAATTGGTCAGATCAACATTCAAATTTAAAAATGTATCGAACAAATTCATAAATTTATTTTGAGTAAAAATTTAGATTGATCTAGTGTTAGTAAATATCTGGTTGAATCTGTTACTTGATTACCTAATTAATCAGTTGACTCGTTTCATTCATTCATTCATTTATTATTATTATTATTATTATTATTATTATTATTATTATTATTATTATTATTATTATTATAAAGGCCAATCTAAAAGTTTAATATAATTATTATTATATTTATTTTATATTAAAGAATATATGAGAGGTAGTTTTCATATTTTCTTAAATTTTAAAGGCGGCAACTTTATTATTTATTTATTATAATATGAATTAATATTATATTTATTTTATATTAAAATATATATTATAAATAATATTTTGCTAGTATATTTAAAGTTAAATATACTAAAATACAAAATCTTAATAAATAATAACATTACAATTTGAATATAAGGCATTGTGCTTTAACTTTGAAAATTTTTGATATCATTTTCTTATAAAAATGAAATTTTTGTAATCTAAATTTCATTTAAACTAAAGTTATGTTGAATGATTATTATAATTATAATTATAATAAAATTAATATTTATTTGTGTTTTGTCATTGTTTTTTACAAATATAATATATGATTTATTATATATAAAAATGATAAAATATAATAGTTAGTTCAATTATGCAATTTAATTAATTGAATTAGTTCAATCTTGATTCATTTGTCTTATCAGTTTGATGATCAGGATGAATAATAAAATATTGTATAGATGTAATAGATATATGTACAAAATAAGATTTAAGGTTTTTTTTATCCGTAATAGAATTAACAAAAGTTATTTTATTCATTTTTTAATTTAATAAAAAAAAAAGAAAGGATACATGTCTAAACTTTGAAAATATTTTTAATTCTATTGTAATATAAATATTTCAATATCATCTCTATTTGTATTTAAATAAATAAAATAATTTAATATATTATGATTGCATAGTCATTAAAACAAGAAATAATTATTCTAATAATTAAAGATGCTTACTATATAATATTTCTAAATCTTCAAATTTTAAAATTATTAAATTATAATTATTTATTTTTAATAAATATAATTAAATAATTTCAATATAATAAACATATCTTCCCACTACTTAATATAAATTAAATATAGATAAAAGTAATGTCATCGTAGCATTGGAGATGCTATCACAACTTTCACGGTCACACGCTCTTGGCAGACAAAACCAACGACAGTAGAAACCGAGGACTTGCATGGGCTCTGCATCCGACGTTCGTGGCCAGCTTAGTCATCAGCCTTTTTACTATTAATGGGTAAATGAGTAGATTAATAATTTGTAAAAGATTACGTTATATTATTGATATATTAATATATTATTAAATTTAATTATATTTTAAATTTATTTTTAAATCAAATTTCATATATTATTTAATAATATATTAATAATATACTGTAGTACTTCTTTAAAATTTTAGAAAATCCGTTCAATCACAGTCATATATAATTTTTTCTTTGGTAAACATCACAATCATATATTTTTACCTTAAGCTCAGTTTACTTTAATGAAAAATGATTTTTATAAAATTTATTTATAAATAAGAAATTTATATTTATTATATAATTTATCATCAAAAAATTATGTATAAAGTTATGACATTAAAAAATATTTTTTTATTTAAAATAAAATTTTAATTTTTAATAAAATATTTATATTTAATATTAAATAAATAATATATTTTTTATTATTTTTGTATTTTATAATTATAAATACAGGAGAATTAATACCCCGAAAGGACACAGACCTTATCCTCAGTTGGCAGATACCACTCTTACATTATAGTTACGTGAAATTGATATCATGGAAGACAATTTCCATGGAAGAATTAATAGAACACCCAGTCAAAAAAGAAAAAAAAAAATAGGGTCACTTATCTTGGAGTCCAAATCAAAGCTTGAATTGTCTCACTTGCATCATTTTCGTAGGCATGCTTTACTGTTGCAGAAAAATTATTAATTTCAGCTTTAAAATTATATAGTACTGATAAAATAATTTTTAAATTATATAAAATTATAATTTAAATAATAATATATATAATTTTATTGATAAATAATATAATTTAAAAATAAATTATATATTTTAATAATAAAATTATAATTTTATATAATTTAAAGATTATTTTTCTGTTCCTTTATAATTTTGCAGATGATATTAGTAATTTTATCTATATATTTTATACTTTTTGTTTTTGCACAAAGTTTCATTTCATTTTAATTAATATGAAAAATTATCTTTAAAATAGGGCCACTAAAATGTACAAATGTGCTTGATACTATGTGTGTTTGGTTAATAATAATAATAATAATAATAATAATAATAATAATAATAATAATAATAATAATAATAATAATAATAATAATAATAATAATATGAAATAGTAGAAAATGGGAATACAAAATTGAAAATAGCTAATTAGATGTGGGATAACTCTAAACCACCTGAAAGATTACACCCGATCATAGGAACTCAAATATATGGTCATGTACCAACCATATAAATATATATTTCAAAATTTATGAACAACTATCAAAATATTGATAAATTCATGCCAAATTAAATGGAGAGAAAGCACGTACACATAAAATCCAAAAGATTAATAACATGCATAAATACACACACATATGTATATATATGTACAGAAAATGTCAAATCAAATTATATATATACAGAACATCAAACCAAACATATATACAAAATGGATTTCAATTTATAACATATAGAAGCATTAGAATATATATATATATATATATATATATATATATATATATATATATATATATATATATAATATAATATAAAACAATTTTTTATATATATTCCAAAAGCCAAAACAGTATTCATATTCAAATTTTCTCTTCAATAAAATCATACAAAAATAATTGTTAATAAAAATTAAATTAAAATCGTAATTAATTAAATTAAAGTTTTAATTTGATATAACATGCTTTGATACCATAAGTAAAAAATTTTAATATTTAACAAGATCTTTATATCAAATCTAAATCACAAATTTTGATGAACTAAAACTAAAAGAGAATTTAGGATTACGTACCTCTTAATTTGCTTCAATAATCTTTTAAATAAATTATTAGTATAAAAATAGTCACTAAAAAATTTAGGCCTTCCTTTCCTTCAAATTCAACGGCAGATGACTATTCTAATGAGGTAAGTTATTAACAACCTCTTGGATAGAGAAGAGATTTAACCTTATATTAATAAATTATAATTAAGTCCATCTATCATGGGCTCAATAAAAGGCTCTACACTTTGCCTTGATAGGGTCCATCACATTCTGAATAAAATAATATACTTAAAAGGTACTAAAAGGTAAATTAAAACTCATAGATTATTTTATAATAATTTAGGTTATAAAATTAAATTATGTATATTAATATGATTTTAGTAAAAATAAAAAATTCAATTAATGGGAGCTTAAAATAATAAAAAAATTCTTACATCAATTCCCTGCTTTGAAATTCAATGTATAGAATTTTCGAAACATAAATTCGGGTGAAATAGCAGGGTTGTATTTTATTAGGACAGGGCACAAATACAATGTCACGATAAGAGAATAAATAAATACCAACATTGCATTGTGTTATACCACCCCATTAGCATTTTTATTTTTGTTCAATTTATTCAAACTTGTAACAGTAAAGCGTATGTGTTTCAACAAACTAGCATGGAAATAGACACACTGGTCCATATGCGTTATCCTTCTAGCTCGTTTGGTAGTGGGGTGTTCTCGCCGGCGACCACCATTCAGTCCCGACGCTCATACTTCCGAGCCCAAATGTGTTTCCCGTTAACTCGAAACTTGGCAATGCGTTTCCCATTCAGAATATTGTCTAACGTTCTCACAGAATCAAGAAGCATTATAGCAAACAAAGGCTGCCCATTAGCATCTTCATGTCCCATACACAGAGCCTTCACAGAATTCTTCCCATATAAGTCGATGAAATGTTTGGCCACCTCCTTTTCCGACACGGGAAATCCTCTAGAAAACGTCAAGAACATGGTCTTGTCATCGTCTGTTACATCATCCGATGGCCGCTTTTGATCCCACAGCCTCTTATCCATCAAATCCAGGTCCAGGTGCTTAGACGGTACGTTGAAAGCCCCGAAGATTGGGTGTGGGAATCCATGCACAGCTAGAGGCCTGAAGGAATTCATCTGATCTGAAAACCCGCTGCCAGTGTTTCCAGTGTTGCTACTTAAAACATGCAAGATGTCAATGAAAATTCGAGAGCAAATGTTGTTAAGGATGCTTTTGATACCAGTTATGGCGGTGCAGCGATAGAGATTTAAAAGCTGAAGTGAGATATCCTTCTGCGTCAAGGTGGTGGTTAGAGGTAAGCCCCTCATGGTTGGGATTTGAGGGCTTTCTTCCTCCAAGATATTCAGGCAAGAAGTGGCTTCATTGGCAAGAGCGTGGATCAGTGGGTTAGATAAATTAACCATTCTAGAGATGATGTTAGGGTATCCGACGTTTTCGAGCCAGAGCCATAGGGCCATTATCAAGAGGGATTGAGCTTGAGTTCGGCCTAACTTTAAGGTCAAGATGGTGAACAGCTGGCGATCTGTGCTGTGAAACTGGCTGAGTTCTTCAAATGAAATTGGGGCCATTTGTGGTAGAAGCGAGGATTGGGATGTTGAGGGATGGGTTAGAAAGAAATTTTTTCTCTCTTCATAAACACCAAAGTGATCATTGCCTTTGTCTTGTGTACACAGACATCTGAAAATCGCCTGCTCAAGTCGCACATCTCCCTTTTTGTTTTTGGGAGAAACAATCAAGACTTCTTATGTTTCTGATGGAAACCATTGAATATGATTATAAAATATTAAGGTGGTAGAAAATTGATATATATTTAATATTAAATATAAAAAATTTAATAAAAATAATTTTTATTATCATAATTTTAGTATCATTTTTTATTATAAATTATAAATGTATAAATTATAAATTTATATAGTATTTTTTTATGTATAAAAATAAATTTTTTTTACCAAAAAATATCTTTAGGAAAAAAACACATCTTTAATTTTAAAGAAATTTACTATAAGTAAAAGCTAAGCATAATGATATCACATGTTTTATTAAAGTACATAAATTTTAATTTTATATGTAGAATAAAAGTGAAAGATAAGATGTGAAATACAAATACTTAATATTTATCGGTGTACTGTCTCAAACCCACACAGTGATAATAAACTAAGGGTAATATTATGGAAGTTTCACCTAGATGATAAATATTTTCATCATTAAATTATTTTCTTAATATTAAAATAATTACATTAAAATTAAAAATATAAATTTAATATACTGAAATCAATTTAATAATAGATATATTCAATCTTTTAATAGATGAAGTTCTACGTAATATTAGCCTAAAAATAAACTTTCCCTAAATTAATATTATTTAAGCATTGATTTGATGGGTTTTGATTATATTAATCATATAATGAGTGAAAATAAATAAATTAAAATAAGTATAATTAATGTTATTAAATCCAAATTACAGAGAAGTTTCATGATTTACATGTGAGACCCCTTTAATTAATGCTCTAAATTAATATGGTTTTTAATCAACTTGCTTTACCTTGAAATTGCATGGCCAATTAAAGCCTGATTTTTTAATGGCATCCAAGACATCGGGTTCCCCTTGTAAGTTAATGAAACGTTGGATTTCCGCGCCACGCATTGCCGTTTCGCGCTTACGTTTTAAGACAAACTCACATCCAACATCAATGGTATTTCTTCCTTATACTACGATTAGTTTATTGATTTTTTTCCTACTAACTCAGATAATTTTTTTTTTAATTTGAACAATTTTGTATGACTGGTTTCAAAATTCTTAATAATTGAATAAAACCCTTTTTTTATAAATGAAATAAGAAAATAATTTTTAACTAATATGAAATAATTAATAGAGAGGAAGCAGTGCGCAAACTACAAGTTGATAATGGGAAAACTACACCGAAATGGATACACTAAGGGTCCAACATTCAAAAATTTTTGGTTTACAAGAAAATAAATTCTAATCAATCAGAAAGTTATATTATTTTTTTAGGAAAGTAACTTCTCATTTTGAAAAATGAAATTTATTTTTCTTGTTACTCAATACATTTATATTTGAGTTCAAACTTTCTGCCTTCTCATCTTGTTATGCAATCTTGATTATGAGTACGAGTAGAATTTATTTTTATTTATTAAATATTTTCATAATAAATACTCTATTTCTATTTTTATAAAATTTATTTTTATTTATTAAAGTTCAGATACATATTTTTATTTAATATTTATTAGAATATTCTCCTTTTTTTCCTTGTGATAGATGTTCTATTATATAATATTTTATAATAATTAATTAAACTAATTATGTGAATTTATATATAAAATTTTGTAATACCTTTAATATATATTTATTATTGGAGACCAATCATCATTGGACTACTGCGCATCAAGAATGATAAAAAATTTATAATTTTTTTAAAAAAAATACATAAAATTATAATAATTTTAAAGTATATAATTTTAATTTACTTTAAATGAAATTAATTTTTCTTTGTATATCAAACACCAGAAAATATTTTTTTTATGGACCAAACAATAGAAAATCAATTCATTTTCATAAATGCATTTTCTTAAGAAAATATTTTCTACTGAGCACCAAGAATGATAAAAATTTTATAAATTCTTTTTAAAAAAAACATAAAATTATAATAATTTTAAAGTAAATAATTTTGATTTATGGAATTAATTTTTTTTATGTATCAAACACCAAAAAGTATTTTTTATTTTTACACTAAATAATAGAAAATCATTTTATTTTTCAGAAATACATTTTCTTAAGAAAATATTTTCTAAAAATTTCATTTTTTCCTAAACCAAATGGATCCTAAATAGAACAAGGATTACGTTTCATGACGAGGGGAGGTGGGGAAATTGCATACAATTTATTAGCTTTTCTATTTTTTTTAATAAATGAATCTAGGCAATCATTATCAACGGGAAAAATTATATTATGTGATTTCATCACATTCAATTAGTTTATTTGTTTGTATTTTTAAATATTACAATTTATCAATTTATATCATTTATTATTAACGCTTTATTCACTTAAATTTTTATTTAATTTTTAATTAAAAAATTTAAGTTAAGTGAAAATAGTCAAATCATATATAAATAAAGTAGAGTTTTTATATATTTTTATGAATTGATATTAATAATAGGATCAAAATATATTCGTCCTGTCTTGTAATTTTAATAATGCACTTTAAATGGAAAAAAGGTACTGCAATACATGACATGAGTAAAAAAAATTAATTAAAACTCTCAACATTTATGTTCATATAATCTATTATTAAAAATTTTGTAAAATATAAATCTAAGGAGATAAGATTAATATATTTTTTAATTCCAATTGAAAATTTTACATTTTAATTCACATAAATATAAAAATTATAATTTACTCATATGTGATTTCTTTTGAATTCATTTAACTTATTTTTATAAAATATTTTGACAAAAATCGAATAAAAAAATTTAGGTGAACAAAGTATTGATATTAAAAAATATAAGTGGACAAATTAAAACATTTGAAAACACATAGATTAAATGAAAATTAGCTAAACTACAGTGGATAAAGTATAATTTTCTCTTATCAATTTTATCATTATCAAATTGGATAAAATAATCTTCATTTGGACACTAATTAGAGGATGAAATTGAAAAATTAATATATTAAAAGAACAAAAATTGATCAAAAAACATTTTATGGAATGAACGTGAAAAAATAAATAAATTTAATAGAGGAAAGAGAAGTTTACTAAAAAAAACTACAATAACAGTCATAAGCCAAAAAAAGAATAAAAATAAAAGTAGACCACTAAATTGGTTTTAAAGAGATTGAGATTAATTACATCATTTTTTTTTGAATAATTTGTTTTACATCAATCAATTATAATTTCTAGAAAAAATTTGATATAACATCTATTTTTAAGGATGAATTTAATATAAAAAATTAAAAGCGTATTAGTGTATATATATAAATTTATATTTATATAATTTAAAATAAATTTAAAAAAAATCTTATTTAATATGTATACCTCAAGAATCAATTTAACAATTTACTCTAAAATCAATATGGTGATAACATCAAATTGATATGTTCAAGGGGTAGAAGGGTAGGAGACAAAGGACAATAAAAAAAATTAAAGGGAATAAAAAAGAAAGTGAATAAATAGTTATGCAATAATGAGATTTTTCTTCCCTTGTTCCAATATTTAAAATACTTTCTAAAATTCTTAAAAACAAAAAATAGTTAATAATTGAATGCTTGAAAGGGATTTGGAGGAATGATCATATGTATATATTTTTAATTATTAAGTGAGATAGATAATTAATTTGAGGATTAGAATATTAATAAATTTCTCTCCTCAATAAACATTATATTTAAAATTTGAATCTTTATTTAGATTTCATTTGTTTCACTTAAAAATATTTTTTATAAAATATAATTATAAAATATTAAAATAAAAATATTTTATTTATTTAATATTAAATATGAAATATTTGAGAAAAGTATCTTTTTTATTTTCAAAAAATTTATTTTTTTACTATAATATTTTTGAGGATTTTTTAATTATTAATGTAAATAACATTTTTTTTATTAATGTATGTAAATATCAATTTTTTATTAATATATATAAATAATATTTTTTAAAAAAATACTTCAAAAAAACGAAATCTTAATTTTATGCCTATTTAATTAAAATTCCGAAATTAGAGGGAATTTTGACGTTCATACTCTCTCTCTCTCTCTGCGTTCTTTCCATCCAACGATGGCATACACGACAAAACAGGCGAGAGTGAAAATCGAGAATTTGCATGGGATCTCCGTCTGACACAAAGACAAAATGGGAGTTCTTCATTGGCCACTTTAGTAAAAAATTAAGTTTGGAAAATCCATTCAATCCCAATCTCAAAATTTCCCCCTGATCTCAATAACAGATTCCACACTCTCTCGTTGTAGTTGTGTGAAATTGATATCAGGGGACACAATTTCTATGCAAGAATCAACGGAATGCCAAATTTTTCTCACCAATAAATTTGCTAATTTCTCGTATATTTATTTTCTTGCAACTTGGTAAAAGGAAAGCTTCTTTAAAACTAACATACACACATTAAGGATTTCATGTTATTCTGCAATTCAAAATCCTAATGTAACACAAAAAAACAAAAGAAAAAGAAAAAAAAAATCACATTTTGCCGTAATCTAAAACCAGAGATTTATTTAAATAGACAAGGAACAGGAGGGCCGGTATTCTTAGTAAGTTCCCTGCACATTTCGACATATAACAGACGGCTTCTTTTCAGCAACAGCAAATGTTATGTCCACTCCGTTCATCGTAATATTCGAACACATATTCTGTCCACAATTCAATGTGATTGCTTTCTCAGTAGCACTTGTTCCTCCAATATCACTGTAGATTTACTTGGCAAATGGCTGTATGGTTTTTGGTTAGTTACTTAGTTTAATTAGAATTGGTTAATTAATTTGTTATTAAGTTAATTTTGGTGAAAAGTTATTTTATAAATACTAATGATACCAGCATTTTTAATTAATTATTTATAAAAAATTAAATTATTCCTAATTAATTTTGATATTTTCAACTTTATCCTTTTTAAAAAAAATAGAGCACTCATATTAATTTTTAAAATAAAATTTAATAATTGAAAAAATTATATTAATTTAATTTTAAAAAATATTTAATATAAAATAAATTAAAATTTAATACTTTAAAATATTATTAAAATAAAAAAATACTCAAATAATTTATAAAATATACTTAAATTCTTATTTATCATTTTATATATAAATAGTTAATTATAAATAATTAATTTTATTAAATATTTTATTCATATAAGTAATATAAATAATTAATCAAATCAGATAATATAATCAATTATTAATTATTAATTAATTAAATTATCAACTAATGATTATTGTAATTAATTAATTATCAAATAAAATCTGTATATTATATTGCTCACTTTTACCCCGTCACCTTGCCTTTATATTAATAACACTTACAATTAATCTGGTGAAGAGAAAAAAGAATCAATTAACCTTCTGTCCTTTGTCGCCGTAAAACTGGTCGAGTATTATAGGATCACTTGTGTTGCTGAGTGTGACATGTTCAAATGAGATACTCCTAGCGTATCCTTTTCCTCCCTGCACAATAAAAATAATATTCGTTAATTACAGATTAATATTCAAATCTTGTCGTCCGCTCTACATTTCAAGAACTTAATAAATTTTCTATTTGGCTCACACTTTAAAGAATAAAATAAATTATTACAAAACGTTAATACAATTTTAAAATTAAAAATTTGATTAATAATAAATTATAAAAAAATTTAAATTTATAATTATTTATTCTCTTTATCTTGTCATCAATGATGCGATGATCAAATCAAAAGTGTATCTTGCAAAAGTCGGCTCCTTAAATTTTACACACATATATTACCACTTATTCTGGGTATCTTAATTTACCAATTTACCAAACATCTAATATTTATTAAAATCACCAAATCGTGCTTATATTTTTAAAAGCATTGATTACTCGAGGCTTTGACTTAAATGCTATTGATACGTTACAATGTTATGATTTATAATTTGTGTTAGTTTTTGGACGTATATAGCACTATTATTTTTTCTTTTTTCCTAGAAATACTATTTGCACCAACACAGGAGCCGATCTTCAATTTCGAAAATGCAACGTAACTTATTTACCATCCAATAATTGTAGGCCTATTTTACATTGGTCAATCACATGGCTATAAATGATTTGCTCCTTAAATTCGATTCATAGCGATGATTAAGATGTAATTATTAATATTTAATGGATATTTTTTATATTTAAATTATAATTAGAGGTATCGATATCTTAATAAAAAAATTAATGAAATGATGACGTATTGTTTGTATGGAAGAAGTTTTCAAATCTATTATTTTTTTATAAATCTTTTAAATAAGATCTTAAATTGGTTTTAATTTTATTTGAGCCTACATCTCTTTTTTTAATAAATTAATAGTTACATAAAAAGTAAGTTAAAGGAAAATATTTTTTTACATAAATTTAAAAAACTCTTACTTGAAATGTTTCTTTCTTTCTTCTGTTTCTTTTTACTTCATACACACATATTTCTAAAATTTATATCTATACTTAATCTTAAAAATTTATAATAAAATTATTACTTCACTAAATAGAATATCATATTAATTATTGTTAAAAATTAATAAAAATCATTGTTTATTATTTAAATATTGCATGAAATAAAAAATTACTTTCACTATTTAAAACCACTCATTTATATTAAAACAACTGCATATAAAATATGGTATCTTTACATTAAATAAAAAAAATATTATTTATCCCAAAGATTAAAAAAATATATACTATATTTTTGAATACCTTATTTTAATTATTTTATTGGCAACATTATTTTTCTAATGATGAAGTCTTTACTTGTCATAAATTTATTAGAAAAAATATTGTTATATACAATGAAATAAAATTATATTTGAATATTAATGCATTGCATTCAAATAATTTTAGAATTTTTTTAAATTTTAAATAATCAAAATTTTTAATGGAAATTATGTTATTACTCTTTTTAATACAATATTTCTCACTTTTTGTTCTTTTAAATTATTTAGGTTTGTATATAAAATCAAAAAATACCAAGAAATTGTTATTAAAGAACCAACATACATACACACATACTTTTTTATGTATATATATTCAAATATGTTTTACCTAAAAATTCGAGACTAAAAAATATAAGTAATTTATTACTAAAATTTTGATTTAATACAAATAGCCCATTTTTGACTTTGATACATTAGATTATTGGTTGTATTTTTTTTTTAACTTTAGTCTTTGTTTTCTTCACAATTTCATACATTATCAAGAGAAAATTAATTTTATATAATTAATTTTTTATTTTTTCTTATCCAAAAATTGTTAATAATAATAAATTAAATCAATAAAATAAATATTTTATTTGAAAATGATAGCATGTATATTGTAAAAACTTGTATTTAATGTAATTTATAAGATGAGAAAAATAAAAAGAAATACAAATATCATATTTTTATAAGTGTATGCATAATATTTCAATTTTTAAATAAAATTTGTTTAACATATTTTAAACATACTTAAAGATCTTAATTCTTGGTGCTAATATTGTTGTGAATTAAAGGGAGTCAATCATATAGAAGTGAGATATGATAAGAGTTTAATTAAGTACATTACAATTATGCCACATCATCACTAAGTTAGTGTCACATCATCAAGGAGATGACGCCACATCAGCCATTATCCTAATTAGTACCACTTCAATCTTTATTTACAATTATTTGATGTTTTGGGCTTTAATTTAGCATTTAGGCCTTTAGTTCATGTTTATTTTGTTTTGGGTCATTTTAAAACATTTTAGGCTTTAGTTAATGATGAATGTATTTAAGTCAATTTTACTTTAAAACATTTACCATGTTATTTAGAGTTATTTAGAGGCTTTTTTATTATGTTTAGGTTAATAGATTAGTTTTAGATTAATTTGTTATCTTTTGAGCCCATTTTTAATTAGAATTTTAAAGAGTTATATAAGGAGACTTGTTCCTTGTAAAAATCATATTTTAGATTAAGATTTGAAGACTTGAGATTTGAGAGTTAGAGAATTTAGCCGAGTATCTCTCTTGAGTTCTTGAATGAACTTGTGACTTATTAAAGGGCTTCACCCTTTGTGGTGTTGATCATAACTAATCAAGGATTCTTCCTTATCACGTGTTTTTCTTCTTCACTTATCAAAGGATTTACATCCTTTATGACGTATTCATCATCACTTATCGCTCCCATTCTTCTTTTTCTAGAGTGTGGTATGAATACTTTTCTATTTTTATTTTTGAATTTGTTGAATTTTAGGACGATCTAATGCAATTTCACATCATTTAGTATCAGAGCAAGATTTCCAAATTCAAGTTTCACTTCTCTTTAATTTTTGGTACTATTCATGTCACTGTTCACAATGGTACTATGCATCACTATTCATGATGGTACTATTCTACTTCTTTATTCATGTCATATTTCTTCATTCCCATCATGTTTTAATTTTGTTTTTGTATCTATTGCATTTCTAATTTGGTTTATCTTAAATTCATATGTTTAATTCTATTTTCTATCAAATCTGAATTGCTCTTCATTTCTGCCTTCTATATGTTTGATAAATGGTTTCAGTCATCTGTAGGTATGACTTTACTTTGATATTTGGTCATCTTCTTCATTTTTGTGTTGTTTGCTATTATTGAGCTCAAATTTACCCTAAATATCAATGCTAGTTTAGTAAATGAAAGTTGTATTGAACATGTTTGCTTAAAGTTCAAAGTAAAGAAGTTCAAATTGCATTAACCAATTGCCATATTGTAATAGCACAAGATTATAGTGCTATAATTGAATATTGTAATTGATTAAAGCAAAGAGCACTAAGTTTAAATTTTATGAAATACTCAACAAATGCTGAACTATTGCTAGAATTAAAATCAAAGAAAAATTTTGAATTGTTGTGTGGAAGTAAAGACCAAAGTGAAAAAAAAAATAACAAGAAATAAAGGAGAAAAGCCAAGTTAGTGAATTAAAAGATAACTTATAAAGAAGGGGAAAGAAAAATAAAGTATGAAATTATTGAAAATAAAGTGAAACAAAATCAAAAGAAAAGAAGTTTTTTATTTTAGTTATTATTGGTTCTTAATATACTATAATCACACTTGAACTTCTTATTTTAACATTAATGTTTATTATTTCTTTCAATTACTTTAATTACTTAAATCAGCACCTCTTGTTAACTTGTATTATTCTTTCCCATTATTATATGTCCTAATTAGTTCCCTCTCTTTGAAATTTTCATTATTAAGTCTTTATTAGTCTTGTATTATCTCTTTTCCTTCATTATTTGATTCTAAATCTTTATATCTTAGTTAATTTCTATTCCTGGAGTTTTCATTTCTTGTTTCCTAATCGTCTTATTTAATTTTTCAAACTGTGTGATCTTTGATTAGTGACATTAATTACCATATCTGTTTAATCTTATTTGGTTATGTCTCCTAGTTCATAAAGAACCACAAGATAGAAAAGGGGGAAAAGTAGAAAAAGGCAATTATGTACGTGAGCTCATTTAAGGATATAAGCTTATTTAGAGTGCAAACACGAGTGTGAGTATTCTAAAACAAATGAGTTATGAGTTCTTTTATCTAACTTTTCTTACAGATTTATCATTCAATGATGTTATGAGGTAATATGAAAAATACTAATAGGTGCACATGGGAAGATTTGTTACAAGTTATAAAAAAATCTGATGAGATGCTTAAAAAGTTTGAAAGTAGACAAATCTTAAAAAAGCCAATATGATGAGAAGGATGAAAAAGAAAGAGGAGATAGAAGATAAAATGAGAGATATATTGCAGAAGGAGTTGAAAATAAAAATAAAAGGAGTAAAAGAGAAGAAGTGTACCATGTTGATGTAAAAAAAGATAAAAGAAAAGATCAGAATAGTGGAGGAAATAGGTAGAGAAGTAGTGCAATGGCTTCAAATCTTCAAAGTGGGAAAAAGAAATTTTCTTTATTTTAAGGCAATAATGATCCCCGAGCTTACTTAGAGTAGGAAAAGAAAATGGAATCAATCTATGCTTATCACCATTATTCTAAAGAGATAAAAGTGAGACTTGTTATCTATCAATTTAGTGATTATGCTAATATTTGGTGGTATTAACTTGATTCAGCTAGAAAAAGAAAAGGTGCAAAGCCTATTACTACTTGGGAAAAGATGAAGGCTATTATGAGAAAAAAATTCATCCATAGGTAGCCTATAATTCCTCATGTAAATCTTGAGAGGGGAATGTTGAAAAGAATGAAGACAAAGTTATTCCATACAAGTTTGAATCCTTTTCAAGAATTAAAGGAGAATCATCATCAAAGCCTAAGGAAGAAGTATCTAAAAGGAAAGTCAAAGTTGAAAGGCATCAAAAGCATTCCAAGGACAAGTGCTTCAAATTCTTGAAGCATGGTCATCATACCATTGGTTGTCTCTTCAAAAGAGCATTAAAAATTCAAAAATTTTTAGGAGAACAAGCAAAGAAAGAAGTGAAAATTAAAGGGAGAACATATTCCACACTAGATTCAACATTAAGGATAAGATATGCAATGTGATTATAGATAGTGGAAGTTGTACTAATGTTACTAGTACCTACGTAGTGAAGAAGTTAAATTTGCCTACTTTGCCATATCTTACTCCATACAAGTTATAATAGTTGAATGATAGTGAAAGAATAGAGATTACATAATAAGTATTGGTTTCTTTTATCCTTGGTAAATACTAAGATGAGTTGTTATGTGATATTACTCTTATGAATGTTTACCATTTATTACTTGGAAGATCATAACAATTTGATAGGAAGGTTATACATAATGGAATCTTCAACATATACAACTTTGAAATGAATAGGAGGAAAATAAAACTCAATCTTTTAACTCCAAAATAAGTGTATGAGGATCAACTGAGGATGTAAAAGAAAAGAGAGGAAGAAGAAGAAAAGAAAAAGAGAGTAGAAGATAAGAAAAAAGAAAAAATGAAAATGAGAGAAAAAAGGAACAAAACAATACAGAGGAAAAAAGAGTAGAAAAGAGTGAGAGTCATTATAAGAAAAAGAATGATTATGAAGAGAGAGTGAGAGAAAAATTGTGTTGAGAGAAAAATAGAGTAATTGTGTAGAAAAAGAAAGAAAATAAAAATTAAGAGTTATTAGAAAAATAAGTGGGATAAAGAGTGTTTTCTATATTTCTAGGTGAATTTTCTTATACAAGAAAGCCTATGAAAATACTAACAATCTTGAAGTTGTTTTACCAAATACTTATGATGTTATTTTGAAAGAATCCCAAGAAGTGCTTCCAAGAGAATTTTCAAAAGAGCTACCATGTAAGAAAAGGAAAATGCCCCAATTAGAGTAAGGTAACAATATTGTGATAGTTGATGTGTTATCTTGGAGGTACACTTTTATCTTTACTTTGCATGAAAAATTATTGGGTGTTGAAAATATTAAAATTTTGTGTGTAAATGATTATAGTCTTTTTTGTTCTTCACTTGATGTTGTTATTCTTTTAATTAATTTTGTTACTTTTCTATTTAGTGATGGTGTTTCAAATGTTGATGCTTGTGAGGAAATGATTTTTGGAGACATTTTTATGCATGATAGATTTTTGTATGGGAAGAACAACTTGTGTTTACCTAAGAGCTCTTAAAAAAAATTATTTGTTAAGAAAGCTGATGGATATGATTTGATAAAACATTTTAGGATTAAGGATACCCTTGATATTACGCTTAATGTGTTGCATGGCCTTTTTGGGTTCTATAAACATGGTTTGAATATGAGATATTAGCAAATGTCCTTAAGAAAACATGTTAAAAAGAAAAATAATTTCAATGTAAAATACGGTTTGTATGAATGGTTGTCTTTGCTTCTTAGTTTGTCTAATGCACTAAATATTTTTTTGAGCTTAATGAATCATGTTTTGCATACTTCTTTTAATAAATTTGTTAGGGTTTATTTAGATAAAATTCTTATGATGAGTTCATGTATTTTTTACTTGCAAATTTTTTGTGGGTTTCTATTACTTTCTTGTTTTGAGTATTTTTAAGAATAAATGTGTTATTACTAGTTTTTATTGTTTTCATGAGCTTAAAGAATGGATCTCCTTGTTTGGAAACTTAAAGATTTGGAAAGAGTTGCCACATTTACATGATTTTCCTGTACATGATGAAATCTTGAATGAGTATGTTGAGCTTTTAAAATATGTCTTCAAGGTTTTAAGAAACGAATTCTTGTATGCTAAATGTATGAAATGCTCATTTTATAAGGAAAGAATTGTTTGTTTGAATCATGCTTTGAGTGGTATAGGAGTAAAGATTAATGAAATAAAAGTAAAAACAATTAGGGAATAGTTTCTACCTAAGTTTGTTGATAAAATTAAGTGCTTTCATGATTTAATTAACTTTTGTGGGGAGCTTGTAAGGAATCATGTTCTATATGCTTTTGTTGACCATCTTATTACTATTGATAATTTTGTATACTTCCATGAAATTGTTAACTTTTATTTTATATTTGATTTCTTATTAATGGTGTAAATGGAAAAGGAAGTATTCCAAATCCAAGAAAATTCTAGCTACATCCAAGTGAAGATGGTTCATCCTAAGTCTTAAAGATACAATAATTGTTTTCCTAATTGGAATTCTCATGGTAAGTTTGACATGAGTGCTTCTTTTGGAGTTTCTAATCTTTCTCCTTTTGATGTAGTTTTAAAGATTTAAGGACGAATCTTTTTGAAGAGAGGGGGAAAATATGAATTTAAAGAGAGTCAATCATATAGAAGTGAGATAGCATGAGGGTTTAATCAAATACATTACAATTATGCCACATCATTAAGGAGATGGCGCTATATCAATGTCGCATCAGCCATTATCCTAATTGGTGCCACTTCAGCCCTTATTTATAATTATTTGATATTTTAGGCTTTAATTTAGCATTTAGGCCTTTAGTTCATGTTTATTTTGTTTTGGGTCATTTTAAAGCATTTTGGGCTTTAGTTAATGATGAATGTATTTAGGCTCATTTTACTTTAAAACATTTACCATATTACTTAGAATTATTTAGAGGTTATTTTATTGGGTTTAGGTTAATGGATTAGTTTTAGGTTAGTTTGCTATTTTTTGAGCTCATTTTCAATTAGGATTTTAAAGAATTATATAAGGAGGCTTGTTCTTTATAGAAACCAGATTTTGAATTTAAGATTTGAAGACTTGAGATTTGAGAGTTAGAGAATTTGGCTGAGTGTCTCTCTCGAGTTCTTGAATAAACTTATGACTTATCAAAAGGATTCACCTTTTGTAGTGTTAATCATCATTAATCAAGGATTCTTTCTTGTAGTGTGTTTTTCTTCTTCACTTATTAAAGGATTTACATCCTTTGTAGCGTGTTTATCATCACTTGTTACTCTCATTCTTCCTTTTCTGCAGCGTGGCATGAATACCTTTCTATTTTTATTTTTCAATTTGCTGAATTTTGGGATGATCCAAAGCAATTTCACATCAAATATATAAGAAAAATAATAGGTATAAGAAGTATTAATGGATATTGTACTTTTAGTAAAAAATAATACTAAATTAAATATTTTAAAAGATTTTTTTGTGCATTAATATATGAAAAATAAGTGAAGGAGATTATTTAAAAAAGAGAAAGAGAAAAAGAAGGAAAAATAAAATAACTAGCTTCATAAAATAAAAGTTTAGAATTTTAATTTGTTAACTATATTTTATATTTTCAATATGATTATGTGGTAATTTTTTAAAAGTATTTTAGTTTTAAAAGTTTTAAATTACAATGTATTATAAAACAAATTTGAGTTAATAATCATTAAATTAGATTTATTATATGGTAAAGAGATAAAATATATATACAAGTTAATATAAATAATTCACATACATTACTTATTTTAGATTATTGATAGATATAAAATTAAAAGAAAATTTATTATTTAAAATATAATTATCATATCATCAACTTCTTACCTATTAAATAAGTTTTTTAATTATAAATTTTAACTATTCATTTTTTGTATCATTAAAATTTAATGAATCTCATTTTACTTCAAAATTAAGATATCAATGTCTAGACTTTTAATTTGAATATGTTAAAATTAATTATTTTTAATTAGCAATAATATAATGCTAATCATCCATTCTCTTTGTTAACATATAATTATTAACCTCTAATTAATAATAATACAATTAATATTATAATCACATTTAACTTTTTTCTATTTTTACTAATATAATTAATGAGATACAATAATTTTAATTTTAATAATAGAGTAGTATTATGGAAAATTTCATCTCTTAAAAGTTTGAATATTTCAATGTTAAATTTCTTCTTTTCAAATCTCAAAATAAGTAATTTAAAATTAAAAATATAAATCTTAATACATTAAATACAATCTAATAGTTGAAACAAATAATCTTTTAAAAGATAGAACTCCTTATAGCATTATCCTTAATAATAATATACTCCCTCCATTCATTTTTAACTGTCATTTAAAGTTAATATATAATAATTAAGAAAAATAATAAATAATCTTAATTTTAGAAGAGATGAATTATTTAAAAGTCAAAAGTCAACTAGTAAGTAAAGTTGTTAAGTATTTATTTAAAAATGAGAATAATATTTAAAAAAAGATAATAAATACAATCTTAATTTTGTAAAATAATAGATAAATAGAAAAAAAATTATCTCTAAAATAACAATTAAAAGGAATGGAGGGAGTCTTATTAAAATAGAAATAAAATATTAAATGTGATTCTAATTTTAATTATACTATAACTCCATTCCTTTTTAAGTATTATTTAAGGTAAATACTTAAGCATTAAGGGAGGTAATAAATAATCCTAATTTTAAGATTGAAGAGTTATAATTTGCTAATATACCATTTATTAAAAATTGACTGATAAATAAAGCTATTGAACATTTATTTAAATACTTGCAGTAATATTTAAAAATAATAATAAATGTAATTTTGATTTTTAAAAATAACAAACAAATAAGAATAATTTTTTAAAATAATACTTGGAAAGAAATGAAGGAAATATTAATTAGAAGTTAATAATTGTATCTTAGCTATCACGATAGTTAGTATTATCCATATATTATATTATTGAAAATGGAAATAAATTATTAAATATAATTTTAATATTAATTATATTTTTATTAATTAAGAATTATTAATTACACCTTAATCATCACTTCGAAGGTTATAGTTAGAATTATCCTTTTGTTTTTTTATACTCAATATATTCCCATACTTTTTTTTTTTTTTATCAGACATGATGCCAGTCCCTATTTAAAATGTGAGCAGTAGATTAGAAAAAGCCCTTCCAACAAAAGTGACTCTAAAAACTCATGGGACTCAATATATAACTTGGGCTCAAACAATACTATTGGCTTTCACAGTAATGCAAATAGAACTACATCTTCATTGCCATAGATACAACACAATAGATAGACAGTGATACACATCATACACTCTAAAGTAATTTTAAAGAATCATGATTTTGAAATGCAACTTTATATTTAATTTCTTATGTAAAAAAACAAAGCCTAAGATGCATTTGAAGTGGTTATCGGTCATGTCTTGCTTCTGGCTCCATTTGTTGCTCCATCCATCCTACAACTTTTCACTGTCTCATTGCGTCCATTACCTTATGCCGTGACCTGGCCCACTGGCAACGTGAATAATGTCCATGTCGGAGCGGCCACCTTTGATGGCAATGCAATCATCTCCTACATGTCATAACCATCTCATCAACGTTAATTCTGCTTGATTATATAATAAGCTAATCCAGTGAGTACACAAGAGAATAATAGAAATTAAGGCTCCGAAAGCATCTTTCTAACGATATAAATATAAACTATGAAAATATTGAAAAAAATAGTTGATATATTTAATATTAAATGTAATAGATTTAGTAGAAGATAATTTTTTTATAAACAATTATTTTTTTTACTATTATAATTATAGAGATTATTTTTTCAATCAAAAGTTATAGAAACCTATAATACTCTTTTATTAATATATAAAACGATGAGATTTTCTCAAGAGAATTGTCTTTTGAAAAATAAATAAAGTCTAAGATTCTATTTGTTTAGTTGAAAAGTAAAAAATATCATTTACATACATATTAATAAAGGAGTGATATATTACTTATATTGATAATTTTAAAAAATGATATTTCGAGGCTCAATAGTGATGAAAAATAATTTTTTTTGAATTTAAGAAAATTATTTTCTCTTAACTCTTTATATTTAATATTAAATAAATAAAATATTTTTTTAATTTTAATATTTTATAAAAAGTATATTTTAGGGCCTGCATTTTCTTAATCCCTCACTTTCTATTTTCTTAATAAATTGAGTTTACACAAAAGAAAATGAACAAAATATATTTCATTTGATTATTTTTTTTCCACTATTTAACATATTTTAATTATTGATTGTTGATTAGAGGTGCTTACCGAAGGCAGCGTATGGCAAATTCCGGTCACCCTGTAAGTTTCAATGCATCTTATGATGGTAATTTGACGGTATATAATAAATGCTGCAATGATACACCCACAAAAAGTAAAATTCAAAATTAAATTTGGAATGAAGTTGAATCTAATAATATAAAATGTCCTAAACCCTAAATTCAAATTTTATTTTTAATACTTATAACCTTTTTTTAATAAATATTCACTATATATATATGATGAATGTATTATATATTACGTACACGGGAGTAGGCTTCCAGGTTGAACCCTGGCCATCTATCACTCTTGATAGTGATCCAATCACCTGGAGACCACTCAGTCCAGAGAATACAAGCCAGCTACTCTGTATACATTGTTTCCATTCAGTTCTCTTTGGTGCCAATATAGTTCCCAATATCTGCATCCCCATAATTAATTAATCTTATAATTTGAATGAAAATCTAAAAATTAATTATTTGAGATTTTGAGCAAGAGGCAGGATATATGATGCTTTGGACCTGAATCTGTGGATTTTTGGACTTGCAGAAACCCTAAAAAGATGCAGGCTGCAATAAGAAAGAATGTTCCGCTAGCACAACAAGACTTGGATGATCACCGCTCCCTTCACGTAAAGCATTCCATGGTTTCACAAAAGCCTAATATATGAAAACATATCATTTGTGACAAAGTAAATAAATTATGGAGCATTCTTCGATACTCCCTTCAACTAGGGAGTACAGAACATCGGTACAATCTCTATAATTTTTTTTTCATAAATCATATATTTTTTCACAAAAATTTATAATTTTTTGTTTGATTATACTGTTTTTTTATAGATTTCTTAAAATTTTCATACATGTTACAAGATTTATGCAAATAATTATAAGATTTTATAAAAAAAATTATAAAATTTATGTAATTATAAAAATTTTTACAAACTTTATATAAAAAATTACAAATTTAATTAAAAAGTCTCATGAAATTCACAAATTCATTAAAGTAGTAGTAAAACAAACTCTATACATTATTGTATAGAATACATGTATACTTAAGGAGAGATTGAAGAAGATATACTCTCAAGCCATGGGTTTGACCTTTTGCTTTGGCACCACACTGAAGCACATTAAAAGTGGTTCCAGCAAGCTGGATGAAATAATACAACATATGAGTACGCCAATTACAACTTGAATTAGTTTCTACAAAAGTTGCGTCCACTAATTAGTCAAGATTAACTTCAACTGAATACATATGAATATATAGTCAAGTAACCATCTTACTTTGCTAGCACAAGTCAATGTACGTAGTACTGATAGGAACTGTTTTCAAATCATATATATATATATATATATATATATATAGAGAGAGAGAGAGAGAGAGAGAGAGAGAGATACAAGATGGGGTAATATATATAGCACTTCTGTCTATATCACACAACCACTGAAAAGTTTGATGCTTTTATATAAAATCTGATGGTTGGTTGGTTGTGGCAAGACACTCGCAAAAATTTTCCTCCAGTCCAAATATAGCAAAAACAAATATGCATGGATGGTATAATATCTACTTCCAAAATCAAGTTTTTACCGTACAATAGTAATTAAATGATGAGGTGACACAAATTAGAGTTGCTTAATGAGCCTCTAGCTTGTGGGCCTGATGAATTGATTTATGAATTTTTTTCAAATTGAGTTTGTAAAAATAATCCCACAAGAAAAGGGGTCTAAATGGGCTCGATTCATAGGACTAAATCCATATGAGCTGTAGATTAGTTTATGGACCAAATCCGTTTATAAGTTAAAGCCTATAAGTTTTGCAAGTTTTTATGTAAATTGAATTGACTAACATAAGCTCTTTTAAAATGTAAACCTTAATAAATCAAGTCTAAATAGGCTCGGTTTGCATGAACCTTAATCCAATCCGGTTCATTAGGCTTGTCTACCATGCTTGATACAAATATCATTTGGATGTAATTGAATCCAAACAATATTAACAGATAGGTCATTTTTAATTTATTTGTTCATTTCTAAGTTCCAAACTTAATCAAAAATTTATATGGATCATGACTCATAATCTTGCATAGAGATTCAATTCATCTATTTATATATTCATTTAACCATAATTGTTTACATTATTTTGTTTTATCACTTTTATAAAGTTTCCTTTTTTTTTCTCCTTAAAACTTTAAAGGGACACCTTTTCAATTAAAATTTTATATTTATCCATCTATTTTGTCATTTCTAATACATGATCATGGATACTAGTTAATCACAATGCTCAAGTTACGCCATTCTCTTTGACAAATTTGAAATTTGATTATAGAAAAATTCCATCTTAATCTTATGAGTTGAGATTCACACATAAACTATATAAATATTAGCCATCAATAATTTTTAATATTCTCTTATAAATGTGAAATCCCCATGTATATATTTCTTGTATTAATTTTTTTAATTAAGAAAATTCTTACTTTAAGAATAATATAGAAATATTATAAAAAATTTAATACTTTTTCATAAACATGGAATCACTATGTATTAATTTTTTGAATTTAATTTTTTTAGCAAGAAAATCTCACTATAAGAATGTTCTCTCAGCTAGGCTCTTTCAATATAAAACTTTTCATTGTAATGTATCTTACAAAAGGAAAAGTCAAATGAATATATTTGTGGTCATAAAGATTGATTGTTTATATTAGTCAATTGTATTTATGTAGGGTAGAAATTGAGAACAAAATAAAATTGAAATAATGATGATCCATACCTTATTTTATCCAAAGAAAATATAATTTATCGAGAAAGAAATAGAAATTGTCAAAATAATTAGTATTGAAAACATTATTATGAAATCCCACATTGAATGGATTTTAAATTTATTTATGATATAATGACATACAAGAATTAAGTTTGACCATTAAATTAGTTCTAATTAATTTTTTAAACTCTAATTTTAATATTTATTTTGAACTAGTTAAACTTGGAACATGACAAATATTATAATGCACTTGCCAATTAACAACAAGAATGTTAAGCAATTTAGGTATGTTAATGAGATTTTAATATCTGAGTTGATTTTGTTTGAAATCTTTCACACTATAAAATACTGATTTTCAACTTTCATTTTGATGTCTTTCTAATGACCAATTAAAAACATAAAAAATTCGTTAGAATATTCATCAAAAAAGAAAAAAAATATTTTATATTTCATGACATCTTGCTCCATTAGAAATTATCTATAAAGCATAAGTCTAGGTGTCATAAAAATGCATGAGGATATGGGTGATCTATTAGAGAAAGGTAAATCATATGGAGATACTCTTGTTAGATATGAAGATTTTGATTCTCATAATGAAGATAGTAATAATTCTAAGGAGGAAACTATTGATGATGAGAATGATTTTAATGACTTTTCAATTAAGGAAGTAGTGAATGGTAATAAGTTATGCTGAAACATTTTGATACCTAAGAAGAAGAAAAGAGGATGAATAAGTCATGGTGAAAAATGCTTATCATTAAACTACTAGTACAAAAAGTAAGATTTCAAGTATTGGATGCTAAACTAAAGGTGCTTAATAGGTTTTCAGCTTGTGAGTTTTGTGGACCGATTCGTGGACTTTTTATAAATCGAACTTATTAAAAATAAGCTTATAAAAAATGGGCTTAAATAGACCATGTCTACACAGATCAAATCTACATGAATCATGGGCTTTGCAATATCAATCGGATTAACCAAAATTAATCGACCTAAAATAAGGGCCTTAATGGACAAGGCTTGTATAGAATTTAGCTTAATTTGGCCCACCAAGCTTGTTAAGCACTTTTACACTAAACTTTATTAGTTGTAGGCAAAGGAAAGGATTTTGGATATCATAGATCTATTTGATTATTATTATCTAGTGACATTTAGTGCATTTATGAATTACGAATATGCATTTACAAAAGGACTATGCATGATTGCTGTATAATCATTATTTAATAATAAGAACTTGGGACTTGAGTTTTAATCTATTGAAAGTAATAAAAGAGAAAGTTTTTATATGAATCAAAATTCTAGAGTTACTAATTAGGTTTTTTGATAAGAAATTACAAGCCTCTCTAAGGAACAAGGTGGGCAAATAAAGGATAATATTACTACAATGGAACAAACAAAAAGGAATTATGCTTAAATTTGTGTGGTAGTAGATCTATTAAAAGAGTTACGCCTAGAGTTTACTGTTCAAGGAAAGAATTATTTTATCTAATATGAAAGTCTTTATACTATATGTTTTTTATGTAGTAAGTATGGGCATATGGCAAAGACATGCTTGGATAAGGTGGCTATATCATATGAGAAAGAAATTCTAATGTCCAATGAGGTGAATAGGAATGAGGCGAGTGTTATTTTAATATAGTTAAACAATCGACGCATTGGTTAGGTGATAGTGTAGCATGCTCGTCATTAATGGAAAAGGTAAAAAGTTAATAATGTAAATTCAAGGAAATCAAATAAACTTAATAACTCTAATTTATTGGGGTCCATATTTAAAAGGTAAAAACTTAATAATGCTAAACTTTATACGGTAAATGATAGTATTTATAAGATTATTAATATTAAGAATCCCATATTTAATGGTGATATAAATGATGGCATGCAAAAAGAGAAAGAAGTTGTTATTTCAAGAAATTATCATAAAATATAGAAATCACATGACATGAAGGAGAAAGGTGAACTTTGCTTGAGGTTAGGAGTATTTTTGTAAGTTTATTTCTACCTTTTATTTTAACAATTCAAAAGGTGCTAGTTTGGAATTATTATAGTGCAAGCAATAAGCTATCTATTAATCAAGTCAGCACCATTATGAATTAAAGTAATCTTAATGTTTTAGCTTTTCTAAAGACAAGAATTGAAGTAGGTAAAGAAAAAAATTTCAAAATGTTAGGTTATGATTGTTTAGTAATAGAAGATGGAAATAGTTACTTAAAAGGAATCTAAGTTGCTTAGAAGGCTCATAAGGTAAATATTTAAGTTATATAGATCATGTATTAATATATTCATTTGAAAGTTTATTAAGAATGAAGAAATGTCTAGTATCTTATTATTATTTATGCAAATTCAAATTCAAATCCAAATATAAAGAGATTACTTTGGTACGAGCTTGTTTTTTATCATCAAGCTAAGATCAGATGTTAGCTAGTGGCAAAAAATTTCAAATACATTCAAGATCCTAATAAAAAGAAAGGTAGAGCTCTTTTTAACTAGAATTAAGTGGATTTATTTAATGACTAAATAAATAATTTCAAGTTGTAACATATTGAAAGTAAGAATGCAAAGAAAAAGGTTTACTTAGAAAGGTTTAGAACACTAAGGTTATAAATATTTATTTAAAAGTTAGATAGAGTGTTTTGTCCAGTGGATTGGCACCCTAAGTTTAGTGAAGCATATATAGGCTTTTCTGATTATCATTCACTATTAAATAATCTGTATAGCTTTTTTGGAGATGATCACCTTTTCAAATTTGAAGTTGCTTGATTAAAACATGCAAATTTTCAAGTGTTTTTAGAGCAAAATTAAGAGAAGAATTTGAATGTATGGAGGCATTACAAAATCTTACTTCAATCCTTAAGAATTAGAATAGAAATATTTTCAGGCATACTAACAAAAGGAAATGAAAACTTCTAGAAAAAATTGCAAGCATTCAAAGATCTCAAAAAAGAAGCAATAATCCCTTTTTGTTAAGTTTAGAAAAGAATTTACAAAAAGAGCTATTAATAAATTTAACTTAGGAAAAACTTCTTTAGCATCAAAAGTTAAGAGATCAATGGCTACTGAATGGGGATAAAAATATTAAATATTACCACTTTAAAGCTATTATTGAAAAAAACTAAAATAAAATTAAAATGTTTAGAGATCAAAGAAATGAGCGAGTAAATGGTAAAAGAGGGCTATTAAGCTTATTTGCAATTTTTATAAGAATCTTTTTAAATATGATTTTCATAATTAAGTATTATCTTTTACCAATTTTTCTTATCTTATTATTTCTAAAAATTATAATTAAATCCTTAAGAGAGATGTTTACTCTGAGGAAGTGAGAAAAGCTATGTTATCTATATGGGCTTCTAAGTCACTTAGAGAATATAGCTATTTGACTTTGTTTTATCATAAACATTGGAGCACTGTAGGGAAAATGTATTTCATTTGTGAAAAAATCTTAATCTTTAAAGAAGGTGAGATTTGTAACATGAATAAAACTTATTTTTACCTTATTTTGAAAGTTGAAAAACTAAAGTTTTTAAATCAATTTTGGCCTATTTTATCATGCAATATTATTTATAAACATGTGACTAAAATTATGGTCAACCATATTTAGGCACTCCATGTAAAAAATTAAGGGGGATGAGGTAAAAGAGGCTTCTTTGCTATTAAAGAAGACTTAGAGAAAGCTTATCATAGGACGAATTGGAGTTTTACAAAAGAAATGTTAATCCAAATTTAGCAAAAATTTGATAAAGTCTAGGGTCTTATCTTCTTCCTCCTCATAGTTAAGAAACTCTTTCTCCTATCTTTCATCCTTAGTCTTTCCCATAATTTGTAAACCAAACATGGTAGCTAAGTTAATAAACCCAAAGTCTTTAATTGTTAGAAATAAATGAATGAAATAAGGTTTTAAATCTAAAAATATCAAGTATTATATAAATTCTAGGGTTTTATACTTTTAAAAAATTTTAATGGAATATTAAAAGTAGTGCTAGGATTCGCAGAGCTTACAAATGAAACTAGTCAACTAAAAAATAATTTAGGAGAAAAAAAAGTTAACACAAGGAAGGAAAATCAAGTCTAGGCCATCATGAAGAGCAAAGTTGGGCTGAGTGAACAAGTGATGATAATAATAACGTTAATAAATTTGAAATTTTTAGGCGACTTGTATAAAATGATGCTAGTTCTCTTCTTTCTTTTTACTCTTTTATTTTTCTTTACCATTTATCTTTTTCTATTTTGTAAGTGATATAGGTTTGAATGGATTCATTCAGTCAATTCATGAATTGACCATAAACAAATTAAAGGATTTAGACTATGAAAATTGTAAAATATTTAAATAGGAGTTCAAGTGTTAAAGTTTATGAATTGAGTAAGCTTTTATTTTCATTTTTATAAAATAATTTTAAATATCAAAAAATAATTATAAATTTAAAAATTAGATATGTAATACATTCTTAATTTAGAAATAATTAATTTAGGTTGAATTAATTTATAATATGAAGAATTAAGTTTGAGAGTGAGTATTGGATTAATTGGATGAAGATTTGTGTTATCTATTAGTTTAGTTTAAAGATGAAAATATATGTAAAAAATAGACCGTGGATTAAATGGATTAGATCACTTTAGGTTGCATTTAAATGAATTTACTTTTTGAAATTTCTAGTCCATATTTTTTTTATGAACTCATAAACTCTAGACCATTTTAATAGTTTAAGTGATTGGTATAGATAGACATTTTAGGCCGATGTTTTTTATCAGGATTATTATTATTATTATTATTATTATTATTATCATCATCATCATCATCATCATTTGAAAAGTTAATGCAATAATATTTTAAACAAAATCTAATGATAATAATGTTATAATTATCAAAGCATCCATATTTTAAAATTTAGTTAAATATTAGGTTTCATTTCGCATACCATATTAGATTTGATAATATGAGATAAACTATACAATCAAGATCTATTTGGTAAGGGAAATAAGGAAGAGCTAATGATATAAATATATACTATTATATTTTAATAAGTGTTTAGTATTTAAACCTAATAATATAAAGTTATATTCTTAACCCATTTTATACCAATCAAAAAGGGTAAAATTATATTCACCTTTATGACATTTATGACATGATATAACAAGATAATTATTTTCTTGTCCATTTTCACCTTTCAACATCAATACTACTTATTATTTTTCTTATCTATAATGAAGCCAAGCCTTCTCGTACATTTCATTCAACTTCCTTTCCTCTAATGGCAAGTACTCCTCGTTTTCTATGACTGAGCAATGTGTAAGAGGAATTTCTCACTTACAACATTTTATCACCTTGCTTGGTTGGTAACACTAGTGGTTTTGATTGGATACGAAGGGCATTTGAATATAATAATATACCTAAGTTAGCTTTTCTTTATCTATTGTTGTGATATATGTAAAATTGCTTCTTTAATGTTAGTTTGTTTGCAATTTGCACTCTTTAATATGATGATCTTAGCTTTCTTTTCAAGTTTTAGCATTGTATTTGATTTTAAATTCCTTTACTTACAAGATTTTATAAAAGTACATATAAATATTTGAATTTCAATTGCTTATGTAGATTCATTCTTTTTCTAAGTATCTTCAAATATGGACAAGCTGCTTATGTTATCCGCATTTGCATTCCTAGGTATGCTTTCTTTCTTTCTTTTTTAAGTTGAAGATGATAAGTGTGTTCAAAACTTTAGCAACCTAATTGATATCAAAGGTATTATATAAACATTAAATGTTTTACTTGAAGATATTTGTATTATTATTGCTTAATTGTCATTATTAATTTCTTCTTCTTGTATAGGTAAATCATCTAGATATAGTACTGCCTTATTAAAGGTCTGATCAATGAAGATAAATAAACATGATGCTTCGATGAAAAGAAATTAGCTTTTATTCCCTAATATGTAAAGTTCTATTATATATAAATTATTATTTGAAGTTACATAGGTTAGAGGCCACACTAATGTCCAACTAAATTAAAAGTGTTAATTACTTGTTATAGAGTATAATCACATTAATTCCATTTCTTATAATATGTTGATGTAAATTCCAATAATCCCTTCATATTGTAAGGAACCACATTATTCACAAGTCATAACCTTTGATTTTTGTTGTTCATAATAATAAATATGAGAAGATTAAACCTTTTTTAAGATAATAAGTCATTCTTCTTTTAACTTTATTTTATTTCTTTTTCATTATGTTCTAACTGGTTTTGTAATTTATAATTATATTTTAATGTTTATAAATATTGTAACGATGAAAGCTAATTCCATAAGACAAGTCCTTCAAGTTTGAAATGGGTAACCTTATGGTAAAAATATTTTTAAGGCATTATTGCTTACCTTCTCTTATGGAATTTTAGAAAGGGGTTATGCAATGTCCCATTATGTTTACTTACTATCAATCTTCTTGTGTTTACAGAAGGTTCTCCCAAGCTGCTCAAAATATTCAAAGTGGTAAATTAATTCCATGGGACTAGTTTATCTCAAATTTTAAATATTAAAATCATGCTGCTACTTGGATATCACACTTACATTTAAAAATATAATTAGTAAATAAGGTATTCAAAGAGTGAAAGTAAAATTAGTCCAATAAGAAAAATTAGCTCTTATTCTCTAATACATGAAGTCCTATTTATATGTAAATTATTATTTATGTTATAGAAGTTGGAGTCCATATTAATGTTTAACTTAATCAATTTAACATGGTTTGCTGTAATTTTAATGTTTTAGTTTATTTCATAAGTTTTATAGTTTTAAAAAGTATGCTTTATAATTTATGTTAATATTTTGCATATTATACATAATTTACTAGTAAAAGAATTATTATTAATTAAGCCCTCTATGACATTTTTGAATAGGCAAACGACTACTTGGCCTAACACTAGTAAATGAGTTTGGATCCTATAATGGATAGCCTAAATTAAGTAATATATATAGGGAGTCCTTATTTTGTATCTCTTAAGTCTAAGGTTTTCTACTCTATTAATGAGGCCTATTGTATAGAGACTAAAAGATTGCTAAAGGACAAAATTTCCTAGTAAATCAATGAGAAAGCTAGTTCTTCGAATGACAAGTATTTATAAATTACTATATTAATGGTATTAATTCAATTTATTTATTTTCCTTCTTATCATACTACAATTAAAAGTCAAGAATGAAGGCAAATTTCACAAATATTTCTTGCAATTGGTATCCAAGTCAAGTTTTGGCTTTTAATTGTAATTAATTTTCAAGGAATTTCTAATAATGTCTATACCTTCATAATTGTTCGAAAATTTCTATTATATTATGTTCTTCTACCATGGATATATGCTTGTATGGTTTCGTGAGAATTGTATTTAAATTTTAGTGGATACATAGATTCTGCTGCAACGATCATGAAAATTTAGATTCTTAGTAGAGAATTAATACACGCCTATGAAATTTGATAAAAGTTGCATAAGATAAAAAAAATTATAAAAGCCTGGTATGAATAGTACCTAGATTACTCTATTGTTGAAATCCTGTAAATTGGAAAATTTTGAAAAGTGAAATATAGGTAGAATAAATCAAGTTTTTAAATGGGAATTTTTAACAAGTGAGATGCATAAAACTTAAAATGTTTGCCTTTTAAAATTCAAAACTTCCTCCATAATCATAAAAGCTTAATTTTTTAAAATTTGAAACTTTAAAATTTTAGGTGTTTTTTAGATACAAATTTAATAAGATAGGTTATAAGAAGTTGGAGAGAAAATTTTGGGTGAAATTGCTTTGAAAATTGTGCAAAAAATGGCTAATATGAGTTGAGTTGAAAATAGTTGAAATCGAGTCAAGTATGCAAACTCGTGAATTAGTTTCTAGCTTCATCGCATGAAGCCTAGCTGCATAACTGGCGTGTGAGGGCCATGTGTCACATTGCTAGTAGTGGCTAATAGTGATGCACATATTCTTATGCTCCATTTTCTGACACTTTCCAATAGGTATTTTTTCAAAAAAATTTAGAATAAAATTAATTTAAATTAGTTTTTCTTATTTTATTTGAATAGTTAAATGAGCTTATTTTGAGCTAAAATTTTTATCGAATGTTGTTTCTCATATTGCCCACTATCTAAAATTTTTGTGAAATTTTTAGACATTGTTTGTGTATGTTAATAATTTTTGGAGTATTATTTATTAAAAGGAAATTATGAACGACTCATACTATATCCATGAAAATTTTGTATAATTGTATGCCTACTTTCATAGGGCTAAATGCATAAATTTTTGGTTTGATTTTAATGGAAAGTTATTATCTGAAAGGGAAAGGCTATGTTAATGACATAAGTGCTGTTTTGCATTATGTTATTGATATAATTCATTGGCTATCGTGTAAATGTAGAATTGGGTGTTAATGACATAAGTGCTCTTTTACATTATGTTGTTGATATAGTTCATTAGCTATCATGTAAATGTAGAATTGGGTATTGTGCATTTAAAATACTTGAATTCCCTTTAGTGCTAATGCTTTAGAGGTATCGTAGATTCTTATATTATGTTATAAAGTTTAAAATGCTCTTCAGTATTTGATTTTATAACATGATACTATGCCTTTTGGTATTTGATTTTATAACATGATACTATATATGGTTACATATTTAGATGCTATAAGGAAAAATATTAGCATGATTACGATATACATGCATTAATATTTGATGTGTTATTCCTCAATCATTATATTATAAAACTCTAAAAAAATGCTAAATAGGATAATGAGAGAGGATTAGGCCAATATTTGTTTTGAATCCAATCTAATGGATGTGCCATCAAATATATGGCAGCTAGATATCGATTCCATAATCCATGTCAACAATTCTTCCCAATTATTGAAAAATTCTAAAAAACTAAATAATGGTGAATTAATTATTAAAATAGAAAATGGTGAGAAAATGAAAGTAGAGCTTGTTAGGGATGTGTACCTGTGGCTAGTATTGAAAGATGTGGCCTTTATGCCTTTCATGAAAAGGAACCTAATATAAGTTGTAGCACTGAATCTCCATAAGTATTCTTGTAATTTTGGAAGCAAGAAGGTGAATATATTCCAAGCTTTAACTATCATTAGCACTGGTAAATTGGTAAATGGATTGTACAGAATAAATTTTGATCTAGGTTCCTTTAACACTATTAATATAATCATAAAGAAAAAAAGAAAAAAAATTGAAGAAAACTCTTTAATCCTATGGCATAAACATCTAGGTCATATTTTTAGAGACCAAATTTAAATGTAATTAGAGAAAGTATTCTGCATAATCTGGACTTCTCTAATCTAGACACTTGTGTAGACTATATTAAAGGGAAGTTCACTATTAAAGCGAAAAAGGGAAATAGAGTTAGAAGATAATAAGTGCTAGAACTTATTCATACCAATATTTGCAATATATCCTACCTGTAACCATGGGAGGATAAAAATACTTCATTACTTTTTACTAACGACTATTCGTGTTTTGGATGGATAGAGTTGCTTGCAAAAAAATCGAAGTCCTTAGATGCATTTAAGACATTCAAGGCAGTAGTCCAGTTTAAGTACAACAAGAAAATCAAGTGTGTTAATTTTGATCGAGGAGGATAGTACTATGGCAAGTATGATGAGACTGGAAGAAACTCATGTCCTTTTTCCAGGTATCTATAAGAGTATGGCATTGAGGCCAGCTATACTATGCTTAGTACACTTCTTGATATGGTCAAGTGTATACTTTCCTATTTTACACTACCAAATTTCTTATAAAAAGAAGCATTAAAAATTATAGGCTACATATTGAATCAGGTACCAAGTAAACATATACCTATGACTCCATATATACTAAGAAGCTTGACTCTAAAATAATATCTAAGAATAATATCTAAGTTCTTTATTGGTTATTGTGTTAACTTAAGAGACATTGGGTTTTATTGTTTGACTCACACTACTTGGATTATCGAATTTGATAGAATAAATTATTTTAAGGATAAGTTAGATAGTAGGAGTTAGACACCATGAATCATAAACTTTATAGAAGAAAGTATAGTCATTCCTTTAATGTCTCAATCTACTAGTTCTTCATCTTCTGGTCCTTTACAACATGATTTAACATAGCCTTTAAAGGAAGATAAGAATTCTAATATTGAAGTTTAGTTAAGGAGATCACTTAGATAGCATGGACCAGAAATATCAAATGATTACATGGTGTATTTACAGGAATATGAGTACAATCTAAATGAAGATTCTGATCTTATTACATTCTTTCAAGCAGTGTCTAGTTTTGATTATCCTCAATGGATTACTGCAATGAAGAATCAATTAAATTTAATGAATAAAAATTAAGTATGGAATCTTGTAGAGTTACCTGCAAATTATAAGCTGGCTAAATGTAAATGGGTCTTCAAGACCAAGCATGACACTTGCAAGCAGATTGAGAAATATAAAGCCAATCTCATGGTTAAAGGTTATACTCAAAAGAAAGGAATGAATTATAAAGAAACTTTCTTATAGATATAAATGAAGGATTCTTTTAGAATTGTTATGGCTCTTATTGCTTATCTTGATCTAGAGTTACATTAGATGGATATGAAAATAACATTCTTGAATAATGATCTATATAAAACCATGTACATACATCATTTAGACAAATTTCAAGAGAAAGGTAAAGAGCATTTAGTGTGCAAATTAAAGAAATATATATATGGTTTGAAGCAAGCTTCTCACTAATGGCATCTTAAATTTCATGAAATAGTTACCTTTCTCAAATTTAAGGAGAATGGTATGGAATAATGTATTTAGATGATAAGAAATGCTAGTAAATTTATGATTTTGGTTTTATACATGGATGACATTCTCCTAATAAGCAATGACTTAAGCTTATTGACTGAAATAAAGTAATTACTATCATTTTACTTTAAGATGAAAGACCTCAGAAATGCCTCATTTATTTTGGGCATTTAGATATTTTGTGATAGGTCATAGGGTATTCTTGGCTTATCTCAAAGATTATATATTAAGAAAATTCTAAAAAGATTTAACATATATATTTATTCTTAGGTTACTTCACCCATTCAAAAGGGTAAAGTGTTTACAAAAGCCCAATATTCTCAAACTAATAAAGAAAAAGAAAAGATAGAAAAGGTCTCATATGTATCAATTATAGGTATCTTGATGTATACTTAAGTATGTACATGACCTGATATTGCATTTTCTATAGGTGTACTTGGAAGATACTTAAGTAATCCAAGCTAAAAACACTGGATTACTATGAAGAGAGTTTTAAGGTACCTTTAAGGTATGAAGGACTTCATTCTGACCTATAAAAGATCAAAAGATCTCACATTATAGGTTACTCAAACTTAGATTATGCCGGTTATCTAAATGATTCAAAGTTTTCATCTAGCTATATTTCCATGATAGCTAAAGGTGCTATGTCATAGAAAAGTATTAAGTAATCAATTGTTACAACCTTTATGATGGAAGTAGAGTATATTACTTGTTATGAAGCTTCTCGTCAGACTGTATGGTTTAGGAATTATCTCATAGAGTCCTATCTTGTGGAGAGTATTGCCAAGCCCTTAACCATTTTCTACAACAACAACTCTACTATTGTGAGCTTCTCTCTTAGTGACAAGAGTTCCACTCATTTGAAGCATTTTGATGTAAAATATTATTATGTGAAAGAGAATGTGCATGAGCATGTTGTTGTTATCGAGCATATTTCAACAGACCATATGCTCATGGATCCGCTGACTAAGGGCTTAGTAATAGAAACTTTTATTGAACATGTAAACCATATGAGATTGTGTAAAGCTCTTTAATTTTTTAGATCAATGGGAATTAATGTATATGACATCATTTATGATTTATAAATAAAATTTTATGTTATGTTATTATGTTTGTTCACGTTTTGGTTATAACATATTTATGGAGATATTTAGACTTTGTTTCATTATTATGCTCATACATGTCAGACATCTTAAGTGAATGTCAAGACACATTGTGTGTAAATGTACACATAGTTACATAAAGTTGTGTGAATCTTATCCTATATGTATTGATAGTGTTAGTCAGTGAGGTATGGGTGCCCAACATGTTATGATACTAATATCCATTTGGATATAGTATTTATGTTATTGGATATCTATGATATCAACTGGATCAATGGGTGTAAAATTCCTAATTCTGCGTTAATATTAATCCTTTAGTGGTTACTATTAATAAATCATATATGTCCAAATAGGAGATTTTTAATGTTTTTATGTATTATATATAATTTATTAATAAAAGGATTATTGTTAATTAAATCCTGTATAACATTTTTAAATGAGCAAATAGATAATTGGCCTAATACTTATAAATAAGTTTGGATCCCATGATGGATAAGATCTGAAATCCGAATTGAGTAATATATATATGATTTCTAATTCATATCTCTTAAGCCTACGGTTTTCCATTCTATCGGTCACATTTATTATATAAACATCAAGAGATTGCTAAATGAGAGACTCCTTAGTATATTAATAAGCAAACTTGTTCTTTGAATGATAAGTATTTATAAATTATTATATTAATGGCATTAATTCAATTTATTTTGTTTCCTCATCGTCATACAACAATTGAAAGTTAAGATCAAAGGCAAATTATACAAATATTTCTTGCAATTTATACAAGAATGAACTTAGCTTTGATGTGCGTGGATCTTATTTAGGCATCTGCTTATGGTTTAGCTACTATCATTTGCTATTTACTCATGTAATTACATTGTATCAATACTAACTAATTCTGTTACCTACGGTGAAGCAGAACTCCCTCGTTGCTTTTGTTTAGCTTCTCATCCTCTGATGGCGAATACTGTTTGCGTTTTTTGCCTGAGCAACGTTTGAACTGATTTTCTTGCTCGCACTATTCTGTCACCTTGCTTGGCTGGCAGCACCGGTGGATTTAATTGGTTGGGATGAACGTTTGAATGGGAAACGGGATTCAATAGGTCAGGTGTTGCGTTTTGTTTCAATTTTTATTTTGCAAAATTTCATGTTTCATGTTAATTTGTCTGCAATTTGAACTATTCAATTTGAAAATTTTGGCTCCTTTCTAAAATTGGCTATTGTGTTTGTTTTCAGATTCCCCCGCCCAGAAGATTTCTGCATAGCTGGCAATTGCAATTCATTTAAATGGCTATTGCATAGCTAGCAATCTGATGATTTAAGCTTTCGCAATTGCAAAATTCCCTTTTAGACAGTAAACTTGCGGGTGGAGAATGCAGATTGCTGAGGAAACGGCTGCCTATTTCACCATGAACCTCCAAGCATCTGGAGACAAACCTCCTGTTCGCCCCAAATCATAATCTATATTATTAATATAAATCTTAAATTATTAAAGTTAAAAAATTTATTATAAATGCTTCCTCTCTTTCGTCTCTCTCGCACATTTTTTATAAAATTAAATTAAAAGTTTTTTTTATATTTATGCTTATATTTTTATTTTTAATTTTTATTTGATAATATTATACTATATTTATGATATTTTTAAATAGTATATATATATATATATATATATATATATATATATATATATATCATTTTTTAATAATTTTAAGATTTTATACAAGATATTTATTAAATTTTATATTCTTAAATTAATTTATTATAATTTTTTACTAATTTATTATACTTACATGCTCGCATCAATTTTTATATTTCATCATATTTTCTTAAAAAGATATTCTTGTTGAAGGTTTTTTTGAGTCAGTTATGTATTTCAATTTTTTTGTGACAATTTTATTTATTTTTATGTGTAACAGTATTTTAATTAAATTAATTATTTTTTAAGTTTATATATTTTATACAAAATGACAAAAAGTAAAAAAATAATTTTATATAAATTTTTACCATATACAGTAACAAACCAAACTTCGAATAATATATAATCTTTTTTATATAATATTGTATTATATTATTCAATAATCCTTATGTTATATTATACAATATCGCAAATGAGACCTCATAATCTTAATTTTTTGTAATTATTATCCCAAATACGATTGCTGTGAAAAAAAGAAACTAATTCCTAAATTTTTATTTTATAAAATGACGATAGATCTTAAAGATATTTTACTTCCTCTGATTTTACTCAAATTTTATTTAAATAACTATATATTAAAATTTTTAAATTGAATTTTAGAGTTATTTCTTATTTTTAATGGGATAATTCTTGGCACTTTCCTATTAAACTTTATTAGCAATAAAAAACCCTTTTGATACAGTTTACTGATTATTATAGTGTACAACTTAAATAATTTGTTATTTAAATGATAAATAACTTAGGAAAAAATCAGGACACATTACAATATCATTTCATTTTTAGTAAAAAGGATAGATATTAGACAATTTGTCTTTCACTTCATAATTAACTAATAGATTTAGAGACACAAATAAATCGTAGAGAATTTGATATTAGTTAAGAAAATGATTCAAATTTAACTTTAAACGAATTAAGTATAAAGTAAGTTTGAATTTTATATTATTCGATTTAATTTGTTTTAAATTTAAACAAGTTTGATAAAAAATATGATTTTTATTCTTATAGTATTTATAAATAAAGTAATTCATAGAAAAAATCCAATCATATTAATGATCATGGAAGTTGCATAAAAACCATAATATTTTAATCAAATAATTAGTTTTCAAATATCTGTTGCTTACAATTAATTGGGTTGTTGTTATTAAGTAATGATGGTATATATATTGTGCAAATGGTTTGTTAATTGGACAAGAACTTATATTGATATATAAAATAAAATTAAAGAATATATGGTGCTTGATTTTATTTTATGAAAAGATAAATTTGTATATGCTTAAATTTGAATGAAATAATAAATTATTTACTTAACTTGGCGTAACTTATATTAGGGATATAAAATAGATTTGAAGTTTATGGGTTTTGCAAGCTACCCACAATTGTGGACTGGTTATGAATAACTTATGTGTAATCCGTTTGTCATGCAAGCTTATGCAAGTTACTTGTAAGATCATAGGCTACTTGTAAGATCACAAGCTTTTGTGAGCAAACGAATCATTTTTTTTATTTTAAATATTTTTAATTTAATCCATTTCAATATCCAATATTTTAATATAATTATTTAATTTTACTTAATTAATTTATTATACAAAATAAAAAATCTAATTAATCAATTATAATTTACAAAAAAATTATTTTTTAATGCAATCTAATTTAATGTCTCCTCGAAGGTTTTGTATCATCCACTACATTTACGTTTTCAAATATTTAAGAGTATGTTCAATTTTTCTTTTTCAAGTCAAGTTAAATCACTAATAAAATCATTTTTTTTCAACAACTTGTTTTCTTTTCCAAAATGTTCTCTTGTTTTAATTCTATTTCCTTCTCTAACTCATTATTCTCATTTTCTTTTAAAAGATTTAAATTTTTATTTTTCAAAACTTTTTATTTTTCATTTGTCATATATATTTTTTTCAAAATTTTGTGAAAATCTTTCATTAAAATTTTAAAAGTATCATTCAACTCGTCATAATTCTAAGAGTATCAAATTCATCATTTATTACCTCATTTTCATCATCTTTGACTATAAAGCAAAAGTTGATGATCTACTTCATCATGTAAATTACCTAACCCAAATGGCATGCTATTATCTTTTTCTTGGTAGGCCTAAAACCCTTTATTTGGATTTGGACACTTGATCCTTTTGTATTAGAGTCTCTTAAATTTGAAATAAGGTAATAAATTCATCATTTATTACTTCATTTTCATCATCTTTGACTATAAAGCAAAAGTTAATGATATGCTTCATCATCTAAATTACCTAACCCAAATAGCATGTCATTATCTTTTTCTTGGTAGGCCTAAAACCCTTTATTTGGACTTAGACACTTGATCTTTTTGTATTAGAGTCTCTTGCGTTTGAATAAGTTAATGGTTAATTACTTATTTATTCTTTCCATTGCCTCTTTTTCTTTTATAAAACTTGAGAAATCTTATCACAACTGAAGCCATTTCATCACCTTGACTTTTTGCTTCATCATAAGGATCTTTGATTTCTTTCTTGTCTGTTTGAATTATAGATTATTTAAAAGTAATAATTTTTCCTTGCATCATTTGAGTCTTCCATGTATGTTATCCTATATAAATAATCTTTAGGATAAACTACACTCCCTTTCTCGAGTTTAAGCCTAAATACATGCCTTTTTCTTAATTTATCAAAATTAGCTTAGATCTTTCTTATTGCTAATAGAGTTAGGTACTGTTAGTGTTAAAGTTAGATTGACTATTTTGTCTTTATTAAAGTTGAGGCAAAATTAGGCAACCCTACTATGTTTTTTACCATAATCATCACCATTACTATCAAGCTATGTTTTCAACTCTACCTCATTATCTTATTTTCTTTTCTTTTCCAGGACCAAAATCATTGTAGAACACATAATTGCCATCCAATTGAGAAATTAAAGAGAAATGACATTAACAAAGTCTAAAGAATTTGCCTATAATATTAAAAAACTCCATTATTGGAGATTCAAAAAAGTAGTATTTTTAAGTAAACTTATATAGTAAACTATAGCAAAAAATAAAGAAAAAATGAAAAATTTTCATACCAGAGAGATCTCAACAACATTCAAAACCCATCTTCATACATTTTCTCCTAAAATTTAAAGGGTCATTTGCTAAAAGTTACAAAAAAAAACTAGATTTGTGCATCTTTCTACATCAAATTCATTAGATCCTCAGTTCAATTTTAACCTTCTTTCAATCTTCCTTTACAAAACCTTCAAATTCTCACTAAACAAAAATAATGAAGACAATCTATTATTATAAAAATAAAAACTCTAAATTAACCTACCTTTAAGCTTAATTTGTCTCAAACCATCATTATTAGTTTGCAAAAATTTTGCCAATCACAAAACCATCAAAGAGAAAAAGTCTAACTTTGAAAGCATCATAGATTGAGATAAAAGCCTTTGTTAAGATGAGAATCTTGGTTAGCTCTAGAGATTTATTGTATTCTTACTCATCCTTTATAGCATTTATGATAATTTATGGGGAAGAATGAAGTTTTTTCTTTGATAAATAAATTCTTCGAAGATAGGTTTAGCCCATCCAAGATTAATTATGTTTTATACAAAAAAATAAAAAAATATTATACATAAAATAGAAATTTAATTATATTGTAATTAAGATATTCATATTCCAAAATAGATCTAACCTAGTTATTTCATTAGTTTATCATTTCTTTAATGATAAAATTATTATTATATTTAAGAATTTTACTAAGTTATTTAAATAATATTATATTTATTTTCTATTCATTAATAAAATATATAGCAAAAATATTTTATTTTAATATTAATTTATTTGTAAAACATGAAAATTTAAAATTTTATAAAATATATTGAATGAAAAAATTAAAAATATAAGATAATTTGACATTTACAAAATTTAGCAAAATTTTTTTAATGTTAATCATAAATAGAGATATAAAATGGTGTAAGACAAGTTAAACAAACTATATCTACACAGGCTTGGGCCTATGTGAGCCTACCTACACAAGCTCATAATCCAAATGATCAAACATGATCAAGATTGTGAGAACCCATAAGTAAATTGCAAGGGCTCACAAGTAGCTTACCTTTATTTTTTAAATTACTAAATATATACATGTAAGTATCAAATATCAAATCTTGGATGTGAAAAAAGATACAAAACTTTTAAAGAATATTCGATTAGGTTAGCTTAAAAAATATCCTTTTTTAATTTTATATAATGTGCTAGTCAAGAAAAGTTAAAAAAATTTATATTAACTTATTAGACATTAAATTGAGTCGAATTAAAAAGTCTCTAAATATTTAAAAGATTGCTAAAAAAGAAAAAAGCCTTGCAAGCTTACTTGTGTAATGCCCATATGACCTTACATAAAAAATAGATTCCAAATAAAGACCTTGTGATTGCCCCAAAAGAGCACAGGTAGCCAGCAGGCTTGGGGTCAGTTTATATCCTTAATCATAAAGTTTACATTTAAAATAAAGATTTAAATTTGATTTATTATTAATATAAATTATATTTACACCATTATCCATTCATAGTTTGCCACATTAATTGTTAAAATATTCTTACTGTTAACAAAAATTATTAATTTTTTAATGACGTATCATTTCCTTATCATTGATAAAAATTTATACACTAATAATATATCAAATTTAAATTATTAAATTAATTATGATATATGTATTGATTATCCTAATTATTAATAATTATAATTTAATAAAATAATTTTTTGAATTTAATTTTTAATTAATGAATAATATGTTTTAATTTTTAATTATTGAAATGATTAATGAGATAAACAATATACATATTATTATAGTTTAAATAATAACTTCAAGTTTTTGCTATTTAAAATATGTGAAAAGTAATGTTAAAAAATGAAAAAGAAACTTAAGTGACATTTGGAATATAAATCAATAAATAAAGAATAAGAAAAAAAATTTTAATGTGTTTGTGCTTTCCTTAACTTTATTTTACTATCAATATGTTGTTCATGAATTTTAAGAAAAAAAAGAAGAAAACTAGAGTGAAAAAGATAAAATAGGCAGTATATTTTGGTGGAAAGCAATTAAATTGCATGCAGTCCCACTTTGACCAAATTAATAAGTTAATTGTTAATCATACTAATAGGTATTTAATAGTAAGGGTAGGGAGAGTAATGTAATACATAATATAAAGGAACATGAACTAATTTTGAAAAATGAGAAAAAAGAAGTGTCATTAAGCTTAAATTCAAGAAAGGGGAGTATAATTTACCTTCCTCTTTAATTTAAATGAAAGTTAATAACTTGTGCGTCCACTGGCCTACAATCTAGTATGTAAGTAAAAGAATTAAAATTTGGTCATAAAATATTTTTTTATATTTTACTATGTTTTGATAGTTAAAATTAACCTTTTCTTAATGAATTTTTTAAAATGAATTTAATAATAACTTTTTTGTAAAATTGAAAGAGATTTATATATATTTTTAAATTATAGAATAAGTTTGTATAATTTTAACTAAATTCAAGATGTATGTATATTTTATTCATAAATAAATTAAGCAACAAAATTTTCTGTACCATTTTCTTTTCCATTCCATTGTGTTTAAGATCAAGAATAAAAAATGAAGTTACTTAGTATGAAAAAAAGGAAAGAATAACAAGTCATGGTCTAAGTGGATATAAGAGGGTGATAGACATGCAAAATTCTATCATACCAAAATAGTGAATAGAAGGAAAGGAAATATAATTACAATGTTGCATGATTATAATAGAAGATAGGTGGAAAACAAGGATGATTTGATAATTATAATAGTTAATTTTTTTCTAAAATCATTTTAGAGAAGATAATGTAGACTATATCTCTTTTACTAGGTTGAAATTTAAAAAGTTGGAAGAAGAAAAAGTTTTGATTTCGGGTAAACCAGTTACTTATAATGAGGTTAGAAAGGCAGTTTTCAATATAGGAGGTACTAAAGCTCTAAAGGAGGATGGCTAACTTGCATTATTTTTCTAGGTAATTTGGGGTGTAGTTGGGAACAACCTAGTTGAATTCATGTAAAATGTTTTTAAAGAGAGAGTTAGTATGGAGAATGCCAATAAGACTTTGATTACTCTTACTCCTAAATAGGATCATGCAAAATTTGTCAACCAATTCCAGCTAATCTTATTTTGTAATGCTTATTATAAGTGTGTAACTAAAGTGTAGTTAACAGTATAGGTGGAAATTGATCAATTTGAGTCAATTAAGCAAATCAAACTCAAATGATCATAATTAATTAAAAAGCTCAAATATACATCTAAAATTAACCATACTCTTATTCTAAATTAAATAAACTCGGTGGTGTTTTTCATAATTAATCACTAACAGGTTTGATTGATTTAAAATGTTTAAAAAGAAATTGAAAGCAGCAATTAGGATAAAAGATAATTTTACAGTTAAGTATAGATCTTTCATAAGCTTTAATGCAAGATCTGACATTATTGCAAAATATTTCATATTTAAATAATTTTAAAAAAATAAAAAATAAAATATTTCCTATAAATTAGAACCAAAAATTGAATAACCATATAATTAAAACAAGATGTTAAAAAAAAACCTATAAAAGAACCTAGAACTTACAAATGAGAGATTGAAATTGTAGGTGAATTAGAGATCTAAAATCATTGATGATGGCTTTTGAGATCAAATGGCGTGGATGAAGTGGTATTTTTTTACAAAATAAAAATAAAAATAAGAGCATAATAAAGGTTACCTATTTCCTCTATGATGATGCTTTTGTCTTTGAGTCCAAGTGCCATAATCTGTTGCACTTGTTGATTGTTGTAATGCATGCTTTACTCAAACCGCTTGTTTTTGTTAGGTTCAGGAGTGCTAAATAAGCCTTTTTAGCTTGCACTCTATCTCATGACCATTTTGCAGAGAAAATAATGTTTAAACAAAACAACGTTGTAAGGTTAGATTAAGGAACAAGGTAATTAGGCTAAGGGATAGCAATAAAGAGAAAGAAAAAGAAACTCTAATTCTTTGATTTCTCTATGGTTTCACTAGAAAATGTCAAAAAGCAATAATATAGTTTTGGGAAAGTAACTTTGAGAAAGAAGGATTTGATGTGTTATGGCTCTTTAATTTAGGACAAGTGAATTAATAAAAGAGAAAGATGTGAATAGATTTGTATAGGTTTTTATCTTGTCTTGTAAATGGAAAAAAAGAGATATTAGAAGACAAAGATATAACATTAAGTAGGGTGGGACTTTTAGGAAAAAAAAGAGTAATGATATTATTTAATTTTAACTAATATTATTAGTCGGATATGATTGAGTTTGTTTAATACATAAATCATTTAGTACTAACCGAACTTAATTTTTCAAAAAAAAAATTTAAACCACTTTTATTCATTTAATTTTGTTATTCAATTTTACTTATAAATTTTTAGGTTTAGGCAATCAAATTGGGCCAAGTTATAATATTTTGTCCATCCTTGGTTAAGAGATTGAAACTTTTTTTTGTTAAATATAATATCTCTTTACTAATCTAATTTTGTTCCTAAAAAGTGAATTTATGACAATATAGTTATTGCTCGTAAGATGATTTACTCTATGAAATTGAAAAAAGCAAAAATAAGTTATATGGCAATAAAGATAAATCTGGAAAAGGCATATAACAAACTGAAGTGGAAGTTCATTGATAATACTTTTAAGGAAATTAGTACACCAATAGATTTGGAAAAGATTATGACAAAATGTATCTTTTATATATCTATAGATATCCTTTGGAATGGAGCTAAAATAGAAAAGTTTCAACCCTTTCAAGGAATTAGACAAAGTGATCCGATCTTTCTTTATATTTTTGTTATATGTATGGATTAACTTTCACATCTCATTTTAGAAAAGGTTAATGCAAACAACTGGAGAACTATTATGCTAGGTAGAAATGGCCCTAAAATATCCTAACTTATGTTTGATGATAACTTAATTCTTTTCATGGAAGCCTCTATGGATCAAATCCATTATTGATAGAGCTTTTGATAAATTTTGTCAAGCTTCTGGCTAGAAAGTGAATTCACTTGAATAAAACATTTTATTTTCTTGTAATATGCAATATAATATGGTGAAAGTCATCTCTGACTTTAGCAGTATCTTTCTTTCTCTTAATTTGGGGAAGTACCTTAGTATTTAACTTAGTGTTTAAAAGAAGTTATAAAAGATAAATCCAAAATATAATGGGGAAGATTAGACAAAAATTGGCGAGGTGGTAATCTAAATGTCTTTTTATGGCAAGTAGACTCACTTTGGTAAATTCAGTTATCTCTATTATTCTTATATACCATTGCAAGTTGAACAAGTATCAAAAGGTATATACAACATAATAGAATGCTTACACAGGAATTTCATTTGGGGTCATGATGATCAAGTTAAAAAAGTTTATATTATGAAGTGGAGCATTATTTGTTAACTAAAGAATGTAGGATGTTTGGGAATTAAAAGATTGAAAAAGATAAACTTAGCCTTTCTTATAAGACATTACTACTAAATGTATACAAATAAATTTGGTTTATGGACTGAGGTTCTTAAAAAGAAGTGTAGTCATAGAGAGAGATGGCCTATAGAAGTGAAAAATGCTAACAAAGATTCTAGATTTTGAAGGGATATTTCAAAATTGTGGAATGAAATTAAATAGAGATTAGTTTAGAGAATTAAAGATAGTAAGTTTATGTTATTTTGGTAAGATGACTAGCTAAAAGTAAGGAGTTTGCTAGAGAAATTTACTTTATAAGGAGTTAATGATGATTTATGTGACTTTATAATTAGTGAGTTTAGGTTTAATTATGCAGAATGGGATTAAATGCTCTTGAATTAGCTGTTGCCTCCCACTATAATTTTTAAGATTATGTTTATTATTCCTTCTAATTCAGATACCAGTTCTGATTAGCTAGCTTGGCTTAAGAATGCAAGTGTTTTTTTTGGCTACTAGGGCTTATACTTCCTTGGTGAATCATGGTGGGGATTATAGCTCTAGCATACAACAGAAAATTTGGAAGCTATAGAGAGTAAATCTTTTCATTTGGAATATTGTCATGATAAATTGTTAACAAATAAATTGATAGCAAAGTGAAGCTATAGTTCTAAATATTGTAGAATATGTCCTATGTTAGAAGAAACTAGCTTACATGCTTTCAAAAACTATTATAGTAGAAGTTTGGAAGGTTCTAGTTCTAGGTTTTATTATAACTAAATTCATGATCTTGAATTTAGAAGATTAGATTACATTCAATTTATAGCAAAAAAAATATGAAAGGGATAGGCATAAGATGGGTTGAAAATTAGGCTATTTCCTATTAGTCTACTTGGTCCTAGAGGAATAAATAGTTGCATTAAAATTTTGTTATATAAAAGATGAAAGTAATATTTTAAGTAGATCAAAACTTATTTTAAGTAATAAAATGCAAAATGATATCAACTAGATACCCTTTTAGGAAGGCTAGATTAAATTAAATATTGATAATGGCTGGAATGAGAGCTCTTATTAGGCTAATTGTGGTAGCTTACTTAGGGATTGGATAGGTAAATAACTTTATAGCAATGCTCAACCTCTTGATTCCTATAATAGCTTTGAAGTAGAAGGTTGGGGAATTTTTTGTGACCTTCAAACTATGTGAGATATGGAATATAAAAAGGTTAGTTTGTAATGCGATTCTAAAGTTATCATTTGTTTTCAACATCATTATCTGATCTAAAAGGTTAGTTTGTAATGCGATTCTAAAGTTATCATTTGTTCTCAACATCACTATCTGATCCAAACCATTCAAATTATGCTTAAAAGGGATTGAGTGGTTCATTTCAAGTATATTTTCAAATCGGCTAATAATTGTGCTAATTGATTAACAAGTTGTGATATTAGTTTTTCTCCAGGCACTTATGGATTTACAACTCCTCCTCAACATATCTCATTTTTACTTTTAGCTGATATTTTAAAGATGTTTTTAACCTAATCCATTCCTATGTTTTATTATTATTATTTGGATTATGGCCCATTTGTTCACCCAAAAAAAAGGGGGAGTATAACTCTCTCCCAAAAATTTAATCCAAAAATCATAAAACAAATATAATTTAAAGATAAGACTTCCTCACCCATGATTTTTATTAAGTATGCAAGCCTTGATTGATGGCAAAATTTCACTGATGCTAATTCAAGTATTTAATACTTCTTATTTTAATTGATTGTGCCACATTCATTTTTTTATATTTCTCTCTCTTTTCCTCTCTTTTTTATTTTTGTTAGGCGATCATTATCTTTCTCAATTAATGAGTAATAATAAATATCAAATATAATAAATGCAAATATGCTCTTATTAGAAGTTTCAAATTGCAGTGTGGCGTAAGGCGTATTACAAAAAAAAAATGCCCGTAACTATTACTATGTTTTTTTTTTCCTTTTTTAAGACATGTCAATTACAAAATTACCTACTCAAATTGTCAACAAAATAATTTGAATTTAAAAACCTTTAAACTAAAAGATATAAATATTTATTATGCATACAAAATACTCACTTTTACATATTTATTACAATTAAAATTATAATTTTGAAAATATGGTTAAAAAATTCATATCTCTTACGTTCTAATTTAGGTTGACTAAACTATAATATTTTATTTATTTATTACATATAAGATAAGATGTTGTAAAACAAACATACCATAAAAAAATAGAAAAAAGTACAAATGACTCCTTTCAATGTTTGGTGGTTGGATTTTGCAATTTTTAATTTCAAAAATTTAGAAGTTATTCTCTTAAATTTTATAAAACTTGAAATTAATATCTATCATTCACTTAATTAACGATTTTATATCAAATTATGCTGTATTTTCATGAAATTTTTAAACAAAAATTATAATATTTTAATATATTAGATTTTTTTTATCATTTTTCACATATAATTTTTTATATAATTAATAGAAATTAAATTATATATAAAATTTTTTAAGTAAATGATTGTGAATAAAATATGAAATTATATGCAAAAAAAATAATAAATAGATTAACATGTTATAATATTATAATTTTTATTTAAAAATTTCATAAAAATAATATAGTTTAATAAAAATAATTAATTAAGTACATGATGAATGTTAATTTTAAGTTTTATAAAATTTAAGAAAGTGATTTATCAAATTTTAAAATTGAAGGGGATAAAATTTAAAAGGGATATTTTATATTTTTTAAGAAATATTATAAGAGATATGAATTTTTGTTTGTAAAATTTGCACGTTTTGTACATATACAATTTTTTTCTATTTATATAGACAGAAAAACAAATTAAGAGAAACCAATCTTTTTTTCATTAATTGAATTTATGGCGTTGGTAACCAGAATAAGAACAAATAATAAAAGAGAGAAGCATGAATGTATGTGTCGTAGTTAAACAAAATTGGTATTAAATATTTGAGGGAGCACCGATTAAAATTGGACACCAATGAAATCATCCATTTGCCAGAAAAATATCGTAAATTGGACATGAAAGTTTTGCCCACAATTTAATTTACTTAAAATTAAATTTATTAATAATCAATTTTTTTAATATTAATTTTAAAAGCTATGTTATAAATTAATAAATACTCTTGATTTACTATTATTTTTAATTTTTAAAAAATTATAAATATTTATATTATTGAAAATATTTAAAATTTAATTAATATTATTTATAAGATTTGTTTATAAATTAAAAATAATAATAAACAAGAAATATTTATTAATTTTTTTATATTTTCCTTACAACTCATTATTAATTTTATAAATAAATTTAATTAATTTTAAGTGCATTGAGAATGGGAATTTCGCTCTTTACTAATCCCGAACAAAATCTTACTAAACAAGAAAATATAGAGTATTGGTTGATGCTTCATGCAATCATATGAAGCCACAAATATCTCGTTACTACCGTGCACATTTGGATCATAATAATAATAATTATAATTATAATTAAGAGCTTATTTATGTATTAATTTTTTAAAAAAATTATTTTAAAATAAACAATTTATTTAAAATTTTATTTTAAATTTATAATTTAAAAATAAAATAATAAAAATAATTTTTAATTTTTATACCATTTTATAATTATATAAAATGTTTTATTTATAATATTAAACATTTTATAATATATATTTTTTAATTTTAAAATATATATATATATATATATTTTGGCTACAAATAGGGTAAAGCCCAACTAAACTCTAACAACTTTAGGAAAAGAAATTTCAGCAATATCCTCTATACAAAGTTGCCCACACCTATAAGAGACCTGATTAAAAATGTGTATTCCTATTGTCATATGGTGGCCTCTAGCTACAAGTCAATTAACAAACTTCTTTCCTTCTCTATACGTATGAGTGATCTTCACCTACCAATCTTTGTTTATCAGGCTTTTTATCCTCTTAACTAAAGGTAAGCATGGATAGGATGGATCACAATCCTTAGCTATAAATTGGACTACAACTAATGGATCTAATTCCACCTAAATTTTCCTATAATTTTCACTTCAAGCTAATTCAAATCTTGTAATAACTCCTTATAGTTTAGCAGAGAGGACACTACCTTTACCAACATCTCTAGCAAATCCACTTATCAAGTCTCCAACACAATCTCTTAACACTCCACCATAAGCAGCTAATTCACCTCCATTTAAACACGAGCCATCAATATTAATCTTAATCCACCCAAAACTGGGAAAACTCCATTTACAAGCTAATTCCTTTTTTGGCTGAATTAACCTAGCCCTATCCGTATTCTTAATCATCCTTAATAATTCATTAGATTTCAAATAGCAAGTTAGGACCAAGTTTGAATTAGTTCTTACATTTTGATCAAAGGCCCATCTGTTACATTGGATCCATATTTCATGACATGTAAACCTAAATAAGAGACTCCAATCCTGTGCCTCAAACTTTCCTATATTATTCTGTAAATTAAAAACAATCCAATCAAGCAAATTCATGATAAAAAAAACCACTCCTAGTATCTTGGAGTCATTAACCTTAACCAAGTTGAATTAACTGCATCATAATCTGTCATGGCATGAAGAATAGTTTGACCTTTGTTACATCTTGGACAGGTATTGACCATAAACATATGTCTTTAGACTTTAACATCATTAATCAACAGACTATTATTAGCCAATAATCATAGGAGGGTTTAAATCCTTTGCAGCCTTTCCAATTCCAAAACTTCTTCCAATGACCAGTTTAGGTAACATTTTCTCCAACTGATAAGCAAATTTAACTAAAAACTTGCCATTTTTAGCTAGATGCCAAGTTATTTCATCCTTTCCTAAACTGCCTTTAAAAAGGTGAATATTAGCAATTTCCTTACAAACATCTTTTAAGATTAAAGAATCAAACTTAGCCTAGTTCCAGCTTCCATCCTCTTTAACAAAATTATCCACTGTAAGATCCTTTTCATACTCTGGAATATCTCTTCTAGCTAACTCCATAAGAGGACACTCTCCAACCTAAAAATCCTTCTAAAACCTAATGTTATTGCTATCACAAATAATCATTTGAAGCCTTGTAGATAAGTTTCTCCAAACTTTATAGATTCTTTTCCAAATATTAGATCGAGACTACTTCTTTTCCTCCTTTGGAATTATAAAAGATTCATATCCATATTTTTGCCTTAAAACTCTTGCCCATAAAATAACTTTTTTACTTGCTCAATTGAATCCCACTTTCATCAAGAAGGCCTCATTTTGGCATTTTAGCATTCTTAAACTAAGCCCCCTATGCTGTTTGGAATTATATATCTGGTCCTAGTGGGTAAGATGGCACTTTCTATTATCAACACTAGACCTCTAAAAAAATTCTTTATTTTTCTTCTCTACTTTATCATAGATTCCAAAAGGAAGCAAAGTGATCTACATAGAGTACATAAAAATAGATGATAACACTATTTGAAAAAGGGTAACTTATTCAACAAATGAGAGAGAGTTCATTTTTCAATTACTTAGGTGCTATTGAACTTTTTCCAAGATATGCATTGAAGTTTTTTTTTTTTTACCCTTCCATGGGGTGAGGGAATGCCTAAATACTTTCCTAACTTTGTAGTAAGACTAAACCTCAATTCCTGATTAATTTGATTAGCTCTTGTATGATTAATATTCTTAGAAAAAATAAATTATAGTTTGTTCTTTACTAACTTTTTATCTCAAACATAAGCAGAAAAGGTTAAGACATTTCAGAATGCTCTTTACCTAGTCTAGTGAAGCTTCATCGAATAAGATTAAGTCATCAATAAGGAAGAGATGAGAAATAAGACAACCATTCATGCAAACTTTAATCAACTTCCAAAGGCCTTTACTCACTGCATTCGATATGCCATGTGCCAATCTTTTCATATAAAGAACAAATAAATATGGAGACAAATGATCTCCTTGTCTAATCCCCCTATATGGCTTGAATGACTCTATTTGATTCCTATTCTAAAGAACTTTCATACTAGAAGGGAAAACACATTGCATTATCAATATTCTCATTTTATTAGGTAATCCAACCTTTTTTAAGGTGTCTTTGAGGAAATCCTGACTTATTAGATCATAAGCCTTCTCCAGATCCAACTTAATAGCCATAATTCCCTTCTTTCCTTTTTTAGTTTTCATGGTATGGATAACTTCTTGAGCAATCACTATATTGTTTGAACTATGTCTTCCTGATGTAAAGCTACATTGATTAGGAGAAATTGAATAAGCTAGATTGGGCTTTATTCTATTAGCTTTGTAATAAATTTATAAACCATATTACATAGACTTATTGGTTTCAATTATTTTAAACCTTCTAGCTTATCTAATTTTGAAATCAAGATCAATAGGGTTTCATTGATGTTCTTCACTTTCTTTAGGTTTTCAAAGATGTCAAGAATTAGATCATATACAAATTCTTCAATAATACTCCATTGACTTTGGATAAAGCAAGCATGAAGTCCATCAGGATTAGGAACTTTATGAGGATTCAAGCTAGAAACCAGCCTCTTAATTTTTGCTTTAGTCACTGAAGCCATCATTTCTTCTTTCATTTCTTCTTGTAATATTAGAAAGACATTTTTAATAAAAAAATTAACATCATTCTAACTTTTCCTAGAATATAATTTTTAGTAGAAAGTAATCGCCATATTTTTTAGTCTATTGTCATCTATAACTTATTCCTTATCCTTATCTTTTAGGGTAATAATCTTGTTTTTTCTTCTTTTGATAATTGTTGAAGCAAGGAAGTATTTGGTATTTCTATCCCTAATAGGAGCCAATTACACCAAAATTTTTGGAACCATTGTATTTCTTCTTGGAGTAAAATTTTTTCATACTCCTTCCACAACTACTTTTGAAGGTTTTTTAGGAAAAGATTTGACTCCTCTGTCAAACTTTAGTTAATGCCTTGAAGTCTAGCCATTAATTTTCTCTTCTTCTTTACAATATTCCTAAAAACATTTATCTTTTAGTTGTTTACTTTTTTAACAAACAAATCCATAACATTTTTTCATTCTTTTGATTCTTTCCAAGTTTTTACAACTAAAATTGGAAAGGATTCTTCAAAAAGATAAGCAACAAAAAATCTAAAAGGTTAAGATCCTCTTATAAACTTTTCTTTACCTTTAATTGTCAACAACAAAGATTTATGATCAGATTTAAAAGGGGCTAAATGAAAGATTCCAGCTTCAAGAAAGCTCATTTTTCACTCCAAGTTGCATAACCTTTAATCAATTCTTTCCTTAACCTCTCTTTGTTCTCATGTAAACACAAGACTTGTAAAACCCATATTAAATAGGCCATAAGTTTCTATACAATCAACGAATTTCCTCATGTTCCTCCAATTAGGTTGACTACCCTTAGTTTATCTTTGAAAGATAGGTAAGAGTTAAAGTCACCAACGGTTACCCAAGGTCTTCTAACTCTATTAGCTAATTTGGTTAAATTCTGCAAAAGAGATTCCTTTTAATGAGGCTTGGGACTGGCATACACAAATGTTATCTAACTCTTATAATCTTTTAGGGGGAAACATACTTTCGTATGGATATACTAATTTTGATCTTCTATTATATCTATTTTCACCTCTTGTTCATTCTAAAGTACCCTTTTAAGAATCCAATAAGATCCACCCTGTGAGCAACATCAAATTTCAGTCTCTTGATGATTTTCTCTGCTTTTTGACTTTTAACATGTATCTTAAACAAAGCAAGAATTCTAAAATTATGTATATTCCTTAAATCCTGAATTAGACCAAGAAAGGACTTTGATCCAGTTCTTATGCAATTCTACACTAAACAAGACATATTGATAATAGACAAAATAAAATTTGACTTAACTAAGGTGATGTACCTTGATACCTCATAAAGCTTCTACAGCTGCATCACTATCCATCATCTAGAGTTGCCTATTAGCTTTTCTCATGTAATCATACACCATGCTTTATCTAACGGTTTGGGTGGTTCCTTAATTATTTCTTTATTCATTGCATCCTCTTGTATTGTCTTTGAGTTACCAGTTTTCTATGTCTTCATTTTAGGGCTGGCTAGACTTTAACCTGACACTTTACTAGAATTTGCATAAGGACCTTTTGAAGGGGACAATACTAGTTGAGCCTTCGCTTTTTAAGGAGCTGTATTTGTTTTTAAGAATACTAGTATTTTCCTTCCTCACTTGAACGTGAGCATTTTCATTAATCTTTTTAGTATTATTTTTTCCTTTTCATCCTTTTCCAATATTTGGATTTATCTGATAAAGGATATTGACTTTTTCTTATTGTCTCACACCAGAAAATTCAATTCCAATTAGTCTTTTCCCCTGCTCACCTATAACTTTCATAAGTGAGCTATCATTAGGAAGTATTTCTGTATCGCTTACGTCCTCATTATTTGCTCGCACATCAAAATGTGTTCTCTCATTAATCTGAATATTAACTTTTCCTCCAAGCCCATTCGAGCCTTTTTCTCTATTTTTATCTATTGATGATTTAGCAAACTTCCTTCCTCCAACTTTGTTATATGTTATATTTGCCTCTAGTTTTTTTGTATAATTATCCAACCCCTAAAAGCACCGTTACTAACTTCAATTTTGGTTGGCTGTGTAGCACTAGCTAATTTTGTGGTTACAACACCTTCTTGCTCCATCCCATTTCCTTCTTCCCCATTCAAACATACTTCCTTCTTATGCCCATATTTGCCACGTTTAAAACATATGGTATGCAAATCTTCATGTTCCATCTTGTAAATCTTTAAAAATATATTCAAACACACTTAAAAATTATTATTGTTTTATTTCCTCCGCACTCCGTACAAGGCACGAGGACAAGGCTGGAAAATGAAAGCTCGGCGAAGTCGCACTGGCACTCCACTCGACAAACTTACTCAACACGCTAAACTGTACGACACTTCTGTTCAGTCACACCTTTCGTGCCCCCGGTACTTCTTCCACGCTCGCTAATTCATCTCACTTCACAAGTTCTTGTTCACTTAAGTCTGTCCCCGAAGGTTATTTCTTTATTCCCTCCATCTATTTTTTCTTGGTGATGTGAACCTGCCTTACATTTGCACTAATTCTGATCAAAAGGTAATGGAAGACCCTTTCGAAGATAGTATTTTCGAGATTATTTGGCAAAAACAGGGGTCCTTAGTGTCTGTTGGTTAATGGTTGGCGTTTATGAATGATTGTTCGTGGTGGGCTTGGGGAATACTTCTTCTTGGGGTTCTATATTGATCAGTCAATATAGTTGGAGTTCTCAGTTAGGCATGATTTGCGTAGAATTGTATTGGTTTTTCTATTTAAATTGTTTTCTCATAAAATTGACTTCAGGTTGCTTGTAATTTTTCAAACTTGAGATATTGGCTTCGATTCGAACAATGGGAATATTCGTGATTATCTGGATGATATGGATTTGTTTTGGTTTAATAGATACAGGTCGACAATCAATTTGTTCGCCAATAGGATGTGGAGACTTGAAGTATGGTCAAATTGATCGCAGTCAAACTCATCAGAGCAATATAGCTTTCATCCTGATTCTGTACATTGTTATGTGGCTTATGTTTATTATCACCTAAGATTCTGAGAGCTATGAATCACAGACACTTTGAAAGAGGAACTGTGTCCTTCGTATCTCGTGTTCCAGCTATGCCGTTGTTCATACTACATAAATTAAAGAGTCTATTTGGTAATTTTAGCTTTCACTTTATGGGAGTCTAGGTCCATTGATGTATAGCAACTTTGATGTGAAGATTGATGATGATGTTGTCCTTCCTTGAGAACTTGAAATTGAAATCAGACTGTTGTTTGTGAAATGAATTAATTTCTATGGTCTTTTTATGACATGAATTCGTCTTTCTTTTATGGTTATTTTTTATATTCGGAGAGAGGAATGAAATGGATGGGGATTTGGTGATTTTTCCTGTAGAAGGAATTCGTTTTCTAGATTGACAAATTTTAAGCAACATTTGAATTTTAAATTCATCTATTTTTCTCTTCTCTCACTTTTTGTTTTTGTGTTCTTTACATATCCTCTTTTAGTGCTTATTGTTAATTTTGGGAATGATTTGTTTGTTGACTACTTCTATCATAGATATGCATTCAAAGTTAATCAATCATAATTTTAAATTTGGCAGGCAGACTACTGAAATGGAGCTGGAAGGAAGTGGTGAGGACACAGTGGTTCCTCAAGTTGGAATTGGAGGATTTGATAGCGAGGTTAAAGCAAAGGATCTCACCAGATATTTGGAAGATAAAATTGGACTTGTATACCGGTGTCGTCTCAAAACATCTTGCACCCCCAATGAGTCTTACCCAGATTTTGAGGTCATTAACACTGAAGAGATCGAAAGAGCAGATGACTATGAGAAGGTGAAGCCCCATGCATTTGTGCATTTTGTATTGGCTGAATCTGCAACAGAGATTCTCAATGCTGCTGGTTGTCTTGAGTTGTTCTGGAGGGAAAAACATTTGAAGGTTACGCTGGGGAATCCCTATTTCCTGAACCAGAGGAGGAGAACTATCATTCCTTACAAGTTATCTGATGTACTTGTTGAAATTGGGACTTTGGTTAACCCAGAGAGCTTCTTTGTTGCTTGGAGAGGACCTGATAAAGGGGTTAACTTTCTAGTTGATCCTTTTGACGGCATGTGCAGAATTTGTTTCACTAGAGATACAGTTTTTTCTTATAAAGATGTTGGGAAAAAAACAGTGATAAAGTGTGATTTTAAGGTGGAGTTCCTGGTGAGGGACATAAATGAAATTAGGCAGTATAATGATACATCATGCAGGGTTATACTACTGCAGCTGGCATCGTCACCTTTGGTCTGTTATAGAACTGCTGATGATGATGTTTATGAGTCAGTTCCGTTTGATATGCTGGATGATGATGATCCCTGGGTTAGAACAACTGATTTTACACCTACTGGGGCCATTGGCCGATGCAATTCTTATCGGATCTCAATCCCTCCCCGTTATGGCTCAAAACTGAAGAAGGCCATGGATTATCTGAGAGGTAACCGAGTCCAGGTGATTTCAGTTAAGCGGTCAATTGGGATGCAAGATGAACCTAATTATGGCATGCCTATGACAGATCCTTTTTTCTGTATTCATTTCTGGGAAGGCATCAGTTTTGATATCATGTTTTTGGTAAATGCTATCCTCCACAAAGGCATATTTAATCAGCACAGCTTGTTGGATGGTTTCTTTGAATTGCTAAGAAACCAACCTATGGAAGTTAATGTGGCTGCACTGAAGCACATATGCTCTTACAGGCGCCCAGTGTTTGATGCAGCCAAGAGGCTAAGAACAGTTCAAGACTGGTTGCGGAGAAACCCTAAGCTTTATAAGAGCTCTAAAATGGTTGATGACATTGTTGAGGTTAGGAGACTGGTCATCACTCCATCCAAAGCCTATTGCATTCCACCCGAAATGGAAATGTCTAATAGGGTTTTGAGGAAGTATAAAGAAGTCTCTAATCGTTTCTTAAGGGTTACTTTTATGGATGAAGGCATGCAGACAATCAATGAAAATGTTCTCAATTATTATGCTGCCCCCATAGTGAAGGAAATCACATCAAACCCCTTTCCACAGAAGACTAAAGTATACAAAAGGGTTAAGACCATTCTAGATGAGGGGTTTTACTTGTGTGGCAGAAAATATTCATTTTTGGCATTCTCGTCCAACCAACTAAAAGACCGTTCTGCCTGGTTTTTTGCTGAAGAAAAACCAGGCATTACTTGCCATGATATAAGAACTTGGATGGGGAAGTTTCATGATAAGAATGTTGCAAAATGTGCTGCAAGAATGGGGCTGTGCTTCTCATCTACGTATGCAACTGTGGAGGTTGCATTAAATGAAGTTAATTCTGTGCTGCTTGATATTGAGAGGAATGGTTATATATTCTCTGATGGGATTGGTACAATTACTCCTGACCTTGCTGTAGAAGTTGCTGAGAAATTAAAATTGGATAGTGCACCCTCTGCTTATCAAATCAGATTTGCTGGATTTAAAGGGGTTGTTGCCTGTTGGCCTGCTAAAGAGGATGGGTGCCGACTTTCTTTGAGGAATAGTATGAACAAATTCTCTTCCGAGCATAAAGTCTTGGAGATTTGTTCTTGGACCAGGTTTCAGCCTGGTTTCCTCAATAGGCAGATTGTGACCTTGCTTTCTGCATTAAATGTGCCTGATGAAATATTTTGGAAAATGCAAGAGGTGATGGTCTCTAGATTAAATCAAATGTTGGTGGATGCTGATGTGGCACTCAATGTTCTCACCAGATCTTGTGCCGACCACGGAAATGCTGCAGCCATTATGTTAAGTGTTGGTTTTAATCCTAAATCGGAGCCTCATCTTAGAGGCATGCTAACCTCTGTACGGGCTGCACAGCTTTGGGGACTTCGAGAGAAGGCTAGAATCTTTGTCCCATCTGGCCGATGGTTGATGGGTGTATTCGATGAGGCTGGTGTGCTTGAAGAAGGCCAGTGCTTTGTACAAGTCTCTACTCCATCACTAGAGAATTGTTTCTCAAAGCATGGGCCAAAGTTTACAGAGACAAAGAACCTGCAAGTGGTGAAAGGTTTTGTTGTAATAGCAAAGAATCCTTGTCTTCATCCTGGTGACATAAGAGTTTTGGAAGCTGTTGATGCTCCTGATTTACATCATTTATATGATTGTCTAGTTTTCCCCCAGAAGGGTGACAGGCCACATACAAATGAGGCTTCTGGAAGTGACCTTGATGGGGATCTATATTTTGTCACTTGGGATGAAAATCTTATTCCACCCAATAAGAAAAGCTGGACACCAATGGACTATGCAGCCCAAGAAAGCAGACTTTCAACACGTCAAGTAACTACTAAGGTATGTATGCTTTGTTTTTTAATCCCTGAATTTGCATGGTTAATTGATAGCGAGCTCTATGCTTTGCTTGAATAAAAATTAAAATAGGACTTCTGTAAATTGTGCTTCTGATTAACCATAAGCTTCTGCCATGTACTTGATGGCTGTGTGATTATAAAATCTTGTGAATGCCATCTAATACTAATATTTGGATTGTGCAATATGCTTTTGTTATTTAAGTCGACCAATAATAGAACAAAAAATGATGTTTTTCCAGGAATTCAAGTTAAACTTGCCTTTGTCCTAATAAATATAATGTACAAACATAGAGCTCAAAGGATGATGCATTGCTTTGCGTATGTACTCTCACACGTCTATGCGTAAACACACATTGTCCTATATTTTGTCTCGTCCTGCTGGAGTTTTAATATGATTGCTTTTTTTGAGTCTGCAGGATATCATCAACTTTTTTGCCAAAAACATGGTAAATGAGAAATTGGGAACAATCTGCAATGCCCATGTGGTGCATGCTGATCTTAGTGAATATGGTGCCTTGGATGAGAAATGCATAACTTTGGCCAAATTAGCAGCAACAGCTGTTGACTTTCCAAAGACTGGGATGATGGTCCATATGCCATCAGACCTCAAACCTAAAATGTACCCTGATTTTATGGGGAAGCAAGAGTATCTTACATACAAGTCCAAGAAAATCCTGGGTAGAATGTATCAGCATATCAAAGATGCTTATGATCAAGATATTGATCATGCTGGTCTGAATTATCTGCCTGGAGATATACCTTATGATACGAATCTTGAGGTTCCAGGATCTGCTGATTTTATTGCTGATGCATGGGAACAGAAGTGCTCCTATGATGGCCAGATGAATGCACTGCTGGGCCAATACAAGGTGAAAAGAGAAGAAGAAGTTGTAACTGGGCAAATCTGGTCCATGCCCAAATACAACAGCAGGAAGCAAGGGGATCTTAAGGAGAGGCTCAAGCAGTCTTACAGTGCCTTGAAGAAAGAATTCAGACAACTTTTTGAGAAGTTAAATTTGGACAGTGAAGAATTAGGGGATGAAGAAAAGAACTTGTTGTATGAACAGAAGGCATCAGCCTGGTACCAGGTCACATATCATCCAAGATGGGTGGAGAAGGCGCTGGATCTCAAAGACAAATCCCCGGAGATTCAGGACTCAGATGATGCTGGAAACCTGGTGATGCTGAGTTTTCCATGGATAGCGGTTGATTACCTTGCTCGAATTAAGGTAAGGCATTTGGGATCCGGAAATGCTAATTCAACTAAGACGGTTGGTTCTTTAGCAAAGTATCTTGCTGAAAGGCTGCCTACCTGAACTTTGGCTACAAGGCCACTCTGCCATTCTCAAATATTAGCAGTTACTCTATGTCGTGTTTTTTTTAGCTTTATAGACTTGTAATCACTGGATGTTTCCAAGTTTTATGCCCTGGCTTTGAATGTGCTTATGCATTCGAATGTTGTAATGTTATCGCAGTATATAGTGTGTCCGTATGCATTTGAAATCTTATACAATGGCCTGTATTATATGTGAGTCTTTTGAATATGTTGATGTAGCTTTGTGAAGCAAAAAACGGGACAATGATATGTGATGAATTTTATGCTCAAATCTCATAAGAGATGTAGATTGGAATTTCCTTTGCTTTAATGTGGATGCCGTTCTGTTGAATGTGATTCTATAATTCTATTTCTATACTTGTAAATTGGAATCAACTTCTCCAGGGTGTATTGATTTCAACGGACACCTATCCTCCAAACTTGCCAATTGTATCTCTAAAGGCATACTTATATCTCCTGCAATGCTTAAAGCTACCGCTATTAAATCTTTTTCAGATTACTGCCCAAAATGATGGAAAAACTAACAAATGAACTGATAATGCATTAGCGTGAGACTAATTTAACTTGGGTCGACTCCATTTGAATCATTGTTCTTCCCATACACCTTAATCTACAACATAGAAGGAAGCACTGAACGAAGAGGTATTATGATATGAGAAGGGCGTGGTTTTTAGTAGCTTTAGAAGGAAAAAAAGGCACCTTATCCACCTAACAAACATGGCAATGTAGGGACACAAACTCGGTTAAGACAGAAAGTAATCCTACCATAAATTGCACGAAAGACCGCATTGACATGATTTGTATCACTTCAAAATAACAGATCGGCCCTTCCTGTAATTCAACTTGGAAGTAAGTTTAGAATGGAAACTATATAAATATTTATTTTGAGCTTTTACATGAAAAGGTAAAAAAATATTAAAAAAATTACATATTTATATTTATCTATAGACTATAGCAAACTAATGATAGCAATATCTACATAATTTTATCTCAAATTATTTTGAAAATGTCAATACGAAATTGATGGATTTAGTTAAAATTATTGAAATGAGTTGAAACCCATTGGTCGGCCCATTAACCCATAAATTTTGAAAGATTAGGGCTTCCATTTTGGAGGCCCTCAAAATCATAGGATACAACAGGCTTATTCTGGAAAAGTATGTGATTTACGTATGTCGAACAACTTGCGAATTTTTTTTTTACATTTCTAATTATAAATTTTACATAAGATTATATTTTCAATTCATACAAAATTATATTTCTATTTTTCATTTTTAATTATATAAAATTATGTTGTAAATAATATTTTATTTTATAAATATTTTATAACTTATATATTATATATATAATATTTTATATGATCATATATAAATTTAAAATATATTATGAATAAATTTTTACTTAAAAATTAAAAATTTAATTTAAAAAAAAAAAGCTCACGGGTCTAGCCTGAATCCACAAGAATTGAACTAGGACTTCTTGAACTAGGGCCTCCATATTGAAGGCCTGTGAAAAAATCAAACGGATCCAATTTAATCCGTTTAACAGCCAGCTCGTGCAGCTTGACCTGACCATTCCCCAGCTCTAGATTTGGTACTATATTGCTTCTTGATGGATGGGGCATTGATTATAAGCAACCAACTACTGGGGGCGGTTCCTTTACGTCAATATCTTCTTTATGGTATTTGTAGCAACCTTAGCAAGCAGATTCATTGGCATCCAAGCTTCTAATCAATGTGAACCCCACGCACTTTGGCACTACGAAACCTTTAATGGAGTGACATTTTTATCCTTGGAAGCCATTAATGGAGTGAGTGATGTGATTATCCTTGAAAAACAGCATGCCCTTTGTTTATCTTCTTCAATCTTATATACCATGCAATTCAGCAGGTAGGTATGACATGGGAATAATTAATCCTTCCCTTAGATCTTTACCTTCGAAGTAACATTTTTTTTTTATAATTCATAAAATATAAGAATATTCTAGATTTGAACTCATCGAATTATATATGAATTTAAATTTACAAAATATTTTACATTATTAGAGTGAATAAGAACAAAACATATTATTAAAAAAATTATATTAATTAAGATTTTTAATGATTATAAAGAAGTTTTATTGATTTTTTATTAATATAATAACATATAATTGAATGATAATATAAAATTAATTTACATCATCAAATTTAAATCTTTTGTATACAATATGTGAAAGCATATTTTATATGAGTTGATGTAAATGATATTTACTATATAACCACCTCACAAAGAGTCTTAATCACTCTACGTTGGAGTGCATAGTATCAAAAAAAGAAAAAAAAAATTTTAATCTAATTTTTAGTGGTCCTGTAGTTTTATTTGGATCCATTATCGCTTGTCATGAGGATAGAATTAAGAAAAGCAGAGTTAAGATGGAAATGAGCGTCAACGACGACCCCTTATACAGGGCAATTTGTGGGTTTGCTGCTTATGAAGGTGGGTGACGGTCGGTGAGTGTTTTAAATGGCATTCGAAGACTCATCTAATTGAGGCCCTTCAATGATGCCCCAATACATAGGAACCTACATACATAGGTGCTTGCTATGGTATCCTGAAGGGTTTAGAACCTAAGATGATGTGGCAAAATACAGACCATTGGATGAGATAATCAGAAGATTTGATAACCTCATTCAAGAACTTGAATTTTGCCACGTCACCTTGGATTCCAAACCCTCCAAGACACCTTAGAATCCCGTACATTCATAATATGTGCTTTTTGACGTAACTAACCCCAAAATTATGCTTTACTTGTAATAGTTTCCTATTTACTAAAGCATATTTGACGATTTTTTATTAGTTAAATCAACATGCCTTGTGCATTAATTAGAAGTTAGTGTAATAACACATATTATAACTGAAATGTATTTAATTCTCAAGAAAATCATAATTGAATTTTTTTTTTTAATAAAGAGTAACGATAGGTCTTATAATTAGAGTATATAAAAATTTGTTGGAAAAGCTATGCACCAAAGTGCAGTTTGTGTAGACGAATCTTGTTTGGATACCAAGATGAAGGGAAGGGAAGGTAGCTTCAATTCTTCATCGACCAAATTTAAAGAGCTCAAAACAAAGAGTTCATTTACATATTACACTGCACAGGATAGAACGCGAGGCTTGGAATTTTCCAACCAGTTTCTTGCTAGACAATCTAAATTTAAATTCCTCTGCATATTATCTATCAACAGCTGTTTCCAGGCCAAGATAGTGCATACTGAATCACATAAGATGGTCACAGAAAGATTAAAAAAAGAAAGAAAAACCTAGCAGATCATGAGCTTCCTATATTACATTTATTTTATCTCATAAACTGCCAGTCTAATCACATACGTCGTTGTCTGATTTAAATTAATCACATTTATTCAATGGTATCGTATGTTAAATTCCGTCACATGTACACTAATCAATAGTGTATACACAATTTAAGTGCAACCAGGATAAGGAAGCTTATCTTTCTCCTCTTGAGTACTAGCTGAAACACAAGGGCAATTCCAATTAAGTAACTCTTCAACCATCTGCATTGCAACTCTATCTTCTTCTTCCCCACCATTTCCAGCTTCAACGCCATTGTCCGGTGATGAACTTAAACTGCCTTTTACTTCTCGTGGCTGTTTCTTGCCGAGCTCAACCCTCACGACCCAACTAGAGTCCGAACGTGGTCCTGCTCTTTTCTGCCAGACCCCAATGTGAGAGTTATCAGAGTCTAGCCTCAAGCAAGTGAGAGATGGAGATGGGTCTTTGCAGCACTTCCTCAGCTTGGTGCTCAACAGCTCAGAAAGTGCCTTGGGAGACAAGAAACTGTCATCACAAGCAGCGCTGGCATCTTCAGGTTGGTTCTTGGGCACAGGGAAATTGGTTTTGGCGTTTTGGCCATTCATCAAAATGGCTGCTTGGTCATATGCCTTTGCTGCTGCCTCTGCTGTCTCAAATGTCCCAAGCCATATCCTTCGCTTCCTGGGTAACTCAAAGACAATAGGAAACATAGAACCTCGTTAGACAATGATGTCGTTCATCTATGTCTATGAAGATGTGACCTTAAAGTATGATACTGAAGTTAACAGAATTAGAAATTTGACAACATAAGCTATTTTGAAATGATGAATATATGAAGAGATGCATGCAGAGAGAGAAAGAAAGAGGAATGAGAATTTATGGAGGTATTGATGAGAATCATAGAGAGAAGAAGCAGCATTGGGGTTTGGTGTAAGTAGAGTTGGTGAAATTGGCTGATATATTATATTTACAGTAATGGATGACGAATTTCTGACACCCAAGAGCCCCACTGGCGCTGCCTCACTCCTCTGAACTTCTTAGTTTGAACCATTCTTTCAGGGCTGTTGGTTAGAGAGAGAGAGAGAGAGAGAGAGAGAGAGGCTTTAAGAATCGCAGAACTAAACTAAGTTCGTGCCGAGTGTGTAGGGAAGAGAACTATTTAATAGTGGGGATCGGGGGCACATGGCTGCATTCAAGTTATGACCTCCACAAAAAGTCTGGATACGTGTTAAAATGGGCAATGCAATCTGGGCCATCTCTATCAAGCCAACCTGTGGTTTGATTACTGCACAAATCCGAAGTCACTTTTTATTAAGCAGTTTCAATCAAATTATAATTCGTTATTTTTTAATTTTATTATTATATATTATTTTTTATTTATGATTAATTATAAATTATTTATTAAAATTAATTATTATTATGACTATTTTAAATATAATTATATTTTATTATTATCCTATAAAAATTTATATTATTATTGAATATAATTAAAATAGTAAGAAAATAAATCAAGGTATAATAATTTTAATATAAAAATATATTAATTAGAAAAATAAAAACTATGACATTTAGTCCAAAATTTTTTACCATTAATTATAATGGATACAAATATTTATAAACTAAATTCACAATATATAACATATATAAATATATCATTATTTTGTTATAACAGTAATAATTTGTTATTGTAATTAATATATTTATTTATTTATAGTAATTATTTTATATCTATTTAGTTATGATAATATATTTGTTAATTTTTTTAGATTTTATGATAAAAAATTTAATTTCTCACATAATTTTTATTATTTTTTTAATTTTAATATTATTATTTATTTTAATATAATTTTTAGTATATATTAATAATATTAAATATATAGATTCATTAATTTTAATAATAAATTATTTATTTATTATATACTAAACACTTAATAATCCAAATCATTTATTAAGTTAAATCAATCAATCTTACTTCTTTATTAAATTGAGCTATTGTTATTCTTATCGTTAATCCATTAAATTCAATCTATTCTAACACTTTTAATTGTGAGAATTTTAAAGGATAGACATAATATCTTATTCATAAAGTTTGTAATTATTACATCCTTTATCAAATCAAATTAATTAATCTCAATATTTTATTAAATTAGATCATTGTTATCATTATTAATCTCATGTTAATCAATTAAATCCAACCTATTTTTACACTTCTAACTATGAGAGTTTTAAAGGATAAAAATAATATCTTGTTCATAAAGTTTGTAATTATTACATTCTTTAAAATTCATAATAATTATTATTAATCAATATTTTTTTACTTTTATCACAATTATTTATTGCTTTCTTTATTCATAATATTAAAATAAATAATAAAAAATAATATAATAAAAAATAAGCATATATTTGATATTATTAAAATGAGTAATTCAATATTTTTAATTTATTTTAATATTATAAGTGAATATATATAAATGAATAATTATAATAAAAATAAAAATAAGATATTAATAATATTAATTATAAAATTTAATAAATATTACAATTATCATATAATCACATTTAATAGATTAATTATTATATTTATTTCATTTTAAATTTCTATTTTTTAAAATTTGTATAATTGAGTGAAATAAGAACACATTAGTACGGATAAAAACTCCACCACGAACAAACGTCGGTGGATTTTGTGGGGACTCGGGAAGCGGAATTTTAAAAATTTCAAAGTGCATACAAAATGCAATAATAAAAGTTTCACCTACACAAGTTCAATAAATCCAATAGCTTCTTAACAACTTAAGTAAATGAGCAGCCTCCTTCCCTCCGCTCAAATTTACACATCCAAATGTCTGTGCAACTACAAGTGTGGGTAAAAATTTAAATTTCTCTCTTTAATCTGCTTTACACGTTGGAGGTAGATTCTTTAACGATGCGTAAAATTGTAAAGAGAATGTATTGTTCGATATAATTAAGGTGGTGATTCGTGTCGTTGGAATTAATTTATTGAATATCTTAAAATATTTATTTATTTAATAATTTTAATTAATTTGATTTATATTATAAAATTATTTATTAAATTTAATTATTTATTATAAAAATATTTTATTTATTAATAAAATATTATTTTAAATTTATTATTATTTTATTAAAATAAAAATTTTATATTTTAATTATATAATATTATTTATAATTAATTATTATTACCTTTCAAATAATATTTTTAAAAATTTAATATAAATTTTTAAAGAGGTCAACATATCAATTTGAATCTATATAAGCATGGATTATTGTATTGTGTAAAAAATTACTACCCTTATATATAATCAAATGAATATATATATATATTTCAATCTCATAATTTTCGTCACAATTATATATAATACAATTTAAATTAAATCATTTTATATTATATAAATAATTATAAACATGATATTTTTCTCATGGTTCAATTGGAGTTACGAATTCAGATCACTTCAATGCTTTTAAATGGGTTGAGAGAAAGACACTCAAAATACGAGGATACTTTCTTAATTTAGGGATGGCGGAGTTGGCTGCGCAAAATCAGATCAATTTTTTCTTACTTTATATTTTACCGTTCAGAATACAATATTATTTTATTTTATCTTTATAAATGAAAATAAAATTACTTCATTTTCATATTTTCATAAAGTAATGGAATTTCAGAAAATTTGTGAAAAATGATAAAATAATTTAAAAAATTAAAAATATAAATTTTAAAATTACAAATTACAAATTTATATGTAATTATAAAGTAATATTAAATATTTATAAATAATAAAAATATAAATTTAAATATTACATATCATAATCATATATAAGTAATAGAATGTGATAATATATGTCTAAAATCATATATAAATAATTTAAAATTTTTGAAACTTAAAAAAATAAATTAATATATAATTAACAAAATATTATTACTTTTTATTTTTATCATTTTAAATAAAATTTTAATATATTTTTAAATTTTTAAATAATTAAATCATTAAAATGACTAAAAAAATTATACATATATATGTATATATACATTAATGTATAAGATAAAAATATAATAATTTCATAATAATAAATATTCACAGAACAAAATAAAATATTATTAATCCATTTTCATAATTTTATTTGAAATTAAAATTTATCCTATATTTTATCTTGTAAGGTAAAAAACTATACTATCTTCAAATTTTATAAAACTATTTCTATATGTGTAGCATTAGGAATTTAGGGTACTTTACGATCCCCAATTGAGTTATGAGTTGGACAGTTTTGGATAAGAAGAGATCGTTGGAGAGACAAAACCATTATTGAAGGCAACAACTTTGAGCCTACCCCAGATGACATTGACTTGGCTATCATCGTTGTCCATGCCCGCAGTCGTGGTTACTTAGGCTTAGTCAAGGAATGAGTCCCTTTTTTTTTAGAAAAATGGAGTACCCTGAATTTTAATAAAATTACACAAACTTTTCTTTTAATTTTAAAATATATAAAAAATTTCTTAAAGTATAAAATAATACTATACTTAAATCTAAATTTAGGTTAATCTTTAATTAAATTATGAGAAAAATTGATTATAAATTTAAATCAAATACTCTTAACACTTATTTTATAGAATTTAGATGGTTTGATAAAACTATTTTACTCAACCAAAAGGAGAGAGTTGAAATTTGTAAAAGAAGGAATCTCATATTAAATTTTGCAACATAACCATGAGTACTGACCAAATCTTAACCGAAATGATGAATAAGTTAACAACATGACAAAAGAATAATGGTGCTTTCTACGGTATCTTCTAAAAAGCAGGGGTTTAGGAATCCAGATTACGTGGCAAATGCTAATTGGTAGCTGACAGCATTCATGATATATTAGTAATTCTTCAAAAAAAAATTTGAAATTGCACATTACTCCCCCCGTAAACAATTCCACAAACTGACACGATGCTGAATCAGCATTAAACACTTGACTGTAAACATTTCTTGAGAAAATCCTTCACTTCTTTCGACAATTCATTAGGAACTTCGGGTAATTCTCCGACCCCAATTCAAAGCAACGAGGAATAAATATTTATTCTTGCCAGAAGCTCCACGCTAGTTTTCCCGTCAGCATCTCTACCACCGTGTAGCTCAGAGCCTAAATATCCACCGGAGATTCATAATCATTTTCGTTTACAAGTTTCAAAGACATATACAGAGGAGTACCACACCACTCAAACTGGCTTTCTTCTTTGCTCTACTTTTCCCTTATTTTCTTCGCAAGCCCAAAGTCTACAATTTTGACATCGTCCTTGTTGAACACGAGAATATTTTGAAGCTTTATATCGCAGTGGACGAACCCCTTATCGTGAATGTAACTCAATCCTTTGATTAAAGACCTCGTGTGCTGCCGGATGTCGAATTTCGGCAATCAACCACTGTGACTTTTAAGCTAATCGGCAATGGAACCGCTGGTAGCATATTCGAGGAACAAATTATAGTACTCCTTATTGTTTTTGAAGTTGTAGTCATCACCGAAACACCAAATGATTTCCGGGCAGAATCCGAGTCGATCAATCACTTGTTTCTCGTTCTTGAAGGAAGAAGAGTTGAAAACATCATAGGATTTTACGATGGCCGAAGCCAGAAATTGATTGGAACCATTCTGGGTATTGCGAAATTAATTGTATCAAAGCTTCCTCTACCAACTGGTTATCCTCGATCCCACTCCATGGAATCTTTAATAGCTAGCTTGTACTCTGATTTTTTCTCTTGTATTGCAACCCTTTGTTGTGTGTGGAAGAAATGAAAATTGAAACAGAAGCACAAGACAAGACTAACACTGCACTCCAAAGCCTCTAAAATCCTTGCTTATATACAGAGAGAATTTAGTTAATGTTCAACGCGGGCGAGCTTGAATAAAACAAAATTTAGAAAATAAAAATATTGAAGAGTAACGTGCAATTTCAGAAATTATTTAGGGTATTACTGATATGATATAATTGCTGTCAGCTTTTGGACGTGGACCAATTAGCATTTGCCGCATATTCTGGGTTCCTAAACCCCTGCGACACTGTAGAAAGCACCAAGAATAATGTTAGTAGGGATCATGAGCAATTATTCCAAGAATATGGATAATCTTCCCAAAACCACTTAAACAAATAGTAATCACCCATTTTATGAGATAACTATCCATAATGCTTACACGTAACCACCCACTCAAGGTCTTAAGTCTGCAACTACTTTTATTGAGATACGTAAAAGGCTTTATTTTATCAATTTGACTATAAAAGAATTATTGCACGCTCTATGTTCATACTTCTAACATTCTTCCACCCTAGATATTGCAATCATTTTGTTGATATTCTTAATAACCTCACATAATTTCTCCAATCTATTTCTTCCAACAAGAGCAAGTTAGGATTTTTCTAGAATTTCCAACCAAGTTAAAGCATTCTTATTCTTGAAGAAGGCTCCCCAAGGATTCTTGGCATTGGTGTAAGTTTTTTGTGATTGAGTTGCTTCTGCCAAGCGCATTATATGTAATTGCCCTTAATTATTTACATATTTTGCATTTAGATTAATTAATGCTTCTATTACTGTCACTTTTATCCACATTGCATGAGTGTTGTGTTAGATTTTTGCTAGTATATTTTGTGCTTGGACTCTAGTTCCAATATGATTTGTTAAAATTTTTCTTATCACATTGCAATTTTAACCAAAAAAATAAATACTATATGATAGTTTAAATATTTTGTCATCAAATATATGTTTCAATTAAACTCAAACAACCAAAAATCTAACTCACACTAAAATTTAACATTTTTATTAGTTATATTTTAGCTATTTAAATTTAATGAAAGTATACTTTTTATTACAAAATACTTTGAATATATCATATTGGTATATATTCTTTAATTTGAATCCATAATCATCTTTTTTTTTATCATTTTATTTTTAAAAATTTTAAATTTGAGTTTAAGTGTTGTATTAATATTATAAGAGATGTTTGTGTAGGTTTTAAAACTAAACGATATAGATCTATGTAATTTAACACAAAATATAAAGAGAGTTAATGTATACTTTCTTTTTTTTAGAAGAATAAACCATAAATATTTCTTTTTCTAACAAAAGATTTAGAAGTATTACAATTTGTTTCATTTTTACAATTTGTTTCATTTAAAGGGTACAAATGTCACCTATCTTTTTAAAAGTTGGCTGTAGTAACTATTTTATAAAAAATAAGGGAAAAATTAAAGGAAAGAAAATAAGTAAAAAAATATAATTTTGTTTTGTTTAATTGTAAGGTAAAAAAGGAATAGAGGAGAAAAGAAATAAAAAATTTATCATTAATTCTTCAATTTAGGGTTTAATTTGAATAATTAAATTGTCATTTAACTTAATTAACTTAGTTTTCCCTTTTATTTTTCTATTTAAATAAAAAAATATTTGTAACTTTTTTTCTTATTTTTTTATCTATTCAAGCAGAAAAAGAAATATTTTCTTTTTTATTTTCTTATTTCTTATTTTTCTTTCTTTCACTTTCCTTATATTCAAATGAATTAATATTTTGATATTACTAATAATAGAATATAAATTTAAGCATAAATAATAATAAATCTAATTACTTATCCAAGTTACAATTTTATGAAAATATTTTGATTGCCAAATCATGTAAATAGGCACAAATCATACAAAAATAATTTTATAGAATAAAATTTTATAAGCACGTGAATCTTTAGCTAAATTCATTTTTTGATGAGAACTTCTAGAGTATTTATTTATTTTTTGGAAATGCAAGCAAGTTATGGTCACCATCTTTAGTTTGTGATGCATGGAATGGACATAGAGCATGCTCCTTTTGATTGCTTTGATCGCATAAAATTACTTTTGGAAGGCTATTTAATTGAATGCTAATAGAGCATGTACAATCTAAATCAAGCATAGGAAAACTAGGTAAAAAACAATCCATAACTAAAACTTACCATTTTAATTACTAGGAATTATTACCATAAATTTAGCCTAATCATTATCATCACTAATGGGCAATTAACTCATATTAACATATTTTGATTTTTGTATTAAGTGGTCCATAGTAAAATCAAATTTTGAAATTAAAATTTCAACAATCTTTCACTCGGACTACATAATATAGAAATTATTCACACTTTAATGTGTTATTGGAAATATGGTAACATTACACCGATAGTGCATAATAGTTATATTTCATAGGGATATTAATGTTATATATACTATACACCTCATTAACTAAATAAAACTCAATATTTGATAGGAGTATTGACATAAAGTATATGTAATAAAACTTACATAATGATAAATATGATTATATAAAATCTTCATGCAATGTCTTAGCATTTAACTAAGATACCGAATGAGGATCTATGTCCTTAACACTGAGTGTCAAAACATCTCTATCAACATGTCATACCAATAAAATGTACACGATTAATAATACGTGATAAAACATGAATATTTTATTGATATACATTTTGAGATAAATAAATTACATTAAAGTGATCTTACTAACTTTGAACATAAAAAAAAAACTTAACCATTCCTTTACTAATTACATGATTATGATATATTTCTATTGCTAAGCATTTAGTTAGTAGACATGCAAGTATACAATTTGTGGAAATATGTTTAATACAATTAATACACGTGCATATCTTCTTTCTCATAAACTAGTACTTTACATTAAAATTTCATGCAAGAAAAACTTTTGTTGTGCTAAAAGGCATTCATAATAGCAGCATTGTCACAATAAATGATTAAAGGTGTTGAGATGCTTTCAATAACATTAAAATTAACTATATTGGTCCTTAACCACACAACTTCTTAAGTAATTTCATAACATGTGACATACTATACTTCCATAATGAAAGTTGCTGCAAGGGATTGCATAACATTTTTCCATGATATAACTCATCCTACGATCATAAAGATATACTCAGATATTAATTTATGATCATTTGGAGAATCAGTAAAATTTGAGTTTAAATAACCAATAATTATAAAATCTTTTAATTTTTTGTAGATCAGCATGTAATCATTTGTATCTTGCAAGTACCTTATGACTTTTTTAGCAATAATCTAATGTCTCTGACTAAAATCGCTTAAGTCTTTCTCCAATATATTAATATAGGCTATATCAAAACATGTACATACCTAAGCACATATCAAGTTACCTGTAATCGATACATATGGGACATTTTTTATTTTCTCCTTTTTCATCGTCATTTTGAAAGCATTATGACTTTAAGAAAATCTCACCTTTTTTAATCAATATAGAAACTTGAGAGAACGTAAACATGTTGAATTTTTTTAGTATTTTTTCAATATATGTCCACTAAGATAAACTAAGTAAACCTTGGAATCTATTATGACAAATCTCGATACTTAAATATATAAGGCATTCTTAAGATCCATTGTATCAAAGTGTTTTGATAACACTTCATCTTAATTAATAGGTTCATATCATTATTAGAAAGGAAAATATTATCCATGTATAGTACTAGAATTACAAAACTGCTTATATTTATTGATATCTAGATATAATAATCTTTATCATTCCTTTTGAACTCAAGTGGAGTCGCTACTTCATCAAACTTAAAGTACTATTATTTAGATGCTTATTTCAAGTCATATATTGACTTGTTGGAGTTTACACACAAAGTCTTCTTTATCCTTCTCTTTGAAACCATTTAATTGATTCATGTAAATAGTTTTTAATGGGTCACTATTTATGAAGGATATTTTGACATTTATATAATGTAACTCTAAATAAAATATGAGCCACCATTACCATAACAACTTAAAACATTATAGAACTTAGGGATTGATAGTTAAAGTCTTCTGAGTGTGATCCTAAAAGCAAAAATACCTATAACTAGCATTGTATTAACGAGAGAATGACTCTATCTAATTAGATCGGATTATTCAACCATTTGTATGAATATTATAAAGATGCTACCTTTTTGGATAACATTTGTGATTCATGGAGTCAATCATGATAAATTATAGTTATGAGATCTTTAAAATAAAAAAATGAAAAATTTCAAAATGATACCTTTTTATGAGATATGATTTTTTTATACAAAATAAATGTTATTTTTTCTTTTTTTCTTTTTCTTTTATTTTAAAAAATTCAAAGACTTATGGTATTATTGTATCCTTATTGTGATATGAAAATTAAAAGTGTGACTAGTCCTATTTATTTTCATTGTTAATGACATAGTACGTGCTTAATTATTTTATATATATGCTTGTGCCTAAAAGGGGGTTTAATTCTTAATTAAAAAGGAAGAGTCCTATTCTATTGAAATTGTCATTTAATAAAGTGAGAGGTACCATTTCGTGTTACACACTTCTTAAATTATAGTAAATTAGAATTTATTTTATGAAAGAAATAATTAAGGTAATTAGTAAATTTGGATAAATTAGAAATTTTGTATATGAAATGTGAAATAAAATAAGGGTGATAATTTAAAGAGTATAAGAATATAAATTTTATAAAAATTAAAAAAGAAACATTAATTAAAATCATAAAGTATAAAGTTTTGAATTATTAGAAGTGAGTGTATGAGTATAGAAGATATTTCAGAGAAAATTTAAAAAAAGGTCCTTGAGGACACCATTCCTTATTTTTATTGACAATAGCCCTATTCTTCCCTATTTTCATTATCTTTTCCCACTTATCCTAACACTTTTCACTCCTCTTCTTCATTCTCATTAAATCAAGTAAGGGAATTCCAATCTTCCTCTAATTTTTATATCTAATTTAGGTAAAAATATGATAATCATTAAGATTCCTTCTTGTTTTCTCTTAGTTAATAAGGAATTTGAGATTTATTTGATTTTATAAGGATTTTTAAACCTTAACTCAAGAATCATCAATTTTTAGTGTTATTAGAGTTATAAAGTCTTCAATTTAACTTCCTAATAATCTCTTCTATACTAGATGAATGAATATCTAACTAGATTCCTTAATTTTTGTTGAAATTATGTGGATTGCATATATATTAAAATTTGTTTAATTTATTGAAATATGATTATTCATGGAATTTAGAATGAAATTAATGGCATAAAAATAGGTTAAATTGTTGGTTATATGTATTTATTAGGGCTATTCGTCAGATGGATTAAGCTAATTATGTAGCCAAATTTATCCAACTAAACATACTCAATCAATACAAAAAATAGGACTAACTTCGATTGAATTATGTAACCCATCCAATTTAAATTGAGCAAGGTAGGTTAAATTAGTATACGTAGGGTTTGAGTGGATAATTTGGTTAACAATCTAACCTTATTTTGTGCAATTTAAGGTCCACTTATGTCTTTCAAACACTTAATTCATTAACAAAAATTTTTTTAAGCTCAATAGAGCAAGATGAGCAAGCCTAAGAAGAAATTTTAACAAAAAAGTTATATAATAAAGTTAAAAATCAATGAGATAGAAGAAAGAACTTACACCAAAAGCATACCAAATTATCAATGGCCTCATTTTCCCTGTCAGGGTATATAACAACACTTTTATTAATAACCTTCTTTAAAAGTATAAGTGCGCCATTGTTGTTGTTGTCAAAGATATTTTCAATCTTCAAACATAGGTTTCACTATTAGAGCTCCAGCAATGTTCTTTGTGTCTTTATTCATCCTTTCAGCATTAATGTTTGATTAAGCCAACCATCATTCATGGAGTGGTTCATATAACAAAAATTGATGGCTAGAGTTCTGCTAGGTTTTACTTTGTTAAGAAAAAGGAATGAAGAATTAAGGTTTTACCTTAAAGCCAAGTGTATCTTAACTGAAAAAAGGTTGGCATTAGAGAAATGATGACGTATGGGCTCAATTTATGTTAATTAAGAGTATAAAGAACATACTTTAATTAAAACCATTTAACATTCTTTTTTTCAAAATTGTCACCGCTTAATTTACTAAACTTACTTAACTTTACTTGATATTTTTTGCTAGGATCAATTAGTTATTTGTGGTTGTTAAAAATTATCCACCTTTAGTATTTATGATTAAATAATGAGTTGATAAATAATAAATGAGTTTTAGAAAGCATTTATGGTGGACGAATGGTAAATTTTTTTACAAAACTATAAATATTTATAAGCGAATCAAGTGTAGAATCAATTTTCTTTGTCCAAAAGTAAATCTAGATAGGTGAACTAATTCTATAATTGATTTTTCCCTTCTAGAATTAACAAATGCATCTTGAACTACTTTTACAAGCAATTCTCCTAGCCTATTTCATATTTTAGCATTGTAATCAATAAGAACTAATTTTTTTAATGCATGTTTGATTATAAAAATGGAATGAAAACCTTTGATAAGGATTTTCATCTTTTCCAATGCATAATTTATGTTAAGAATGAAATTATTTTGTGACTTAATATGAAACATGTTAAATAATATAATTAACCTTATTTATTCAGGTATGGAATGAATTATGATTTATGACCATGTATGAAGGCATAATATTGTATTATAATTGTGATAAACATGATGCATGGCTACTTGTGAATATTGAAAGCTTGGAGCTAGTTATGAATCAAGAAATGTGAAAGGAATGATATAAACATGGGATGAAATTTTTTTACTAATATGCTTGTGAAAAGTATAGGGCAAAACTTAGAGGAACAATAATTGAAAGCTTGTGGATGGTATAAAAATGTCTTGGAAATCATAAGGTAGATATATGTATTTATCATTGAAACTATTATTGCTTATGCAATGAAATGAACGTTATTGCCACTAATCTCCTTTACGTATAAAATGACTACAATGCTATAGATTTAGTTAAGCTTATTGGGCCAACAGATATTATGATGGCTCATTGATTTCTTTATATAATATTTTTTTTAAGGAATAGTTTAGTTAGTAAAATACTATGCTATATGTTCATTTATATGGAATATTTACTCAGTGAACTTTACACTTTATCCCTTTGTATATTTATTTTACAGATATTCAAATTGAGCCATCACCACCACCTTTAAGCTAGGTCTTTTAGGAAGCTTTTATATTTGGTTGATGGTAACATTAAATATTTGTAAATAAGATATCTTTTAGGCCTTACTCTATGTATATGCTTAGATAAAGGATATAAACATTAAATCTTTAATTTTATAAGAGTTAGAATGGTTTATCCTTTCCTTATAGGGATTATAAATAACCCTACCTTCGTTACAAGTCTATAAACCTTGCTCAATTATGATATACATCTTGTCAATCACTTATTCCTTTTTATCCTTTTTTATTTCTAATGGATTATCTAATATTATGATAAGTACATTGAAATAGGTTTATGGAAATTGAGTAATGAATTTCATATTGATCACACTGAGATTTGGATTGTGGCATTTTGTAATTAATGTTGGATAGATATTTATAGCTACCTTAATAAGATGATGTACTCATTTTATAATTATATTTAAACTATCAGTTAATAATCTATTATGGATATATGATAATAACAATATAAGATATTATTTTATGAATAATGATAGATGGACATTTATGGTGTATTTCAGTTAGAATAAATGAATTAAATATTTTCTATAAGGTAACAATTTGGAATAGCATAGCTTAATTTTATATTTTTTATAGGGTGACAATTATAAGTAGGTTTCATATAGTGTTTTAACATACTATGATCACATATTTAAGTTACATTGTTGCTATTTATGTTGTTAGAGAAAAAAGTAATAAGTTTTATACTTATAGTGATTGAATGGTTATGTGATCCCACTATTTTTATCATTTTAAGTTTGATCAACTCAAATGGGATAGTAAAGCCTTATAATATATTATGTTAATGGTAATATTATAATATAATTATCTAGTGTGTCAAATATATTATATGAGTGACCATGTATTAAGTATAGTTATAATATACATACTTTAAGTAAATATATGTATTTTGGATATTTATATGTAAACCACTATTTAATAAATGAGGAGCTTTATTTAACTTTATAATATCTCATGTTAGTAGAAGTATATATACCTAATGCCTATTATGCATGGTGTTACCATGTTTATTGAAAGTACATGTTATGGTTGGCATTTAAAGACATTTAGATCATGTCCCATTTATCGTGCTATGATTATTGAATTCTATTTGGTATTTTGGGTGAATGCTTGGACCATAAAATTGATATATATATTTGATCACATTACCATTTATATATATATATCGATTACTCTAAATTTACTTTTTATTTTTAGTCATAATGATTCTCATGTTATTATCCTTATTAGATATAATGATTCTCATGTTAAAGTTTATGATCTCATTTTAGACTTATAAATATAATAGTGTCATGCTTGTAATTTAACATTCCTTATTATTATAATCCGAGGTTTTTTTTTCCGATTACGTTATCTAAGTGGAAAGTTATTAGAATTATTTTGTGAACTAGTTTAATTAGTGATAATTTGTAGACATAGATTAACAAATGCATAAAATAATATAAAGTATTTGGTTAGACCCAAGTTAGTGATTATATTATAATTGATCTTATTTAGACACTTATATCTATCTGAATGTTTTATTTTGTTAGCTTTTGTCCTTAATTTTCTGTAATGGATAAGTTAACTCTATCTAATTCATTAGGAAGAGGTCCCAAGTCTTACTTTATATATACTTTTGATTGCTTCATTAAAACATAAGATTTGTTATATATATCAGGGGTTAATAGTTGGTAATTCTTTTCTAATTCCTTATATTATTATCACTTTATCTTTTCATATTTAGAAAAAGCCAAATGGAATTCATGATAAGGAAATACTCAAATTTATTATTCGAAATATTAAATCGATATTCAAGTTTTGATTATATTTATTGTTTGATTAATTATTTTGTACAAAACCATATGCTATGTAATATGATGAACACGATTTTGATTAACTTTTTTAAATTCTTTGATCTATCTTTCCAATAGTAGTACAGAATTAATAAATCATGTACATATAGTAGAATCATATATAGATTTGAGATATGGATTATGATTTTATAATTTATGATTATAATCTTCACGAATAAAAAAAAAAGCTATGAATCCTACAATTATCTTATAGCTTTATTCTCACATAAAATTTTAAGTTTAATTAAAAAATATGATTGTTGAGGATTATCTATATGAATTGTTTGTCAAATTTATAATATGACTCGTCTTACATGATTTGCATAAAGTTATGGATGAATATGTGATATGAATAATTCGTATAATATTTTTATTGATTTTTGCATTTATATATTTTTTTAGTTCAAATTAAAATTAAAAATCCAAAGAAGAATACTTGTTTTATGCTGTTACAGTATGTTGTACCATTTTAAGCTTTTTGGAAATTATGCATATATATGGTGTTGTTTTGATTCAAAACAATATATACATGTATAAAGTGTTGTTTTAAAGGGTTCATATTTGATTCCAATATACATAAACGATTCTTAATGTTCTATTCATTATTCATTTTTCAATATGCATGTTATGTTATTCTCAATATGTTTTCATAAGATTAGTACAATTTCAATATGTTTTCAATATGCTTAGTAATGCATATATAACTCTTGGAAAGTTTGTATTTATACTAAGTGTTTTGTCTAATATAATAAAAGTTATGAATTCATTCAAATATTTTAGAAATCCTGTTGAAAAACACAAGTAAATTCAATTTGAAACATTAAGAAAGGTTTTAAAGATTTTTTTAAGGAAAATTTCATGAATTAAATGATATTTTTATTAATTTTGATTACTATTTAATGTGGAGTAATTATTTATTACAAAAATGTATTTAATTGGACAAGAATTAGGCATTTTTTTAGTTTCAAAATGTGTCATTTATATTGCCCTTAAAGCTCATTTGTTAAAAGTAATTAAAGTTATTAAAATTATTTATGAAAACACATCATTTAAAATGTTTATTAAAGTTCTATTTCAAGGTTTAATATAATATAATATTTTCTATGAAATACAATTAAAGAGAATGAAAATCATATTCTTGCCATTTCAAAAATATGTTATTTTAAATACTATTAAAGTTCTTTTTTTGAAAAATTTTATTCAATTCAAATGGATATTTGGGACATTATTTAGAAAGGTTTTTTTTATTCATTATGCATTAAAATTTATTTAAAATTGAATTTATACAAAAATTATGTTAAAAAAATGCATTAAAATGGTAAATTATTGTTGATTTGCAATTGGGTTGGGCAAACCCTATTATGAACCTAGCAAAAAGTTAAAAGAGATGAACAATATGCGATATGTGAATCAACTCTTAACATAGTAGTAATTTTTTAAAACTTTAATGCTTACACAATTGATTTCTATTAAAATGTTGAATAAGATGAATTATAAAAAATGATCCAAATTGTTAAGGTTTTATCTGGTAGTTACCAATCTTAATCTAAAATTAAGAGAAATAAAGCTTACTATTGATGCAAACTCTACTAATGAAATCAAAGGCCAAACATGATAATATTGACTCACTTAAATAGATTATGCTTAATGATGATAAAGTTCACAATGAACACAAATCATCAAGCAAAGTATTCCCAAATCTAAAAATACTAAGGGTTTTCTTAATTTTATTGTTGAGAAATATATTAAGTTTAATAAGGTAAAGAAAAGTTAATACCTCTCACCATGTGAAAAGATTGTATATGATGTTATTAATAGAGTGTAAGAGTGCATTCTAATGTTTGTCCACTAGTACAACATGCTTAAAATTATAATTATTAAGTTGGGTAATAGTTATTTGATTTAGCCAGTACAAGAATTTTTAATGTAATTTGATATTTTGAAAACATTCAATAATACTCAAAAAAGTGAATGTCAACAAAGCTTGATTATTAGTCAAGTACAAAAAGACATGAAGAAAAGGAAGATTCATGTTATTAACTACACTTCCCATGGTTCAACTTTAGAACAAGGTGTAAGAACACATTAAAAAGATAACAAAGAAGGCCTAACTATGCAAAGAAGAAAGATGAAAAAAGTAGATAATATCACAAGCCTAAGAAAGTGTAGTTTAAAGGAAACTCCAAATTTTATAAGAAGTATAAGCATAAGAAGGCAAACTATTTTTAAGTATTAAAAAAACTTAAAATAAGTTAAGTGAAATGAAGTTGGTAGTTTGATTTGAAAATGGAGATAAAGTACAATTAGAGCATATTAGAGTAGCTTCCTTATATTTATCATTTAATCATATTTTAAATTTTAAGGACATCATTTATGTACTTTTCATGAGAAAGAATTTGATTTCTTTAATTTAAGTGAATATTAATGGATATTCATATTATTTTGAAAAAAAATTAATTTAATTTATAATTCCTCCACATTAGTTGTAGTTCATATGTGCTAGACTATATAAGATTGATTTTCGTCCAAACTTTACTAACTTGATAGATAACATTATTAGAATGAAGAAAGGAAGAACTGATAGAATATCCTCAATGTTTTGGCATAAACATTTAGGGAATATTTTGAAAGAAAGGTTGCAAAGTCATATAAAGGAGAAAGTCCTCAATGATTTTGTTTCTTTAGACTTTGACACATATGTTGATTATTAGAGGAAAACTTCTTGTTCAACTTAAATTAGGTAAGAAAAGTAGAAAACTAGAAGGTTTAGAACTAGTTCATATTAACATCAATGAATTGGATTATGCTTAGTGCTTAGTGAGAAATTAGAATTATTAGGCACCTATAAGTTATTTAAGGTAGCAATAGAAGTTAAAATGAAATTGTAGAAGTGAGAAATTGAATAATTATGGACATAGTGAAGTGTACGTTGGCCTATAATTTATTATCAAAGTTTTTATAAAGTGATGCATTAAAAAATGTTGCATATACTTTAATACCGATTGTTAAAATTTTATAAAAATATTTTGATCATTTAATCATGTAAATAAGCATAAATCATATACAAATAATTTTATAGAATAAAATTTTTTAAATACATGAACTTTCAACTAAATCCATTTCATGATGAAAGGTTTTGAAGTACTTATTAATCTTTTTAAACCACAATCAGATAATGGTCACAATCTTTAGTTTGTTGTGCATAGAACAAACACAGAACGTATTTATCTTAATTAGTTTGATCACACAAAGTTATTTTTGGAAGGTTATTTAATCGAATGGTAATAAGGCATGTACAATTTGAATCAAAGTATAAGAATAAGGACCAGGGATGAAAGGTGAAGAATTGTTTAAAGGTAAATTTTTTAAGATGCAATTAGGATTATTAATAAGTTGAACTTTTTTATGAAGGTAAGGGTACTAATCCACTTAATGTAGACATACAAAATATTTGAATTCAAGAAATGAAAAGGAAATAAAGTGTCATGATCCAAGCCCAGTTGTGATCAGTGTGGATTCTATTATTCTGTTTCCACTAGCCTTAACACTATTCATATTATTTCTATCCAATAAAAATCCTTCTATTTCTATGATGACTCAAAATCATATAACCTTATCTTTATCTTTAATCCTTTAATTTAATTTTAAAAAAAATCCTAACTTAATCTCAACTGTCAACTTCTTCTAAAATTGCTTTGGATTCCCATACAAGCTTTGTAACTCAATATTTTCGGGATTATATCCTGAAAATATTAAAGAATGGAATGAAATTTGTAATCTTAGTTAATGCATATCTATAAAAGAAATCATCATTAGTAAATGAGTTTAATTAATTTCAACAATAACATAATAAAACTACTAATTAGTTTCCAATACTCATACCTAACAACTTTACCTCATTTAATAATTTAGTAGTCACACTTTTATGCTCAAGCCTGTATCAATCATTACACTTATGTAGATAAAAGAACCTAAAAGAGGTTCTTCATAATTCTACATTCATTTAATTCAATTATAATATCAGAGAAGCTCCTAAACATACTGTTTCATACACAATCATTTTCAATTTCATAGTTTCAAATACCAATTATCTTAAGAATTCGATCATAGTCGATTACCTCATTCTTAAATAACTATTGGGGTTCAACCAATCCAGATCATCATGATCATATCAATAGAAATATCCAAGGATAACTAAATTTTTATTTTACATCACAATGAAGAACAAATATATAATAAGAATATACATACACATTTTAACTCCTGATCTACCCTTATACCTTACTTGCCTTTCCATCCTTATTCCTCTCAAGCTAATCCTATACCTTACCTAGATGTCTAGATGTAATGATAAGAATCCTATTTTTATAAAATTACTAAATTAAGTAGAAAATGATTTTGATTTTATCCTTTTAGTTATCAGAAATTATTATAATAAATTTTACTTAATTATTATTAATAATAAATAATTAATTTACATTAACATATTTTTGTTTTTATATTAAGTGCATAATAGAATTTTAATTAAGAACAAATTTTAAAATTAAAACTCCAACAATTCGTTGGGAACCAAGTTTGTTGTTGTTTGACACCTAAATTGTAATGTCCACGTGGGTTCTCCATTGTCTGACCCGTTGGCTGTCCAGCTGTTAGTGGGGCTCTCGTGATGGGTACCTTTATTTGCTCAGAACCCAGAAGACGCATGCAGCAAAATGTATAAATCTATTACAATTATAATTATAATTTTGTATTCTTTTGTGGGTCTGGAGTTACTTTGCACAAAGCTGCTCTTCTATAATTTGTAATAGATAATTGTGATTTCGAAAATAATAAGGAGAAGACGTTATAAGACTAGCTGTTTTATGATACGAAAAGAATACCATAATTTTTGAAGAGTTTAAATTTAATTTATTTATAATTTAAAATATTTTACATTTCAATAAATGAGAGAAAGATACACTAATAAAAAATAAAAATAATTAAACAATTTTGATCACAATAAAAAAAATTAATATTTTTTATTGATATAATATAAAGAGAGTAATAATATAAAAAAATTTATATTGATAATAAATTAAATTTAAATTTACTTTAATTTTTTTTGTTGTGGAATAAAATTGCCACTTCACTTTAACTTAAAATTCAAAATTTTTTTTAGAAGATAAGTTTGAGAAATTTACAAAAGAATTAAAATTTTATTTGAAATCATTGATAGAATGTTTTCTTTAATATTTTTCTTGTAATCTATTTTTTATAAATAAAAAAAAAGCTACTTATAATATTTCTTTTTTAAGAAAATTAATGGCATCAGAGAATCGAATATATTCCAACTTTAAACTACAAATGTTTTTATAAAGTAAGAGGAGGAAAGAAAGTTAAAGTGAATGTGAATGTGAAAAGGGAAATTGGAAATATGAAAAGGGGGATAACTTGCTCCTTGCTCTAAGTATAGCTTGGAGTAAGGGGTTTCTAGATTTCTAGTCTTGTTCTAACTTGTACTCAAGTAAAGCAGGGAATAGATTCTAGCTTTGCAGTTCGCACACATTTCTATATTTAGACGACAAAACACACTCATCGAATCAACCAGATTCTTCTCTTTCACTCTGTCTTATTCCTTATCATCATTTGAGTCACCGCTACAGCCACCCTTATCATCAGTCATCACATATGAGCTCCTCCTGTAATTAAAATTTTTGAATGTTGAAAAACCGATTCTCGAGCGTCATTGTTTTTGAATATTAGCTGCAGAGATGAAGAAATCGGTCAAAATAGCAATTGTCGTCATAATCTGTCTATTGATCGTCGCCGCTATTGCTATACCTCTTGGGGTGATACTTGGCAAGCGCAAGCACAATGAGGAGAAGGCGAAGACTGCAGTATTTGCTGCATGGCACTCTTGATGTCACCATTTTTGAAATTAATCGCCTCCAACGTCCACCATTCAAACTCTCCGAAAAGGTCTTTTTCTTCTTTTTTTACTTTTTTCCTTAATTTTTCTCTTGTTCTGTTCTGATCAATAATCAACATAATGCAAATCTCTCTGCTCACTTACGGAATTTTTTTTATCCTACAAATAAACTTTATCTATTTCAATATTATTATTCCAATTCATTGGCATTATAAATTCTGATGTTTAACTAGTTTAAATTATAATTTAATTCCAGCTATTTTAATTAAGTTAGTTTGCTTAAAATAGATATAAAAATGCTATAGGTAGTGGGATTTGGATTTTTTTATTTCCATTAAATTAAATTTTACAAATTTATGCACTAGCTCTTGAGTATTCGGCTAATTTTGGTGCACGTAGATAGGATAGATATGAAATGGAACTCAATTGAAATTAAAGAAGGATGGCATATCTTAAAAAATTAAAATGAGATATCACTGATTTAAAAATTAATTACATTTTGGTTTTTTAGTAGTTCGAAGTAATAGTTCATAGTTTCATGTTTTATGGTAGGTAATTATGTGCCCGAGAAGAAGCTTAGCATAATTGCCTGCTATCACCAAAATCAATTCTGCAGAACTATTGGTTATTATCTTCAGTTATAAATCACTCCCATTAATCCATGCTAAAGTCTAAACTTTTTACTATATATCCCGATTATTTTCAAGACAAACAAAGCATCTGAACTCTTTTTCTCTGCATATTCTGTTTATTTTCTTGTGCGACATTTTGCAAACAAAGGGCACAACAATTAGAGGGGAGAATTGTGCGCTTGATCCTTGTCAGACTGAGGTATCTTATTTCTTACTGTCTCTGCTCTCTTTTTCTTTTCGTTGCGGTTATTTATATGAAATTTAAGTCTCTAACTTTGGGCATATGGAAAACATTATGAAGGCTATTGGAACGCCTGAACTCTATGCAACGGTAGATTTAGACAAAGCCAGAGTTGGCCGAACCAGAATAGTGAAGAGTCAAGCTTCCAACCCCTGGTGGAATCAGACCTTTCACATATACTGTGCACATCAGATCTCACATGTTATTTTCACTGTCAAGGATGACAATCCCATCGGAGCAACTCTTATTGGGAGAGCCTATGTGCCTGCTGACCAAGTCATGAAGGGCAATATAATTGATACATGGGCCGACATATTGGATGAAGACCGCAATCCCGTAAAAGGCGGTTCCAAAATACACGTCAATATGCAATTCTTTGCTGTCACTAATGACAGCCACTGGTCTCAAGGAATAGGCAGTCCGGGGTTTGAGGGAGTTCCTCGCACATTCTATAATCAAAAGAATGGTAGTAAGATTACATTGTACCAGGATGCACATGTCTCGGATGATTTTGTGTCTCAGTTCCCCCTTTATGGGAACCAGTACTATGACCCTAATAGATGTTGGGAGGACATTTTCAATGCAATTACGAATGCAAAACATTTTATCTACATAGCTGGCTGGTCTGTGTTCACTGAAATAACCTTGGTTAGAGACCCAAAAAGGCCGATTCCTGGGGGAAACGTAACTCTTGGGAAGCTTCTTAAGAACAAAGCCAATGAAGGAGTGAAAGTTCTTATGCTTGTTTGGGATGACAGAACTTCATCTGAGCAGCTGAAAAAAGATGGTTTGATGGCAACCCATGATCAAGAAACTGCACAATACTTCAAGGACACAAGTGTAAATTGCGTCCTGTGCCCACGAAATCCAGATAATGGAGCAAGCATAGTTCAGGGAGCCAAGATTTCTACAATGTTCACTCACCACCAAAAGATAGTAGTTGTTGACGGTGAAGTATCTGGATCCGACAAGAGGAGGATGGTAAGTTTTGTTGGTGGTATTGATTTATGTGATGGAAGATACGATATGCAGGAACACCCTTTGTTTTCAACTCTGAACACAGTTCATGCTAATGATTTCCATCAGCCAAATTTTCCGGGAGCTTCTGTTAGAAAAGGTGGTCCAAGGGAGCCTTGGCACGACATTCATAGCAAGCTAGAAGGGCCGGTGGCTTGGGATGTATTGAGCAATTTCGAGCAGAGATGGAAGAAGCAAGTTGGGAATCAATCTTTAATCCCATCTGACCAGCTTAATGAAATTCTGGTTCCTGCTTCCGATGATCTAATTGCTGCGGATGACGGTGAGTCGTGGACAGTTCAGTTGTTCAGGTCCATTGATGGTGGTGCTGCTTTTGGATTCCCCGATGACCCATATGAAGCAGCTGAAATGGGCCTTGTTACTGGAAAAGACAACATTATTGATAGAAGTATTCAGGATGCATATATAAATGCAATCCGGCGCGCAAAGAATTTTATTTACATTGAAAATCAATATTTCTTAGGGAGTTCATATGGCTGGAAATCATCCAAGGGATATCAAAGTTGAGGATATTGGGGCTTTGCATCTTATACCAAAGGAGTTATCACTGAAGATTGTGAGCAAGATTGAAGCAGGACAGAGGTTTTCTGTGTACATTGTGGTCCCCATGTGGCCAGAAGGTATACCAGAAAGTTCTTCAGTTCAGGCCATATTGGATTGGCAACGGAGGACCATGGAGATGATGTATTCTGATATTGCAGAAGCCATAAAGAAAAAGGGAATTAATGCTCATCCTAGGGATTATTTGACATTTTTCTGCCTTGGAAATAGGGAGGGTAAGAAAAATGGAGAATATGTTCCTCCGGATGCAGAAAAACCAAAGCCTGACAGTGATTATGGAAGAGCACAAAGTGCCCGGCGCTTCATGATCTATGTTCATGCGAAGATGATGATAGGTAACAAAGGCAACTCTCACTATAACATTTTCTTTTGCGTCTAATTATGATTATTTATGCCTTCCTCCATCAAAACGGAAAATTTCAATTGTAATTCGGTCTGTTTGTTTATTATTTTTAAAAATGGTTTTCCGTTTTTCTATCTTTAAAAATAGAAGATCTTGTTTGTCAATTTGTTTTTAAAAATTATAATTCTATAGGAAAACGAAAACAATTTTTTAATTTTTTTAAACTTAATTTTTTATTTTGGATTTTAATTTTGTAATTAAATGAAAGATTTATTTATTTATTTATTTAAATATATTTTGTTTTTTATTTTCTTTAAATTCAAAAATAATTTTTGAAATAAAAAATAATTTTTAAAAATAATTTTTTAAAACAATTTTTGAAAACAAAAAATGAAAACATATCCAAATTTATATTTTTATAATGAAATAGGACATCAGATAAGTACGTCCTACAACATCATAATAGGGACTAAATTGCTCTAATTTTGTTTACTTCAGTTGACGATGAATACATAATCATTGGTTCTGCCAACATAAACCAAAGATCTATGGATGGAGGAAGGGACTCCGAGATTGCAATGGGAGCATTCCAACCAAACCATCTGGCAGCTAATGGACGACCCAGAGGTCACACTTATGGGTTTCGGAGAGCATTGTGGCATGAACATCTGGGTGATCCTGGTAATGCAGTCTTTGACAATCCAGAAAGTGAGGAATGCATCAAATTTGTGAATGGTCTTGCGCAGAAGAACTGGGAATTGTACTCAAAGGAGACATTTGATCAAAGTAGCCCATTTCACCACCTCTTGCGCTACCCCGTAGAAGTAACAACAAAAGGAACTATAACAAATCTGCCAGGGTTTAAATATTTTCCTGACACCGAGGCCAAAATTCTGGGCTCCAAAACTTTTCTTCCTGCAATCCTCACCACCTGACAATGTGCTTATCTAGGTAGCTGCCACATAATGTATAATTCTTTATATAGATGTGGAAGCAGATTATATGAAGCATTTGAGGTATTGACTAAGCTATGTGCAGAAAATAGATGATGATTGAAGAATTTGCTTGGAGGATTGTAGCAGACTGACTGGCGAAAGACCAATGATGTTCTAACAGTTACTAACAATTTATTTATTTATTTATCTTTTGGTAATTTGGATTATGTCCTTTGTTCAGGATGTGTACATTTCAATCATGAGTATTGAGATTTTCAGTATTAAATTTTTTATTTCACCTCCGCAATTCGTGAGTTCTGTAATTGACTTCATGTTTTTTTCCTCTTCCCCCCCCCCCCTCTTTTGCAGACAAAGTTCCCTCCGAAGAATAAATAATGGTAGTTGTGGTAGCAGTTCCCAAGAAAACCAACGAACCAAAATTTGGGAGAATGCTTCCGCAAATCCAGGAGAGTCCTCCTTCCTCTGAATAATAAATTTATAATTTCAATCGACATCAGGAACAAAGTTAAATCGCAAAACCCATTTTAAGGATGCGGTGAGACCTCAAATATTTCTGAAATGATGCTTAATTGGTTTGGGGGGTAATGGATTTAATTGGTGTAATTTTATGATCGTAAAGATGACATACAATTGTGTTTCGGAACTTAAAAGCGCAAATGGTTTAAGCAGTATAAATTCTCAGTTGCTTTTTGCTTGCAGATTCCAAAATAATTATAATCATTTCAACTATTTTTACATGTGAAAATACTTTAAAATGGAATGTACATGATGTGTGTGTGTGCAGCAACTTTCCGAGTACATTTAAGGTCAAGGTTTAATTGTCAAAAATTAGATCAAGCAACTTCAGTCAGTGTCTCTTTCACTTTTGTATACTGTTGGTATTGTTTTTATAGATTTTCTGAATTCCTACATGTTGCTCTATGGTATATTTTGATATATGGCTAGAGAGCAAGTATAGTATCAACCTTGAAAAGGATTTAACAGCATCAAAATTTAAATTTTGTTAAAAAAAATAGACGCAGCTTAAACTTTTATTGTACTTCATAAAAATGACTTATTAAGTCATTCATTAAAAGAGTAAGAATTTTATATTAAAAGTTGCTAACTTTGAAAGTAACTGAACATCAACTTTTTGGAAAAAAGCAAACTATTTTGAAGACTTCAAGAAGAGAAGAAATCTTTTAAATTGAGATTGCTCCTTTGAATTTGTAAAATTTTCAATGGCTAGTCTCATCCTTTTACTATAAATAAAGGAGTTCACTTCATAGAAAAACCATCAAGAAACTTCTTTTTTTCTTTAGAAGACTTTCTCTCTCTAAATTTCTTTTATCTTTCCAAGTCTTCTCCTTTGTGCTTAAACTTGCATGTTTAGACTACTAAAATATATAAATCTCGTTAGAAACAAGTCTCACTCATTTAAAATTTCATTAACTATAAGGTAGAGAGTGAGTGAAACCCTTAAGCACTTTATACCTAAATTGATAAAAAGAAAATTCTTAAGTATTTGATGTGAGATTGCTTGACTCCTTAGAAAATCAAATGGGACAATTAAAACGTATAAATCTTGTGGAAATAAACCTTATCCATCTATAAAGGTTCATTAATTTTGGTAGAGTTTTGTAGATACCTTGTACCTAGGTTGATGAGAAGAAAATCCTCAGGCGCTTGATATGGGATTACTTGATTCCTTAAAAAATCAAATTGAAAAGTATAAAAAGGCTTTATAAAAGCAAAAATGCCATTGAATAATCATCAAAGTTGGATTTAGCCTTGGTATAATTCTTGAAACATTAATTCATTCCTCAGTTTTTTATTGTCCAATTAAGGACATACGTAATACAAAAGTCTTATTTAGCAATTAGCTAATAATTATAGCAGTTAGTTGGTTCCATTTAATTGTTAAGTTAATGGTTGATTGTGTTAACTGATTTGATTAGTTGAATTACATTAACTTGTTTGAATAAGAATATTTAGTAAAATTAACTATTTACAATTAGTTATTTATATATAAAATGACATATAAAAATATGAGTATATTTTATGAATTATTTAAATATTTTTTATTTTAATAATAATTTAATAATTTTACTTTTATATATTATTTAATAAATTAAATTTTCTTATATGTATTATATTATTATAATTTATTATAAATTAATTATTTCTTTAAAATTAAATTAATATAAATTTTATAGTTAATAAATTTACTAATAAGAAATTAATAATTATAATTATTTAATTTTATATAAAAATAAATATTATAATTTTAGCATTTTTCAAAGAAAAGGAAGATTAAAAAAAAAAGTAGTGCCCTTCTCTTACAATCAAGCAAAGAAGCAACTGCCAATCTTCACTTCGTTCAAGTGGCTAACTTCTTAACTACTGCAGACCTAGGTTCAAAGATTAGTACAGAGTCAAAGAAGCAAAGGACCAGCTGAAGATAGTGACACAGAGAAAGCAGCTGAATGGAAAGAAGGAAATATAAAAATTAGTCTGAGGGTAATTCAATCTTTTCATATATAATTTATCCAATAGTCAAATCAAAACATTGGAGAAAGCAACGTTTCAAAAAATAGTGGTTTCATGTGCATCAACTATTTGAAACTAATTGCTCACCAAACATCTATTTCAATTGAAAGCTAGCCAACCAGCTAAATTTTGATCTAATAAACTAAACACTCTTTAAACCACTATTTACCAAATCTAGCCAAAGTTTCTTTCTGTATATGAATGAAAATGCGAGGGAAAGTGATTGAAAATCATTGTTGACCATTTTTAGCAGCTAAACAGGCCATGATCTTTGTTTATTCGATTAGAATAAGGGAAACTGGCAGCTGCGCTTGCTTTCCTCAGATAGTTTCCTCTCGAGAATCAAACAGTTAGAATAATTCCCCACTTTTTGGTCTCCACTTATTTTCCTTTTTACTGTTTCTTATGTACATAAAGGTATCGGATTCTCTTCTTCCCCGATTTGGAATTTTACGCGAAAGATCTTAGCTTTGTCCCCTGTAAATGCATTTCTGAGTCTGTCTAAATTTGGCATGCATGGGTAAATATATGAGTTGTATCTCTGATGATTGTATTCGTTTGGTTGCCAAGAAAAAGGAGATTGAATTCACATTTGAATATCTCCTATGTAGCATATTTAACTAGAGTGGAATTTACTTTAACAAATATACTTCAGCTTAGTCAGCTCTCTAAGCATCAGAGAGAAGAATTTGCTGAGTGTGTTTTCACTGTTTGTTTGGCAACACGATAGTGGAAGTAAAAGGAACTGAGAAATTTAGTCACACGAGATCCAAAATGTTTGAGATCAAGAGAGTAATAGAAGTGGTTGCTTGAAGGTGATTTCGCTAATATTTTGGTATTAAAATCTCAATAAACGAGACATCCAGAATTTTAATTACTTTGCCTCTCCCGAGCCTTCTGGGTAAGTTAAGGCCATTTGGTGTTGTTTTCTGATTTCACTTTTTGAAAATCTTGTCAAGGAATCTTGTGCTAGTAGTACTTGCTTGTTTTTTAAGCAAGCATAAGATCTAGCGAACAGGGCAGCCGGCAGGATCTTTATCGTTTATTTGTCTTTCATCCTCTCCTTTAGAAGTTGATAATAAAATATGTAGAATTTAGCTTCCCTATAGAAATTTAATTGGAGATATGAACTCTAGGTGTTGCTTGCTAGCACAATTAGGGAGATGCTCCGGGAAGAAACCCTGTTGTTCATTTTTACTGTTTTACGGAGCTTGTTTTCGCGCTGCGGTGCTCTCTGTCATGGAAAAGTTAAAAGTTAAATGCAAGGGGCTTTTCAGTGTAAGGCAGATTTAATTTCAGAAAATTTATTAACAAACTCGTCACATCTTCCTCCTTTGTTATATGTCTGCATAAGTACTAAAAGATAAATAAGGCACAGCCTTTGTTACATCTGTGATATGTCCATATTTTCTTCATATTATGTTGCTAAATCCTTTGATGTTGAGCTTATGTTCTTACAGCTTCTTCTGCTAGACTAAATAGAAAGATTAATAGTCGGTGCTAATCATGCTTTTGGTGTGTCAACAGAGTAGAGGCTGTGCTAGATTAGCATGCTTCACAAAACCTCCAGTAATTATTTCAATGGAAGAACAATCCAAGAGACAAAGAAGTAGAGATCAAATAGACGTAGTGAAGAAAGATAACAGCAGATCGTCAGATTTCTGGAGCAGCAGCACCTACGAAATGGATCATAGTGCAGTTCAGTCCCAGAGAAGCATCTCATCAATCGGCATATCAAATTCAAACCAACTCTCTGATCCTCAGGGGAGTGGCAATCAGATTAACTCTCCAGAGTTCATCAATCAAGGCAAGTTCTCTATTAGTTTTGTATCTATCTAATCTTTTGGTTCATTATTCATATGTTTGTCACATTTTGTCAAAGGGCTTTGATGTCGTCAAATTTTTAGAAAATATTAGACAAGCTCCCCCAAAAATTTAATGCCATCTAGATGTCCTTTGTATTTTTCCTTGGTTTTATAAAAAGAAAAAATTGTCTTCTTCTTCATTAATCGATCTTGGATTTCACTTTTCTTAATGCATGCCTGTAATATATTTATCTTCATTTTATTGGCTCTCTCATTGTTATATTTGCTTGTAAATCCACCAAGTTAGCTTTTTAAAATTGTTAGGAAAAATATTCTCTCACTAAACCTACAAGTATCTAAAAATTGAATGGGAATGGTGCAATAACATATAAGTAATTCAAAATAAGAAAATACAAAACTCTAAAGAAATAAATCATAGGTGAAAAGAAATTTAGTATAACTCAAGATTATAAAATTATAAGATAATACATATAAAGATTTTTAACTATAACTCTATAATTTCCTACCAACTATCCATATATCTCCAAAAAATTACCACATAACATCTGTAATCACTCATATCAAATTTCTCTTTGATTTCAAACCCTTGTTAACACAAGTATTTAGAGCCCAAAATACAATTGTGTTGGAAAAAATTGAAAGCATATATGAAAGTGATGATGTTGATATAATCAAGATCAAAGAAACAAGAAACACCAGATTCAAATATTTAATGTGATTCAACTTTTAACCTACTCTAAATGAAAATGATAAACAAAATTCACTAAAAAAATTAAAGAAAGAAATTATAAAGTGTTTGACTGCTCTTAAACCTACACTCCAAATATATAAAAAATACCTCATATTCTTCCTTTAATGGGCAGTATATATTCTCATAAATGCTGTAGATACTCTTCACTTAATACAAATAATGTCATTAAAAGAGTAAAAGTAAATTATAGGATCTCAAGTAATTCTTTGTGGGATTATAAATATAAACTCTCTCATTTTGTTTTCTTCGAGAAATTGTTTATACCCAAGATAATGTATTTATAAGACAAACCTAAATAAATAAATCCTAATTTGAGCAAAAACATTCAAAATAGAAAATAACCACAAATAAATAGCAATCCTAATTCTAATTGAAAATAATTCAAAACAAGAAATAATTCCTTTAACTTATTGTGAAACTTGAGATTGTCGCAGCGTTGTGACATTCGTTCTTAGTCTTATTTCTTTGTATGAGAAGACTCTTGCTTCTCAAATTCTGTTGATGAAGAAAAACTTCTTTACCTAGTGAAAGATAGCTATTCAAAGCATCGAGAAAATCTTGTTTGAATCACCAATTAATAATTATTAAAATTTATGTCAAATTCTAATAAATTGAAAATAATCACTGATGAATAATGATTAAAATTTGAATCAAATTCAACATTAAAGTCACATTAAAGTTGGATGGAAGCAGGTGTTCTTCTCTGGAACCAGTTAAGGGAGCAATGGGTTGGAAATAAAAGGTCTCAAAGTCAGAAACAAGTCCAAGAACCAAGAATAAGGTAACTAAAATAACTGTCTGCAATCAAACATTTAAGTGCTATCTTACAATGTGATGTCATTATCTTTCCCTTCATGCGTATACAATCTTGTGAAGAATTAAGCTTGCCCCGGAAATTACCCTCATTGTATAACCTGCTGCTCTATGTAGCACGTCAAGCTCTAATACTGAGTTCTATCATATGATGTCCAAATACAGTTGGAATGCCACATTCGATAGTCTGCTTGGGACCAATAAACCTTTCCCTCAGCCCATCCCTCTGCGAGTAAGTTGTTTCTTTATATAAGAAGTTGGTTTTCGTGTAATTTTGATGACATTCTTCTGAGTACGTAGCTATATTGCATGACATGACAGGAAATGGTTGACTTTCTTGTCGACATTTGGGACGAAGAAGGTCTCTATGACTGAGCAAGCAAACTAGGCATTGAATTGCAATATTATGATCTTCACATTCAAGAAGTAACTGGAAGAGATTGATTGCAGCAGCACTGCGGAGGACACAATTTATAAATTATAAAACCACTACCAAATTTGCTGCATTTCAATGAAGGAGCTGACTTCTTTTGTAGTCATAAACTCTTATATTTGCTGTCACCGCATACTATACATTATTTACACTTTTAATGGTTCAGCAAAGATCTTATCTTTAAATAAAAGAAAGTTAAAGACTGAGTGCGGTAAATATACGATGAATGCTTTCTATGACCGAATTAAACAACTGCAATGCATCAAACTCAATAATTTAAGATATCATAAAATCATGATCAGAGTATTGTTGCATCATACTGGGTCTGTGGACAAGTGAGGACTATAAATGATGCTTTGGAAGTTCAATTATTGGGTGTCCAACAACTGTTGTCCACGTGGAGGGCTATGTACGAGTCGCAAGAGACAAGTGCTGCCTTGTCCATAAGAAATTCTTGCCTGCTATCAACTTGCTATCTTCCTTTGGACAAAACAAATTGAGAGGAAAGTGGAAAACTAAAGAAGAAAAGAGATTTCAATTGAGACCCCATTCAGGCCATTCTTACTGTTCTAATTTTGACTTAATTTTATTATTACCACAGCGTTTTGGCAGGAGATGCTAATATAGAAATGTTGGTTCAAAGGTAGCAATGCTTTGATCTTTCGCACATTTTACATTGTGCATGCATTGATCTAAGATTGAAAGCTTAGTCTTCATCTCTGATGCTTTGCTCTCGTTGTCCACCATTGAAAGTGTGTGGCCCCCCATTACCATTACCAGGCTTCTAAAATCCACAAATTGCTCAAACTTACGTATGAATCCCCATCAATATTTGATTCTCAGCAGCCAAAGTATGTCGATATCTTCTTTGAGGCTTTCCTACTTTAATAAGTATCATATATATCAAAATAATTTTTATTAAAAAATTTAGAATATATTAAATTAATACCAACAATAATTATTTCACTTAATGGAAGTAAATTAATGTATTTCAAATCCAATAAAAGACCATTCTTAGAGGTATTTTTGTTGGAAGAGATTTATTACTTACAATTCTTATGCTGAAAAGATTTTTGTTTCAAGAGGTTTACTTTGATAGTACTTTGATAAAATTATGAATTTTATGAGATTTTTTCATAAAACTTGCAAATTTTTATATAAAGTTTGTAATTTTTACATAACAACAGAAGTTATAAAATGTAATTGTTCATATAAATCTCAAAATTATTTTATAAAATCTTGTAACTTTTTTCATAATTCTTGCAATATAAACAATGATGGTTGCAGTTCAAAAATTTTAGGATTTTTATTAAAAAAATTACAAATTTTTATAAAAAAAATGGCATATTTATTACAAAATTGTAAGATTTTATGCCTTTAATGTATGTGTTTGTGAGAAAACTAGATACATTTAAAGCATAAAATTAATTTGATAACAGCTTAAAGCATAAAAAATAAATGAGGAATACAAATAGTAATCAGCTAGTAAATTAAGCAATTATTTACGTATTTAATCAGATTAAAATAAAATATCAAGATTGTTGATGTAGCAGGTGTATGTGATGGCATTGACAATGCTTCATGTTACTTTCACAATTTCTTGTTATTTGCCATCAGAAAAATTTTTTTTTTACCTATCATTTTAAAATTTTAATAAAATACAAGTATTTTCTTCATTTTATTTTTTATTAATAAGTATTTTATTATTTTATATTCTTAATTCACTGCAATTTATTTTATTATATATTTTTTATTTTTAAATTTTTAAATTTTATTTATAAAAATAATATTAAAAAATTTATTAAAATGAAATAAATTAAATTATTTTTTAGTATTTTTAAAATTAATTAATTATGATAAATAATAAAAAAAAGGGAACGAGCATATTACTGATGCGGCTCAAGTTGGCAATTTTGAAACGAATTATTTAAAATTTAAATCACCCTCAGGTCTCATCATAAAAGGTATAACCTTACATTTGAATATTTCTTTCCATCGGAAAAAAGAAATATTAGATTTGAATTTTTGAATAAAAAAGATGCACAGAGAAAGTACAAAGAACCAAGACGCAGTCAATATTGGATGAGCTGGAGTCATTCAAAAAAGATTTCGATCCTAAACGTGCCATCGTTAGATGGAATGTATGAAAATAAATATAAAATAGATATTTTATTTTATTTTAGCATTTTTATGTTTTAATATAATAATGTGACTTAACCGTGGATCCTGAACTCCCATCGTCCATGCCTGTTTGGTGCTTGTTACCCTTTTTTTTTTTATAAATTTGGGTTACGTTATAAAATTTAAAATTATTAAATTAAAATTATTTATTTTTTAATAAATATGATTAAATAATTTTAATTTAATAAATTTTGAATGATAAAAATAGAAAATATCTTTACTAATTTTAGAATGATTGTATTTTATCTCCAAAAAATTTAGAAATTTAACAATCAAATATATAAAATTTATAATTAACATTCAATATTTATTTAATTAAGTATTTTATTAAATTAGGTAATATTTTTATTGATTTTTCAAAAAAGAATCAAACTATTATTATATATTATTTTATTATATCATTTTTTAAGTATAATTTTGTAACTTATTTTTAAGTATTTAATTAAAATTATATTTATTTAATTTAATTTTTATTAATTATATGACATTAAAATTATGTGCCAAAAAAATGATATGATGAGCCAACACACTATAACATTATGATTCCATATAAAAGCTTCTTGAAAATTTTATGTAATTTAATAAAATTATTAATTAAATAAGTATTGAGATTAAATATGAATTTTATATAATTAAAAATTTTAATTATAAGTTTTTAAAATTTATAAAATAAAATGTAACTATCTTGAAATTGATAAAAATATTTTATTTTTTTTAAATGATCACATTACCTAAATTTTAAAATTTTAAAAATATGGCACAATTCACCAAGTTTCCTTCTATTTTTCTTTTTCGGGCGCCACCGCACCAGAATCATATGGTACATATGCAATGCATCCGATCCTCCCTATGAATTTATAAATATTCAGATTTGAATGCACCCTTTTTTTTTTAAATTAACTTTCATTTTGCCAATCATTGAAATAGCCAGCATAAATCCTTACCCATTTATCTTAAAGTAATAATATATTTCTTATAATTTATCGCCTTAAGAAACCATAAAACGCATAGTAAAAGCAAGGAAGGAAGACCTCTCAACCAGCTGGTCCGTCCATTTTTTATTTAAAAAAAGAAAAATCAAATGACGCAGACCAATAGACCGACCCATGGCCTCACGGGACCAGGTGCAGGCAATCAATTGTGCAAGTGGTCCGCACCAGGAGCAAAGTGTCCTAAAATAAACTCAACTTGTAAAAAATTTAATTAAATGGGAAAACATTTGAAAACTTTCAACTTGGTTGCATGCATTTACTAGGAAAGTGCTGATCTTAATTTGGGACCAAAAATGAAAGAGCTTATAGGACGAGAAAAATATCTTTTGAATCATTAATTTCAAGGTGGTCTTTATGATAGGATTTTTTTTTTCCATTTTTGACTCGTAAGTCCTAGGTTATATAATTAATAAAAATTAAATTATATATAAATTTTTAATTAAATTAAATGTGTAAATAAGGTGTGAAAATATAACAAAATAAATCATTTTATAATATTTTAATCTTTTAAAGAAAAAATTATATAATTTAATAAAATAATTAATTAATTAGGTGATATATTATGTTTAAATTTTATAAAATTTAAAGAGGTAATTTTTACATTTTTAAAGTTGAAGCAAATAAAATTTATTATAAAACTGTAAGTAATCATTAAGTTTTTTTTCATTTTCTTATGATATCTAAAAAATGATTAAAAAAAATTCATAAATTGTAATTACACATTACAGGTACAACTATTAAGTAGTTTTAAGATTAATGGACGTTTTACATACACTTGACTTATAAATACATCCTTAATGTGTCGGTAATAGCTTGGGATTCAGAACGGAAAAGAAAATTAAGCGGAAAAAAAAGGATAATTTTAGAATAAGAAAGTTATAAAGATACTTCAATTTAAGCGTATTTGAAACTCATAAAAGGAAATATTAAGACCGAAATGCTATAATTATGTTCTAATTGTTCTCAATTAATTTACCTCAAGTAGAATTCTTTTTAAGGTTTTGTTTAAGTGCAGTAAAAGAAAATGATGAAAAAATAAATTTTAAAAATTTACTCTCCTCTATTATTTGGATAAAAAAAGAAGGAAAAATATTAAAAATAAAACTTATAATTATAATTTTTAATTATTTTAAATTTCAAAAAATATTTTCGTTCATTTTTTTCTCAACCTAAATTTGAAAATTTTCGATCCTGTCTCCCCAACCATACAAGGGTAATCTTCACCGAACACAATCCCTTCTTTCAAGGTGGGAAGATACTATTATAGTATGAACTAGTATATAAATAATTAAGAGTAAAATTATTTATATTATTATTATTACATGATCACTTTCTTTTTATTTTCTTTTTTACATTAAAAAAAGAATTTTTTGGACTTATGAAAGAGTTGATAAGTAAAATTTTTTTTCCTTAAATGATAAAAAAGAAGTGAGAGAAAAATGAGAATATGAATATGTGTAAATAAGCAGTTTTAGTCAATAATTAAGAAGGAATTTAATGCTTTTTAAGTATAGTTATGGTTTAAATCAATCAAATATTTTATAATGATAGAATATTTCTATAATAATTTAAAAATAATAATCAATGTTAGTTGTTTCTATTTTTTATTAGAAAAAATGAATTTAAAATGAATACTCATATCCAAAAGAATTTTACGCGACTTGATGCTCTGTTTAATCACTTTCTAATTTTAATTTTTTAATTTAAAAAAATTTAAGAATAAAAATAATTTTTGAAAATATAAAAATAAAAGCATAGATTCCTAATCTTTTCGGAAATTTATGAAACCGAAACACACCCTAATATTGACCGCTTCCCAAAAAGACCAACCTTGAGGAAAACCACCACCGGGTTTATGGTTTCTGGTTTTCATTTGGTGGGAGAATCTCACAAAGAAACCCCACTTCTTTGCCCAGATACATTGCATGTGGGTTTCGATTCAGTGTATTGTTGCGTACCCGAATCTATCTCAACTCGCAGCTTCCAATAAAAGCTGTGACAAACACCCACCTTTCATTTTTCTTCTCTTACCCGTTTTCACTCTTCCTTCCTTTTTTGCCCTATCTAATAGGGTTTCCATATCTTTCTAGCTGAATTTTTTCTCATGCATTCCCGCTCTGAAGAATTAATCATCGCCATTAAAGTGACCTTCTTCTTCTGCTGTGTCTTTTTTACTCTCTTTCGAGGGTTTGTTCGTGGAGAGCAGCACAGATTTGAACTCCCAAGGTTTCTTGATTTGTACCCATGTCTAAGGTCCTCGGTTTTTCCGGTGAGTTTATGGATTAGTCATATGTTTGTTCCGTTGATTAGTTTGTTTGGAATTTTAGGGGTTGACAGTTTTGTGGTGCCTTTAGAAACTTAGAAATATATTTTTTAAGATATTATTTGTTTTGTACAATTTTAGGGTAGTTTTTTTATGATGGGTTAATTTAGCTTTAAATATGATAATCTAAAATTTGTTAATTTTGGAGAGGCCGTGGTAGTTGATCATATGGATAATTAAATAAGTTGGTTCTATTAGGAAGAACTTTGTGTCGCTATAGATTCTCGTTATAAGTTCGTTAAGTTATTTTCATGTGGATGATGCGAAGGTGATTAAATTGCAGCGGCGTATCATGACTTCATATGGGAGCTGATGATTAGATTATTCATTTTTCATTGTTATGCTGGTTGTCTGATGTTATATTTATCATTTTGTTGCCTATGATAAGATTCTTTTCAGGGTTCTGCATTGAAAGCTTTCTTCTTTCCTGATAGATCTGGCGAGGCATGTCAAAAGAGATTGGAATTGTTTTTTAGATCAATTTAACTAAGGTTTTGATGTAGTTTTCCGTGTGTGGAAATATGATATTTGCATCTCTGTTAGAAGCCACAAAAATCTTACCCGTCTCTATTTCTATGGATGAAACTAATTCTATGGAGATCTTGTTCTCTGGTGTTTGTTCAAATACTTAAATTATATGAATATGATATTTACTTAACATCACCTGTATAATTTCTGTGTGTCCCTGTTTTTATGTATGGGGTTCTCTTGAAGTACTATGACTGATTGTATGTTGTGTTGTTAATAGGTGATGATTTTTGCTCAGGGGGGCCAATATATGCTAACCCCAAGGAATCAAGTCTTTTCTTGTCTCTTGGTCATCACGTTGACGTTTACTACCCTCCTCGTAAGAGATCGCGCATCAGTGCTCCATATGTCTTCAGTGGAGAACGGTTTGAGCAGAAGCAGAAGACTTCCATTGAATCTCTACCAGACGAATGTCTCTTTGAGGTCTTCAGAAGGTTGCCTGGAGGGCAAGAGAGGAGTGCATGTGCATGTGTGTCCAAGCGCTGGCTTATGCTTCTAAGCAGTATATGTAAGGAAGAAATCCGTAGCACAAATAACACCAGACATGAGAATGACATTGAAACGGAGGCTGTTGATGAGGACTTTGGAGGTGATGGATACCTATCACGGAGCTTGCAAGGAAAGAAAGCAACCGATGTAAGACTTGCTGCCATTGCTGTTGGAACTGCTTCTCGTGGAGGATTGGGAAAGCTTTCGATCCAGGGGAGCAATTCAGATCATGGGGTCACTAATAATGGTCTTAAGGCAATAGCCCGTGGATGCCCTTCATTAAAGGTCCTTTCTCTGTGGGATGTTGCTACCATAGATGATGAAGGCCTAATTGAGATTGCTAATGGATGCCATCGGCTAGAGAAGCTTGACCTTTGCAAATGTCCTGCAATTTCTGACAAGGCCTTAATTGCAATCTCAAAGAACTGCCCAAAGTTGACTGAGTTATCAATGGAATCCTGTCCTAAGATTAGTAATGGATGTCTACAATCTATTGGGCAGTGTTGCCCCAATCTAAGATCTGTAACAATCAGTGACTGCGCCCTTGTTAGTGACCGGGGAATTGCTGGCCTGTTTACTTCTACTTCTTTTGTTCTGACAAAGGTGAAGCTTCAGGCCCTTACTATTTCTGATCTCTCTCTAGCTGTTATTGGACATTATGGCAGGTCAGTGACTGATCTTGTCCTGAGTTGTCTCCCAAATGTCAGTGAGAGGGGTTTCTGGGTCATGGGTAATGGTCATGGGTTGCAGAAGTTGAAGTCACTAACAGTTGCATCCTGCCAAGGAGTAACAGATATCGGGCTTGAAGCTGTAGGAAAGGGCTGTCCAAATCTGAAACAGGTTCACCTTAAAAAATGTGCTATTCTTTCTGACAATGGATTGGTATCATTTGCCAAAGCTGCTCTATCACTTGAGAGCCTGCAATTGGTGGAGTGCCATGGGATCACCCAATTTGGGTTTTTTGGCATCGTGTTCAACTGTGGTTCAAAATTGAAGGCTCTTGCTCTGGTAAGCTGCTTTGGGATAAAGGATCTAAATTTGAATTTCCCTTCAGTATCTCCTAGCAAGTCACTGCACTCATTGGTGATCCACAATTGCCCTGGATTTGGAAATGCTTCCTTGGCTGTGTTGGGAAAGCTGTGCCCTCATCTACAGAATGTTGAATTGTGTGGACTTGAGGGTGTAACTGACGATGGGTTTCTTCCACTGGTTGAGAACTCTGTGGCTGGTCTGGTGAAGATCAATCTCAGTGGTTGCATAAATCTTACAGACAAAGTTGTTTTATCCATGACCAATTTGCATGGGTGGACCCTTGAGATGCTAAATCTTGATGGTTGCAAAATGATCAGTGATGCAAGCTTGTTGGCAATTGCAGCAAATTGCCCATTGTTATCTGATCTTGATGTTTCCAGGTGTGCAATCACTGATGTTGGGATTGCATCCCTCGCACTTTCGAATCAACTCAATTTGCAGATCCTTTCATTGGCAGGTTGCTTTATGGTATCAGACAGGAGCTTGTCTGCTTTGAGAAATTTGGGCCGTAGTCTCTTGGGGTTGAATATCCAGCACTGCAATGCGGTCAGCAGCAGTGCAGTTGAGATGCTTGTGGAGCTTCTCTGGAGGTGTGACATCCTCTCCTGAACAGGAATAATCCATCTCTCTGCAGAGGTAGATTGGCAAGCGCCACCTATAGAATCAAGCAGGAGTATTTCAGACAGCTTTTTATGATTACTGTTGCATAGTTGTTTTTGGGTCCATTAATTGTGGGTCTTGGTCATCCAGTTACTCGGATCCCTTTTTCCGGGGAATGCAGCCATTTATTTTTTATTCTTGTTTTTGCAAGTTTCCTTGAATTTGGAATTTGCTAGTTTTTGGCTCTCTGTCGATGGGATGCCATTTTTTAAGTGGCTGTAATGCTCCGAGAACATAGATACCGGGTTTCTGGAGTTAGAATCTTTTCTTCTTTTTGTTGGCGCCTGATGCTTTAAGACCTGCTCTGCATCGGTTTTCTCATCATGTGCCTTCGTCATGTTCCAAGTAGTGATGTATCCGAGTCTCTCCGATGTTTGTTTTCCCAAATGGCAGTTTGAAGATTCCATAGTGTGTAGACGTTAGAGTTGCTGATGGCAGTTCGGAGTTATGGAGCCTTTTGTCTTAAAAGGGATTTGGCCTGGGCAGCGAGTTATATACTTCTGCCTTGACAGTCCTTTACCTTGAGGAAGGATTGTTTTTTCCCACCAAGTTCCTTTTTCTTTTCTTTTTTTTTTTTTTGAGGCCCCATTTTTTATGAACTGTGCGCTGCAACTTCTACACCATGTAATGAATACTGAAATCTGCCATTCGTGTTGTGTATGTTCTGAAAAGTGATGAATAAAGTATTTAGCTTTGTTTGAAGGGAAATGCCTGACACGAGTTAACCTGCTGTTTCAAATATCTGAGGTCAAATGTGGCTTCTGAACCACAATTTCAGTTCAACGTATATGTATCCTTTTGATTATGCCGACTCGCATCATGTGAATTGTGCATGCAAGACAATTATTGACGGTACAGTCACCAAATGAACCAACAATAAGGGTGTTGGTTCACGCTTCAATTTATTGTGGACAGCTTTAGACTATTTATGAATTTATGTACCTGACTGTGCAAATAGATTTTAAATTTGGGGTGGGTTATGAAACGGACAAAGTAGATAGGTCCAGAGTTGAAAGACTATCGAGAAAACAAGCCCCACTTTGGGCCACTAAGAGGAGAACATCCCATACCGTCTAATCAATGAGCAGGTTTTCTCAAGTGAATATAATTATGTGATAGTTATATATGCTAATCACAAAAGGACATTTAATTATAGAAGCAAATATTCAACAATTCCATTATATGAACATTAGCAAGCTCTGCTGGCAAATCTGAAGTGGCTGAAAGGGGTTTCATTATCATATGACGTGAGAATTTCTTCTCTTTCGTCAACCCTTTCATACTTAGCCTGTCTATAATCCGCCCTCGCGACTTCTCATAAGTTAACTCCACATCTAATGCTTGGTTATTCAGCAGTTGTAACGATTAGAAGTTAAAACACCTATTGTAAAGGAGTATCTTTCATTTCAGAGTTGATTTTACAAACTCGATTCGATGTAGCTTTCGTCAACATTGGCACTGAAAATTGAACTCAACGTAATAAAAACAAGGGATGACCCAAAATCTATGGCACTCTAATCAATTTCACAATTTGTGACGCGATCTAGGTCTTGAACCTCACTTCCCATCTACCGTTCCCAAAGTGAAATTTGAACTTAAAAACTCCAGAAATAGCGTCAAATGAGGACCTGAAGATTCGATTCATATGTTGATCGCAAAGTAATTGAAGCATAATACATAAATAAGTTTGTAATATGATCAGGCAAAGAGCGTCCACAACACAGCTTGTTTCATGTGACAACGTAAATTGTTTAACAAATCAAAGCAAGGCCTGAACAAGATGTACTCGAACCACCTGTGGCAAACTTTCCCAAAATTTCCTCTAAAAGGCTCCACTAACCAGGTAACAGCTGCTAACATAAACTAGAATAATCTGGCAAAGAGTTACATACATTGCAGCAATCAGGAGAGACAAAAATCTTAAGGACAAAACCAGCAACCTTCGGAGAGAGCACATAAAAGAAACCACGATGTTATGGACAAAGATGATGTCACCAACCATAATGCAAATCTTCAAGCTTTCACTGTAACATAATTTCAGTCTTAAGCCTCCTCAAAAATCGTAAGGACAAAACCAGCAACCTTCGGAGTAAGCACATAAAAGAAACCATGATGTTATGGACAGAGATGATATCACCAAACATAATGCAAATCTTCACGCTTTCACTGTAACATAATTTCAGTCTTAAGCCTCCTATTCACCAGATGAATCAAAAGCTATGGAGTAGCATCCAGTTCTGATAAAGCTTAATGCTCAGCCACAATGGGTTCTTGTACCTGGGTGAGCTGAGGATGCTCTTCAACTGTTACGTCACCATTTGTACAAGATTCTGTTGTACATGGCTTCTCTAAGGGAACCTCAATCTGCTCTAAATTGAGAGGTGGAGATTCCCTCGTTATACTGGACAAAATACTTTTCTCTTCATTGGGTACAGCCATCTCAGTTTTCTCTTCTTCAGTTACATTGGTTGTGGTGCCATCATTATTCTTTACCTCAGGTATGGAGCTTTTTTCGCCATTCAATGCCTCAGATGAAGTTGCTGCAATGGTAGAATTCGATGAACTGGTCTTGTTAGAAGGCAGTTGAGAAGGCAGAGATCTCCGTTGTGGTTTCTTCAGAGGGACTGGAGAAACTCCTTTAGTGGGGATCATCTGAGATACTTTTTCATCCAGACTAAATCGACCTTCCCTACCACTGTTTATGTTCCCTTCTGACTCTCCATTGATTGAATTCTTCCTTCGACCAAGCTTCGGAGATTTTGCTCTTGTAGTTGGTATCTACATTTGTATGTTGGTCAGTTATACTATGAATGTTTAGTACAAAAAACTTGCTAACTCTACAATGTCTACCAGCTATACTATATACTATAAATATTCAATTTAAAAAAAAATGTTGACTCTATGATATGAAGAAAATGATCAATGATCCAGATAGTATATAGAAAATCTCAAGCCGGATCAAAGCTATACTTGCATACACGTCAGAACATTCAAGCTTAGGATGGTGTTTTGAACTAATCATATACTAGAGGTGCCCACATATACGTGTCACTAGCAGCTGTTTTTTTATTCTTTTCATTTTATGAACTTTAAAAAGTAACCGATAAACTATACAATGCAATCTCCTGACCTGTAGGAATGTGGCTGAGTAGTGTAACTATAAAATGACAACATTCTCCTCTCTTCTCAACATTTGATATATAAAATGTTGGGCTGTGAAAATAAAAAAATGAACAATAAAGATGGGAATCATCCTGTTCCTAAAGTAGTAGAGACAACAAGGCAATCATTTATTTCAACTCCTGATAGATCTGGCTCCAAGTTCCAACATCAGACGAGATAACCTTTATGAGCAATGCCGTGACTAAAGACTCAGCCTCCAAATTTGAAAACTTTTTAATCCCCAGCACACCTAATCACTTAGTTGTTCAAATATGACATGCATTAGCTCTTAACAACTTTTATTGTATGTGAATTTATTTATAGCAGGACAAAAGAGGAAAAATGATTGTGCGAATTCAACTGAATTAAACAACTTGAAAAGGTGGGAAGGAGCGATTCCAACGGAAAAGAGTGGTCAGTGGTCTTCACTCAACAATATCAGTTGGTTGTTATGCAATGGGTATGTGTCTGTTTTCATGTTTATTCACATAGCAGTACACATGCAGATAAATCCACAGAAACAGAAATCAATCATGGCTTCAAAACAAACAATAATCTTTTCTGAAACTAGTTAGAACAAATGTACATGTGCGACCAACCTTCTTTAACTCTGCCTTGGGTGGAGGAGGTTCCTGGTAGAAGCTTGGCATAGGAGTTGCTTTGAATGTTAGACTCTTTCTAAGCATCTTAATCTCAGCTTCTTGGGTCTCCTGTAAATGGAAATAAAATAGATGTGATTAAGAAGAAACAATCTACTAGGTAAATTGCAGCCCAGATATTAAATATTATCACCTTGGTCTTTGCTTGCAAGTTGCTCTGCTCCGCCTCCTTTGCATGAGTCTTTTCTTCAAGCTTAGAGTAGAACTGCCCAACAAAACATTACTCTCATTCTAATCTTAAAAGTATTGGAAAAGAAACCTGTGGTAACACAATGCGTAAACACAAAAGCATCAACCACTACCTCTTTTCTTCTCTCAGCTCGTTCATCACACTTAAAACTGAAACCATATTTTGGAAGTGTCCCCACCCTGTGAGTTTTAGCATCTCCTGCAGCAGTATTTCTACTAAGTGGTTCAAGGATTAACCATAATGATACACAGCGCCACATAAAGTAATAAAACTACTAAATAAACATGAAGACTCCAAGTAATTCCACATTTCTTCCCACAAGGAGAAGGAAATAAAGGATACAAAGAAGATTGTCCTTCTCCTGGAATTTCACCAAGCATCTCTTTCTTTAATGTTTTAGGTTTTGTCTTCTCCCTGTAAAACAAACCACAACTCAGCCGTCAGAGGAACACAATGAATAATTCTTCATATTGGAGAAATATTCCTTCTTCATATAATTTAATGAGTAGACATTCACAATTTCACAAAAAGATGCAAGCATTACATACATTGGTGCCTTAGAAGATGCTGCATCAGACTTTTCAAGGTTCTGAAAGAATCACAGTGCAAAATTATTAGAAACCTCAATATAACTGTTACTATCAAAAACATAAAAACAAACATAGAGGAGGAAAGAGGAAGCTATATTATCTTAGTGCCTCAATAAAGATGTAGTAAAGCAAACTCAAGTAACAATAGAATTTACCTTGGAAAATTGAGTCTGCCTGTCATTGAATGATCGACTTTTAGTAGGCTCTTTTGAGCGATAATTTAAACCTGAATTACCATTTGGAACAGCAGATGGGGCCTTTTCATCTTTTCCATCTTTGCTCTTTTTCACACAACTTGCATTAATACCTTTGGGACTATGGGGCTTCCCATTCTTATTTTTGACAGGAACCTTTGGTTCTCTGGGTTGCTTTGTTTGACACACGACTTTTGCTTTGTCTTCCTAGAATGCAAGCAAATAAGTGAAATTCAAATGGTGATAAAACCAACTCAAGCAAATTAATGTCTCTCACCTTTGAAAGGGCCACGCTGTTGCTTTCCACAATGTCATTTGATCCCTCTTTGATTTTTCCCAAAGATGAGTCATTAGTTGCAGCATTATCCACCTGGACTAAATTATTAATATTTCCATTTGGTGCTGCAGTTTCTGCAATTTCATCTGCACTTGGATATACATCATTTGAAACAACGCTGTCCTTTCCAGAATAAGAAAGTTCTTCGTGAACTCCATTTTGGTTGACTACCTCAAGCTCATCAGCAAGTGAAAGGTTACTAGTATCCATCATTCACACCAAGCTACAAGTTACATACAAGCGGTAAACTGGGACTTAGAGACTATCTGAGGCAAAAATCACAGGTACCAGAGATGTGAAATTTCAACTGGCAAATATATATATATATATATATATATATATATATATATAAGTTTCATCTTCCGCTCTATTGCTAGTATGTTATCTGACAATATCTAGATCAATTTTATCATATTTACACACATATTGTCCGTCATCCTCATCCTCAAACTGATGTTTCTTTTAAAATCTAAGGAACAAGTTGAGATTATGATCTTTTAGAACACAGTAGGCAACTTACCAACTTGATTAACAGAGATGGGAGCGAGATTACAAACAAATAGACCTGTCAGGTCGATGAAAAGGGAAAAACAGCATAATTATATTAACTCAAGATTAACAACAAAAAAAGAGAAAATAGATTCTGGGCATTCCAAAGGCATAGACATCAATCAGTAATTTTGTTGAGAAAAAGATACCAACGATCTCAGCTTGGTTGACAAGAGCATGAAATGGGATAAATTACAAAAAATTTCACAAGGCTTCGAATAGCGGAGACCACATTTAAATCTCTAATCTAATTGACTTACGTCTGCGACATTTTGTCAACAAGCAAACGAAGCAGGCGCAATTAAGTACAAAATCACCTGGATGTGAAACTACTGTCAAATAGAATCAAAACATTACACGTAAGACCTGACAGCTAAGCAAATCAGACATGAATAAGACCACCATACTCAGTAGTACTCCGAGTTAGAAATCCCACTTCCAAACAGAGAGCTTTCATCTAACATTGATCTCCTCTTATGAATATAATGCCATAAAATCCCAATGAAAACTTAAGCTCGATTTAGTGGCAGAAAATACACATATCACTAAAATCTTACTCAAGCTATGCATTTGTCAACACTAAAAGTAAAACAAAAATGCTAATTTCTTCCACAATTTCAGTCCCCAACAGTTCCCCAAACCCAACAGTGGATAAGTGTAATTCCACTCTGTCGCCCTTACCTCGTAAAGCAAACAACAGTCAAAATGCCATCAAAACCCGTGTGGCTTTAAAACTTGGATTCACCCAGGTAATTCCTACAGTACCGAAGAGATCTGCCGAAGACAGAACTTAAAGCTGAGGTGACGGCGATGGCTTTCACGATCGGGGTCCGACCCAGAGCAAGGAGATCCGGGAATTCCAACGGTGGGAGGGGTTTTCTGATAAATTTCAACTTTTTTTATTCGGATTTGTTTATGGTGAAAAATGAGCCAATGAACATTGAATAGGGTCAAAGGTTGAGGGGTTTTATATACCAACAGCGGTTTTCAAATCCATTTCCAGGTCATGTCGCTGCTGTCAACGTAATAAGAGACCGATAGAGAGAGTATACCGCTTAGACAGAGAAATACGGCCTTGTTTTCACAAAAATACCCTCGGTTTAGTAAACTATGCCTCTCAAACGTGGATTAGGGTTGGCAGGGAGGCGAACAGAGGTAGATCGGTCTCGCATTGTTCCATCCAACGACTTCTGTCATCTGTTTCGAATTTGCCTCACCTTAACCAACAGGACAGCTTGGAATACCATCCTATAATTCGCAGAGCACCTCTAGCTTACAAGAAAATCGAAAATATACATAAAAATAAAAGATTATTTGATTCTAGCATGAAAAATTTTATTTTTTAAAAAATAAAAAAGAGATGTATTGTTTAATTAATCACTATTTAGCAAAATATAAAAAATAGGACTTCCTTGACATCCTACTTTTCATAAAATATGAGAAGATACTTACCCACCTCTCTTAAGTAAGTTCTACTTCATTTATTTTTTATAAATATAATGATAAAATTATTTTTATTAAATTTAATTAATACTAACTAAAATTTATTAATTTATATTATAATAATATTTAGGATATAATAATTATTTTATTAATACTTTTTAGCATATTTAAAATTGAACTAAACAAAACATAGGAAGTTACTTCTTAAGAAGTGTTGCTTCATATGTATCAATCCAATAAATTCATATAATAAGTTATTTTCTTTGATGTTCAATTTCCTGCAGCAATTTACTTCTTATACAAATTAAATGACTTATAAAACAAAAAGATTTCAAAAAGAATATAAAATTCATATATTCAATGTTAAAAGCAACTTATAATATTTAATATATTGTGATGATATAGATAAAAAATTCATAATTTGATCAATAAATATAATATATAATATTCTTTGTCATGCTTTTCTTTTTTAATTTAGATATATATAATAATCAAATTTAAAAAATTAAAGATAAAATTATTAAAAAGTATTTTAAAATGTTAAATTACTAAAAAGTTCACGTAACATATATACACACACATATAAATGTATATATGTATCATTTGTATGGGCAAAATTATAATATTAAAGTTATAGGAAGTTCACAAAATAAATTACATTAATATTGCCTTATGTCTCAAATCTATTCTAAATTACAAATTTACCTCGTGCTTTACCCTATAAGATATATTCTTTTACTATATCCACGCTTTATCAAGACAAAATTCATAGGGCAAAACTTAAAATTTCATCATCCCTAACATGGATGCATTGACAATGTAAATTTATAAGAAATAGGTTATATTTTTATATTAATTTTTTTAATTTATTTCATTGAAATTAAAAAAATTAAGTTAAAATGCACTTTTCATTCTTCAACTTCTGTTAAAGTTTCAATTTTATATTGTAAATTTTGTTTTAAGTAAATTTGCTCTTTGATTTTTTAAAAATGAGTAATGTACTCTGCTAAATTTTACTAAAAGAGATGCTTATATAGTGATTAACTTAGCTTTATGCATGGTTCGTATATGTGAAACATCATGTTGATTCATTTTAGGACTTAATTATAATATAAATTAGAATATACAAGGTATTATATTCAACTATTTAGATAATTTAAATTAGTTTTTTAAGCAATGGTTTATGCTTAGCAATTTTTTTGAACTAATTAAACTTGAGGTGTGACAAATGATATCAAAGCACTCGCTGGCCATAACATTCAAGTGAAAAAACTTAATTGTAATATATAAGGCATCAAATTTGAATGCTTAGACTATTTTAGGTGGGACATTATATCATGGTAAAAATTGCAAATCCTTTTTGAAAAAATGAGTTGTAAATAATTGATTACTAGTATCCTACACTTTTATACAGAGAAAAATGCAAAAGAGCAATACATATGAGTATAAATAAGTAAATAAAAGTAAAAAATGCATGAAAGTTTGCATAAAATGCTTTATAAAATAGTGACTAAGTGCAATTTTTATTGTTTAGTGTAGAGCCCATGATCTAAATGTATCAAAGGGCACAAGTTGGCATTGTTCAAAAATTTAGACCTCTCACTCACACTTATAATCAATGTTTGAATTGCAAGAAGTTGCAAGGAAAGTGATGTAAACAGTAAAATATTGTAGGTACACTAGTAAAGTGTTAGAAAACACAAAGTGTGCAGTTTGTGCTTGGGTAGCAATTTTGGCAAAATAAACATCTAATCCTTTATGTTAGTCCTATTTATAAAGTAGGGTTCCATTGATTATCAACTAAACTAAGGGAGATGGTTACTTCCTTACATGTTCTTTATGTTTATGTCATGTAGTCATTAGTGGGCTTGCAAAAATTTGTGTCAATAATTGTTTTCAACTAACCCATGACGACCCTTAACTAATCATGACCACAATTGTTTCCTTAAAAGACACTTAACTGCCTAAGTGTCTGTTTTATGGGTTGTATCTACTAATTGTCCCTCTAAAAGAGCCAAACCACTAAATGACTATCTAAGTTTATGAGACTTCAATTTCATAACTTTTTATGCTAATTAAATGGAGTCTTTCTTAGTAGAAAATGTTAATAGTCAAAATTTTAAGAAGATAAGTTAAAGACATATAAGTAATATTTTCATACTCTTATGGTAAAATGATATTTTTTTTCTCTTAATCTTTACTAAAGTTTTAATTTTTTTTCCTTAAATTTTGTGTGAAATAAAGTTACCCTCCATTAAAAACCTTAACAGAGCTATATTGTTATATAGTATTGTATATTTTTTAAAAATTAGAAAGTAAATATACTTCAAATAAAATTAAAAGAAATGAAAGGTAATAAGTTAATGTTTTTTTTTTAAAATAATAAGATATGAAATAAATTTACGCTTATTAAAAAATTTAATAGAACTAGGTTGCTAAGTAATATTGTGTATTTTTCAAAAGTTAAAGGGCAAATTTACTTCAAATAAAACTTAAAAAAATGTAAAAGATAAGAAATTAGCCATATTTTCTAAAAAAAATAGTAAGATGAGAAATCCATCTATTAGATTATTATTAATTGACTCTTATTTCAAACTAGTAAATGCTAATAAAAGCCTATTTGAAGTATTGTATAAAAAAGTTTGAGTACAAATATATATTATTTAATCTTAGCAAATGTTTCATGCACCTATCAAATGGGATAATTAAATCCAACTAAGTAATTTTACTTCGTTGACATAGAATAAGATCATCATCTTCCTTTAGACATGATAAGGGTTTATAGTATAAGAGTAAATTTTTTTTCCTTTTTACTTTTAATTTTAAATGATGATATTATGAAATAAAGTAAAAAGTTGTTAGCAAATGGTAAGTTGTAAACTAATGGTTAACCACCACCTGTTGTTGTTGTTAACCATAATAAAGCACTAACCACTACTATCAAATATAGTTGTTTGTCACCTACCACCGTTGTCTGCCTCCTGCTAACATCTATTATTGTTAACCAATGCTTATTGGTACCTACTATCATTGACCATTACTTACCACACCTATCGCTATTGATCATTGCCTACTATGACTTATAATTATTGACCACCACTAGTTACTATTGATTATAACTAACTATCAATGTCACTCACTAATGTTAACTATTAACCCTTGTGGTTGATCATAGTTCATTATTACTCTTCATTGTTGTTTATCACTTATGTCGCTTATCATTGTTAAACATCACCCATTACTATTAACCACCATCACCTACAATCATTCTTAAAAATATATAATTTCAATAATTAAATGTTATCTAAAGGTAAGTTTACCCAACAAATATTTTTTAACATTATCTATATTATATATATATATGATAACAAACACTTGATTATATAACTTTATATTATCATATTCTTATATTGTTGTTATCAAACACTAAATAGCAGTGTTTCAAAACCTAGACTAACACCTGGGTTCAAAACAATCCAAAAATAACCTCAAATCCGATTTAGGTAAAAATTTGAGTTGATTTAATCCAACCAAGTAAAAATCAAAGTTGAACTAATGACTCATGAAACCTATTTACCTATTTTGACCTTCTTTTTTTTTTGCCAAAATGATAGAATCTAACTTTGAAAGCTCAATGTAAAAAGTGGAAAAATGAAAACTAAGGAAGCATTAATTAAGAAAGTACAAGTTATAGGGAGCTTGAAATTAGTGATCCTCCTATTCTTGTTAATTGCATAATTGATAATTGATAACATTTAATATTTTACATTGTTATTTTATTTTGGTCACAAAAATTTGTTGCTATCTTTTCTTATATTCATTAATGTTGTATTTGATGCGATAAAATAAAATGATAATTTTATAATAATGTTTAGAATTAGTATGATTGAAAATGGAATAAACATTCTATTATATATATATTATAATGATAAGAGTAATTAAATTAGCAAATGCATAAATGCAATATTCAAGCATTAAATCTTAGATGCAAATGAAGGCACAGAGTTCTCAAGATATATCAAATGCCATTTCAAATAAAAAATTCTCAATATTTTATTTTTTTATGTTTAATACATCAAAATAATATATGAATGGAATAAAAAAGGATAATTAATAAAAATAATATCCTTATCATAAAATTAATAAATATGTAATTAAATAAATTAATATTATAAAAATATATGATATAATAAATAATAAAAAATTATCATATTTTAAATTTTATAATCAAAATTATAATCATAAAAAATTAGACTTAGAGACTTAATTAACTAATTTGTTAGATTAACTATTTTTTTCAAAGAATTTATAAAATTTATATTTTAAATTTTATTATTAAAAATATAATTACCAAAATATTTAAATTTAAAACTAATATTACTATATTATCTATTAATGAAAGGTAATATTAAAATATATAAAAATAAAATTTTTAATCATTCTTTTATTTATTTCCATTCTATTTGATCAAATGCAATATAATTTTGATTTTATTTTTTTGTTTAACGACTGTAGCTAAATACAATTGTTATATCGGTGAAAATCTCCATTACTAAATTACAACATTTATGGTCATCTATGAACACTTCGATATTAAGTTATTTTGCATTTTTTGTGAGCATGTGCGAAGACTGTTGACAGGGTTAAATATGCAGATTTTTGCGCCATATATATATATATATAGTCTGATGCATCCAAACAAATTAATTGTTTAGAAGGCAAGGATCTAAGTGGACATAACTATCTTCACATCTAAAATATAGTAATAACGCCAACGGTCCGAGGAGCTAAATGTCAATTTATTGAAGCAACTCTATGTACAAGTCTACAATCATATTCGATGGCTCAGTTATGTTTGTACAATAATAAACCGTGCTCATCAAATTTAGCAGTGATGATTAGAATAAAAAAATATAATTGGAATTCAATTGAATACTTTAAAAAACCGTAATAATTTATATTTTAATTACAATCTATTAATATAATATCTGATAGACAAAATTCACTTTCTTAACTTTTATATAAAAACATTGCTTTCATCTAATATATTTTGTGTGTATTGAAGCAATTAGCACATGAAGGCCAAAGTTGAAGTGCAGAACTTACTTGTGATGTAAGTTTGTTTATTTGGAAAGAATGCACCTTATCTCCCGTAAATTTGGATCAATTGCATTTAATACTTACAATTATTATCTTTTGGAATTGATCTCCTAAATCTATTTATAATTGATAAATTGTACTCATATAAATCCCTTTTTCATAATTTTGAAAAGAATATAAGCACCATATTATACCGAAGGAAAAAAATATATAAAAATTCCCCCCACGGGTTTCGTATTCGCATTGTGACTAAAAACTTCTAAACGAGCTTGGCAAGTAAATATATCTCGAGCTAGTCAGTCCAAACTTGTTAGCTGCACATGAAACGATGGATTATACTTTTCCACTTGATTTTATTGCCAAACTTTGTCAAATATGCAAATGCACAAAACTCTTCGGTATAGACACTTTACTTGAATTACGCATAAGGTGCTTGATAAAATAGCACACAATTCGATCGTTTTCAAACTAAGTCACAATGTTTTCATAATAATTTTTTTTTAAAAAAAAATGCATCAACCTAAGGTTCTATTTGTTTCCATAAAAATATTTTTATAAAATATTAATAAGAGAGAAAGTATTTTATTTGTTTTATATTAAGTAAAAAAAGTTTAAAAAATAAATTTCTCTTTTTTAAAATAAAATTTATTTTCTTTTATTACTATAACTTTAGATATTATTTTTTTATCATAAATACAAATGAAATGCCACTTCTTTATTAATATACATAAAAATAATATTTTAAAAAAATATTAAAAATACTTTTTGATAAAACAAATAGAACTCAAGTATATTTGTCCTTTCAATTATGTTGGGTTCAATTTTTCACCTATAAATAAATTTATAAGTAATTACAAAAATTAATAATTAAGGATGTTAAATGTAATTACCAGGGGGAATAATTTCCATTTTTTCTTTTAAAAAATGACGAAGTCACTCTCCCCTCCTTCTCATGTGGAGTGAGCCCTTCTCATGATGTGTCGTATATATCTCATGGTGGGTCGGATAAAAGTCCACAAGAATATGATATCAATTAATTTACTCTGTTTATTCCTAAATCTAATTATTTTTAAAATGAAATGTGGTGTTCTAATTCCTATTATCCTGTTAATAATTTCTAGGTTGAAGCCAAATTGGAAATTTAACGTGCACTTAGATATAATTTTATTTTTATATTTTTAAAAATTATTTTTTATTCTCAAAAATTATTTTTAAATTGAAAGAAAATCATGATTACAAAGTGGTTGATATTGTACATTAGAAAATATTTCATTTAATTGTAAAATTAATATTCAAAACAAAAAAAATTAAAAATAATTAAAAGTTATTTTTAAGTTATATATTTAGATAATTAATTTTAAAAATAAATTAATAAATAAGTTCTTCTATTTTTTTTAAAAAAATTATTTTTAAAAATAGAAAACAAACACAAATTTAGTTATTTGGCAGTTGAGTTGCAGCAAGCGCTGCAATCTGCATGGATTGGCAAGTGACAAACCGACTAGTTTGAATTATGATGTTGAGGCGTGAAAAGAGCATCTTGACACCTCAGTTTGTTTCTCCACTCATTCTCCTTCAGGCTACGAATGAATTTCAGTTGTGAATTATGAGAAAGAGTAAACAAATGAGAGAGTTACCAAGAGCATATTTATCAAGAGTTTTAAATTTTATTAATTTCTTATAATTTTGAAGAGAAAAAGATATCATATTTTATTTTAAACTATAAAATTTTCTGTACTAGATCCATTATTTTAATAAAAGCTAGCATTCATATTTAGCTATCACTGCCCTCATTCAATTCATTTTTTCTATATTTTTTTTATCGGATTCTAATTTTATCATTCCTTTGAATAGAAATTTGATTTTATTGGAGAGGGATATGGATTTCCTTCTATCAATTTCTTGCTAAATTTGGATACATAAAAATATAATTTTTGCTCTAAAACTTATAATTTTTTTACTGGGATCCATATTTTTAAATAAAAAAATTTATATCTGTCTCCATTTAAAATTTACATACAATATAAAAAACCATCTTTTTTTTTTCTCTCTTAGGTGATGTTGAAAACCAACAATGCTCCATTTGCTTAGTGGTTAAGCACTCGTACAAAGATAATTTGGTGAAGATGATTAGCATTTTGTACCATCAGACAGTATAATTAGCTTGCCAATTAGGAAAAGGTATGAAAGTTAATTCAATCTGAGATCCACTCCCTAAGAGGGGGTTGACTAGGAGATTTTGAATATGTTCCTCAATCCTTCTCTTTGTGATTATAACCAAATTAATCTGGACTCTAAAAAGTGATTGAAGGATGAGGTGATAGAAATAAGGATGGACCGTGTTTGGAACTCAATTGAGATAAAATCTGTTCCTAATTAGAACCTTTTCTTCCCTAGGCTCCTCCATTGACGTCATTTTCATGTCATGTTATTGATTAAAGTAAAATGAAATGGAAAAAAAATGATAATTGAGGCCTCCAGATGAATGTGGGGTTCTATCTTTGGGTTTAATGATTAAAACATCCATATTACATTAGTCGTACAGTGCATATTAAGTTTTTTGTTGGGCCGTGAAAACTAGTTAAAGATAAGATTGAGTATAAACGGGATTATTTTGTTGGCTCAGTGGACCCTAATGGCCACAGTCGCGAGACATATATAACCTTCTAGACCAAGTTGTATACCACAGGATAAGAATTTAACCAAACAAGGTTTTCAATACTATGATGTGGATAGACATTGATCACAATTAATACTGATATTTATTTTAGCATAATAATATTTCTAAAATTATATAAGAATTTAAGAAAATAAATCATTAATATAATTGATGATTATTTAAATAAAGTGATATTTTTAAAACAATTGACGCAATACACAATATTTCCCTACATAATTCACAGCACATCAAGGATCTAAAAGATGGATGTGCCAAAATACTAAAACCTTCTATTCAATTATAAGTCAATATATGCACGTAATAGTTAAAAGGAATGTACAATTAAAATCATAATATTCTATAAATTTAGTGCATCCAAAATGCCAAATCATGTGGCCTAAAAAATAGAATTTCCTATGGAGATGCCTAAGTTCATTTCAAAGTCCTACTACTCTAAATATTTTTTCAAGGAACATTATTGGAAGTTGATGGGGCTTGTGCATTTGAATTTTTAATACTAAGAAATATCAACATCCCTAAACATCTAACATTATAAAAAATACTATAATAGTGTTTATATATGTCCATCTTATACCCACTACTTTTATCATGGGATTAAACTCTATCAAGCCTTTTAAAAAAAATTGAAAGAAAGAAAGATACAAATTTTTTATCTCTTTTATAAAAATATATTTATTGATGTAACGCAAATATATACATCCACATTTGCAAGTGGATGTAAATATTATACAACCATAAAACATGAAAAAATGCTTGATATATTTTACTTTAAAAATGTATCACATACTTTCTTTAATAAACAACAAGGTTTAAATAGTAGGGGAGTCAAAATCCAAGAGTTACAAGATAAATATATTTTAATATTTTAATAAATATGTCCATACTAGAAAATATATAGTTTTGTTGCTAAATTTATAAAATTGTGAAACATTATGAATCTTACAATTTAGGCTCCATTTTGCGTAAATAGTTAATAAATTAGCTGATAACTAATAATTGATAAACTAATTAAAGTATTTCATAAAATTAGCTGTTAAAGTAGTTGAAATTGTAAAATAATATAAAATAACATATTAATAAAAATTTATATATAATTAAAATAATTTATATTTATCTAAAAATTAAATTATATTAATGTAATTAAAAAATTTTAAATAAAAGTTTAATTTTTAATATTTAATTAATTATATGTTATAAACTTATATATTTATTTATATAATTTTTATTTTATTATTTATTATAAAATTATAATTACTTAAAATATAATTAATTATATTTTTTAAAAATTACTTAAATTTATATTACAAAAGATATGGATTGTAAATTAATGAAAAAATAAGGATAAATTTGAAAAGAATTTAAAAATAATAACTTGTAAGTTATAAGTTATAAGTTACTCTACGTAACTTATTAAATCAGAACTTATAAGTTACCTGGAATAACTTATAAATTAATACGAGAAACACTTCTGGAGATTAGTATATAACTTATTGATCAAGTTAATAAATTATAAACTAATTTATTTGTTACGCAAAACGGAACCTTATAAAAAGAAAAAAATTGACTTCAAAATGTTTTTTAAAAAATTATGTGTAACAAAATTCTAAACACATCAAATTGAATGAAATCTTGCCGTAATTGTAAGAGGACGTGGTTGATGGAAATGAATATACAATTGTTGTATGTATAAAATAGTTTATTTAAAAAAAAGAGAGAGCAAAGCAAAAAACTAAGGAAATGCTAATTTCCTTTAATTATTATAAAATTTAGGTGCTTGTTATGGTGCCCTTAGGGGTTCGGTGCCCGGGGTGGTATGGCAAAATACAAGCTATTGGATGAAATTACAAAAATCTTAGCATTGACTTAGTAATCTTATCCAATGGCCTATATTTTGTCACACCACTCTGGGTACCAAACCCTTAGGGGTACCTTAGAATTTACTTAAAATTTAATTTCTTTTACTTTTAAATTTGAATAAGTGAGTTTCTAACCTTTTTTAGGTTAATCTATAATTGGAATTTGATTTGTTCTATAATTTTTTATAGCAAATCAGCTTCGAATTAGGGATGACATTGGGGCATAATGGGTGCGAATTAACTTTACCTTACATTGTTCTCACAATTTGCTGCCTTGCTTTGTTCCTGCTCGGTTCTCATCTGTGGAGCAATTTGATATCTCATCTCTGTATTCATTGTACATCGATATCCAGAAAAAATTAACAAAAATAAAAATAATTTTTATTTAAATATAAATATCTTAAATTTACATCATTAATAAAATATTATAGGATACATTTTAAAATAATATATAATTTATTCAATTAATCTCAAATTAAAAAATAATTAAAATAAATTATTTTAATTCCTTTTTCTTTTTACTATCATATATAATAATTAAATAAAAATAATAGAATGAAAGATAAGTCTCAAATTTTTAATATTTAAATCATTAAAAATATATATAATTTTATGATCACAGGTTCCATAAGATAAGATAAGGTAACATTGCCTTGTTTTTGAAATTTATACAAAATTAACGATTTACTTTGTGCTTTGCTTCCTGATAAAAAAAAAATTAATATCCTATTCACCTCCTATCGAGGCAGATTTCGAAATTGAAATTTTATTATTTTTACTGTTTATCTAGCTATTTAAAAAAAAAAAAAAAGAAAGAAATTGTGCCCCTTGACCTTTCGAGCATCAAATCCTTATAGCAACGATGGTGGCATTTCAACCGCTGCTGAACCATGAAAACCTTCTTGGTGGATAAAAGTGCTTCAGTCATGCGACCTTCAATTCTCTGAGTTTTTTTTTTTTTTTAAATGAAAATTCTATGAGACATACAGACCTTTTACTATGCTAATTTCCCCCTAAGATCTAAAACCAAAAATTTGAAATTTTTGTTGCGACAAACCGACCAAGTACGCGCATCTGTGAAGAACCACGTGACTGAAAGAGAAAGATGGACGAGTACCCAAGTGTCTGGGGGATTAACTGGGATTCGTTCGATCTATTTGCAAACTTGTAGTTGTAGGTATAAATTAAATTAGATAAAATTTGATATGTGAAAATTGTAAATTTTTTAATTGAGAGCCTGAATATTAAAATTTGTAGATTGAGAAATATGCAGAGTGGATCTGTGGATTTTTTTTAAAAATAAATGTAAACTTAAAATAATGATTATGAATTTAAAAGCTATATATTCCGTCTATTCTTAATTTATATTAATAGTCTAAGATTAAATAAATTATAATAAAAATTAATTAATTTTAAAATTATTAATTTAAAAATAATTTATTTAGATTGAATCAATTTAAAAGATAATGAATTGAATTTAAGAATGAGTATTAAATTGATTGAGTAAAAATTTATGTGATATTTTAATTTAATTTAAAGATGAAAATATAAAAAAAAATTAAAGACAAGAACGTGAATCCATTCTTGAACCGTCCGGTTCAACCTGTACAAGCTGCAAGTCAAGCGAATTAAATCCACATTTAAATAAATTTACTTTTTATAATTTCTAATTTCTTTTTTTTTTTTTGGGCATAACCCATCTACGGGCCAAGTCCGGCTTTAGAGTGAGTTACTGATTATTGACGGGGACACTGTACCTAATGTCCCAATTAAGATGGGACCTCCAAAGTCCTGACGCATTCAGTACTCACGCGGTAACATTTGCTATTGTGTTGTATGCTTCCTTAGTCCCATTTCAGTGCCAACCCCAAATCGATTCTCACTAAAATTTTACATTACAATAAATATGGTTCATTCAATCCTGGCTTCTTGATTACTCCTCATTCTTTATTATTTATTACATTTAGAAGAAATTTTTATCTTTATTTTTTTATTTTATCTTTCTTTTTTATTAATAAATATTTTATTATTCTATATACTCATCTTAAAATATTTTAACAAGTTTATTTTAACGAATTTTTCTCACAATTTTTAACTCTCTTGAATTTTATATATAAAATAAAAGATGAAGTGAATCTTGATTTTGAACTAAATATTAATTTTGGACTGTCTAATAAAAATAAATATAATAAATTACTTTTTTAATTTATGTAAAAATGAAACCAAAAGAAAGTAATTTTGAGCTGGAAGTTAAATTTTTCTAAAAAGTAATTTTATGTGAATTTATTGAGAAATGCTAAAAGGTATTTGATTGACAATAATGAATTAACACTTATTAAAAATAATTTTTTGTATGTTGTTTGGCTCAACACTAAAATTTACATGAATTATTATTAAAATAATTAATATATTTTTCAGAATTATGATATAAAAAATTAAAAATATCAATAAATTTCAATTATCTCTGATGCTTTCAAGTCATGTTTTTAATATCTTACTCTTTCTAATTTTTTTGAACTTGTAATTTCTAAATTTTTTCATCTACCATAAAAATTCAAATTTACTTGATAAATTATATATAAAATTTTAAATGATTTACATGTTATATATTTATGATAAAAATATATAACATACTTCTTCCCATATTCATGGTAATTACTTACGGTACATATATAAAGCGCCCGGATGAAACACTAGTGATGAAAATAAAATGATAAATTAATCATTAGTTAAATTGATTAAAATAACGGAAAGGTGAATAAATAACTTGTTATATTATATAAAAAAAAATTCACTTCCTCCATCGTTTCAATTCATAGTTAATTAATAATTTATTTATCTTTTGCATTTTAAAAAAATTACACTTTTTCCTTCACTTTATGTTAATTAAACAACTCCAATTTCTAATATGGAAATATACGTGAGCTTCGTGAGATTCAAAATTTCAGAGTCTCGTGTAGTATAACAAAATTAGCCTTTTATGACTGAGATCCAAAAGGATAGATTCTTGGAATATTGTTCAGTTTTGTATATTCACTTTAAATCATATGGATGTTAATGAGTTTGCGTCGCTGTCACCATTTACCATTTTGGATTGTCTTTGTTGTTTCCATCTCTTTCTCTTAAAATAATAATAAGTCATCGTTTTGTTAATTATAAAGCTACGGGTATCCACGAGCTGCAGTACAATTTCCTTAAATTTAAAGATATTTCTACGCGGGATTCTCCCAAATTTTAGTGATTATTAATATGTGACTATTTTTTTTATTAAAAATTATGTTTTTATTTAAGTTATATTTTTTATGTTAAAGTAGGAGTAGAATTTCTTATCAAACAAATATTTTCAATTATGATTTGAGGTTTTCAATTATGATTTGAGGTTTAAGAAAGATGATATGTGAGTGTCAATAAGAATTATATGAGAATCACGTAAAGGCTTGAGAGAAATATAGTTATAGTAACCATAAAGTTACAAATTTATCATTGAGAACTTTTATGAGCATTATCTTATAATTTTTTATTGATATAATAAATTTTTTCACATATATAATTTTTCTTTTCAAATTTAATATTTTTAATAGTAAATTATTTTTATATTTATTATGATTTTCTGATTAATTTAATTATACGATGGGGATGTATTTTCCAACACAATCTTCATCATCCATTGATAAGGTGAGGCCAGGACCCAACAATAGGAGTGACACTTGAAGACGTCAATTCTACATACATGTTGCATGACACTGCATTTCTTTCTCCTTATTGAGCATCCCCAACTGCAGCCATCTGTACATGTATTTTTCTGAAAATAATAATAATAATAATTTTCATAGTTGTACACGCAGTATCATCTCAATCAGATTATATGATTATGCACCTATATATATATATATATATATATATATATATCAATTAAATGAAAATCAGGCATAAATACAATTGAACAGCTGTTTTTGGTTGGCCTATCAATTTGAAACTTAATACGTAGAACGAAGTGTGCATAACAATTAAAAAACCCTATTTATTGTGTATAGTAATAATATTGCCTCAGATTAGCTATCTCCAGAAAAGTGGGTCTGATTCATAGTTATGTAAGTTCACATCCACTCTTAATATATGATTCAGAGTTGAATTCAATAAAAAATGGACATGTCCATGTTGTTGAATGATTCAGGTTTCTTAAAATAATTTAGGTCCATAATTGACGGGCTGTCTCATTTTGGTGAGTTTAAGGAGACCGTGGTCCCTACAACGTGCAAATTTGCTGTTATTATGTTTAGACACGGTATGAGAAAATTCAAAATACTAGTTGATATTTCTGCCTGCATTTAGGTTTATAATTACTTTAGTAGCAGAAACAAATCAGCTAAAACAATATTTAATCGATCGTTGCAACAACTGAAGATATGATCAGTATTAAAATACATAGATAATAAGAAAGAAAAAAAGAATGTGCCGCGCATGAGGACATTCTATTGTAAAGTGCTTGTGCAAATGAATTTTCGCTGATTTATTGAACCAAAAAAAATGGATTCTTTTCGTCTCTTCGTTTTTGTTTGAAAAGAATTAAAAAAATTGATAAACTCAAGTCCATGGATCTGGACTTATTTTGCACGACCACTAATAGGTGTGGTGGGATCCATTGTGAAATCCAATTGCAAATTACAAATATGAGAAAAGGGAAAAAAAAAAAAGGCTAAAGGTGGAATCATACGCTCAGTAGTAATTTTTTTAATGAAAAATGAGATATATTTTACAATTCTTATTATAAAATTACTATTTGAATCTAGAAAAATTACTATCTAAATTTATGAAAATTACAATAGTATGTGTATGGACCTAATTTCATCCCAGGTATCTCTTACAGAATTGTATGGGAAAATATGGATGATGAGCGGAGATAATAAATGACCATTAACAGGTGCTGTGGGGTCCATGATCCCTAAGCATCCAGGAAAAAGAGGACGCAAAATGACAATGATATGGCAGGAGGATTTGTAATAAGCCATCACTTGAATGAATCCTATCCAACATTGTTCAACAGCAGACTAACTAGGTTACTAATTTGTTGGTGTTGCTATAATCTACTTCTTTCTTAGCCTCTGTGTTTGACATATCTGTTAAGAGAATCTATAATGGGCGCAGCCTGTCAGTGTTAAATATCTGATGTGGCTCTAACAAATATTTAAAGAAATCAAGTCATCATGTAATTATGATGTTTTATTCTTGGCTAAACTTGTGATTCTTCAACTAATATGTTGAATTGAAAGGAGCTAAATCTACATAATTTTTAGTATGAGGTCACTCTTTATTGAGAGTGAAGGTTAAACTTATATTGAACCTCATTTAAATTACTGCAATTTCTGCTTTTCAGGAGCTACAAGTTGTTCTGATATATAATGTCTCCTAATGAAACTGCACAGTCCTGTGTCTTCATATTTTGCATTAAAACAAGTGGCGAAATGATTATAGAGTAGGAAGCCAATTTGCATTACAAAATTTCTGTCAAGTTTACAAAAATTTACAATACCTTGGCTGATGAAAGTATTATACAATAGTGGTAAGGCTAACTGTTATTACTCTGCACTGCAACCCATTTTCTCAACAATTACTACGCCCAAAACCAGAAACAGAACTAAAGAAGAAAACGTTATTTCTCATCTAGGTCCTGAAAGCCTAACTGCGGAGAGATAAGCATCACTATTACAATCTGACGGCCCCGAAGAAGTTCCTCCTTCACTCGAAGATTTGAAGTCAGTGGAGAAAAGTCGAGAACCTAAAGGAGAAGAAGTTGGCGGCTTAGGAACATTGCAGAGACCTTCAAGCATTTGCACTACTTTTGTCATGGAAGGCCTCAGAGTCATATCTTCCTGTATGCACCACAGGGCAACTTTGATAGCAGTTTGAACCCTCTCATCTTCTTCATCTATGTTCAAGTTTGAATCAAGAACGTCTTTCAGCTTCCCTTCATCCATCATCTTGAAAGCATAAGATGGGAAGTGGGATTTCTCATAACTTAGATTTGGGTCGTAGTTTTTCCTTCCCCCGATAATCTCTAGCAACACCATCCCGTAGCTGTAAACATCACTTTTCTCTGATATGGCATAGTTTGTGATCCATTCTGGCGCGAGATAGCCTCTTGTGCCTCTCAGTGTAGTGAAGACATGGCTTTGCTCGCGAGTCATGAGCTTAGCCAAACCAAAATCTGAAACTTTAGCCATGAAATTGTCATCAAGAAGCACGTTTTCCGGTTTGATGTCACAATGTACAATCTTCGAGTCACAATCCTCATGGAGGTAAGCCAAACCTTTTGCTGTTCCGAGTGCTATATTGAACCTAGCATCCCAATCTAGAAGAAATTCCCTGTTGTTTCCCCTGAATATCCATTTATCCAATGAGCCATTTGCCATGTATTCATAAGCAAGAAGCCGGTGAGTTCCTTCAGCACAGAAACCTTTGAGCCTGACCAAATGGAGATGATGAATGCTGCCAATGATGCTAACTTCAGCTCGGAACTCTTTCTTCCCTTGGCCAATTGCTTCCAACTTCTTCACAGCTAATTGTGTCCCATCTGGCAAAACTCCTTTATAAACCGAGCCAAAACCTCCATGTCCAAGCTTCAAAGAGAAGTTATTCGTGGCAGTTTCAAGATCTTTGTAGCTGAAACGTGTTGGCATTCCAGTCAAATTCTCCAAAAAATTGTTCTCTTCTGAACTCCCTCGAGGAGACTCTGGTAATTTTCGCTTTCTCTTGTAAAACCTAAGTCCCAAAAAGAGCAAGCCAGAAATGACAATCAAAGTTAATATGACAATTACCACAACAACTATGGTGTGTTGATTGCTGCTCCCATTGCCAGCAACTTTAGAGACCTTAATATAAGAAATAAAACCAGAATCCGTATCAGAATTCTTAAAACTCCCCACATTGTCCACCGAGAAGCAATTCCCCGAACTGTTTTGGAAGAACATAGCTAGGCAACTGCAGTTTCTTGAGCAAGAAGCTATGCAACCATTCAAGTCAGTTTTTGAAGAGGGTGAAAGAAATTCAAGTGCAAAGTAACTAAGCCCGTCATCAACTTTTACAAAATCAACGGAGCTATCACACGGAGAGACAAATCCAGGTTTGCAATTGGGGTAAGAGCTTAGAACTGAAGGACACCGGCACTCACTGTTGCTTGTGCAGATGTTATACGGATCACAAGGTTCTGGTGTACTGCAAAAATCTGCTGGTATTCTTGTTGGTGAAGCTCCATTGGACCCTTCACTTTGGAGATTAATGAAAGTGATAAAACTATCACTTCCCAGAACTGCAATCCAAGTGGCATTTGCTTCCATGTCTTCCGCAAAAATGAACTGCCACAACAAGGATTTGTTCTGATCATAGAACCTCCAGGAATTTGTGCCTATAGAAGCCAAAGCAACAATGCTACCATCTTTATTAATAGTTTTGCGGTTGTCATTCTGCATAGACCAGTACGGCTGTGGAGTTTGGAAACCAGCAGAAAGAATCATATCACCAGATTTTATCTCAAGAAAATAGGTCAAGTTATTACTGCTGGGTTCACTGACAAGTTTCATTCCCTCTGTGAAGTCCTGAGTTGGTAACAAGGTATCTGTTGGATGGCTGAAACTTTGCCAAATTGTCCTATTATTATTCCCAACCAATACCAGATTTCCTGTGTCCAGCAATTGCATTGAAGAAACTCCTCTGTCGCTTGTATCTGTAGACCAAATTACCGAACCTACTTTCTGCAAGAAGGCATTACCCTTTTGATCAAACACAAACTGATCAGAATTAGAGACAGGAACTTCTCTGTTTGCAGTCCAAACCACTGTGGAAGTGTCCTGGTGAATGATTGCTAGCTTAAATGATCTGCTGTCTTCGGGGGTGGGGCTAAAGCCAAAGGCGAATTCTTTATTCGGTGAAAGAAGAAATTTGCCATCCTTGTCAACCCAATTCATTTGAGAGCCTTGATAGCCCAGAGGGATTGTGCCAACATTTTGAAGACCAGCCAAACAGACGTGAGAGAAACAGAGAATAGACAACCACAGGAAACCAACAGTATATCTTTCCATGGGGATTTCAGAAACCTATTACTATTTGAGGAAATTAGATTAGATGTCAGAAAGAAGAGTATCATCGATGGAAGAAATTTTATCAAGTCATGAAACTAAGAAGAGAGAAGGCGATTAAGAGATTTAAAGGATAATAAGATGTCCTCTGCATGATATGAGAATGGGAAAACCACGATATCTGTTGAAGAATTGAACCAGAATCCTGTCATAATTCTAAATCTACAAAGTAGCAACAAAGAATAGACAAGTAGAACACCGTTATGATAGCTCCAGTGGAAAAGAACTTCAAAGTCGAATTTTCCCCAATTTTACAAGATTGAGAAAATGGTATCCATACAAATGAAAGTGAGAGGCCTAATTTAAACACAAGTCAAAGGAAAAGTAGCGTTTAGATTGTCTACAGATGAACTGACCAGCACAGGCATCTGCCTCAATCCTCTTTATCCCATCGCCCTTAATCCTAAACTCATACCTGAGCTGGGAGGATTAATCCTTTAGAAATGAGTAAACAAAACGTGATTAGCTAAAGCAAATGAGTTGCAGGAAAATAATTATTAAGAAATTTGAAGCGGCCAGAAGAAAAGAAATTAGAAATGAACGAATCGAAACTAGGAAACCGTTCCGATGGGTTGTCTTACTCTTGGATAAGGCCAAGATTGAGAAAGTTGCCGATAACAACAAGTGGCAATCTTCATTTGACCATAAAACAGAGTAAGTTGCAGAAGGGAAGGAGCTTTGTGAAGAAAAGCATATTTACGACTGAATGAGAAACTGTTCAAACGTGGCAACTAATGAAATATCGGAAGATACTGAGAATACAGCCGAGAAAGGTAACTCTCACCTCTGTTTATTTGGAAAACAATGAAACAACTAGTTTTTTTGGACAAAGGTCTCTGGCTTTTTCGTAAAATCCGTTTGTGCTTGTGTCATGACGATGAGAGATCTGCAGCTGGCTTTATCCTTTTAAGCTAAAGCCACAAAACAAAGAAGGTTCTTTTTTTGGATTGACAATTTGAGAGATCCAAGAATTCCTTAATTCTCTACAGAAACATGATGAAAACACTACTTTTTCACTCGAAAATCTTTTAACCCCATCTGAATCATCCAAAAGTAATTAGAAGTCTCAGAATTATTTTCATATTGACCGAATGTAAGTAAAATTTAATGCATGAATAAATTGATTTCATTGACGAAATGTAAATTATAAGATTGAAAATTCTTTTACTTTAAAAAAATTATAAAATTTAGCGTGAATTATTAAATACCCGATACATGAATGAATTCAATATATAGACGAACTCACTTGTGTAATTAGCATAAATTGTATTGCATGTACGATTACCAACTTGCAGAGAAGTTGAACAACAAGAGAAGTGAGATAATCAATCTTCTTATTTCTATTCATGAACTGATAATGGAATTTGAAAATCATGAATATTAGTTTTTGATATGGTTTGATTAGAGTAATATATAGACAAATGGGTGTGACTAGGGAAGTTGGGTTGATATGATATGCTATTATAATTACAATTGTTCGGATGCAGAAGAAGGTGGGAAGATGAGGATATTAATTGCAGGGACAGTTGGATTTTATTTTGTTTAATGCGAAGTTGGAGGAATGCGAGGCCAACGCATCAAGCAACTTGAAATCGTGGTTCCAACTTTGCCCTTGTTTTCTTGTTGACATCATACCAGTTACCTACCCAAAATCCTTTTCTAGTTTTGAGTTAAATCACCGATGAGGTCAATAACCAGTGATAAGGGCATCCAATTAGGGCACACCGTCACAAAATTAGTGTCATGAAAACTGACTTAGATTAGATGTTAGGGTTTGTATTTGAATTTTGGGGCTCAAGTGCGAGAACTAGCTGCTTGTAATTGCGGTTTTGAAGGTATTGGCATTTGACGTATCCATTGTTGTCCTACAGACTACAGTTATTTTGTAGGCCAATATTTTGTGTCAATTATATTATTGATTACGGTTAAGAATTCATTTCTTCTATACCATAAGAGATTTTTAATAGTACTAAATACTTTTAGCTCATACATATTAAACAAATTAATTAGAAGAAAAGAATATCATTAAATAAGGAAGAAATAATATATTAATATACAATGACACATTTTTTCTCTGACTATACAATCAGATATATTTAATGAAGTTAAGATTTTCTTATAAATACAATAAATAGACTTCTTATCTTTAGATTCACAAATGAATCCATGGGATTACATTTTTGGTACTATATGGTGTTAGAAAATTATAATAAACAGTTTAAATTTGTAGGGTTAATTGATGCTCAGAGGAATAGGGTGTTTTTGATCAAAAAGTTAAAATTTCAATGAAACTTTTTAAAAAAATATATACAAAGTTTTAACAAAGTTAGTCATGTTCATAAAAAGATGATTATTTTTAAATATTAAAATTTAAAATCCTTTATTATTTTATCTTTCAACTTGTATGACAAAACCTCTCGTTTTCATAGGTACATTTGTAAACAAATAAAATTAATCTATTTAATTTTTACTTTATAAATTATAATTAATAAAAAAATTATTTATTAAAGCTTAAAATTGTACATGAAAAACAAGTGAGCCCATAAAAATGCCTTGGATGACAAGTTAAATTATGCCAAGTGTGTATAATGATATAGGTGAACCAATTAGATGAAACTTATATATTAATAATGTCAGTTAACAAATAAAAAGTTGTCACATGTCAAGATACGTCATCTTAACCAATAAGAAACTTTGTTTAATAAATTAAAAGGTGATAAATATTAAAAAAAAAAAAGATGGTTATCTCCAAACATCCCCTGACCGCTCTATAAATAGATAATTCATTTGTATCATTCGCAATAAGTCATATGAAGAAAAGACGTGAATCTCTTCCAAAGATCTATTGATAAAGATCAAAGCATTCAAAATCTTTAATTTCTATCAAGAACATCAGTGTTAAGTTGAAGACTTCAATAACATTGAAGTTCTTGAATCTTTTCAAGCGTGATACTTTTATGAAGATTCAACATTCGATTAGAGATTAAATTGCCTTAAAATTCTCCTTCAAAACCAAAATTCATTATTTGATATGAGATCAAGCTTCATTGAAACCCTCCATCAAATCAAGATTCAATGTTCGATTAGAAATCAAGCTTCCTTATAACTCTCCTTTGAAGCTAAGATTCAAGAACAAACTTTATCAAAGCCTGTATTTGAGATCAAATTCAATCATTTAATCCAAGACCAAACTTTCTAAAAGCCCTCAATCAAAATAAAGGATCCACTATTTGATTTGAGAATAAATTTTCTAAAGCTTTTTATCAAAATTAACTTGAAGAAAAAAATTAAAAGATTATCTTGTATTCTTTTTCAAGAATTATGAAATAAGATATTATACTTGCATCATCAAAATCAAATAAATTATTTGTTCAACATAAAATTCTTTATTGAGAAATTTTGTGCATACACTATTATAATAAACCATTTGAAGCTTCAAGTATATAGCTTTGGGCATGTGCTTGTTGTTAGCCTTAAAAATAAAAATTATACAATAAGGTGTTGGTTCAATAGAAACTATATGTTACACCTTATTTAATTATTAATAAATTACAAATTATTTTTATGAGAAAAAATAACTAAAGTAATGAGTAAATTCGGTTAAGTTAGAAATTTTTTATGTGAAATATGGAATAAAAAAATTTAATCAAATTGAAAATATGGAAATATGAATTTGTTAAAAATTTGATAAGGAAAAACTTATTAGAATTTTAAAATATATAAATTTTATACTGATATAAGTGAGTGTATAAGTATAGAAAAGGTTTAGAAGTAATTTTTTGAAAATACCCTTAGGGCATTATTTATTCATTTTTAGCCCTCAAACTCCTATCTTCTTCATTTTTCTCATTTCTCAATTTCTCCTAACTCTCTTCACATAATATCTCCAACACGTTATCAATTAAGTAAGGAAAGCCTCAATTTTTCTCAATTTCTTTATCAAATCAAGGTAAAATATTGCTTTCATTTAAAATCCTTTTTATTTCTTCTTGACTAATGAAGAACTTTGAAATTTATTTAATTTGTTAGGTAGGTATTCTAAATTCTAACCCTAAAACCTATAAATTTTGATGTAATTAGTATTGAAAGACCTTTAAACTAGCTTCTTAACACCCTTTTCCATATAAGGTAAATGGATAATTTAGTTAAATTCATGAATTTTATGATTATATAATGATATTAATGAAATATTAGTTGTTTGGTAATTTTGCTTGAAACATGTTTGATTTATGTGATAAAAGTGATAAATGATGGAGATGAGTGATATGAAAAGTTAAATAAATGTATTAATAATTATATTAAAGTTTGGTGTGTGATACATATGTTTGGATGGCATTTATGATCGGATAAATAATGAAATTTTTGTATAAAACTATCATTTTCATGTATGAATCAAGTGTATAATCGATTCTCATGATCTAAAGGCAAATTTAGGCATAAGAATCGAGTGAGCAATCAATTCTTTTCATGCAGATGTAAGTTTAAGGTAGGTGAATCGATTGCATAAGCAATTCATTATCTCTAAAATTTTTTACTGAATTTGAAGGAATATAACTCTTTCATCTTATGCCTGTTTTAAGTGAATAGTCTATTGTTAGAAAGGCAATTGAATCTACTTTTAAATAGAATTTATTTTAAATTAAGATCTTTTATGTATTTTTAGATATAAAAAAATAGTAGGCAAAGGTTAAAAACTTAAGATTTCTAAAAATGAACATTTTGTATCTATCTTCTAAAAGGTATAACACTTTTAAGTTTTAATTGATTTAGGTGAATGACTAGTTTATGAAAAATTAATTGAGTTAAACAATATATTCATAATTTTCAAATTATCCATGAAACATCATTCAAAGATTATAACTATAGTAATCATATAATATACCATACACAATCTATATTATATTATCATAATTTATAATGGTCCAACATAAGATGTTTACCCTTTAAACATTAAAAGTAAAGTGGTTTATAATAATTATAAAATATGTACAAGACTATGTAATCACGAAATGAAGAATTAGTTATTATATGATATGATATGTGTTGTAATGAATTTATTACATTAATCATAGGATATGAATATGTATATATGTTGAGTAAATATATTGGCCATGCACGAGAGCATAGTGGTGTTGTTATATATATATATATATATATATATATATATATATATATATATATATATGCTATTATACACTTTGATATTGCCTTTTAATGATTAACTAGTTGTTTCATATTGAAATTGCATTATCTGTGATATGTAAAGCTTGAGTTGTAATGAGTATATTATACTGTGAATTATATCAAAAGTGGCATTGAAACTATGAAAATATGATGAGAGTAATAATGTAAATACTAGATGAAAATTTTTTAGGAATAAGGTAAGTAATGTATAAGGTTAGCTTGGGAACTAAAAAAAATAGATAAATGTAGTTTATCTTATTCTAAATGAGATATAACTTTGAGTTCAATTATTTATGAATATTTTTATGTGATATATTGAAAATGAAATGATTATATTTTAATCTTAATATGGTTAGCTTTTAGTTACTAATTTGTTTAAATGTGATATGAATTGTTAAAGAATAATAATCTGATAAGTAAGCTATTATAAATCATTATTATTCCTATAGATTATTTGTTTACTGAGTCTCGAACTTACTCCTCTGTGATTATTTTTACAAATTCCTAAGTTGAGCCTCCATATCCACTTTAGAGGTGCTTAACGAGCCAGCCCACACGACCCGCGGGCTAACTCACGCGGGCTGGGCCTGTTTAGGCCCAGTCTGCTAAAGCCTATTTTAATTGGTTTGATCTGTAAAAAAGTTCGCAAAACCCATGAATTTTACACTATAAACGAGTTTGGCCTGCGAGTGAGCTCGTAGTCTGCACCACATGGGATGGCCCGTTTATGCAGGCCTAAAGATCACGGACCAGTCCATGAAAAGCTCGCTAATTGGTCCATTAAGCCCGTAGCCGATTAAACACTCCTAATCCACTCCTTAAGGCTAAAATCCATAAGAGCTCACTGATACTAGTATAGTAGCACAAAATCTTGTACATAATATATTTTGGGTCTTATTTTGTTATAGAATTAAATAAAGAAAATATTTAAACTATTTCCTCATGAGTTAGTTTGATTAACTTATCTTCATATTAAGAGAATTATAAGCATATTTAACCTTTTTATCTTTTAAAGAATCCTTAACAATCTCTAGTGAATGTTCTCTTTCCAAATTACCATTTTTTTATATATATTTGCATGATACTTGTAAATTAAGATCAAGCTAGATAATTAGATATAGGCTGGTGAAAACTAAAAAATAGGTTCTATATCAATCATAATTAGATTAAGGTTATAACACTATATTAGACCTAAAGAATTACTTTCACTATAAGAATATCATGTATTAGTGATGGTTGTTTCCTTCACTAAACTACATTAATCTATTAAATTAGTGATGAACTTGTTTCATTGCAAAAATGTAGCTAAACTCTTCCTTGCTAATTATTTGCAACCTAAGGAAGAAATCCTTTGCTAAATTTTGCCAAGTCAAGCTTCCACATCCACTTTTGAGGGCTAAATTCTATGGGAGCTTACTGATGGTAGTATAGTAGCATAGTAGCATAGAATCTTATAAATAATATATTTTAAGCCTTATTTTATCATAGAATTAGATAGAAAAAATATTCGAACTAATTCTTCATGGGTAAGTTGGAATAACTTATCTTCATATTAGGAAAGAATTGGATAGAGAAAATATTGCACATAATATATTTTTGGGCCTCATTTTATCATAGAATTGGATAGAGAAAACATTTGAACTAATTCCTCATGAGTAAGTTAGATTAACTTATCTTCATATTAAGAAAATTAGAAGCATATCTAACTTTTTTATGTTTTGAAGAATCCTCAACAATCTCTAATGAAAGTTTTCATTCTAAATTACCATTTTTTTTATATATATGCATGTAAATTGTTAATCAAGATCAAGCTAAATAATTAGATATAGGCTAGTGGAAACCAAAAAATAAATTCTATATTGGTCACAATCAAGCTAAGGTCGCGACACTATATTAGACTTGGAGAATTACTTTCATTACAAGAAAATAATGTATTAATGATGGTTATTAGTCTATTGCTATATTAAATTAGTGATAAACATGTTTCATTGCAAAAATGTAACTAAAGTCTTCCTTGCTAATTATTCATAACCTAAGGAAGATATTCCTTGTTAAATTTTGCAAGGGTTGGCATCTGTTACTAATTTATTAATAGCCTATAAGAAAAATGACAAGAAAATAATGCAAAGTTGAACTTTTTGGCATGATATTAGTGGAAGGACCGGTCTATCACTAAAATTAGCAAGAATTTTATATTTTTCATTAAGCTTTTCACTGATTAAAATGACATACTTCATATGCCATATTTTGCATAAATTGTCTTATTTTGGCAAAGGATATATTGTCACAAGTCCATTGCTTTTTTTTCTTTGTGAAGGATAAGCTATTGTAAATCCATTGCTATACATTATTTTTTTACCCTATTAAATTTAATTTTTGCACTACTTCCTAATGATAAAAAAATAAAGCAATATATAATTAATTTATGCTAAGAAGCAGAAATAACATAATTTGCATCAATTATATATGCCAAAACATTCAAGCTTTCATTAAACCTATGTATACACATATAAAGAATATATTAATTAAATAATCCAAACTTAAAGATCTTGTTTAAATATTATCCAAAATACAAACAGAGTTATGCCAAAAAAATGCCAAATTAGTCATCCTTTAAAAAAAATCTAAACTCCTATAAAATCCACAAATCCGTTCTAAGCTTGCTAAATGCCACTTGAAGGAAAAGTGTTGATGACATTTGGTAAGGCTTATGTAGTGGAACTTTGGGTGGCAACAAATGTCAATGTTGTCAAGGCAACAAATAATTAGGCTTCTAATTATGCCATTTATTAATCAAATTCATGTTGATATTCTATTGCTTGGTAGGCATGCTTATCCAAGATTTATTCCAAGGCACTCCTAAAGATATGGTTATGTCAGTTATGGTGTAACAAATGATTTTAAATTTTTTATGACCAATACATGGCCTTCGGAACTAAGCTCATATAACTTCCTTTTTTTGGATCCTCCGACTGCTTTGTAAAATAGTTTTGCATCATCAATTGTAGATATTTACCTTATCTTAGGCTTACTACCATTCATTCCTTTTTCACCATAAACATCTTTTCTTGAAGACTCCTTAAATTCTTTATGCATTAGCTAAGTAACCTTTCTTGTTAAAGAAAAATTCACTCAATATGTGAATTAACTAAAGTTAATGAATAAAAGAAGTACTTACCACAGAATAAGAAAAAGGCATAATTAATATGTGTTATACCTAGAGCAAATATGAAAATTTCATAACATATAATCCTTTATAATCATCAACCAATACTAAAAAAAACTCTAATGAGGACTTAAACTAGAGCAAATTCTATACATTAAACAAAGTTAAGGAATAAAATATATACTCAAGCTTGAATAACAAAATATTACATTTTTAAAAACCTCATAAAAAGTAAACACCAAAAAGGAATAAATAAATGGAATAGGCTCTCTCACCATACACTTATTGCATTTTAAAATCTTGTAATTGAAAATAAATAGTTATATAATAGGTTTAAGAATAAAAATATTTTGTAAAAACTTAGTTTATGAATAAATAAAATAATTTAAGATTAAGTATGATTAAAGATAAGTATGTAAGAGTGGAAAATATTTAAAGAGAAATTTCCCTTTTTGCCTTTAATGTCTATATTTCCTAAAACCTAACCCCTTTCCATCATTTTGTTCTACCAACATCATCACTTTTATCATTTTCATTATCTTTCAAGAGGCAATTTCAAACTTCTTTCTCAACTCTTCTTTCTTTTTTTTAATTAAAGCAAGGTAAATGCTACAAGACTCTAATCTACATGATCCTAATCCTTTATTTCTTCTTTTACCTATTGAATGATTGAAATATAAAACCAATTGGAGTTTTGTAGCCCTAACCTTAAATTATTTGATTTTGAATCTTTAGAAGCAAATTAGCCCTCAATCTTTTTACTAATAATTTTCCCTATAATCAAAGAGAAAATATTGTTTCTAAAACTTGAATGATTTAAATGATTTAGGCTAAGAATAGTTCATGTTTTGTTTAAATATGTTAAAATAAATGATCACTATTATAGAATTATAAATAAACCTAGTGGATAGATATTGGTTAAAGTTAATATTGACATCTATTTTGAAATAGTGTTATTTTTAAAATTATTTGAAAATTAAAAATGATAAGTCATTAACATAATCAATATCTATTTGAATATGATGATAATTTTAAAATTATTAGAAAATTTAAAACATTAATTTTTTGTTGAATCAATCAATGTGCACGTTGCAATACATCAAATTTAAATTAATGCTAGTTTGTTAAAAATAATGTAGTATAGTAAGATAAACCAAATCGTACCCCTATGATCTCTTAAATTATCTTTTCTAAATTAACTTCTTGACAATATTTACATAATTATTTAATTTATTATGCACTAGAAATAGAAGAAAAAGATGCAAAATAGGCTATACAAACAAAATGAAACAATATATTGATAGAATGCATAATGTTATATTATACAGAATGTTGTATGTTGAACACAAAATTAAGAAGAGTTTGTGATTCAAAATTAAAATAAATATATTAAACAAAACAAAACAGAGTAAAATAGCAAGAAAGAAAATCAAAATAATAAACTAGTCAATTCAAGAAATTAAGAGCTCTAGTATAGATTAATTATTGATCAATTGATATTTGATTTTTCTAATTAATCTTTTAACCTTGAACTATTTAAAACTTTTACAATAATTCATGAATCTTATAGTAGATTACCATTTAGGATTTAATCAATTAAGATTAGCCAAATTAAGCAACCATTGTAATCTCTAAATTAGATTGAAATTAATTTAAAGATAGAATTTGATTAAATTGAGTAATTAAATTAAAAATTTTTAAATTAATCCTTCAACCCTCTATCCCTATATGTAAAATCATAATTAACTAATCATAATTTAACATTAAAATAGCAAAAGATTAGAAATCACAAGAATGAATACTAATTATATCAAATCAACATCTAACACATATAATTTAAAGAAATTAATGCAATTAATTAGGAAAAATAATTAGAGAAGGTCAACATTTTTCATAGCCTAATAGAAAAGAGCCTCAAAATCCTTGAATGAACTCCGAATTTAGCCTTCAATTACTAGAGAACACAAACACAAATTAGAATAAAAGAAAGAAAACTATACTGCTGAATTTTATCTAAAGTGTAAAGTCTCATTTCTCATCTATGTTCTTGCCTTTATATCTAATCTAATTAACCTAAAATTCTATTGGATCTAAATTCTATGCCTCTTAGGATTACAAAGATGGGGTTTTACTCATTTTTAAAAGCTTATAACTTATTTTTATGAAGCAATTAACTCTAAGAGTTATAACAGTAAAAATCCTGCGGGTTTGAATTCTAACCATAAGATTACTAAAACAATGTAATTTAGATAAACTATAAACATAAAGTTGTAGAGCTAGGTTTTATGAAAATTTGAGCACTAATTTCATATTAATTAAACTTTTATAACTCTAGATATGACTTAAAAATTGAAATTAGCTCAGTTAGGATAGAAATAAGATTTCATATTCTCAACTAAACAAAGGCCTCAAGAAGTTCAAATTGGGTTTTGATCAAACATCAAATCATAAATCTTTTTCTGAGCTTTCCAAAAGTATAAAAATCACTCCAATTCAACATTCAGAGCCCAAGATATAGTTGAATAATAGAAATAGTGTTAAAATCTAATATTAACTAAATAAATTCAGAATATTGTAAAACTAAGCCCAAATTATAAAATAAGGTCAATTCTATAAAATTAAACATGTGTAACACGCTAAAAGATATGAAATAAGAGGAAATAATATAGAAAAAATCTTGCTTATTAATCAACATTAAAATGTATAATATTTCAAGGTTATTAAGAAAAACAAGGAAACCTACAATGTTAATTTTATATATAACCAATGTCTAATGATATTGCAAAAGTTAGGTGAGGAAATATTAAATTTTAACACATTAAGTTTGAACTTAATTAGTGTTTAAAGTTATGACATTTTTTAGGTCTAAGAAACCACAAAAACTTAAAATATTGCTTTTGTACATAATTGTCATCTAAAGGCACTTCAAGTATCTCAATGGGAAAATATAAAATATTTACACATTAATTTTGGAATGTCTAATGGTATGACAATAGTTAACTTAGAAAAAAGATGAGACATAAGACATTGATTTCTAAAATAATTGATATCTAAAATCATAAGAATGATGATATTATTGAAAATATGAAGAAAATTTAGATGTTAGTTCTTATAAAAAAAATGTATTTTCTTTTTGCTAGACTTTAGATATCAATTTCTAAAATAATTGACATCTAATGTCATGAAAATGATGTCATTTTTGTATTATAAATAAAACATATCTTAGTATTTTTATTATTATCACTCTTAATCTCTTTTACTTTTTATTTATTTCTAAGCTCAATTTCTATCTCTATCTAACTCATTTTATAAAACCTTATATTTCACTCTGTCCTTTACCACACATTAATGAAGTATTAGTATTCCTTTAACTAATAGCGAGTATAAAGTAAATGTCCTATTTTAGGCTCCTAGTTCAAAACATAAGAAGTTTCTTTCTTACTTTAATTTCTCAATTTTTTCTTCTTCTATTTCTTTGATTTTTTGAGTAAGTTTTTTTTAAAGAGATTTATGTTTATATTTCCTTTCTATAACGTTTGGTGTTGTATATGAATTTTTATATTTATTATATATTTAATAAAATATTACAATAGAATCCAAAATCAACTAAATCATAATGATAGATAGAGAAAAAGTGAAATAAACCATGAAAATAACCATTTTTCATGATTTTAGGAGGGCAAACCATTTTCAAAAATTTGTAAATGGATAGATTTTGAAAAGTTATATTAAATTAATATAAAATTCACCCCAAACAAATAATTAAGTGCAAAGTTGTAACATTTCAAAATTTTTAACTTAAAATGCACGTTTTTAATAGGATATTGAGCTTATTCAATTTTTACTATAAATATTCTAATATAAAAGCCAAAAACTAACATAAAAAAAATACTATGCAATTTCATGCCATTTTTTACTAAAAATTAACAAGAAATATTAAAAAAATAAAATATTTTAAAAGAAGAGACATTGTCTTATTTGGTTAAAAATTAACATGATTTATAGAGGCAAAGACTTATTGTAGGGTCAGGTGTCTAAGGTGGCTTTAGCAACCTAAAATTTGGAGAAATTTCATAAATTTCCATTCAATTTTGAACATTAAAAAAATTAAATATAAACCCTCCCTAAAATTTAAAGTATTTTCATTAAAGTCCATAATATATTATTTAACCTCTCTAAAATTTTCATCCTAACTTTGCCCCAAATGGTTTATAAAAAATTAACATGAAATATAAGGAAAAATGTCTATTTTTTAGTTAAAAAAATGATGTTATAACTTTTTTTAAGTTAGTTTGTACAACCAACATCAAAACCTCATATATAACATCATTCATATATCAATAATTCTATAGTAATGTGAAATGTGTATTGGAATGTTATTTGACAAGAACTTCTTGTTAAATTCAATTTACATGATATTGATTTTGTGTTTGTAGTGCTTGAATGAGGTAACAAAGCATGAAAAATGAGATTTTAAAGAAAATTAATGTAAATGAATAATAATTTTTTTGCAAAAATGTAAAATTTCATAAATGAATTGATTCATTATTGCTCAAAATGAAAAAAAAATATAGCCCTAAATTGATTCACAAATGATTCATCCTTTACAAAACCAATGCTCAATGGAGCTGAATCAATTTAGTGCTAGTTAAAAAGTTAATACCCTACATTGAATTGATTCACAAATAGATTCAAACTTTCTAAAAGCATATAAATTAACTTAAATAGATTCTTGAATCAATTTAAAACTTATAGAAAGATATCAAAGGTCCTGGGTTGATTCCTTTATCCAAAATTTATATTTTGATTCTTGAAACAAATATAATTGATTATTTTGAGTACATTTATGCACTAAATGAATTAAGGAATTGTAACGGGGATTCTAACCCCTTTAAAATATATGAATAATGATTATGATATAACTTTTATTGAAAGTTGATTATCATTCTTATAAATTGATACTAATAAAGTATTTTAAGGCCATGGAATAAAGAATGGTACTATCTTAATGTATAAAATCTATTATAAAATAGTTCTTGTGATATTTGAGTTTAATTTGTCTTGTTATTCATAAGAATTGAGATAGGGATGATGTGATACTCTTACAAATAAAAGACTGGATTCATTATATGCTTGTGAGGGATAAGAACAGATGAGAATTACAAGATTTACTTGCTTTCCTTTTATGTATGTTGTTGAACAATGATAACATGCCTTGATTGGAAATGTGTAATGCCAAGAATTAATAATACATTTTTATGCATTCAATATGTGGTACTAATGTTTAAACTATTGAGCTGTATAAAAATAAGATTGATTAAAAAGGGAGTAATTTAATAAGTAATGCTTAGTTTATTGTAAATTATTTTTTCCATTAGAATGTTTGCTTACAAAACTCTGAACATACTTTTCTATGTTTATTTTGCATGCTCTCAACTAAATACATTACTACTGCAGTAAGGATAGAACTTTTGAACTATCACTAGTCAATTCAAGCAGTAACTAAATATTTTAATTGTAATTAGATATGAACCTTTGAACCATTTCCTAATAGCTTTATTTTGTAAAGATTATATACCATGGTAAACAATGTAAATGCTAGGTTTGCTTAATAGAGGGTATTAGTTAGACCTATTTATCCACAAATAGAAACAAAGATTATAAGCAAGTCTAATTGTTATTTTGTATAAAACTAATTTAGTTAAATAATACTATTTCATAACATGATTACCTATATATTCATAAATATTCTAGTATTAACGTCAGTGTTTTAAGTAATACTTTAATGTAGGAAAGTTGATAGAAACTGGTAGATTGGTTCCATGCTAGTGACAATCTAAGGAAGGTTTTAAAACCATGCCTAATAAAATATCTTGCAAACAAATTTCTTCCTATTTCTATAAGTTTTTAGAAATAGCTATGATAATGTAAAATGAATCCCAATTAGTATTTCCAAGCATTGCTTCATGCGACATAAAAAATAACACATTAATGTTGAATCATGACATAGTACAAATTGAATGCAAGTTAATACAAAAGATTCTTATATGTTTTTATTTATGTTCAGTCATGAGAATTAATTTTTCATATACATAGGATATAACCCAAACCACTATAATCATTCTTAGTGTCAAAAGTCCAACAACCAATTTAAAAAATATAACAAGAATAATTAATCCAGTACAAATAACGTGGCAACTTCTAGCAAGTGATAGAAATTTTCATTAAATTATAAAGAAAAGAGTGATCCTAATTTTCATAAATAATTTCCTAGTCAGCACATGTGCAAATCAACACCGTACTATTGAAGAACATACATAGGTGCTTTACTTGGAGATACAAGCGCTTGCTTTATTTTGTTGGATAGTGACTCATCTTAACTAATTAATAACTGTTGATATGTGTTGTGTAGTAGACATGATTGTGACATTCTTTATATTTATTAGTAAAATTGTTAAGTTTTGACTTAAGGTATGTAAGTATTTTTATATCCTCTTTTGTCTAACTATGGTGAATAACTTTTATTTATTTATTTATTTTGGTGCAAATGAAAAGCAACATATTAATATGGAAATGGTTGTCATTTTTTTCATTGAAATGGTTATCTTTTAACCAAATATAAAGTTAAAACATGTGTTCTATGTGTGAAATACAATTTATTTGAGCTTGAGAATAACTTAGAATTTTTTTTCATCTCTAATTAGCTATGATGTGTGTTAAGAAAGTACATAGTATAATTCAGTTTGCAATTTGCTTCATCATTATATAAAGTTTTTTAAAAGATTGTCTTAGTTTAGATGAAAGTACTGAAAATAAAAATAAATAATTGATTGACTTTAATTTCATTTTTCTATTAGCCATAAAAAGATCAATTTATTTTTTATAATAAATTTTTTCATAAATGTATTTTTCATTGAGTTTATATTTTGTCCAAATAACAAATTTTTAAACATAAACATTTAGAAAGAGATAATTTTAAAAGTTATAAATATTAATTATTAGTTAATACAATAAATAATATTTTTATTATGTATATGTTAATCTAATTTGCCATTAAGGTTAAAAAATGTAAAATATTTACACGTTCTAAAGGCTAATGTCAATTGGTAATTATCTGAAGAAATAATGTTATCATATATATTAAATCTTAATTAAGTCTCTGCTTAATAATAATAATAATAATTTATTATATTATAGAACCTAAATAATAAAAATATCATGCCATGAAATAATTAAGATTCATGCTTAGCATAGATTACATTCTAATCTTTATATTATATATTAGTTATGATTTTTACTATTTCTCATTATGATAAATGTTATTTTCATCAATCACCACCTATTAATTTGTTATTCTCTTTTAATGAATACTGTACTACGGTGAGTCATATTCATATAATCTACACAAAGGATTGAATCTATATATATATATATATATATATATATATATATATATATATATATATATATATATATATATATATTAAATTAAAAAAATATTTTATTTTTTCTTGTTTATTACATTTTTATAATCTTTTTAATTTCTTTCTCTAATTTACTAAATTTCTAGTTTCATGCATTTTCTTCTTCTTTAAAATAATCTCCTTAATTTCTTTTTCTTATTTATTATATTTTTATAATCTCTATGATCTCAATCAAGTTTGATTTGCATTAATAATTTTTATAATTTTCCCAATTCTTCCATTTTCTTTCTTTTTACATGTTTAAGTTTTACTTTTTCTCAATCTTTTGATTTGAGATCCTTAATTTCTATGACAACGTATTCTATGATTTCTTTTTCTATATAAGATAACTTTCATATGCTAGAATATTAAATTAGTTTGTATTTTTTTTTATTTTGATCAAAATTTCAATCTCTTGTTTTTTTCACTTTTTTGTCTCTCTTTCTCTATGGTTTCTTCTTTTGAAATTTCAAATTCATTTCATGATTTTTAATGATGATATAGAGACTTTGTTTGACTTAATTGATAAAATAATTTTTTCTATTATTTATGTGCATAGAATTCAAATCTTTTTCTCCATTATTTCAACCTTTCCAAGATAATATTTTTATTAATTTTTTAGTATATTTTATATTTTACTTTGATTTTTTTATAAAAATTTTCATGTAATTTTACTAAATAAATTTTGTTAAAGTAAGGTCATAAGAAAAAATCAAACCATTATTTTTATGTTTCTTCTTTTTAGATGTGGTCTTGAGATTGAGTTTTAATTGAGCGATGCTTCCTCAATTTTAGCAAAAAAGAATGACTCTAGAAGATGGAAGATTAAGAGAAAGAAAATAAACCACATAAAAATATTGTAATTTTTTCTTATTAATAATATTTTTCTCAAATAAAAATTATTTTTTATTCATATTCCTTGTGCTCCATCTTTATCTTAATGTATCAAAATAAGATTTACACCCTTTTTATAATTATTACTTTTTTCTTTTAAATTATTACATATTTGTTGTAATTTTATGATATATTTATAGCTTATAATGGCAATTATTGTCCTTCTATATAGACATCTAGCTTTTAAAATATTACATATTTATTTAATATGTTTGAATACAATGTTATTTTAATTGTAATCAGCTCTAAACCTTTGAACCATTTCCTAATGGCCTTGATTTTGTAAAGATTATATACTAAGGTAAACAATGTAAATGCTAGGTTCTTTTATGGGAGTGTCAATTAGACTCACTTATCCTTAAATAGGAAACAAAAAAATATAAGCAACCCTAACTCTTCTTTTGTATAAAATTAATTTAGTCGAATAGTGGTATTTCTTAACATGATTACCAATATATTCATAATTGTTCTAGCATTAACCTACGTGATTTAGGTAATGCTTTAGTGTAGGAAGGCTAATAGAATCTGATAGATAGATTCCATACTAGTCACAATCTAGGGAAGGTCTTAAGACCATACCTACTAAAACTTCTTGCAAACAAACTGCTTCTTATTTCTATAAGTTTTTAAAAATAATTGTGATGATATAAGTTGAATCCTAATTAGCATTTCTAAGTATTTTTTCATGCGACATAAAAAAATAACATATTAATATTTGGTCAAGACATAATACGAATTGAATGTTAGTTAATATAAAAGATTTTTACATATTTTCATTTATGTTCGATTATAGGAATTGATTTTTCTATGTGTAGGAAATGACCTAAACCACCATAATCATTCTTAGTGTGAAAAGTCTAATAACCAATATTAGAAACATAACAAGAATAATCCATCAAGTACAAATAATGAGGCAACTTCTAGCAAATGACACAAATTTTCACAAATTACAAAGCAAAGAGTAAGCCTAATTCTATAAATAATTTCCTCGTCAACACGTGTAAATCAACACTGTGCTATTAAAGAATATATATAGGTGCCTTACTTGGATATATATAAACAAGCGCATGCTTTATGTTATTGGACAATAACTTATCTTAGCTAATTAACAATTGTAGATGTAAATTATGTGGAAGAAATGATTGTGAGCATTCTTTATATTTATTAGTAAAATTGTTAAGTTTAGATTTAAGGTATCTAAGTTTTTTATGGCCTTTTTTGTTTATCTTTTATTTTGTTATTTTTTTAATGTAAATAAAGAGCAATATATTATTATGGAAATAGTTGTCATTTTTCTTAATGGAAATTGTTATCTTTTACTTGGATAAAAAGTTGACATTTACAAAAAACATGTGTCCTATGTGTGAAATACAATTTATTTTAGGTTAAGAATAGCTTAGAATTTTTTTTCTATCTCTAATTAGCTATGATATGAGTTAAGAAAGTACAAAATGTAAATTAATTTGCAATATCATTCATCATTATATAAAGTTTTTTAAAAGATTGTCATAATTTAGATGAAAGTATTCTGATGAAAATAAAAAATAAATAATTGATTGAGTTTAGTTTCATTTTTTTAAATGCATTCTTTATGCATTAAACAAGAAAAGTTATATTTTTATGTTGCCTTAACCATAAAAGATCAATTTATTTTTTATAACATATTTTTTAAAAAATTTAAATTTTATTAAAATAATAAATTTTTAATTATAAATATTTAGAAAGAGATAATTTCAAAAGTTCCAAATATTAATTATTGGTTGACATAAAAAATTGTTTTTATTATATATATGTTAATCTAACTTATCATTATGTACTTGTGGTTGAAAAATGCAAAATATTTGCACATTGCGAAAGCTGATATCTATTAGTAATTATTTGAGGAAACAATGTTATAATATATATATTAAATCTTAGTTAAGTTTTTACTTAATAATCATAATAATTTAATTATAGAATCAAAATAATAAAAATATCATATTAAAAAATAATTAAAACTTGTGCATTACATAACTTTATAACTTACATTTTTATAAAGTCATATGACAAATATTTTGTGATGGAGAAAGTTTAGATTAGCTGTATGATAGGCTAACTAGTTAAAGATATGAAATTCCGGGAATGAGCCACGTGGCATAGGCACCACAATTGATGGTATATAAGCTCCCATGTGATTTGCACACGTCATTCAATTTTAGATTTTTTTATTTCATTATAACTAAGAAGGACAAGGTTCGGTAGATGCGCCTTAATTAATTGAAACAGTAATTGACAATTATAAAAAAGAAACGATAATTAAATATAATGCTAAATTTGATGTTCATAATATGGATCTATTTTCCGGCATGATTTTAGGGAAGGGGGAAAGACAGACCACAACATATCCTCATAGATTACGCATTTTCCCGTGCAGTGGTAATAGAGTCTCATCGATGTCTTCAAGCGCGGCAATGATTTAAAATAATATTTAAAATTAAATCTTGAATATAAATAAATTTTTTTTATTAAATATAAGATGGTAGAATAAATTTATAAAATCAAATTTAATAAATATAACAATTTTAGAATTCAATTTTAATACTTATGTCATTTTTGTTTCTAAGTTTAGCGGGTTTGACGACCGAGGGAGAGTCATTGTTGGAATTGTATTGGAGAAGGAATGAAGTAATTATAAAATGGGCCAAGTGATACACATTTTGGTGATCAATCACGTACTCGGACTCCCCTACTTTAATTTTATGTAAATGATTCGACGGCTGGAGAAGAGTGGGCTACGTACTTGCTGCATTAATCACCTTTTCCACTTCAAAATTATGTGTGTTCGGTGGCATTGCCTTGCATGCTTCCAAGTTTCAGACTTTGACAGACACGGCCTTTCACAAGAAAAAGAAAGGGAAAACCAAAGCCTGTTTCCTTATTCAATCCCGAAGAAATACTAGTTTTGGTAGCACGTCGCAGTTTTCTCCACGGGTATCCTTCGCTCAAATTTGTTTTAAAATGTTATTGGAAATAAGATTTGAAATTAAATTAAATTTTATAAATTTGTTTTAATATCTTATATTTAATCATAATCATTCATTTATATTTAAAATTTATTTTAATATATATATATATATATATATATATATATATATATATATATATATATATATATCGTTGAATTTGTGTTATTGTTGACACTAAGATCACCTTTCCCATGTGTGTGTGTGTAAAGCCAAACGAGAACTGACTATAACATTTCTAAATATGTAACTGATTATAATCAGTTCTCGTCTGGCTTTACACGTAAAAATGATTGGGAGTAGATGTATTTTTTTGACTTTGGAACAAAGCTTTCACGTTGACTTTTGTTAATGTGAGACGAAGAATGGGGAATCTCACAATGGAAGCTTTGTTATCTTGGCTTATATTACGATGGAGGCTGTTGATCTCCAAATTGGCTTCACAAATGGTAATCTTGATAGAGTAACCTAAAAGATGGAGCGATATTTTTTGGACGGTGTCTTCGGAATAAGAGGAAACCGTCTCATGATTCCCTATTCTATGTTGCCATATACAGAAAAGGCAAAAAGTTGGGGGATAATAAAGTTATTAGATTTCTACTTCATTACCATTACAAGTAATTTAATTAGCCTTCAATCTTATTAATTATTTAAATAAATTAAACAATTAATAAAATAATAGGATACAGTTATGCGAATGGATCACATGTTATACAATACAGAATGATAAAAAGAAATTTATAATTATCTCAAAATTATATGTTGAGCAATAAATAGAAAATACCTTCAGCCGTAATTGAACACATCAAAAAAGTGAGGTCCCAATATAGTGTGTTCATAAGGTGTAGTTATTGATTGAGTTGGGTTCTTCTGTATCATAATAAAATAGAATATCATAATTCTTAATAAATAGAATTAGGTACTCAAAATTTAATATTTCATTAATTTTTTTATTATTTGTTGTATTTTAAAATTATTTTTTATTTTTTATTTATCAATTCAAAATTTCAATAGAGCATTAAGTATTTTTTTAATTTTATCCTCATATTTCACTAATAAATATTTTATTATTCTTCTTAAAATATTTTATTATATTTATTTCATCATTTTTTCATTTTAATTATTTTAAATTTTTTGCACAATAGAAATTAAAAAGTAAAGAATAATTTTAAAAAAATTATTAAAAATAAATAAATTGAATTATTTTTAATGTTTATAAAATTAATTAACTATTACATATAATAAAGAATAGTGGTTATCAAATCCACGCTTTCGATACACTTTGGAGGACATTGATCCGCGTAGCTACGAAGCTTGGGGCATGGAGCAAATTCCTATATTCACATAGTCACGTGAGCAAGCTCTCCGGGGCCCTCATGACATACAATTCGGGGAGCTCAAATCCGAGCCCACCATTAAGGTTAGTGCTCCCTGCATTTGCAGTTGCCGTCCAATGACGTGGCAGCTTCCCAGTCCTCCTTTGTCATGCCTGATTCACGTGATTCGAACCGAGAAGAACGTTCTTCAACCTTTCCAAAGCTATAATACATTTTAAAAAAAAGTGAGAGAGAGAGAGAGAGAAAGAAAGCAACAAATATACGTAGAAGGCGTGTGTGTAGACTGTAGACCAACGAGCTTAGTTTCTGACACGGAAACATGGACTTGTTCACGACTACTTTCATTTCATTTGCTCTATTAAATGCAACACTATATAGTGGCTGCTGGTGTCACTTCATTGCCAACGTTTTCGTGTTTCTGTTGTTGTCTCACGGTCACGAAGAAGAACAAACCAAGATGACAAAGCTCGAGCTAAGGTTGAATCAATTGAAGCTCTATTTAGGACTGTTTGGAGCCAAGGTCGCTGCTGCTACTCGCCAGGCCATCGCCATTCAGATTACAGCTAAAACTTCTTCTGACTCCAATAATGTTCTCCGACTTCCCTTTTATCCGACAACAAATCGACAACTCACTCACGTCACTGATCCTCGAAACCTGGGTGAATCCAGATTTCTTGTATGGGACGCCCCCGACCTCAGCGATTTTCATGTCGCCCTCGACAATCCCGGCTACGTCGCTGCTCCTAACATGGTCTTTCAGGTCTTATATGTAAGTTCACACTTGCGTCTTCTAGTTTCGATTATTTTTGTTCACATTAAGTTGTATCGTCATTTGTTTGTCGGAAAATGGAATATTGCAGGGTGAAAGTGGTGCAGAATCGAAAGCTAAACTGGCAGTGGTGGGAGAAGTTATGACGAAAGCAACGATGGCGGAGTTGCCGGCGAGGGAGGACAAGAAGAAGACGAAGGAGTCAAACTCTCAGCTTCAACGAAATCTTCCAATCGAACTGAAGGTCAATGGTTTGTGCATTCAGGCCACCCTTTCGGTAAGCTCCAAGTTTGTTTTCATTTAATTACCTTATTTATTAAGCATAACTATTATTGTCATTAATGTTTTTTCTTCTCTTTTTTTGGTGGATATACTATATTTCTCCTTAGTTTTAATTACAGTGTTTTCGGTGGTTGTTTTTGCAGGTATCCATGAGCTTTTTAAAGCTAAGGAATTCACATGGCTCGCCAAGAACCATTGAAAACTCGGTCGAATCAAGAAAGCAGCTTGGATTAATTGGGAGATTGAAGTATTTAGCAAGGTTGATGAAGAAGAAGAATAGGAAAGGTAAGGCTGATGGAGTTCAACAAGAACTGGTGAGTCCATATGAATCTGATGGATCTTTGCCAGTATTTGACTCAGATGACTCGTCTAACCAGTCCACAAGCAGCAGCCTCAGTAGCATTCACAATGCAGGGGCAGAGACTCCTCGTTTGGACACAGTCCAGAGGAGCTGGTCAACCTTTTCATTGAACAGAAGAGGCTCGAGGGAGCTGAGTTTCTTAACAACCAAAAGCAAACCGCAAACTTTGACCAACAACAACTCCGGCCCTTTAAGAGTATGTCATTATATAAGACTAAACACAATGTTTACAACGAGTTAACTAGTATGTTCTTTAAATTTTATAATTAATTTTATTATTTTATTATTTTTATAATAATTATAATTACTTATTTTTATATATAAAATTAAAATAAATAATAAAAATAAATATAACTAAAAAATAAATATATATTTAACATTATTAAAGCGTATTTAACCAACTGTTAATTTTAATATTGTTTATTTATTTTAACATTTTAAATAAATAGATATAATTATAATAAAAATAAAAAATAAAATTAATTATGAAATTTGAAGAATATAATTATCATCACTCTTATGAATAAAGAATTAAATATTTTATTTATTCTATTATATAATTATTATTAATAGCTACACTTGTTTTCTCATATTTATAACACCTTCCTGACTTTTTCATTAGTACTCATCATAATCTTTTGCTTTTACGAAAGACTGTTTCAATGGACCATTCTTTTTCTCTTTAATTGTTGTCTTTCGGGGGGGAAGAAAAGGTCACAACTTTTAGTCTAACAACTCGGCTTGTCACTTTTTTGCAGGAATCACGAGAAATGCCAAAATTAGACCTTGAAATGGATAATCACAGTGCAAGCAAATGGAAAGTGAAAGAATTGACAAGCAGAGATCGGAAAACAAAGCTCAGAACCAATGTATTTTTCGCTTCATTTGACCAGAGGAGCCAACAAGCATCAGGTGAGAGTGCCTGCACAGCATTGGTTGCACTCGTAGCCCACTGGCTCCACACAAACCAAGAAATGCCCACAAGACCCCAATTTGATGGTCTGATCACACAGGGCTCCACTGAGTGGAGAAAGCTCTGCAACGATGATAACTACATAAACCGATTTTCAGACAAACACTTTGATTTAGAGACTATCATTGAAGCCAAAATCAGGCCCATCAGAGTTGTGCCTGACAAGTCATATACTGGATTTTTCTCTCCCGAAAAATTCGAGTCCTTAAAAGGGCATATGTCATTCGATGAGATTTGGAGTGAGATAAACAAGGACGTGGCTGATTCTGAGCCGAGAATTTACATAGTAAGTTGGAACGATCATTTCTTTGTGTTGAAGTTGGAATCAGAGGCTTACTATATAATTGACACTTTGGGTGAGAGGCTTTTTGAGGGATGCCAACAGGCTTTTATTCTGAAATTCGACGAGTCTAGTTTGATGCGTGCAAAAGAGGATGAGGAATATGACAGCCTTAAGGTGATTTGCAGTGGAAAAGAGTGTTGTAAAGAATTCATCAAACGCTTTCTTGCAGCAATACCCCTTCTCCAACTTGAGGAGGCGAGGAAGAAGGAGATTGATGGTTCTGATCCCTATCCCTATCTTCATCGGCTATTGCAGATTGACTTCCATTATAGTTCTTCAGATGTTTGGAGACTATGAGTAATGACTGTAATTCAAAATTGCAAATTGTGAGATTCATTTTTTGGCCGCTACTGGTACTTCTTCAAGAAACGTGTGCTCTGTTAAATTTGGTAAAGATCAACCAATTATAACCAACACAAACGTCATTTACAGAATAAACTAATTTCCATGTGATTCATTCCTAACCATTAATGCTGATAAATAACTACAAAGTGAAAAGCAAGACCGTCATTAAATAATGATTAAAATCTTAATTTGATTCTACAAAATTAATTTGTATCAATTTTATTTCTCATCAAAAGTATATATCAATTTAATAGTTATAAGATTAACTTCACATCAAATTTTTATAATTTCATATAGTAATTCGATAATTTCATATCATACAAAGGATTTACAATATAATGTGAAATTAATATTATAAAAATTAAATTGATACAAAGCTCAAACGTAAAATTAATACAAACTCCATTTTAGAAGGATCTAAATATGCATCTTGTTAAAATTATTCTTACAGCTTGCTCTTTGTTGGCTTGTTTTTCATTTCTTTTCCTAAAACTTAGATTCGTTTCATTGCATCTTTCCCCAACTGAACTGTCATTCTACGCAATGACTGAATATTCTATTAGGAAAAATGCTATTCTCTTACAATAAACTTCACGCTTTTATACGTATCATATGTTGAATTAAATTAATCTCATTAATTTTAAATAAACAATGCCAGTTTTGATTTAGATTGTCCACGCAAAAATGAAAAATAGTAATATAAAATTATTAATTACTATATATAGATAATATTATTTTCCTCTATATAACTATCAAGATCCTTTCAACGCTTCACATATCATTTTTAATTGTTTATTATTTTGTTGATATCTATTTCATGTGAAAAAGAATAAAAAAAATGTCTCTGAAAATTATTTTCATACTTAAAATGGGATTCGTGGTCCTTTACCCAAAAAAAAAGAAGGAAGAATAGGACTTGTTGTCGATTTCTTTGTCCTTTTTGACGCAAAGAGGGGCACAAATTAGGCAGTCATTGAGTGATCAATACTAGTTTTTGCTCCTACAATGGGCCTCACCAAGGGGTCCACGCTGCCTTGAAGCCACATTGACATTTGAGGGCTTTGGGACTTTGAGATGAAATGAGAAGAGATGGTTTGATATGGCAAAGAAGATGTGGTTGTCGGCCATTTCCTTAACCAAAAGCCTCACCCGATTCTTGTCAGTCATTCTACTTCCCCATTTAACCCGTTTCATTCCACAAACTCGACGGGCCCACACATTTATGCTCCATAATATCTATTAGTAGTATGGTTTAGGGTTAAGCAAAGGCAAGAGACAACAGGTCTCGTCCTTAATTTCCACTGTGATTCCAATTTCAAAACCCCCTTGTCTCACACTCGTGAATCTCAAATGCCCAAACAACTACAAGTAAAGAAACCCGAAATTCTTCCCAAGTCACAGCTTAAACTTTCGAAAAGAATCAACACTAAATAGAAAAATCAACTTAACGTGATATCGAGACTAAATACTCAAAGGTCTAAGAGTTCAATTTTTGTCGCCTTTTGAAAACAATTGGCACTTCAATACATTTATTAAAACAATTACAAAATTTCATAAGCAATACATAGGGAAAATAATATTCAATCTATATCATAATTTTTCTGTGTATGTCAACAAACACCAAAAATTCAAAATATATTTTTCAAAACTTTATTATCTGACAAAATAATACTCTTAGACAAAGATTACTCTAACTACATATGTTTATAGAATGAATTTACAAGTCTTAAAAACCCTCTTAAGCATAGCATAACAGTATTAACTGGACACCATAAGATTCTGGGGGCCATCTCTCACACACATACAACAACATAATCTGAATTAAAACAATTTTCAGTGGATGAAGCTGACAAAATTCGTGAGTATCATACGTGTGAGCCAAAAAAACTGCTAATAATGTCATGGAACGGAATGCTGATGAATGAGTAAGAAAATATCAAATCACAACAGTAGCAGAGAGCCTCTCCAATTCTTGATATTGCTCAATCCTCAAGCTACATAACATCAGGATAGACATGACATATTCTACTACGCAGCAGAAAGCCTCTCCAATTCACCCTCCATCAAAATTTATAACTATTTACATAAAACTGTACTACTGACACGTTGTTGAGAATCATCTCAACAGTACATAAACGCCTAACCGTCCCAAGAAGCATATTGAATCAAGTCAGTCTACAAACCTCGATCTCCCAACTCTTGTAGTCAATTTACTACCTGCTGAATTACTATGGCTGCAAGCAAAATTTCCGGTTTTTCACAGCCTCAACAAATTCTGCTTTCCTTTTTTGCGTTGTTGGTTGCACTCTCCCAACAGATTCATCCTTGGATCTATACTTATTTGGGAAGCAACCCAATGTGCCAGAGTATGAGAAATTTTTGTCCTTCTGGGATGTCTGAACATGGAACTTGCTCCAAGCCTGATTTTGGTGCTGACCATTTTTTCCGGTTAGAGCTGGCATGGAGAAAGGGCCAAGCCGCAGTGATAGATCACATCCAATCTCAGGATTAATCATCGTGAATGATTGAGCACTCTGGCTTGAAGCATTGGAGTTACAGGACAAGTGTTTCTGAACACCACCCATAGAAACTGGTAGATGTGGGATTTTAGAGCCCTGCCAGCGCTCATCAAATTGACCATGATTTCCATAATACAGGGGGTAAACCGAAAAAAAGTCCGACGAAGGTTGAAGTTCAAAGCTCCAGTTGCCCATATGTGTAGACGTAAGTGATATCGTTTTATCAAAGTTTGAGCAATAAGACACATACTGTGGCCTTGTTGTATGAACCCCTCTCGCAGAGTTGTGTCCTGTGCTGGGGGAAACAGTTGGAGGCTCATGAAAGTTGCCGGGGCTCAGATAACACCAGGGATTATTGCGTTGGCTCCTTGAAGCTTTCTTTGGCGAGCAGCCCAAACAAAGAGCAGCTGAGTTATACCAAATTCAGAAGAATCATTATACTATGCACAAAGATGAGAGAGTGTCGATTTTTATTCTTTTATCTTTTCCCTTTCCCTTTCTTTACTTTCTGGAAGGGTTAGGGAGTGGGGAACCATATAAAGTTTCCACATCTAATTAAAGGGTGTATCCCTAAACGTTAACACACAAGATTAGGTTGTTATTTCTTTTAAGGTTCAGAATCAACTGAAAATACCTTCAATGCAAGGCTGAATATACTCTCCAGTTTCCTCCGTACTCTCATCAAGTCGAATTATTGTGTTAATGGCGTCATTTGTTCTTTCCAGAAGTGTTGAAAGGTCCATATATTCAGCCTATACAACAACATATATTCAATAATAGTTTGTATTCAGCATAATGCTTCTCAACATCTGTCTATTTCCCAGGTTGTGTATGGGAAATTCCACTAACAGAAATATGGGTAAAAACAAATAAAACTACCTCAGAATTGGCTTTAGAGTACATAATTTTTTCTGCCCTTAGCACAACAACAGGAAGCTTCTCTTGGTACTCTCTATTTTTCTTGGTAGTAGATTTATGTATCTCATCGACAACCCTAATCAAACACAGTTTAGAAGGGAAATGAAGAACAATATATGAAGATTGGTAAGAGACAAAAAGGAAAAAGATGAAATTTTGAACCTGAAAATCTCTTGAATGAGAGTTCCTCTAATGGGCTGGTGTCTGTCACTGTGCCAAGCTTTCTTAACACAATCATAAGGTCTGGGGCCTGGCCTGGGCATCCTCTTCTTCTCTTGTTGTTGGAAAGACAGAGAGTGCTCTGTTTCTTCTTCAAACATAAACAAACCCCAGAGACCTTCGGCGTGACTGAATGAGAGACCTGGATTGGAATATTTAGCTTTTGCCCTCTTCCATGCTTGTGAACTCCAAAAAGTCGGACAGACAACCCCTGGTGGCTCTGAGCAAAATCCAGTACTACCACATTTAAGTGAGGGAAGCAATAGGAAGAAAGCTTTTGCGGTCTCTCTCTCTCTCTCTCTCTCTCTGCTTTCTGCCTTTTTCTTTTATATATATATATACACACACATGTACATACTGCGACTAAATAAAATTAAAATTAAATTTTATTTCTAATATTTATAATATTTTTAATAATAATTATCGCACCTCTTCTTACTTATCTATTTTTTTATTTCTGATATATATAAATATCTATAAAAGTGGTTGAATCCATATTTTATTCACATATCATCTATTTAAAAAATGCAAAGATATGAAATATACACCTTTTAAATTTAATAAAATTATGGAAATTTTTACCCATTAAAAATCTACTCAATATTCTATAAAATATAAAAAATATTACACTCAAACTTCTATTTAATTTTTCAATGATAAAATTATAAGAAAAATGTCTATAAAACATAAAAAAATGAAAAAATCTCTTAATTTTTGAGTTAATATATATATATATATATATATATATGCAAGGTGGCATGGCTCTGCATATTGTATTATTATATTGTTTACTGCGAAAGGGGTGAATTATTTTGCTAGCGAAGAGAGTTTAATTGAAGGTAAATGGCTGCCTTCCCAAACCCCGAGAGCCCCTGTCCGAGTGTCTCCCCCCGTTCTCCTAACCATTCATTTTCATGATAATGTCACTGTCGGTGACCCCTAAGTAACCCCAACCTCTTCTCAGGCGGTAACAGCTCGCATCTTATTATCTTAACCTTTTTAATTTTGTAAAGGGGTCCCCACTCCTTCTAACTCCCGGGCTCTGTACTTTGTAGATTCATTCACAGAAAAATATCAACCACTATCAATGCTGTACTGCAACCTATGTTAGGCCTAGTCAAAGACATTAAACTCAGTAATGTTTGACTGCGAATAACGCATCATTGCCTGCTCGATCGACAAAATTTTCCATTAGTCATAAATCACATATTAAATATTTTTTCCTCAATTACATGTTAATTCAACTAATAGTGAGAATTCAGATAGAATAATTATAATTCTTTTTCCTTCTTTTAATGTTTAAAAGTCAATTAAGTTGTTATTTCACAACTTATGTAATTTTGACAAAATAATCTTTAAATTTACCTTTGTTGGCAGCCTCATCATATTACGAATGCCCTGTCTAATAGATCGGGAGAATTTCTTTTTTTATTATTAAAAAACAAATTCTTCTTTAAATTTTCACTAAATTTTTTTTATTATTTTAAAATTATTCTAATAAGTAAGTAAAATGCTTAATGGATGATTGTTGTCAAGAAATTATTAATAAGTAGATAAAATGTTTAATGGATGATTAGTGTCACAATTGAAAATTAAGAGCCATGATTGGTATATAATGCTGAGGGAAAACATAATTATATAGGTCATACAAGTCTAAAATATTATAAAATAACTTGTAACATATTTTAAACTCAAGTGGGCATATGGCCATTACATACTCATTAATTTTTCACATGCATAGAGTTTCACATAGGTTTTTTTATTCTTCAACATTCACCGTTAATCCATATATTAACAAAATACCCATATTATTTTGTAACTAGACAATCTTTCATAATTTATAACAAAATATATGTGTATGTATATCAACAAAAACATGTCTTGCTTGTGGGTTCAATGAAGCACATATAAAAGTATTCAAATTTTACAACTATTATATTACAACTTTTAGAATATATAAAAGTTTTACATCAAGCCCACACAAATAAAGTGTGAGGCTCACAACAAGAAAATGCTCCTTTCTCTCTCTAAGGAGCTACAAATGATAAAACCTGAAGCCAAATCCCTATCTAAAAAATATTACAATAAATAGAGCGAGTCATTGACTCAATGAATAGATAAAATGAATTCTCAATGGAAATAGGATAAGTCAAGACATGAGTTTTTCCAATTCAAATTGATATCATAAGAGTTATGCAATCATATTTGATAAAACATTATTTGAAATATTTATTAGAAGTAGAATACTACAACATGAGTTTCAAGTTCATAAAGTAAATAGTAGGCTCTTTAAAGATAACATAGAAAATCATCATAAATATAAATTTATAGTAAGAATATCAATACAATATATTTATGATAACATAAGTAATTAAAATTAAAAATTATTAAATTTAAACCTATAATATAAATATAAATTTTTTCTCTCTCTTTTTTTTTATCAAAAATATACTTTTGAAGTGGGAGGTTTCCAGCCATAGGTAACAGACATGAGCATTCCACTTATAAAGTAACAATCTCAAGAGATTTTTCAACTCTAAGGCAACCTATTACGCTACCATAAATCAATCCACATGTGTTGGCCAATATATGAGGTTAGCAACTCTCCTACTAACTGGGGTTCAAACTAAAATGTATCAAGGTTAATGTCATCACTGTCATTAGCTACAATTCCTAACTAGTCTTTTCCTAAAACAAGTTTATAAAAATAACATAACACTATACATATAAGTAATAGTTATATAAGAAAGTCATTAGAAACAAACAATTACATATATCAATGGTTTTATTCAACCTTAATCCATTCTCTTATCAATTATAACTAGTTCATCAAGGCTTTCAACTATGGTAATTAACATTTCTAATATCAAATCATTCTAAACTCATCAAAAATCAATTTTATAAGTATACATGGAAAAATAGTACATTGTCACTTCATTCACAATAACTTTTCAAAGAACATTATATAATAAAGTTACAGCAACACACCATTACAAAATAAATCACATAAATTAATTTCATCATCATAATACCATTCTATATTACTATAACTCAAAGAAAATTGTAAAAATGCTTGTCCCAAGAGTACTTAGCACTCTAACATATATATGTAGAATTAAAATGCATAAAAAATAAAAATAATTAATAAATTAATAAAATTAATAATTTAAAAGTATAGAAAAGGTTGAAAAATATATAAAAGTATAGAAATACACATTATCTATTCACAGAATAACCAATATGCTTAGGTTTGATTTCTTCCTCTTTCACAAACTATCAATACCACTAGGAAGTGTTCCTTAACCTTGTGTAAGCAATTAAATAACAATTCAAACATAAATCAACACTAATTTTGCAATATTAAGTTCCCTATTACAAAAATTCAAATTTCACATTCTAAGCATAACTTAAGAACAAGCTAATTTTTGCTATCATCTAACTAATCTAAGCCAATCTAACTCTTAAACAAGAAAATGAAGCTTAAGATTACCTTATCAAGCAAAAGAAATGGTCTTTTGGAGCTTGTTATTCTAAAATTTCCAAAAATTACAACTAGCAAAAAAATCCTAAAATGACAAAATAGTAGTGAGAAATAATGAGAAAATCGAAGAAAATGCACAGGAATATGAAGAAAATCAGTTGTCTCAAGTAGATAGAAGTAAAAGAGGAAGAAAAAGAAGAGGAAAGTTGATAAGGGAGGGTTTGGGTGTGTCTGGTGTTGTTTTGGTTCTGTTTTGGAGTAATAAGGCTTTCTGAGTTTGTTTCAAGTTAAGGTTTTTTGGGTCACAATCTATTAGGTCTGGGTCATGGTTTACTAGATTTGGGTCACAATTTAGTACCTTATTTACATTTTTACCGTTTAAATAAATTTTTATTTACTTAAGATATAAATATAAATAAGCAAATACCCCTATTTGAATTCCAAAAAAATAAAAAAAAATCATAACTCCAAAGAATAAAAATTTAGATTTTAAGTTTTAGTTTAAAATGTCAAATTTTGAAAAATTTTAAGAATAACAATTCCTCAAAATAATTATTTTAAGTTTCAAAAAATTCATTAAAAATTACTCTTTGATGTAAAATTACAAAAGGAAATAATACGAAGATTTTTATTTTTTAAATAATACATATTTTATATAACCCTCTAAGGGAGGTGCCTCAGACTAAATTTTTTTTTTTGAATTCTAACAAACTTAAATTTATTTGTGAAACTAAGCTAAACAATAGTATAAATTAAATTAAATTCTTTCAATAAGTTGGAAGAGAAATAGTTTAAGCCTATTTGAGATAATCTCAAGTTCATATGAAAATTATCTAGCCGTATATTATGCTATAACGATCCCATGTTACTTATTAACGGTCAAGCCATTACAATTGGATAACGTCAAATCAAAATCCACACAAATCAAAATTATTTAGGTCCAATTCATTTTTTGATTGGTTTCATTAGAGGTTAGTTTGGTTTATGGACCAAACTATTTTCTTTAATCTTTATATTTTATATTGTATTATTTTTTTATTTTTTATATTTATTATTTTATTTTTATACTCTTCAATTTCATTTTATATTTTTATGTTTATTAATTTTATTATTTGTTATGTATAATTATTTTAAGTAATTGAGTTTATTTTTTTTAATAATTAGATTGTATCTTATATTAAATTGTGATGTAAAGTTAGTTAATGAGTTACCATCCTTTTTTAAAATAAAATTACTAACTAAATAATTAGATACAAACAATTAAAAAATGGAATAGGCTTATTAAGCACCCTTAGTAATAAGTCCAAATAGCATGAAGAGTTTTTATACTTTTTCATGAAACTACATTTTAGAATTGTTTAGAGTAGGATTAACAATGAGTTGAGTAGAGTTTTTAGTTTAAGCTCGACTCAATCTAACTTTGTTTAACTTATAACTTAATTTGAATTCAATTTGAGCTAATTTTTTTCTCAAGCTCAACTTCACTTAAGCTCATAACTAGCTTGGCTCATCTTAACTCAATTTAATAAACTCTAACTAATATTCAAAAAATTAAATTAAATTGACTAGTTGAATTAGAAAACCTCTAAACACACACATGTTTGGTCTAATTTATTATTAAAATCAGAAGTGTTTAAAATCATGTAAAAAACTACTATACTAACATTAAACCAATTAATAGGTATAAACCATTATCTTATGGTTCATATAAATTCAAAATTTTTCATTATCACTCCTATTTTACAATAACAATATTTTTATAATATTTGATGTAAGCTTTCATTTGAAGAGTTTTTATACTTTTTTCACTCCTTCTTAAATGATGTTTTTAAATTGCATTTTATCTTTAGCATTTACACAACCACACAACCACACAACACAGTTAATTTCAAGATGACATTACTATATAATTGTATATAGAGGTCAAGTGCTTAGCAAATTACATATACCGACACATAACAAAGTATCACTATAAATTTGTTATGATATAATTGACATAAAAAATAAAATAACATTAATTTTTCTATTAATAAAACCATCATCACTTTTATTTGAGAAATACAACACAATAAGATCAGATGTTGATTATTAAAATAAAAAATTCATTTTTACCATAGAACCATGATTAAAAATTAATATTAAATGTTTATAGTTTCAAAAATCTAATGTGGAATGTCATATATACCATATCAAATCTATTAAATGATTACTGTGGTATGTTTTCCTCTAAAACTTATTATTCCTTTCTATACACCCTTTCCATTCTATACAACTTCTTAAAGTATTTTTTATTACACTACTCCTAATTTCAAAACCTTTATTCGCCTTTATACAATATTTACATTTTACACAATTTCTCAAAATACTTCTTAATATACTACTATTAATTTTGAATACATACAAAACCCTAAAATAAAATGGAAACTAACTTTATAGTATTTCAATTTCAAAATACATACAAAACAACCCAAATGGAAGAGAAATTAATATTTTATATTATACTACACAATCCTATATGCTTTAATCCAATACAAAATAACTCAATTGAAATAAATTCATATTTCTTATTATACTAATTCTATAAAATTAACACATGGGAGTAGATAATATCTCGTAAGAGGAAGATTGTACTATTAAATGTTAGCATACAACTAGATCATGTTTCAAACTATATAGGAAAAACAATCATATGATAATTTGGTAGTTGTAGTAATCATAAATAAAAGGTTTATTAGTCAAAACTAAATTATCTTTTAATTGTCATTCTTTTTTTGCATAAGGATATTTAAATCTTTACCCCTTCATCATGATTATGTCACATGAAACATGCATTAACAAAATAGAAACAATTAATTAAATACAAATTAACAAGCAAGCAATTATGTATCTTAGTATAATTTTAAAAATAAGAACATTAGTGTCTTAAAATTATGTTCAAAAATTGCTTTGGAAGGATTGTTAACCTATATCCTCTTGCCATGATCTTTTCAAACATAAAAATCTTCCAAATTATTTCCATGATTAACTAAATGTATTTCTAATGAGAAAGTAAGTGTTTCTTTAATATTAGTAGTTAAATCATATTCATTGTCACTACTAACAATTTACCTCTTTCCTTGAAGAATAATAGACCATTTCTTATTGACTGGTTTAGTCACATAAAAAACTTATTCTACTTAAGATGTTGTTATAAATAGCTCTCCCTTCTAACCCTCTTTACTAATATCTACTATCATGAATCCTAATTCATCCACTTGGATGTTAATATTATTCTCCACCCATTTACATCAAAACACATGCTTCCTAAATTAGACATAATTAAGCTCTTATATATCTTCAATAACCCTATAATATGATATCATCTTATAAATATTTTTTTTATTTTTTTAGTACTAAAAATATGCAATGTTTAATCTACCAAAGCGACCTTCTTATATTGCATAGTGATCCATTCATCCTATCCAATTACGTAGAAATAATAATCATTAATGTCATATTTATGATAAAATCTGACCTCTATACATGGTTCATTAGCTAACTATCTTATAATCTAAAAAATAATATTTGGCATTTGTGCCATCATCTTTCCTACTTAATTGTAAAACCGCATAATGAATGAGCAATTAAATTCAAGTTATACTTATTGCTCATTTCTATCATGATTAAGCTTTTTTATGAAAGTAATCTACTTTTCCATGTAAAACTTAACTTTTTCACTATTTTGTAGACTATAAAGGTATGTTTGTTCTAACATTTTACAATAAATATTTTCATTTAGGTCTCTAATATTCCCTTTTGAAACATTTCCCTTATAACAAGGCTTGAGAAGTTCTATAATGTCCACATTTGAAAAATATTTAGTACAAAACTCCACAACCTTATCTATAATGTACCTAATAATATTATTTCCTTCAAGCCTATTTCAATTATGTGTATACCCTTTTAAGATCTTCATACGCCGCATAAATAGTATTGGTATATGTCCTAGGAGCCAATCATAAAAATGATTGCAATATTACATAATGTATTATGTTTCATTTTAACAATATAATTATTATATTTTATTTTATTTTATTTTGCATAAATTATAACTTAAATATAATAATTATCCTTAGAATAGCTTTACTATTCCTAAAATATCCCTAATCAAATATTATTACGAAAATGATAGTAATAATACATCGAGACTAGCATGTATAATGACTAATGATTATGAATCATGGATATGTGATATCAAGTCAATACATGAGTATATTATTAGTAAACAATGTACTGGACTGACCCACTATGAGAATACTGCATGGATAAATGTGTCACTAGTTATTCTCATATGATCACAAATGCACATAGTCCTTTGACCTAAAGTCACTACGGTTTCCTACATGAGGAGTTACTTACTTTGATGTCATCCTATGTCATCTTTAATCGGGATGATGAGTAGGACGTTGATTGGGTGTGTCACAAATCATACAGAGGGAATTAAGTGATGTAGATGGGATTTTGTTACTCTTGTATAAAAGAGAAATATCCTTAGGCTCATTGATTGAGTAAGGCTTTGAAATGCATAGCTATACTTAATTAGATCAATATGTAATATTGATCATTTATTTTAAGTCTACTCAATATTAAAAAATATAAATTGAATATTAACGAGGATGACACACTCCATGCCTCCAGTTCGATTTGGATATTGTTACAAAATGGATTATGATGCAAAATATTGATCATATATTAGGTAGATATTGAATCAAAAACATTCTTACTATTTGAGTGGCAATAATGTATTACTAGATATCACTCACTGTTTATGGCTAAAAATGAGTTATTATCAACATAGTAAGAACCTACAGGGTCACACAAAAGGAGTAGGAATGAGACAATAATTAATTAAATTTTAGTTGGACTAAAATTTAATTAATTAAACTTATTTTCATGTATATATATATATTATTAAGATAATATTTATTTATTCACGTAATATATATATTATATATTATGTCATATTATTTGATATTAAAGTAATATCAGATAATTATATTATTAGATATTAAATAATTATATTATGAAATAATATTATTATTATCTAATATAAGATAATTATATGTTAATTTAATATTAGATAATTATATTATGAGATAATATTATTATTATCTAATAGTAAATAATTAATACATAAGTCCTATCTCTTCTCACTCTCTCTAGGATAAGGATAAGGTGATAGTTATTTAGTGTGATTAGAATTTTTTGAAGCATTATCCTAATAGAATTAGGATTGTGACATGCCTTAATTCTATAAAAGGGGCTTGAAGGCAACACTTTAGATTCACGCACTAAAGCTTCAATCAAACCCTAAATCACTCTAAAAAATGTCCAAACCTAATCTTAGTGAGAGAAACGAATCCTAATAGCTTTATGGAGAGGAGAAGTCGTTGTTCACTTCGTATGGATACTGTAGAGACGTTGTATCTTCTGGCCGGCGTTTGATTCATCTCAATCCCTCAAGGATTCATTCAAAAAGAACACGAGCACAAATAAGGTAAAAGCCTAGTACTGGTTTATGAATTTTGCATGGATCCTAGGAAGGTTTTTGGATCAAAAGTTCAAAATTTCGCTGCGTATATTGATCCAAATCCTAACAAATAGATACATCCACCTCAAGTAAACCTAGTCCATAAAGTTTTATCTTCTTCACCAAGTTCATTATAATGTTAAATAGTGAAGGTGAAAAACATATCTTAAGTTAACATAATATCACAACAACATCCCTTTACAACCCATCTAAATCTTTTAGGTCAACGACCTTAGAATATATTATATTGAAAAAGAAATAAATTCTCGTGATAGCTTGTTTCACTTATTTAGGCAATATTACTTAAATAAAACATGATAATTATGAAACTTCAAACTGACTAGTTTTAGATCTTTTATAAAAACAAGGTTTCTATTATTGGAAGAATGATCTTGGAGTAGTGATAAAGTTAGAAATTTTATCTTGAGAGCCCAATGATAAACAAGCAAATATTTATTTAAAAGTATATAAAAATGATATTTTTTAAAATTTGTAATATTTTTAATAATTTCAATACAAGATATTCTAATTTAAAAAGTTAAATATAAAATTTTAAATATTAAAAAAATTACAAAATCTTATTTATAAAGGTAAAACACAAGTTATTTAGATTTTTATAAAAAAAAGTATTATAAAAGCTTATAAAATTTGTTAAAAAATAATTAATTAAAAAATTATTTATATGTATGCATACTTTTTTCATATATGCATAATGTTGTACTATAAAATTTTAGGATAACAAAATTAAAATGGATAACATGTAAGTGACAATTTAGGCATAATTATATTATGTATGTAATGTAAACATGTGTAAGTGAATTTTATTGCATGTAATATTTTCTCAAAATAAAATTAGAGTTGGATAAAGAAATTAGAAAATTATTGTATAATCCATATAAACCTTTTGTTTCAAATAAATATACAATTATATAAAGTATTTTTAAATAACAATATAATAAAAAGGATCATATTTAGCAAGAAGAAAGAAAATAATAAATTAAAGAATAAGTTATATACAACATTTAATTATAAAAGAATTATGATATGCCAAGAGCCTTTGGTTTAAGTGACATTCGATATTCCTTGAAAGCTTTGTGTCTTCCATTGCATTTAGGATTTAATCCCTGATCCTTGTGTGTGTACATCTAGTGGTTGAACCACTCTTACGATTACCAAAAAAATAAAAAAATTATGATATCGCATTTTGTAATTATATCTTATCTATTTCATAAAATTTATTTTATCATAAAAGTGTAAATTTTTTTAATTATGACAATAAGTGTTTAAAAAGTTTAAAGGGAAGTGTGTATAAGAGAAAATATGGAGCTTTAGAAAGGCCAAGGCTATTTTTAGTTCTCCTAACATTACCCCTACTCCTGCCCTTGCCCCTAGGGTACTTAAACACCATATAAAAACTTACAAAAACTTGTTTTCCTTATCTTAAACTAGGTATGATAAGTCAAAGGATAATATATATATTAGTCCTTTTTCTCTGATCTCAATTTCTCTTATATGATCATCTAAAGCAAGTTTAATCTGGCCTTAACTTTATCCTTTATCTTCCTTAACATGTTCGAGAATGTTTTAATTAAACTATCATATATATTTTTCTTCACATATATAATATCAATGTTATATTTGATAAACAAATCTTTTTAGTATGAAAGATTGAAGAATATAAATATCTTTTTCTATGAAATATTGCTACTTGCAAATGCATTGAATTCATTAAAAATGACATTAATATTTTTCACCCTTTCAAAATCATCCTCCCCAGTTGAGGGCTTTAGAGTTGATGCTTCCTTTAATGAACCATTGAAAGTTTCTTAGCATTTGATAGTTATATGAATGGGCAATACTTGAACTAATATTAAGAATTTTTTAATTTTTAATTTTTTAATTTTTAATTTAGATATAAAGTATTTATTTTGACCACCTATATCATTTAAAATTTTCTTATTTCATAAAATTTTGAATAAATAATATAATTACTTGTTTAGTTATTTATTTAAAGGTTATAGCCAAAAAAATTGTTTCAACATTATTTATTTTACTTTGCGATAAAATCCTCAAATTTAATTTTTCCCTAATGATAGTATAATTATATTTATTTAGTTAAGATATTGCTTCAAGATTGATTTAAATGATTTTTATGACATTTTTCTCATAAAATTAAGAATATTTAACAATCCATAAGTGTAGTGATTTATGAAAATATTTGCATTAGTTTTAATAAATGATTTTCTCAAAATCTATAAAGTTTCAAGATATTTATTTTGAACACTTAATTTTATTAAGTTATTAAGGAAATTGTTGGAAAAAGAGGAAAAAACTAGAAGTGGTAAAAATTATAATTGTATGGCATTGATTTAATAGGATTAAGGTTAGTATGAATAAGGATTGGCTAGGACTAATTTTATCTTATGGTTAGCCCATATCCTAATACACCTTACCCCTTATCTTTTCTTTTTAAATTAAGTGAATAAAAGGTTAAGATTTAAAATATTTAAGCTTACCATGTGTCTTAAACACCCTAACAATTCCTTTAGCTCTTCTTATTTTAGTTAAACCTTCTTTCTCTCTTACTCCTATTTCTATTTTTTATTTTGTGTTTCCTTTTTCCTCTCAACCACCTCCTTCTCATTTTGTTAAACCATTGCTTTGAATTGTTGGAATGCCATCATCCACTATAGCTTCTTCTCCTTACCTCCCTTATGGCTACTCAAAATCATAGCTACTAGAGAGAGTTATAAACTCGTAATTAGGTTGTTAACAAAATAAGGTTGTTAGCCTTTCTCCTTATTAGTGCTTTGCCATACATTAGATGTTAGCTCTTTTAGGTAAAGATAAGCTCCTTCAAAGCATAAAACCTTAATATTTTTTCTTATATGAGCTTGATTCAAAAACTCTTACATATATATATTTTAGTTTTCTCAAAATAATTTGAGAAAAATATGTAAGTAATGATTTAGTTTGCTAAAGTGGTATAATTAAAGCCTAGAGTAAAAATTCATTAGAAGAAAAATAGTTAGTATAATTGTAGTTATAATTTATCTTCGTAGATTGGTGAGTTAGTAAATAAGAAGATAGGCTTGGATACTTTCAATTTTTTTTTTAAAAAAGAAAACAACATCTTGAGGTGAGTATATATTAATCAACATTTCATTTAATCTTATATACACATACACGAGATTAAAAACTTAAAAAATGATTGTAAATAAGGCTTTCGAATTATGCTAATTTGTTAGTGCTATCTTTATCTTAATGATTATTTCATGGATCTTAAGTGTCAGGATATATATTGATCTTATTTATGTATTGATCCTATTTATATAAACTAGTTAAGTTATAATGAATGGACAATTATGGCCACGCTATAGAGGCATGGATTTCCTATTATTGGATGTTAAAATTATTATTTTTGGAAATGAATTGTTAAGCTAAATTATAAATTATGATGTGTTGTGAAAATATTGTCATGAAACATGGTTGAGAATAGCAGAAGAAAACTATACTTTAATATGATTTTATGCACTAATATCAAGTGCTCCTTTGTAAAGTTAAAGTAAATCTTGGAAGGATAAGAATGGCATTTGCGAAGGTGTAAAGTTGATCGAGAGTCATAAGAAGATTAATCTACTTTATTTTTCTTGTGATTGTAAAAATTGGATGTGTAATGATGAAAATGTAGGTAAACTTATTATATTAATTGAAAAATACTAACTACTGTAAAAATTATTTAATTTTAATGTTCCATATGCATATTATTTCTTGGAGTTTGACTAAATTCCAAGCATTTTTACTAATTTCCCTCATTTAGGTGAATGGAATTTTGATTGTTAAACTATGGAAACCCTCCAAACACCATAACTTTCTTGTGTGGAAATTCTAAAATAAATGTGAATGGATGAACACATTAGTTAAATTATTTAAGAGCTAAAGACGTCAAGTACAGAACCTGGTATAATTTTTCATTTACTACTTATTTTATTTATTTAAATTATACTTAGTTAATTATAATTATTATTTTTAGTTTATATACACTCATTGAATTTTTATAATTCTTTTCTTTATTTATTTTAGGATTTATTTTTCATTTACTTAGTTATGTTACTTTCATAAATGTCTAGGGGCACTTTGATGGAAGAATATGATAATGGGATGATGCCAATTATAAATATATCTAGATAGATATTGTATATAAATTTTTATTTATTCTCAATCATGATTTTTAGTATCCATTGAGTCATAAGTTTTGTATTTTAAGATGAATGACCCTATCAAGTGTTCAAAAAATTAAGGAAAATTTTGTTCATTTATTTTAAAATTTTATATTACATGTTAGTTTCTATAGAAATGAAAGGATTTCTATTAAGTTAGAGTTTACATAATTTGTCACTAAGGTTGGCAAAAATTAGATAATAAGTTCCATTTTACTCACAATCAAGTTAGGTTATGATAAAATAGGCCAAAAATATTTTGTAATTAAGATACACTATTTTTTCCTATGCTTAACTTAATAATAGTACGTGCTATTTTCATAAATAGGGCATGCTTTACGCCCTTTAATATTATATCCTAAAAAGTTTTCATAAATTAGGAAGTCATTAACTATACTAAAGAGCATGACATGTAAGCTAAAATACTCTTGTCTATATGTACTAAACACTGACACATATTCATCTTATATATATCTCAAGTCGTTAATAAATGGCATTAAAAAGATATCTATGTCATTTTTTAGTTGCTTAAACCCCAAAATTAGTAATGTTAATATTATATCCTTAAAATTCATATATAATGAATGAGAGCGATTGTAAATCACTAACCTTATAAGTCATGTGCTACATTTATTACTTATATTACTATAAATGTTCATTTCATTAGAACATAATACAAGTCTAAGATTTTTTGCTTTAGGAAACAATAAGTTAATTATTCTTTATTAAAAAGAATTTGTTGTATAACAAAGTCTACCATAAAAAATCAATCACTCCATATGTCATATTAAGTTCTTGGCATCTCCTACATTGACAAACATGCGTTTAAGCTTTGGTTCATGCTGCATATAGCCAAAGTCCTTTCTTTGATGATGTCATTATGCTTTTTTATTTTATAACATGATGCCATGCATTTTGGACACTCATATAATGTTTTATACTTTTTTCAGTATAATATGCAATCATTAAGATAGGAATGATTCTTCTTATGCTTCGTACCCATAAAGTTGTAATACATTAAAATAATAATCAAAATTTTATTATTTTAAATACTTTGAAGTAATTATTTTAACCTATAAGAATAATTAAATTAAATTATAGTTATTTATCCAATATTTTGTTTCAAAATTTCATTGAAAGGATTTATATGATGATTTTTTTATGAAGTTAAGAATTTTTTTATATTGATGGTGAGTGTAAAAGTATGATGATCTACGCTTATGATTTAAGAAATTATTTCCTTAAAGTTAAAGATATCTTGAATGCATTTATATTAAATGATTATAATATATAAATCCAATTTATTGGGCTCATAAATTTATTAATCAATTAAGAAAGATTATCAAGAAAATAAGAATGATATGATTAAAGTAATTTAAGAAAATTATATCTCAGTATTTTGGTTAATTCAAGTATTATTTATGAAACTCTAGGTGTGTGAAATATAAGTTAGTAATTTTAACAAAATAAAGTTAGAAATATAAGACACCAAATGGATAGTTTTATTAAATGGTATAATTGGAGCCTCTCTATAATATTATACTTTAATGCTTAAGTGATTTAAACTTAACAAAAAAAGCTTCTAATATATGGGAGTTGATTATATTAAGATAAATTTAAAAATTAAAAAGGAAAAGTGTAAGGAATTATAGAATTATATAAGTAAAACCTAGAATAATGATTTTTAGAGGATAATATATAATACTTGTTTATTTGTAAATAACATTGTAATTGCTAGATAGACAAAAAAAGAAGAGAAAAAAAGATGATCATGATTATCTTAGAGTGACTTAGAAAGCACAAGAAGTATCAATTGAGTGTATAACTACTCTTACGCACTAAATCATATATATAGGTATGCGTGTGTGTGTATTGTTATGTTCCCTATTTTTTCTTTTTTATTATAAAGTTTTAATATTTGTATTGTAATTAGTGAATGAATGTTGGATATAATGCTCTTATATTTGTATAGAGTGAGATCTAAACTAATTTTGATCATATTCAATATTATGATGCTTATGGCACTTCTACAGTACCAACTAGTCTTGTTAATGTTTGTTAGTTTTTTTAAGAATAATAGAATGTTAATATCATGTTGAATATGATGTGATTACTTATTAAAGATGTACTTGGGTAAAAAATGTGATTGTACTTATGTTTCATGTGTTGACCATATTGAACTATGAATGAAATTATATATGTGAATTGGATACTAACAATCACTAACTATGGAAAACATACTCAAAATATGATGGCAATATGATATTGAAAATGAAACACCTAATCTAGATCATGTGTATGGTTAATATAAAAGAGGAAATGATATTTAAAAGGACAAGGCTAAGGTGGATAGATGTTAGGAGACAAAAGGTGGTTAATTGATTGTTTGAATCTTGAATTTTATTACTTACGATTGCTTAAATTAATGATGATTCAATTTTATCTACTAGAAATTTGAACATAATGATCAATGTGAATGAAACGCATGATTGTAATTGTGGATATCTTTGAATGAATGACTTAATTATATTTGTGAGTGGCAGATATGATTAGTAACTAGTCAACAAATAGATGAGAGTTCAGGTATGAGTTATGTTATAATATTTCTTTTGATATTTCAATTTAAATAATCTTAAGTTGATTAAAATTTTTCAATACTGCAATTGGATGTTATACATTCACTAGGTCTATAACACTTTTAGGTTTCAATTAGAGAATATCAAATTGTATGACTTGTATGAAAGTTCAAGGCAATGAAAAGCTTGATAGTTAAGATTTGTTGAAACTAGAATCAGAAAACAAAGATAGATAATACGTTTCATATTTAAAATATAAATTATTTATCTATTATGTATTTATATATAGTTTTCAAAACTAAACATTTTAACATGTCTAAATATAGAATGTGTGACCCTTGGAGAGTATCTAAAAATAAAGGAAACTTTGTTCAAGCCTAATGGATATCAAATGATAGGATCCTAGTCGGTTATGATTTAGTTTAGATCATGACACAAGCATATAATTTTATTTGCATCATAAGCATAAAATGATAGTACATTATCTTCAAAAAGTATGTCTTTTAACAATTACAGAAATTTTGTAAAGCTCTTGTCACATCATTTATTTCCTACTTTCAAGTTAAACAATCTTAACTCAACAAATAAATATGTAAATTTAGTGCAACTAAAATGCAATAGTTTATATGCATTACTTAATAGGCTATGTTGGACATGTAAACGCTTAATAGAATTATCAGTAATAACATGCGCTATATCTTTTCAGCGAGCATTAAATCTCTTATTTTCATGATTAATAGATGTATTACACAATTCATTTTCATCGTGTCATATTTATCGTATATATGTGATGTTAATGCTATAAACAAATAAATCATTAAATAACTGCTCAATCGTCACCCTCTCAACGTAACATTTAATGCAAACGCACCTTGTGAGGTTATCATTAAATTCCTTCCCTTGACTAACTACAAATTTGAAGAATTCATTAACTTTATTTTCATATTCAATATTATGCCAATTAATACACATCTATATTCAATCTATGACTAGATAATTTATTAAAAGCAAACATTGACCAAATCAACTAGAAAATTGATAAACCAACTTAAAATCCAACCCGAATTTACATTAAAACCTCAAATTCAAAAATCATTTTAAAAATCATTAAACCAACCTTAAACCAATTGAAAACCATGAACTAATCAAGGTTTTGTGACTTAAAAGACTTATTTTTGCATGACAATGTTTGCCTTTCATACTACCTTTTATATTTATAACAATGCAACTCTTTTTTCAATGTCTAATGTGGGATTCTTTTGGTAAAGAATTTTGACCCTTTTCCTTTATCTCATTTGCCTTTTATCTCTATATGCTATTTAACTAAGTTAATTATCATTAATATTATTATAGAGAAAATTGATAAGAAAATTCTCTTATTAATTCTTACTGTAATATTTCTTGTCTTATCTTTAATTCAAATCCTTTTTTTCTATTAGTAATTCAAATTTAATTAAAATTTAAATGCAAAAATGGCAATATATATAAGTTATTAGCTTTCTTTCCTTAAAGAATAGGATAAGAAAGTGTTTGATTTAAAATTTACTGTGGATGATAAAAATAAAGAACTATGTATAATATGCACTGCATGTATATAGTGATATATTATGAAATATTATACTTGATAATTATATTTAACATATATTATGTTGTGAAACATAATATTTAAAATCATAATTTGATCAAAGTTTACCCACAATTCAACCATTAAACCTTGAATCACTCTTTATTCTATTTTATTAATAGGACCAATTTTTAAAATATTCTTAGAAATCATATGCACAAAAACATGAAGCAAACCCTATATCATCGTAAGTTATAGATATTCTTAGTTATGTACCTAAATATATTTGTATATTTATATGCATCAAAATTGCAACCTTAATTATTTATAACTAAATATTTTCTAAGCACATATCCAAAATAAAAAATTCATACATTTATATGCAAGGTTCTGTGTGTAATTTATTTTATGCCTTAGATTATGGAATATACGCATTAGCCAAAAGAGCATAAAAAACATTCTAATGATACATCTTAAAGTCAACCTTAATCATTTTAAGTTGATGATTTTGCATGCACATATATGGAACCAAAACAAATAGCACTACATAATTAGAACGAAGATATTAAGACACATCTAGAATGAAAATAATAAAGACTTTGGTAAGTATACTTGATTTGCACAAAAGAACGCAAAAAAATTTATGCTTCTCGATTCTCTTAAAATTCATCTTAAGCTTCAAAAAGCTTCATGTTAAAAGAATTCTAATTCCACAATTAGTGCCACAACCTTTTAATCCTTTATTTTCATTCACTAATTAATTCATTTTTATTTTTTATTTTTGTGAATGATAATACAAAGCGATATTGTATTAGTATCCACATCGATTATAAACCATATCAACTATTAAATGCCAATTTTATCATAAAACATTATCATTTATAATAAGATATTATTGTCCTACTAAATAATGTTTAATATTGGTTACTTAATAAAAACTGACATTATAATGCTTCAATGTCATTAATTACTCGTAAAAAACTAACCTCTTTTATTTTAGGAATTTTTTTTCATATATTAGGAAGCAATAGTTTTACAAATCAAATATAATTTTAAAAAAAACATTAACATCATTTTTATAAATTGATCAAAATATTTTCATTCAAATTACACTATATGAAATCTAGAGTACCATAATTTTTTTATGCATTATGACATTGGTTATTTGTAATAACCTTGATATCATTTCTTTATAGATGTTTTTCTTATACAAACAGAAACAAAAGACAAGAAATTCAATTTGAGTTTAAAAACATATGATAAAGGAAATGATTTATTATAAAAATATATTTTATAATTTTATTTATTTATAATCAATATTCGACTTATCATTTATAATAAATAACCTATACATTAAGATTACAATAAATAAATGACAAAATTTATTAATTTTCTCATATCAATTCATGCAAATTTAGCCTATCCTCAAGACCAATTCTTTTATGTTGAATGCTGTGTTTTGTTTAAAAAATAAAATTTTTTCACATGAGGTCTAAGTAATACATTTACCTTTATTATCAATGATAGAGTTAGGATAGAGTATCATAACAACTTCTCTTTTAATTCATCTAGCACATTTAAAGATAATGAAGTATCGTGTAGATGAATTCATCTCTTTTGATATTATGCTTTCACATATTAGTAAGTACCACATTTAAAAGGATTTTTGTTAAAAAAACTTATTAATATGTGAAAGCAAAACATATTCAAGTAAGTAAATCCTTTGATGAGATTCTTAATCATCTATAAAGGTGCAAAATGAAATTAAAGGGAAATGGTCTTATTATTTAACCTAAACTCTTAAGTTAAATTGTAAAGGCTAAAGCATTGTTGGGATGTTTCAAATGATTAGTGAAAGCAAAATTTATAAGTATTATGCGAAATCTTATATGTTAGTTATTATTAAAAATCTAACGTTTTATGTATGCTTTATTTTTTAGGAAACTTGCAGTTATCATGCCTTTAGACATTAGGTATGTTTAAAACCACCATATAAACTTTTTACATTTCCTAATAAGATACTTGAAATGCTATTAATTGATGACTATGTATAAAGCAGGTGCCTTAAGTTTTCATGATTTTCTTTTAATCTCATAAAAATTACAACATTAGATGTTAATTAAGTCGAAATCAACATATTAAAGTTTGATATTTTCTCACCTTTAAATGCTAGTTATGTAAACAATTGAAATCATAGCATATTCAAACATCCATTATTTACATAAAAGTGACGTCTCATCATTGGAAAGTCTTTTTATATCAATTACGTTATTTGCAATCAAATTACAAATATAAAGAAACAATTATTTTCTAATTACTTTAAATAGAAAGTTATTTATGTTTGATGCATTTTATTTGATACACTTTGTAATTCAGATGTGAAATATACAAATTTAGTGTAAATCCAATTTTTATTAAACTATTTATTATAAAATTACAAACAAATGGAAAGGAGACAAATAATTCTATAAAGTTATTTTGAGATTTTATTTCTTGCCAAACTATTATATATATATGTATGTATGTATGTATGTATGTATGTATGTATTTCATAAAACAACCTATACAAACATTACATTAAATCAACAATACATATTTACATGAAAATTGTTATGTATCTAAATTTACACTCTAATTGTATCAAAATAATCATCTTCAATGCGAATTTTCATTTACTTTTTAATTTTATCCATTTTAATTATAAGGGTATGCATGAAAGAATTGAAAATAATTTAGTTCTTTCGCATAAACCTTAGTGATGAAAGTGGAGGATTGTTGAAGGCTTTAAATTGGAAATAGTAAGTTAAAGAAACTTAAACTTTTAAAAGACAAACATCAATCCTATGTATTTGTCTTATTATGAATCTTGTTAAAACATCTCATCCACTCTGTGAATATGCCAAAGACTCTAAAAAATGCATGCTCTCACTAAGTGGATAAGGTTTAATAAGATTCTTAATAAGAAATATCATAAGAGACTTGAAAATTCTCATCCTTATTGAAGAAAGCATTATTACTACACATTTAAAAATATTGTAAATCATGTGGAAGCAGTTCTAATCCTGCCCTAATATTGTAGAAAATGAAAAGAAGTACTCCACAAAGTTAGTAGCATTTGTAAATATGTAACTAAAATATTGGAAAGTGAAAAGAATATTTATAACAAATGTATTGCGAAAATGGATCAAATGAAAAGTAGGAAGAAAATTTATAAGTAATATGAAAAATAATAATTTAGTTATTAACATAAAATTAAAATATTATGTATCATTTTTTATTAAGTAAATTGGTGATTGTCATACTATTGGACATTAATTAAGTTCATAATCAATGTGTAACCTTTTACATTTCCTAATGAGATGCTTGAAATATCTTTAGATAATATTTAAGGACAAAATTAGGCTGATACCATTTGTTACAATTTATTGCAAGGTACCCTAAGCCCATTTTTTTCATTTAAATACACCAGTGTAAAGAAATTTGTCATAATGCCCAAAACATACTTACAGTGCATCTTAAGAAGAATAAAAGTACCAAAACAAAATTGCTGAATCCCATTCCATCACTGAACAATCTTCGTGAAGCAACACATGAAATAGAATGAAAATACTATAGAAATCATCAGAAAATTATAGCAAATGAACTGAATTAACACCATACTATTAAAAATTAACATTTTTTGCCTTCGGTAACTTTCAGCTACTTCCAAATAATAACGTCCCATGAATTGACACGTCAAAATAAGTCATCAACAGGTAAACCTTACATTATCTTAAACGGTTTGCATATAGGGATTATCTTGGACTTAACTTTACAAAAAGTGTTACTATTTCTATGTGTGTGTATATATACAGTATGTATATTGAAATAAAAGTCCAAGAAATTAGAATGATGAACATGTATCTCATTATTTTTTTGCATGTTACTGTTATTGTCACTAATCTCATATAATAACTGCTTCACACTTAATCAACACATTACTGCCGCTAATCTTCATGTTGTTGTTTATATAATAAATAAAAACATGGAAGCACACATGTTCTTTTATCTTTGGCATCTTGTTCACATGAAAGCAAATAAAACATCTTACTCTTTCGATACCAAATAGAAATACACAATCTGATATATTATTTATGGATTATATCTCAAACTTTGGTTTTATCTTTATCACTCTATTTTTAGTCTAAATATCATAATTAAAATGATAATATATTATTTTAATCATGTTATTATTTGTATGACAAAGAAAAACATAGAAGCACACATGTTGAAAATGTGTATATTTTGTATTCTTTGGTATCATATTACTATTTGCTTACTAAATAATAACACAAAAGAAATTATGTAATTTTGGTATTACATTGACTAATATGTTATTTTTTATTAATGTTACTCTTTCCTATGAAAATAGTAACTTGTAGTTTTTAGTAGTTCCATTATTGATTTTATTTCATTTATCTATTTATTTTATTTTTTATTGACATTACTATTTCTACACTGCATAGTAACATTAAAGAACATATTATTGTTTAGTATGCAAACAGTAACACGTTTTCTCGTAATTTTTTTATTTATTTTTGCTCTAAAAATAATAATATATTTTTTACAAATTCATTGTTAATCATACTTGATTTATCTATTTATTTTAATTTTTAATTAATATTACTATTTCCTGACCAAATAAAAACATGTCAATGCAACAAACTAACGTGTTACTGTTTGGTTTAAAAATAATAATATGTTATTTTTTATTGGTTTTGTTGTTAATGATGCTTGATTATCAATTTATTTCTAATTTTTATTTAATATTATTGTTTCCAGATAAAATAGTAACTTGTTACTTAAGCTTGTTTCATCATAACAATGAAAGACAGTAGCATATCATGTTATGCTTTAAACCTCTATATGTTACTGTTGCATGCAAAATAGCAACATGCATAATGATTATTTTTATTATCTTATTTCAATCCATTATAAAAGTTGATGTCATATTTGGCATGTTACTATTTAGGGTTTAGGCTTATTTCATTTTTTCGTTAGTGGTACCGTATTGCACTAAACAGTACATGATATTATCTAATTTTTAAATTGATTTATTTCAAACCTAACCAAGGCATTCTTCTTTATCCCTGAATAAAAAGGCAACAAAACATTCAAACAAATAGAAAATGCTTAAGAAGCAGTTAGAAGATTTCGGCAATATAGATCCAATATGCTAGCATGTATAAGATAGAATAATAATCTTCAATTCAACGAGCGCCATATAGGGGTGCTATAGCAAAACCCTTTATGGCTGCTTATTAATGCCATAATGACGAAGGAGCTTGATCGTAGTATCTATCGGAAGAATGATCCAAAAATATAAATAATAATTGTCACCCTTTTATCGAAGTACAATGAATTTTTAATTAAAGGCAAACATCTGTGTATCACACCTACATCACTGAAGCTCATTTTTAGAGTAAAATATGGATAACACCTTATCGATATGACACTAAGCAAGAGGCCACAACTAACTTTAGGCACTAGACGATTTTGTGGCTAAGGATGCCTCACAAAACTAATCATATTCAATGCACTCCAATAAATAGTAGGAGGAACATAAAAAACCAATGTTTAAGATGTCTTATGCCTAATCACATTGATGTTGCTAATAACCCTATTTGTACTAAAAAAGGTTCAAGCATTAGCCTGGTTCTACTTGAAATACATTAAGAGTATGGATGATATGACAAAATATAGGCGATCTGAACACATACATTAACAACTAATAAGTTCCATTACAAATGATAAGCTACCAAATGCCACTAGCTGTTTTATGATATTGCTAGTAAGTTATTATTATCTAACTTGTATTACTTCATATCATTTTCTTTAACATTATCTTCATTCATTTCTATTAGTTTAATTGCATGTTGTTTAATAATTTTGTTGTTAATGAAAATTCATTTATTTGATTATTTTGAATTTTTTTATTGATGTTACTATTTGGAGATTAAATAATAACATGTTATTGTCTACTTAGTTTGATTGTTAGTGTGATTTGATTTATTAGTTTCTTTTAAGCTTTTTGTTTGTGTTACTGTCTAGAGATCAAATAGCAATATGTTATTATTTGATTTACAAATAGTAATATGTTATTTTTTAATAACTTTATTGATAATTAAAATATATTTGTCTCATTATTTCAAATTTTTAGTTGTTAACGATACTTAATTTATCTATTTATTTTGAATTTTTAACTCATGTTACTGTCTAAATACCAAATAACATATGACTATTTAATTTAAAAATAATAATATGTTATTCTTTAATAATTTTATTATTAATGACACTTAATTTTTTAGTTTATTTTGAATTTTTGAATTCGTATTATTGTTAACAAATGAATTAGTAATATGTTATTATTTGACTTGCAAACAATAACATGTTCTTTGGCAATTTTATTATTAATGAGATTACAATTGTCTCATTATTTCAAATTTTTTATTCTTAATAAAACTTAATTTATCCATTTGTTTTAGATTTTTGTTTCATATTACTATCTACATATCAAATAGTAATATATTACTATTTGATCTACAAATAGTAACATGTTATTCTTTAACAGTTTTATTATTAATGACATGTGATTCATTTATTTATTTTTAGTTTTTATTAATATTACTATTTAGAGACTAAACAGCAACATGTTATAGTTTGACCTAAAAACAGTAACATATTTTTTAGCAAATTTCTTGTTAATGACATTAAAAGAGCCCTTTTTGTTACTCCATCTTTAAATGTAACTTTCATTGAAAATGGATCTAATAATATATACATTATATTGTTGACAATATCGGCTATGTGAGACAACGAACATATTTAATGGATCTCAAATTCAAAAAATACCAAAAATATCTCAATTGCGACCTAAAGCTCCTCACGTATCAACTAAAGGAGAAAGTCGCCAGCCAGCTTCAAGTAACCATTAGACAATATTGTTTCCTTTGCCTATATTACTATTATGCTACCACGTAATCTTTCTTTTCATATTATTGTTTCTCATCAAAATAGAAACATGTTAACAAGTAATCACTCATACATTTCAAATCATTAACAAAAAACTACAACTAATAAACAAAGAAATAAACCTCCTTTACCACCCTCACTCACAGATAAAATAAGAAAAATAATAACCTGAATACTAATAACAAATAAAAATATAGATCACACCCTCCCGATCGAAGAAATCTAAAATTGATGATGATATAAGAATGACACAATACATAATGTAACCTCGAACAACAATACTAGAATAGTTCACAAATATTGCACTATCTAAAAAAAATCATGAATAAGAAAATAATGAAGTACAACAACTGAAAAATTAACTCTTTTAGCCAAACAATAGGATAAACCAACAAACTGATGAATTGAAATTTTTGATAGAGAAACTTCAAAGGTCAGAGGAATAATTACAACAAAATAAAGAAATAATCATAAAACTCATACAAGAAAACACACTATTCCAAATGTAACCATCCGACACAACAATGCAAATACAAAATCTCAAGATAGTCATCAAAACCTTGCAAAAGGAAAATACTAGTCTTGAGAACCAAAACAAACATATGACTACTTAGCTAAAAAAAATGACTGTGTAGGTGGCTGCATAGGAAAAAATAGACATAGCGCAAGATGAAAAACAATATCAAATTAAGCATATTCAAAGGTCAATGATTAGAGATATAAAGTAAAAATAAGAAAAATAAAATGTGACACAAATTACACTTATTGACTTATTCAGCACCACATAAAAAACACACAAAGCAACAACACACAACAATAACAAATAACTGTTGCAGAGAAGATTGATAAGGGAAACAAGGCTTTTGTATTCATCTTAAAGGAAATAGAAGTAGAAATGACAAAAAAAATAGACCAAAAATCTAACCATAAGTATAAAATGGCTAACCGCAAAATACCTCCTTCAAAATGTTAGGAAGAAACCAATCCAAGTAAAAAATGCAAAAGACATATTATAAGTCATGTGCTATTTTGTTACTGATTGCTTTAATTAAATCAATATTATTGCTTGGTACCTCAACTAATTTCTACACCACATTATCATTCACAGGACTGTTATCTGGACATTTCTTTAGCAAGACATGTATATAACTTTAGAAGAATTGTTGTATATGCTTGTAAAAAAGGCAATAACATCAAATGTATACTTCTCTTAAAATTTTACAACATTACTATTTTGTCTTGTTCCTTTTATAATCTTATTATTGTTTTAGGTCGAAATAGTATTGCAGCACTGAACATTTTCAAATTCCAAAACATGATGTTACTATTTGGAGTTCAAATAGTAATATGCAACTTTTTTGTGCTGTTACTTATCATCATTTTACTAATGTATTCTTGCCTTTCTTCTTTTTTTTAACTCCTTTTCATAGTATAACTTCTTAATCAATTTATTTGACAAAACTAACCCTAAAATTTCAGATTATAGATTGCCATGTGTTCATGCTCAACATGGCTGACACATCTAACAATATCAAGATATTTGTATTTGATAACTTGCGTTAAATAAGATCTTAAATTAATTCCCAAATATGATATATAAAAAATACTTTGATACTGACTCATGTTTAAAATATATTGACAATCTTATGTGGTGAATCCATTTCCATTATAAAAGGAAATGAGGAAATTCAAATTCAATTAAAAGGTAAAGCACACAATGATTGTAGAAATTATTTTATTCTAAATAAATTCAACAGGCATTAAGAACTGCTGTTCATGCTTAATAATGTAGAATGCAAGTGGACTCATTACAACTCAATGAGGCCTAAGAGAGTATAGACCGTAGATCCATACCTTCTTGGTGTCAAAATGGTACTGGGTGATGCTTATATTATGATCAAATACTAATTATTATTCTTGGTTGATGTTATTATTTGATCTGAAAATATTAACACATTATTTTCTTATAATTTTATTATTAATTATACTTAATTTATCAATTTATTTTATTTTCTAATTGATATTATTACTTCCAAATTAAATAGTAACATCTTAAATTAAAAAAGTAACATCATTTTTTGGTATGCAGATAGTAACACATTTACTACAAGAAAACAAATCAAGTGTGATATTATTATTAGTTGAGATTATTGTTTCATTTAAAAATGGTAACAATTTTTTTTGCAAATTCATTATTAATCATATTTGACTTATTTATTTATTTTATTTATTTTATTGATATTACTATTTTCTGACTCAATGGTAACATGCTAGAACAAAAAAAATAATATGTTACTGTTTATTTTGAAAATATTAACATATTTTTTTTTAATTTTATTGCTAACCATGCTTGATTTATTAATTTATTTTTAATTTTCATTTGATATTACTATTTCCAGACTAGACAATAATTTTTTTCCTTTTTTAACTTAATATCTTAAGTAACTTGTTAATTTAATAATAAAAAGATTACTACGAGAAAAGAATAATGAAATCCTTCACAAGAATATGATGGATATAAGAGTAGAACTAACAATTGCAGAACCATCTTTTGATCTCATATTATAAGAAAAAGTTGCTACAACAATAATCTGTATCGTAAGTAACACATTCTTTACTAATTCACAAGTACCATAATTAAAAGGTACCAAACTAACTCATTCTACAAATTTATAATTTCAGGTAAGATTATGATATTTTTGTATGTAAATAAACAAAAAATATATACAAAAATAAAGAATTTAACAAAGACTTTTTGCTAAAATCTATGAGGAAATACAAGGCAAATTTAGTGAATAAGCTCCTCAAATATTTCAATCATTCCAACTGAAGATGATTCTTATGTAAATATATAACAATTTCTTTGTAGGTCAAATTCAATTTTATATAACATTCAATTACATATTACATGTTAGATTCAATTATATGCAACATTCAATCATAAATGTTAATAAAAATTCAACATATTCTTCTTTCTAATTTCATTTAACATTCATAATTTATTTACCCTATATTCACAATTAGTTATTCATTAGCATTAATGGTTAGCATGTTTTTGTTTAGTTAGTTTTAGTAGTAACATCAACGAAAAAACTATACAATTATTTGTATATTACTGTAATGTCAACCACTAATGCTAATCAAAAACCAATTGCTTTACTGTATTAGAATGACATTATTGTTTCTTCTTACAAAGAAAATGAATCATAAAGAATACAACTATGACATAGAAAAAACTACATTCAAACAGGCTTTTTGCAACTTTTCTTATTATAATATCTAAATTTGCCACATCTTTTGCACTTAATTTTCTTAACACAATCACCCCTCAACCTAATCCCCATCTTCTTAAGTTTGCCTACTTGTTTTTTTGAAATCGAAAGTAAAATAGCTACTTCCTCACTCACATCAACCTCCTGCCCTGGCATTTTAGCAACAGGGTATATGACTTATTCATAAATCTTTCTATATGTGCTTACATGGAAATAATTTTTAACAACCTCATTCGAAGAAATCCCAAATCTTTTTATAGTGGTAACTACATAAACACAAGGAAAGTCATCAAGTTGTCACTAGTGACAAGTGTAATTGTGTTGAGAAATATCCACACACACACACAGTTAAATTTGCTAACACTTTAAAAATAATTTCTAATGACTTCTTAATAACCTAACCTCAATACTTCTTTGAGTATAATTCTAATCTCAACACTTAAATAGGATAAATAACCTCATTCCAATGTAATGATTCTAACCTTTATTTAGTAAACCATTCTATCAACTTTGAATGAATATTATCAACCATATTTGTGATTAGTAACTTCCTAGCATCATGAATCCAAAAATTATAAGATTCAACTGTATTTGATATCATCTCACCATAATGATAATTATGGCTAAAAGTGTTCAACCAACATTCACGTGCAAGCACCGTAAGAAAATTTTGAACAATCCAACCTCCTTTGCATTTGAAAACTTTCAAGAATGCACTTATTATTAGGGAATATACACACATTGTAAATAAGTGAACTATATGCTCTCTAAAGAAATTTGAAAATGTAGCACCATTAAATTTATCCCTCAAATTCTACTTTAAATGATGTAGACAAAAAAAGTAATGTGTTGTTAGAAAATTTTTTAACATTACTTCGAGCAATCCTAAATTATGATCAGAAATAAAAATCACCCATCAGTTTACATCAAATACTAAGGATAACTATAAAAGAAATCAAAATCAATTTTCTTGATTTTTAGAATTAACCACAGTAAAAGTTAGAGAAAACAACCTTAAAATGAAACAATCACACCTAATAAAAACATAAACCATTAAAACAAAAACATGATTCGCAGCATAACCCATGTTATTATTTGGATAGAAATAGTAACATCAACAGAAAAAATATAATAAATATATAAATTAAATTTCATTAATAGCAAAACTCACAAAAAATAATAGCACTACTTCCATATTACTGTTTCATCTCCTAATAATAACGTTAATCTAATAACTAAATGAATACATTTAATTATCAATCTAATTAACACCAATTACAAATAAATAACTAAATTAACTCTTATTAATAACAAAGCTACTAGAAAACAACATCAATGCTTCCATGTTATTATTTAATCTTCAAATAATAACATCGATAAAACTTAGAATAAAACATCTAAATAAAGTAACATTCTAAATGAAAATACCAAAAAAAAAAGGAAAAATACAAGGCCTTACATGTTACTATTTTCAGGCCAAATAGTAACAAGGGATGTCATAATGCTATTTAGCTTTCAAACAGTAACACTAATTAAAAGGGGTAATAACACCTTCCATGTTACTGTTTCATCTCTTAATAGTAACATCAATCTAAAAATCAAATGAGTACATCTAATTATTAATCTAACTAACAAAAACTAAGAATAAATAGCTAAATCAACTCTAATTAATAACAAAACTATGAAAAAAATATCAATACTTCCATATTACTATTTAGTCTTAAAATAGTAATATCAATAAAACTTATAATAAAACATCTAAATAAGGAGATATTGTAAATAAAAATATCAATAAAGGAAAAGGAAAAACACAAGGCTTTCCATATTATTATTTCTAACCTAAACAATAGCAAGGGATGTCATATTACTATTTAGTCTCCAAACAGTAATACCAATCAAACAAGCAAACAAAATCATTCTTAATTGAAAAATCATGGACAATAAACTCAAAATGAAAAAAAAAATATCTTGATTGTCATATTTACCGGTAGCTAATAGAATGACCCTCTTAAACCTAAACTTGAAAAAAATCTTATCAATAAACAAAAGAGGTTTGTAAAAAATGAATCCTTCAATGCAAGCACAAAATGTGAGAAACATCATTTTGAATCTCTTGTTACTATCATCCATATCCACCACAATGCAGCTACTAGGATTCACTTTATCTATAGTAAATACATACTAAATAATTTGTTTGAAGGAGTCATAAAAATCACTAAATACCATACCTCTTACTTTCTCTATTGAACATCATGTCTTGTAATAAGAAATTATAAATCTATAATTATTTTGAAAATAATTTATAACTTCATTGGCTATCAAAAATAAGGATTATCTAACTAAATCCACGACCAATTCAAAAATCAATTTGGATCTTATCCTCCTTAAAATTGAACTATTTAACATAAGACCATTGTTGGGTTTCACATATATTATGTAAAGCAACGGAAAGCAAATTTTTCAAAATTATGTAATGTGAAACATTCCCATGGAATAATGCGCAGAGACATAAATCAAAAATCAAATATTACTTCTTGAAGTATAGATTCAAATCACAAGGACAATCAGATAATGGTGCCTCTACAATATCCATACGGAGTAAATGAAAACTTCTAAACCTTCACAAATTTATTAGGATTCATCTCTCACACACAGAAGAAAGGTTTTGTGCGGTTTTAATAGGATTTTATAGATGGCAATTTTTTTCTACTTTTCACAATCACACCTTTAAGCTCCTTTTATAAAGCCAAAGGCACGCCTTTTCCTAATCCTACTAGGAAAATTGCATTCAATTTTGAATCCCACTTAACCACTAATACCTTATCCTTAGCATGTTGAGAGTGAGGAGAGATATGACTTATTCATTAATTATCTAATATTACTTTAATATTAATAACTAAATATTATTAGATAATAATATTATCTTATAATATAATTATCTTATATTAAATAACATAATTATTTGATATTATTTTAATATTAGATAATATCACATAATATATTATAATATATATTATTGAATAATAAGCTTAATTAATAAATTTTTAGTCTAACTAAAAATTAATTAATTACTGTCTCATTTTTACTCCTTTTGTGTGATCCTATAGATTTTTATTACGTTGGCAATTACTTATTATTAGACTATAAATAATGAGCAATATCTAGCAACCTATCACTGTTATCCAAGTAGTAGGAATATCTGTGATTTAATATCCATCTAAAATATTATCAACACTTTATATCATAATCCCTTTTGTAATGATATTTAAATCAAACTGGAGGTATAGAATGTATTATCCTCATCAATGTTCAATTTATATTTTTTTATACTAAATAGACTAATTTAAACAAATGATCAATATCACATATTGATCCAATTGAGCATGGTCATGCATTTCTAAGTCTTACTCAATCAAGGAGCCTAAGGATATCTTTCCTTTATATAGGAGTAACAAAATTTTATCTACATCACTCGCATCCCTTTGCATGACTTGTGACACATCCAATCAATGCCTTATACGTCATCTCGATTAAAGGTAATATAAGACGGTATCAAAATGTGTGACTCTTCATATAAGGAACTGTAGTGACTTCAGGTCAAACGACTATATGCATTGTAGTTGCATGAGAATAACTAATGACATATGTCAATTCATGCAATATTCTCACAGCGAGTCATTCCAATATATCTATTCACTAATAATATACACATGTATTAACTTGATATCATATATCTATAATTTATAATCATCAATCATCATACATGATAGTCTTAATATATTATTGTTATCCCTTTTTTAATAATATTCGACTACAAACATTTTAGGAATAGCAAAATTATTTCAAAGATAATTATTATATTTAAGTTATAAATTATGTAAAAAATAAAAAAATATAATAATTGTATTGTCTAAAAAAATGTAATACATTATGCGTTATTACAATTATCTTATGATTGACTCCTAGGACTCACACCAACAACCACATATGTAACAATTCATTAATTTCTTAATATAGAAAAAATCATTCACCTTTAATAATGAAGCGATAACAACCCATTTACAACTTTTCTCGTGTTTCTTTGAGCATATAATTGCTACCTTTATTTTTGTATTCCTAACATAATTAAATAAAAATCTCTCTCAATTAAATACTTGCACGATGCATTCCTAAACTTAATAACACCACCAAAGAACCTCTAACCAATATGGCTAATTGCACCTGACCATGACTCGAATAATAAAACCCTCTTACTATTTGAAAAATACAAATTTGGAATCAAAGCACCATCACACTGGGGCTAAAATTTTTAGGTGCAACTACTATAAACCACTCACTAAAATTTACAATTATGCAATTTGGCCAGATTAAATACCATAATAGATAAAAATAGATGAAATTTAAAAGAAGATTTCAGGTATACAAACGGGAATAGGTTAAAACTCATTATCCAATTTTAACTGCAACCTACTTGCAGACACTTTAAAATATGTTAGTTTTCATATACTATTTATGATTTTTCCTGCTTATTATGTTTACTTGTTGAATTGTCTTGCAGATTATATATAAAATTCTAAATCCTCAATAGAATTAGATGTTAGAATACTATATATTAACGATCATAATACTTTATTAGCTACCTTAAGCATTAGTGAATGTGCAATGAAATATCAAAAGTTACCTCTAAACTAAACAGTTGAATAAATGAAGCAAGGATGCTACTCTAAATGGTCCTCACTCTAATTTTTATCTATTAATGCAAATATTGTAGATCTCTCGTTCTAATAATTGATAAATTTCTCTCCCTCTTTTTACTTCTTTCTAACTCTAATTTTGTTTGTTTAATTGTTTATTTTTTGAGAACCTATGGCAAAGCTTTCATAAAGGTGAACATCTAGCCAAGTTTAGCTTTTTTTACTTAAACTAACCCGCATCTGAAGATACCCACAAATAACCGTGAAGCTTGTGGTCTAAGCAGGTGATATAGCTTTTATGGGCAGTTACAAGTCCAATTTCATAATGTGTAATTTTAGGTGGGTGATTAGTTTAGGGTCCTTAACCACTTTTAACCACTTAAATTCCACCCTTACATCATGCTCTATAACATCCAAAACAATAACTTGTCTCTCCGAAATAGCAATACTATCACAAAGCAAATATGATATAGAACTCGAACTAATATTAACACTTAAATTCAAATATTTCAAGTCCAAAATGTGAACCAAGTCAATCATATTTTCTAGTTCTGACTTATTCCTTAGCAAACAAACAAAATGGTTGGGAAGAGAATATAATAGAAAAAAATTCACTGGCAAATAAATCTTTAAAATTCACACACATCATCCAAACTAAATCATCATAATCCATACTAATATTAATATTCAATACCACAATTTTAACCTTACACTTACATACGAGCAAACACAATTCCATTAATAAAAAACCATAATTATCTAATAATAATGTAATAAAAAAAAGAAATGAATAACAAAGGTAATGACGATAAAAAAATAGAGCAAATCAATCAAAGGTAAACACTAAACAAAGGTCCAGATCCAAAATAGACATATAAAGGTTTAAAATTGGATGCAAAAAAAAGGATTCGCATATAAAAAGTATAAGAATGGCACTGAATTAAAAAAAAAGAGTATTTTAAAAATATAATAATAATAATTCATAAAACGAACACCTCTTTAAAAGAAAGTTCAAGAAGTGGCACCATAATGTAATTTACCTAAACGAATAAAAAATGTATTTTTTGTTATGCCCTCCTTGAAATATAGTAAATTAGAAATTATTTTATAAAAATAAATAGCTAAAGCAACTGATAGGAAAAATTATTTTGTAAAAATGTGGGAATATGATTTGGGTGAAATTTTGATAGGAAAAATTCATTGGAATTATAAAGTATAAAGTTATATACTAATGTGAGTGAGTGTGTGAGTATGGAAGAAATTTAGGAGTAACATTTCAAAATGCCCCTAGGGCCTTAACTTTCTTATTTTAGCCTTTGCACTCTAATCCCTTTCATTTTTCCTCCATTTCTCAACCCCTCTTAACTTTCCACATAATCCTCTCACTACTTCATCGACCAAGTAAGGGAGATTTTAAATCTTATTGATTTCTTTATTTAATTAAGGTAAGAACATTATTTCCATCAAAAATCTTTTTTATTTCTTCTTGGGTGATGAAAGGTTTGAGGTTTATTTGATTTTATTGGATATTCTAAGCCTTAACTTAGAAATCCATGTATTTTGATATGATTACGGTTGAGGGATCATCAAACTAGTATTTTAACATCTTCTTCTATATAAAGTAAGTGGATGATCTAGCTAAATTTATGAATTTTGAGGTTATATAATGGTATAGATGAAAAATAGGGTTAGTTTGTGATTTGCTTGAATTTAATTTATTTTAATGTTATGGAAGTAATAAATAATGAAGAAAGGTGATATAATATGTTAGATAAGTGTATTAATGATTATATTAAGGTTCAGTATATAATATATGTGTTAAAAAAGCATTTAAAATTGGATGAATAGTAAATTTTTTGTAGAAAATTAAGATTTTCATGTGCAAATCGATCAGTGAATTGATTTTAGGGATCTAAAGGTGAAATTGGATTTTAGAATCGAGCAACCAATCGATTCTAAGAATCCAAAGACAAAAATTGTGTAGGTAAACCGATTCATGAATCAATTCATCAACTACAAAATTTTGTGTCGACTTTGAAGAGGCATAAGTCCTTCATCTTATGTTCATTTTAAATAAATCACTTATTGTTTTAAAGTTAATTGAGTCTACTTTCACATGGAATTAGTTTCAAATCAAGATCTTGTACATATTTTGAGATATTATTAAAATAGTGGATAGAGGTAAAAAATTCAAAATTTTGAAAAGTAGATTTTTTTATGTCTATATTCAAAAGGGCGTAATTATTTTAAAACTTAGCTAATTTGAGCAAATGAAAAATTTATGAAAAGTTAATTGAATCTACTTTCATCTGAAATAAGTTTTACAAATAATCTAATCATAATTTCACAATTATAATGACTCTATAATCAACCATACCTAACTTGTTTTGTATTTTCATGATTTATAAGGATCCAACATGGCGTACTTAATTTCTAAACATCAAATATAAGTAGTTTATGATATTTATATAATAAATACATAATGAATGATGACGAAGTGAGTAATACTAATATTTATAAATTATTCACATGAATTATGAAGTAAGAAAAAGAAAAAAGAAATGAAAGTGGAATACTTAGGAATCTTTGAAGCAAATGGACATTCCCAAGTGAGTATATATCTATTTTAGGAACTTTTCTGTCTAATTTCCCTATACTCTATTTGTTCTATTTACTAGGATAATATGTTGTAAAACTAAGAGACTAAATATATGTAGATGTATACTTCAATATGAATGAGTATGTAAAAAACTTGTAATCTTGATTGCCTTTTATTATGATAAAAATTATAATGTGTAATGGTGCTTCCAAAGCACCATTTGTTTTATGTTAATTACTTTTGATTAACTTTTTGTGAATGATGCGATGAAGGTATCATAAGGGTTATTTTTTTATTGTGATAAATATATGTTTTAATTAAGATTCTGATTATGATTACACTTGACTTGTGACAACACATGAAAAATGTGAAACTACCATTTGATAACTGGGTGTTCTGGTATCCAAAAGTGAATGTATTTGAAATTATGGTATTGTGAATAAATATGATTACGATGATGAATTAATTTTCTTATGTGTGGCTAAATTGAGATCGAGACATTATGAGATATGAAATTTATGTAATATGTATATATTTGATAATGTGATTTAGTTCATACTGCTAGTATACAAGTGGTACCAATGTGATAAAATTGGCTTAGAACTAGATATGAGAAATGTGATCAGTTAACTTTATTAAGGTAAGGTTAAAAATATTATAAATCGAATGTATAACTTCATAAAAGGACATGAATAGAATGTTTTTATAGTATAAAGTTTTAATAATTTAGTTGTCTAATGTAAGATTTAGAAAAGAAGAGGATTTTATTTTATTATCATATTCTTTTTACCTATATAGAATTGATAAGACAACAATTGAATCCTTTAGAATGATATACTAGTATTTTTACAGCAAATCAGTATTTTAAAAATTTAATATTTTCAGTGTTCAAAGATTGATTCAAGCTTTAAAATGGAATAGAAATTATTAAGTACCAAGCTTCTATTTTTATAATGTAATATGATTTGAGCCTTCTTAGATTATAAAACTTTAACATTTAGATTATTTTACACTTAACTCAAAAGTCCTTGTTTATGAAATTTTTTTATTTCTTTATGATAATTCTTGAAAATATGAGAAAGTGATATTATAAAATGGTAAAATGATATGAATAAAGTTTGTTAAAGGTCTTGGATTTCAATATTTTATTCGTATAAGCTCAATTCTAAACAAATTTTAATTTTAAAAGTTATTATTGGAAAGACATAATAAGTCAATGATGTAGATTAATTTATTTTGTTATGATTTGAACTTGGAATTAGAATATTTGGAAATCAAATAAGTAATCCACTTATATTTATAATTTATTATTGTAAATAGTGAAAAAAGTAACAAGTGAAAGATAATCATGGATGTCCTAGAACATTTAAAAGTGGTTAAATATCATTAGATGAGTATACATCTCACTCTAAATTAATATTTTAATAATAATTTATTTTAAATGTATAATTTATAATTCTTCCTATAAATGGTATGAATCATATGTCTATTCATCTGTAAATGCTTAATAGTATAATTGTAAATCATAGTTTATTATTGAATTATCCTTGTAATTACACATGAGTAATATGAAAATAATGTCTATGATAAGATAATAATTTTTAGGTAAATAGATGTTGATTGACCATACCTAAAAAGCAAGATAGTGCCATTAATGACTACTAATAAATTGTGAATGAATTTATATTGTTGTTAGTATATTGTAGAATGCAATATGGATTATATTAGAATATTAATTATTATTATGACTATGCAAGAGAGCATGAGATGTTGTTATATATATACATATATGAATTATCATGCATTTCGGTAATGCCCCGTGATGATGGAATAGTTGTTTTATGTTAATATTGCATTGAATCTTATGATATATATAAAGCCAAACTCTAGTGCATTTATTACTTGTGAAATATGCCATAAGTAGCAGTTGAAATAAAAAATATGATAAGGGCGATGATATAAAAATTGAATGGAAAATTTTTGATAAAAAGATAGGTAAAATATAAAGTTGGATCGAATGAAATAAGAATGAAAAGAAGGGTAAAGTATAAAATTGGATCGAAAGTTAAAAGGTGAATGTATAATCTTACTATATACTGTTCTTCATTATGTGTAAAAATGAAAATTTAATTCTCCTTGAATATTCCTATTAATATGATCATGATAATCTTTTCATAGTTGAGCCTTAATAGCTATTTGAGAATGAGGCAATCAGTCATGATCCAATTCCTAAGAGAATTGGTATTTAAAACTATGAAATTGCAAATAACTATGTATAAAATAGTATGTTTGGGAATCTTACTCCATTTGCAATATTGAATTAGCTTCTCTTGAATATTATAATTGATTTGAATAAGCATGGGACTATGAAGAACCTCTTTTAAGTTTGGTTATCTATACATATGGTAATGGTTGATACCAGCATAGGTATAAAAGTATGACTATTAAATTATTAAATAAGATAAAGATATCAGGTATAAGTATTGAAAACCAATCAAAAGTTTTATTGTGTTGCTATTGGAATTATTCGAAACCGTTTATTGATAATGATTCATTTTATAGATACACACTCATTGAAATTATAAATTTCATTATATTCTTTAACATTTTCAAGATATAATCTTGAAAATATCAAGTTGCAAAGCTCATAAGGGAGTTGAAGGTAATCCTAGAAGAACTTGAAAATTGAGATGGAATTGGAATTCTTTTAGAGTCAAATTCAAGAATTAAAGATAAAAATAAGGTTATATGATTTTAAGTCACTACAAAAATTGAAAGATTTCCATTAGATAGAATTAATATTAGTATTAAAATTCGTGAAAACCAATTAATGAGAATCTATGCTAGTCGCAATTGGGCTCAAATCATCACATTTTTAAAATATAATAATAATAATTTATAAAATCAATATTTTTTTTGAAATAAAGATCAACATTAATATATCTTTAAAAGAAAATTTAAAAAGTGGTACCACAATACAATTTATCATAATATTTATATTAAAAATAAATTTCTTAAGTTTTCATGATTTTCTATATCCTTGTAAGTACAAAATATTTAAATGTCAATTAAATTAAAATCTGACATATTAAAGTTTAATAGTTTCTTAATAGACTTTTTACAATATTTTTAGAAATCAATTATGTACAAAACTAATGAAAAACTTTTAAAAGCTATACATTTTGACCTTGGTTTTTTTTTTTTCTGTAAATTACATTTTGACCCTAGTTAAATACAAAAGTCTTGTTTTAAATTTTTCAAAAATTTTAAAAATGTCACCATATCAAAATGAATACAATTATCTTTATAATTTGTCTCCTTAATTTTTGAAATAATTTTAAGAATACTATTACATCAAAATAAATATTAATATTAGTTTTAGTCAATGTTTATTTGCAATTCCATAGTAGAGTGAAAATGATATTAATTATGTCCATCATTAACTTTATTTATCTTTCTATTTTTATTATAATTTAAATTCAAACATAAACATTAAATTATAATTATTATGGTTACTAATTTTTCTTTTTAAAAAGCATTTTATTTAGAACATACATTATAAAAGGATATTTATATTTATAATTCATATATATATAAATATGTTGATCTTAAATTATATATATTATCTAAATCAGTTCATGATATAATAAAATCAAATATTTTTAAGCTCAAACTCAATTTTTTTAATACATTAATCAAATTATTCAATTCATGTACCATTCATTTAATTTATAAGTTTGATTTGTTAATTTAAAAGTCAAATCAAATTTCAAATGTATCATAATCTTACTAGTCTTGTTAGTTCAGAGAGAAAGAAAAAATGATGAGCTACACAAATGCAATTCACGGGTATATTGAATTCCACCAAAAAGTAAAGAAGTTTGAAAGTCTTTATTGTTTTAGGATATCCCTTTTTTCTCTTCTCCACCATTTGCTGAAATTCCAACTGAATCGTTCAAAACTTGTCTTTAACCTTTGTTTATAAACAGCCACAAAATTAAAACGACAAAGAGGACGAGTCTGTATCAAAGAAAACATTAATTCCCTTCAAGTTTTATGTTTTTTTTTATATATTCTTTGTATGCATTCCAACCACTATAAGAATGTATCTCAGCTTTTCTGATGGAATTCCCGTGGATTTCACATGGATTTTCAAATTTTGCCCGCGGATTTCTAATTTCCTGCCGAAGTTGATGTGGAATACCAATCCGGGGGAAATCAGATTGTAGCTAAACACTTCACACCACTTTTTCCTTAGATTTCCCACGAATTTTAACCGTTGAAAATTTTTTAAAAAATAATAATCTGCAAATTTTCTTTGCCGCCTCAAAATTTTGATGAAAAAAACTTTTGAATTCCCACTGAAAATGACCTATTGACATTTTATACCAATTGTCTCACAAGAAAATCAACTTCCTCATATAAAGTCGAATAAGCACGACCCTTTTTCACTTAGGCATCTCTAATTTTATACTGCCTCTGCCCATGAGCTAACAAATTTCAAATTTTCAAAACTAAAAACAAGCACAAAATAGAGGAATGAGACTAGCAATCAAAATGCAATGAAAGACTCAACAAGTCAATAATTTGGAAGCTTTTGACTTCACATGACCTAAACATTCCGCAAGTATAATTATACATCTCAAATAAATGAGAGGTTATAAACCAGAATGAGACTACAAATGGAACTTGAAAAAATTTGGATTTGATCAAAACCATACGGATATCAAGTGGAGGATGAAAATCAAACTCACTTTCAATGAGCATTTTGAAAAAAACCATTGAGCAGATGGCAATAATCGAGACTAACCATTTCCTGCATATTATCAGCAAATTAATCTAATAAATTATCAACCAAACACCATCATCAATAATGAAGAATGGATCACGATTCTTACCTTTTGACTCAGGTTAAGCATTTATTGTACTCTTTGTATTTTGGAAAAATAAAGATAATAAAGAAAAGATTCACAACAATAATATAGTTCAGTTCATAAAGCATAGGGTTTTATCAAGAAGTTGGGCTAATTAATTATTGCCATCATTGTAACAATAATTTCACAAAACTAATCAGTTATTATTGCCATCACATAAAAGACATAGTACAGGGTTGAATAGCTTCTTAAACTTGCAAAAAATAAAACAAAAATGGGACTGTTAAAATGGAAGTAGTCTTATGCACTTCCTTGTTGATATGTTAGCTACCTTGAGTCTTCATTGCTAATGTGTGTACATATTTCATATGTGATTCAAAACCTGAGAAATGCAGCAAATAGATTTCATGAAACACATGGAACCAATTTAAAATTAAAATTTTTGACTAATTTTGAACGTTAGAAAAACATTTGTCAGAAATTATTTTCTGATAGAATTTTCAATCATAAGGATTTTTCAACAGAAGTGATAAATCAACTAATTTTCTATAGTTAAAAAGTTTTGTAATTAACGTGATGCAACTTTTAAAACTAAAAATGAATATGATGCAAATCCAGCAGGCTTAATAGCATAAAGCAATTTATGACCATCTTTATTTAGCATATAGAAAAGGAAGTTATTAAATCTATGGAATGTTTATGCGTCATTGATTGTCTGTATTAAAATTCATACCTTCTATCTACACTAAATTAAAGCTGTCACAAAATAAGTGTTGAAAATAACACGTCTTCTTGAAGTGTACATATATGTTCCATTCTTTCATGCCACTTCAGAAACTTAGCACCCCCCACACGGATCCCTAAGAAATTCACAATGCAAGTGGAATTCAAATTATCGAAGTTCAAATATTGTATTTGTGCATTACATATCTGACAGTAACAAGCTCACAACCGAACCTGAGATGATCGTACAAGTAGAAAAGCATGACCACGACACTCCAACAAGTCTTCCAAAACAAAACTAGAACTAGAATTCCTATATGGACTCATGTCAAGACATCTATGCCACATGATAGTGATAAAACAAAAGGAAACTTATATTTTGCTTTGCTCAACATAAACCTGAAGAACATTACCTTGGTATCTCCATAATTAGGCAATGGTGCTAAGCCTACACCATGACAGTTTCTGGAATCATTGGCCCCACTATCTCCACAGGCTACACACCGAATAGCACTAGCTCGAGCTTCCGATGCCTCAAGGCTGCCAAATTCTTGAACAGGCAAGTCTTTTACCAGAATGATTTGGTCCATTAAAGGTTTGAGTTGTATCTACAATTACACAATAATATTGGATCTACTTTTAAAGCTAGCTAACAAATAAGTCAAAGCCTCGCTCGCAGAGCATGAGAAGTACTATAGTCAGAAAACATTATAATATTTTAAACTGAAGTTTAACAATTTTCCACTATAAGATGAACACACAGACGAAAAAGATCGGATTCCATGACAAAAATCATAGTCATCATGGGTAGAATAAATCCTAAACCCTCGAGACAGGGTATGGGACAGGGGATATTGGAGAAAGGTAAAGTGACTAGAGAAATAGACAATGGCAAAGAAAGTTCAAGCATAGGATTAACTTGAAAACCATATATTCACATGTTGAAATTTCACAGAGCAAGCTTGGATTTGTGCAGGTCAGTAAAAAACTCTTACTTACAAGGTGAGAGGAAGGTTACTCAGAGCCTCACTAAGTTCACATTTATAAAAAACTACCTTTTATTGACAAAAATTATACTTGTAGCTCTTACTTATTTCGCATTAGTTTATTAAATTTGCAAATTTAAGGCGAATACTGCACTCATATGGCATCTAAACATATTCTAATGGAAATATTGTACAGTAAATAGAAGTAAATGCATATCTAAGTACAAAATTTCAAACCCACAACAGATGGCAAGAGGAATCAGAAGTTGGGAAGTTCTTGGAACATATAATTAGAGAATTACAAATATTTATAAAAGTATATTGCTTAAAGAGTAATCTATTTTTCCTATGTCTGAAAAAAAGGGTTATAATAGGAAAAAAGAAAAAAAAAAAAAAGAGAGAGAGTGAAAATGGTTGGACATCACAGTTCTTGCTACTCTGATCACCGGATTTAGCTCTAAAAATAGAAGTAATGAAGCAAAAATCAAGAGAAATGAAAGCAAAATGAAGCTAAAATTAAAAGAATTGAAAGCAAAAAATGAATATCAATAGGAAATTACCTAACCGTAGGAGAGGAAAAAAGCCTCTGTTTTAGTGTCAAAATGAAATTTTTCTAAAATCACTTCCACTTCCTCCTTAAATTCAATAGCCAGCATCTGATCAATTTCATCAACAACGATAAGACAATGCACTTTTGCTGTGTAAAGTATGAAACACCCCTTAAACGCAAATTGTGCTAAGATAAGGTGCTGATTATTTAAAGAGGAAAAATTTGAGAGATTTGCTCAAAAATTTCAAGAGAGAGAAAGGGAATCGTAGTTAGAAAATGAAGAAAATTGACAAAATAGAAGAAGACGAATTCGGAGGTTAACAGCATTGAAAATAGCTAAATTTGTCGTTGGTGGTGGCTTTTGATGTAGAGAATTGAGGAGAGAGAGGGAGAAAGAAAGAGAAATAGAAGAAAAAGGAGAAGACGAAAGCAATGATAGATGTGGGAGGCACAAAGAAACTTGCTGAAGGAGTCGCTGGCGGAACGGTTACGACAGTAAGCTATGAATGGTGGAGATTTGAGACAGACGATGAAAATCGAAGAAAAATGGAGGAAACCATATGAGAAGGGTAGGCTTTTGGTGGGTTTGTTTCGAAAGGCAAGTCTTTTACAATTGCAAGTGTGATTGTTTCAGTGGAATTTAACCCCATTTTCATGTGAATTTTTGGGCGGCATCTGAAAATTTCAGCATTCCAGCCTTTTTATTTTGGGTAATGCGCCACAACCAAAAAGGTTGTTTTTCATTGTGTGCAGCGGTAATATCCGCCGAAGATACTGCCACAAATGAAATGCATTCTTGTAGTGAGCACAAAACGTCACTTGCTAAAGGCCATCAATCTTGTGATAAGAAGTAAACAACTCAGTCATTTTTCTATTATTGGTTTGTTACCAGTAATTTCCTTCGATTGAAAAGTCCGTAATCTTTGTCGTTAGTATCGCATTTTAAACAGTGTGACGTTTTCTTCAATAATTGCTTGCCGGTTTCATAGTTGCATGGTCCAAAAATAATTACATGCAAAATTCAGACAGAATCACTCAATAATTCACATCATAAAATCAAATCAAACAAGAGAAAAATGGAAATCTTGAAGACTGTAAGAACCAACAAACCAATTAATATCAGCTTCTGACATTGGCACTTACATCGTGCGGATACGTGTCAACTGCCATTTGCATGCAAGCTACCTGTCGATGTCTTCGATAATTCCCTTTTTTTTATAAATAAAGCAAAATTTAATATTAATTTTAAAATTTTCACATTAAATAAATATCAACATTTTTTTCAATAAAAAGTAAACATTAAAATTTTATAAAATTAATTAAAATTTTTTAATACTAATTTATGTCTACCAAATCACTCGGATAATGATGTACTGACTTCAGCAATTTACTCTCGAAGAACCTACCCCACGTAAAAGCCTCCCCGATTCTTATCGTAAATCAAAGACCTCTCCCTCCTTTCCACCGTTGATCCGATCACACCCATTTCGATCACACGGATCAAATTTTTGTTCTAACACAAAAGGACCTGATAGATTGGGAACGAGACAAAGGGTTTTGGAAACGGTGTTTCCATCTTAGCCATTTCCTTAGAATAAGAAATTAATCAAATTATTAATTTCATCGTGAAATTTTATTCTTTAATTATATTATTCAATAACAAAATAATTTGTAGGAAATGACAAAATAATATAAACAAATTATTATTTAAGATATTATTATAATTTTAGATAATTTAAATTTTTTTTTGAAGACTTGATATGTTAATTTTTTTTTTAAAAAAAAAAGTTGTCATCTTCAAAGCCCAAACTAATTATCAACAAATCCAACCAAACACCGGACTTTAACCATTTTCTTGCTGTAATCCCAGGTTTATCTACGCCGTCAGTTTAGCTTCCCGTTCAATTGCTTCCCGTTCAATTACTTCCCGTCTCTCTGCTCTTGTATATCTCTTACCCCCAATCTCTCTTCGCTGCATGTGGAAATTCTCTGCACAAAGAAAGATCTCTGTTCTTTTAACCATGCTATCACCGAATCCGCTGCCAGTTATTTGTGCATTACTTCTGTGTTTTCCTTTGGCCATTGTCTTCACCACCACTTCAACCACCTTAAACCACCAGGCCAACACCACCAACTTAAACCTCACACCTGCCATTTTTAGCCAGTCCAAAACAAATCTCATCACCAGATTTTTTGGCAACACCCAAAATCCCAAGAATTCGCCACAATCTGCCGTATCTCCGCCTGAACCCCCGCCACTTCCGGAAAACGACGAAGGGCTACTCCAAATCGCCGCGCGCGTGAAGGCGAAGCCAATTAAGCCCAAGAAGATTGCGTTTTTGTTCTTGACGACTACGCCTCTCCCTTTCGCGCCTCTATGGGAATCTTATTTCAATCAAACCCCTAAGAGCCGATTCAACATTTACATTCACGCAAATCCGGATTCCTCATACGACCCACCATTTTCTGGGGTTTTTTGGAACCGTGTTATCCACTCAAAGCACACAGAGAGATATTCTCCAACGCTGGCATCGGCGGCGCGTCGTTTGCTGGCTCACGCACTGATCGATGACCCTGCCAATTACATGTTTGCCCTCTTATCTGCTTCCTGTATACCCCTGCATTCGTTCAATTTTACTTATAAAACCCTCATCAACTCCAGAAAAAGCTTCATCGAGATTCTCCAAAATGAGGCTGGGGCCTACGATAGATGGGCAGCGCGTGGGCCCGAAACCATGCTTCCGGAGGTGAAGCTGGAGGATTTCCGGATCGGATCCCAGTTTTGGGCACTGACTCGGAAGCACGCGAGGCTTGTTGTTAGCGACCGGATACTATGGTCAAAATTCACACTGCCATGTGTGCGCTTGGACACGTGCTATCCGGAGGAGAATTACTTTCCCACCCTGCTGAGCATGTGGGACGCACGTGGGTGCGTGCCAGCCACGCTCACGCACGTGGATTGGAGTGGGCGCGAGGATGGGCATCCTCGCACGTACGAGGCGTGGGAGGTGGGGCCAGAACTGATCATGAGCATGAGAAATGATCGGCCCAGGTACGGTGACAAGGATATGAACGGCTCTGATTTGTCAAGGGGTAGACGGCAGGATCCGTTTCTGTTCGCGAGGAAGTTCGCACCGGAGGCACTGGAACCGTTGATGACTATAGCGGAGGACGTTATTTTGAGGGATTAGGTGAAGGGCACCGAGAATGTATAATTGTAAATTTTTTGTGAGGTTGACGGCAAAGAACTTGTCAGATAAGTTGAATATAAAGAAAGGGAAGCATTGCATCGAAGCAAATTCAAAATTTTATATTTATTGCATCGCATTCGTGTTTATTTTCGCGTAATTAGTATTTTGAAAATGTATATATCTGTAAGAATAAATTAAAAAAATTGGAAAAGAGGTGAGTGTTATGATGCATTTGGGTAGAGGCCATAAGTGGGTGTCAGACTGTCAGTGAAAACGAAGCAGGAGGGTACTGTCTGTTTCCCACGACCTCACCGATTGTGGTGAGAAGGAGGGGATGGAGGACCCACGTGTCCCTCAAGTTTGGGCCTTTTGAGAAAATCACGTCGAGCCCAAAACTATAGCTTACACAGGTGCCACTGCTAAATAAATTCCAAATTTTGGTCCAGTTTGAAATATAATATTATAAATTATTAAAATAATAAAATATACTTTATATTAAATATATAAAGTTTATTAAAAATTATTTTTATTATTGTTATTTTAAGTTTATATTTTAATAATAAAATATAAAAATAATATAGCAATCTTTAATTTATATGAAATATATGAAATTTTCTTATAAAAATATATATAAATCGACCCTAAATGACTTCTGTTCCTACTGTAATTTCTAAGTGTACAGTGGATGGGCATGGATAAGCTTGTACCCTGTCATATGCAACTGGCAAGGGAAGTAACATGCGGGTTAAACCCACATGGTTAGCACAGAAGGGGCCAACCAGATTTATCACCAACAGACTTGAAACCAAGCGTTAGGATATGATCTGAATGATGAAAGAATAATATTCAAATGTAAGTGTACACAAGTGAAATTGTTTTTTTAATAAATAATTCAATTCAATTCCATTTAAACTGGGTAATTTTTAGTTGATTATTTTAAAATATGTAACTCAAGTATTTTTTTTTTATTTAGTTTAGAATAAATAAAATAAAATATGTCTCTGTTATGTGAACAACAACAGCTCGTGACAAGGCGAAAGAGTCAGAGAGATGAGCCGCCCTCTCGTCCCCCGCAGGGCAGGCCCAACAAAGTTGCCACTGAGCTTTCCTCGTTGTGGGTGATGGTACCCCACTCCCCACTTTCCCTTCCCTGGTTGAACTTGGCCCTCACCTTTACTTCTTATCTCGATTTATTGGTTCAATCATTTAACTGCTAGGCTCTTTTCTAAATCTCCCCTCCGCGTTCGGGGCAGATAAAGAAAGAAGAAAGCAAATCCCCACCTAATCTTGAAATTACGAGGAAAATACAATTTATCTCTTAAATTTCAATTAAATGATAAAAATAATATATAAATATTAAAAGTTTATATTTTATCCTTTTAAATTTTAACTAAATAATAAAAATGATAAATAAATTTTGAAAATACATAAGATAAAATATTTAAAATTTATTGAGATATTGTGACATTCATTAAAACCTAAAAAATATATGATATTAAAAGTCAGTTCACTTGTATCTAATGAAAGCTTCTTTTAGAAGTATCCAAAATTCATATTTGTGAAATCTTCATAAATTTTATTTAATTTATACATTTGAAAATCAAAGTATTTGACTAAGACATTTTAAGAACATTATTCAAGCTTTTGTTTATAAATTATTTCAAAAAATTATTGTTTGAAATGATAATATATAAATGAAAATTTTGATTTAGTGAAGACATAATAAATTTTATATTTAATGTTTGACATATTTTACACATTCTTAAATAATTAAACAAGTTGATATAGATAAAATAAATTATGTACTTAGAAAAAATTTTACCTTAAATTTTAAAAATGATTTTGAATTTAAATATCTCAACTCTTCTTTAATTTTTTGTAGAATTTATGATTGAACTTGAGTTTTTTTCATTTTTTTCATTACAAAATGGGGCATTAGCCCAAGAAAGAAGAAAACAAAAAGATAAGACTAGAGTAAAGCAAGTTTAGGTATTAAAGACCTAATAGTATCAACAAGTAAAAGCATACTAAGATCAATAGGAATTGAAGTAATCTCATGAAATCCTGGATCAAAGTTAAAACTGAAATTCACTAAACAATCTGCACATTTATTGCCTTCTTTGAATTGGTGGACAAAGGATACTTCCTAATCTTGCATGCACCATTTTAGCATCTTTCTAATTAGGTGTAGTTAGTGTTTGTGGTGGTATTCATTTATGGACAATATATTTATGGTAACTAAGGAGTCAAGTTCTAATATAACTCTTCTATATCCTTTACTCTAAGCAAACTCTAATCTTGTGAGAATTCTCGATAATTTTATAAGAAAAAGTGATGGTTTCTGATATTAAAGATGAAAACTTTGAGCCATTGGCTATTTAATCCTCGTAGCAAACCATCATAACCAGCTCGTCCCAGTGCCTTTTTATAATAGCCTATTTATGTTGACTTTTACCCTAATTACTAGCTAGAGTTGCCATTTGATGTCAATATTGTGATACTAAATTGCAAGGGAAGCAACAAATTTAGTAGTGAAGACATGAAAGATATCCTGTGTCCAGTTGAAGATCATGATAATTTGAGAGGCTGGAGGTTGGGAACCATCTTCAAAGAGTTTCTTATTCTTCCAAGGTCCATAACAACTTACAAGTGACCCCGAATATGGTGGTCCATTTGTTTCCTAAGTGTTTTCTATTCCTCAATTTAAATTGTAGAAAAACCAGTCATTGAAATTACTAGAGTAAAACTAGAACCTATGATGTTGAGAAAGCAGTTTATTCCATAGAAAAATGGTGGAAGGATAGTTTTTAAGTACATGAAGCGTTGACTCAAGTTGAATTCCATAAGGTTGCATAAAGGATTGGAACCACTTTATTTAGCTTAGACATCATTTGTAGGAAGGTGTTGGTAGGCAACTTGCTAAAAGAAAAGCTTGATACGATATGGTCCTTGCCATTGCCATATAAACCTCTAAATGGAAGCAAAATTTAGATAACTATGCTCTAAGATGAAAGAGTATACAGATTTAATAATGAATTGTCCACTAGGTTCACCTATCCAAATCAAACAATCCTTACCATCATGATCACATAGGGGAAGCACAACTTATATGGTATCTATAATAGTAGCTAGTAGATACATTTTTAGAATGTTTATATTCCAATGGCCATGAGTATTGACAAAATCAGAAACTGGTTTAAGAAGATCTTCTTCCAAGACTAGACATGTAAAACAGGCAAGACGAGCTTGTATGAGCCTAATCTGTGCGGGCTTGCTTGCATAAACCTACATTTAATATGGGCTTCATGCTAGGGTGCCTACAAGTGGCTCGCCTGCAGGCGGCTCGTATATTCTTACATTTTTATTAATTATTTTATTTTATAATTTATAAATTATATTTTAATATCTTAATATTTATTAAATTATTTGAAAAAGAAAAATTGGATTAGAGTATAGAAATTGGATTGAATTTATTAGAAAATAATTGGGTTGAATTTATATATATATATATTAGACCTAAGTTTAAGAAAAAATAATTAAAAGAATTAAATTTTTTACCCACGGTCAACAAACTTGCCTATATAAGCTCGTATTAAATGCGAACTTTATATTAAGCTACCTGCATTAGCTCATGACCGGGAAGTTACCCATATTACCTATGGTTATAAGCCCTGAATTTACATGTCTATCCAAGATTGTTGTAGTGGCTTTATCCACTAGTGATGTCACTCCCTCTATCCAATTTGAATTCCAAAATTAAGGCCTATTTTACATCTCTAATTTCCTATCGAATTGAAAGAGATAATTTCAACCAAAGTTTACTAATTTCTTTTCATAAGTGAGATGCATTATTCTTTACTATCAAGGATTGATGCAATATAATATTATACTAATATTTACCTTTGAGGACTTGTACCTATAAGCTCTAAGGTTTAGTTAGCATGTTCCAACTAAGCTTTATTAGAAAAGTATTGTTCATATCCTCAAGATGCTGAAAACCAAGTCCTCTATATTCTCTAAGGAGGCACTTTTTTTCATTTGTTTAAATTATAAAGTGATTTTATACAATAAAAGAGTAAAATTAATATATATTATCATTAAACTTAATCTAAAATTAGCAATTTCATTTTTTCCAAAAATTTAAGGAATAAAATGTAATATTTTAAAAGTTATAGATCATATCAAATTTTAAAAAAATAAAATATAAAGTTTCAAATTTTATATATTATTTTTGTCATTCAATCAAAATTTAGAAGGGTATATTGTACTTTTTTTCAAAATTTTAAAATCAGTCCAAGCAACTGCTATCATCTACTTGTAGCGTAGAAAATAATTAGCTTTCATTTCATCTTCATCGTTCTAACATCCAATGAATAAACGCCGAGCCTATAGATATGAGGAGTCTTCGTTTTAGAAGGAATATTATTTGAGCACTTGCTATTCATTTATTAAGGAAAAAAATCATTAACATTACAATTAACTTACGCTGAAGCCCGATTGGAATTGACATTGCAACTACACGCCAAATGAATAATCTATGAAGAAGAAGACCCCTCTTTTGTCATTTTCAAAGGTCTAATCCTCACATACCATGTCAAGGCAAATGGTCACCGATTATTCCAAAAGCAAAAGGATGGAACAAAAAGCAAGCCACGCAAAAGAAAGCATGAGCATCCACATTTGGTGTGTTCAAGGTTTTCATCCAGAGGCCCCTAAAATAAAAGAAAAGATGGTGGGGTAATGAATTGTGAAGCGGATGTCTTGTACAGTTGTGCTCCAATCCCCACATAACAAGTATCTTTTGCATAAAAGGAGGAGATGAAAAGAATAGCCCAACTAGTTGAGAGAACCATACTTGCCAATAATGGATGCCTCCTAACCAATAACTTGAATTACAGGAGAGATTTACCTAAGATTAAATTTATGGCCACTACTTAAGTATAGCTAAAACAAAAATGGGGGAAGCGAGGATCATAATTTACAGAAGTTAAGGACCCAAAGTAGTCCCCGCAAACTGAGATAGCATGCTGCATGAGCGGATCGTGATCATCCGCAAGAAGATTCAATCAAATTTACACTACTTAGGAGTCTGATTTCGAGGACATGAATCGCCAACTACGAAAGTCCGGAAAAAAAATTCTACAATTACAAAACACAGACATCACAAGTGAATTACATACCCCCCACCAGCAAGCCCCCACAGTAATTTGTCTCTTCAACACAGTCTTCTTAACATCCCCATCATATTGAGGTGCAAATCTGAGGAATTAGAAAACTTGATTTTTAACAAAGAAATATACCTGGTCAACGTAAAAAATGAACAGAGTCACCTATAGAATTGTCATTTGTGGACAAGAAATAATTTATTAGTCAGTATGGACTATAGTAATATTCGGTCGGAGTTCCCATTCTATTGACTGGGGGCATTCCGTAAGGCATCGTGAGCATAGGAAAGCCAGCATAGTATCCAGTATTACTAATCTTGGCCAAGCTAGATCGACCTTGCATCCCGTCCCCTGCATATTGCTGCCATAGCTGCTGCTCTTGCACAAGCAACTGCTGCTTCTTCTCCATATCAGCCATCTGCACATATGACGGGGGCGGAAAGCCTAACGATGCAGCAAATGGGTCCTGATTAACTAGTTGCACCGATCCATCTGGTGCTGGGAGAGCTAAAACAGGTGCTGTGGTCTTTCCTGGACCTGGCAATGCCACACTGCTTGCACTGCCTCCACTAAGTAGGGCAGTGCTGACATACTGCCTCACCATTCCTTGATCGTACATGCCATTCAACAATAAAGGATCAAATCCACCCCCTAGAGTTTGTTTTTGCTTTGATAAAATGCTAGCAGTCTCTACCAGTGCCAATTCCCAATCAGCCTTGCCAGGTTCAGCAGCTGGAGTTTGCCATGCCGAAGTCACTTCAGGCTGTCCATTTGATTGGAATGCTTCCCATGATCCATTGGCATTATTACCTGGTGTGCCAGCAAAAAGCGCCACAGCCAGTTTGTTTCCCTGGTCATCTGCAGTGGCTGCATCATCCCTCAGATCCAGCAGGTCTCCCGTATCAGCAACTTGTTGCTGTAGCTGAGGCTCTGGTTCAGGTGGAGGAGGTGGGATATAATTCTCAGGAGGAGGCAGTGCCTTTATTTCATTCATATCCGGTATTGGCTCCTCTTCTCTAGCCACTGGTGGAGACTCTTCTTTCCTCTCAGGGCTTTTAGGCATCTTCGCCCTATCTCTCACAAACTCCTCCAATGTTTCCAGTAACTTACCAGTAATCCTCTGAACTACTGGGTACTCTGATGATCTAGCCACACCAATATCCTTGCACCAATTATAGAATGCAACGAGCTCATCGATCTTCTTAGCTGCATTGGCATAAGCATCAAAGGCCTTAACACAATCCGGGTACTCCATATCAAAGAATTTGTCAATTAACACAGCCAAAACTTCACAAACATCAGCATACAACTGAAAACTCTCGTTGACAACAGGGTATAATGCAATCAAAATCATCCTGCTATTCTTGGCCAACCCCGTGGGCCGGCAAGCCAAGAACCAATCCAAAAGCCTCTGCAGATGACCCATCTTGCCAAAAATCCTCTCGGGCTTCATCTCTCTCAAGGGGGTCAGCACCTTTTTCTCTTGTCTCCCTTCTCTGCCCACAGTTTCACTCATATCGCCAAAAGATCTTGTCCTTCTCATTCCATTTCCGTACCCACTTTCGCCCCAAAAATCACCATACTCATATCCATACCCTCTGGGTGGGGGCGACTTAAAATTGTCCCTTTCCCCAAACCTATCATCCACTCCGCCGCCGCCACTACCACCCCAAACACTCCCAGCTTTCCTCTCGAACAGCATCAACTCAAGCCGTTGATCGAGATACATAGCATAAGTCCTCACAAAAGCCGAATGATCCCACGAACTGGAATGAGCCTCGTCCCTGAAATCAGACATATTCAGAAGCCTTGTTCCCCTCCTGGTGGCATACAGGACCTCTTCTTGGAACAGGGTAAGTCCCTCGTTCATCAACCTGTGCACAAGCATCAGAGCCTTGAGCGCCACAATCCAGTCCCGGGTCTTCCCCAAACGTTTCGAAATGGCAGAAACACAAGCATGAACATAGCCACGAGAGTAAGACATTAAGTTCAAAATCTCGCGTATGTACTTCTCGCTAGCTGGGTCCTCATCGTGGCTCGTGGCTTTCACGATGGCAACCTCCAGGTCCGGTGCCATATTGCTAGCCACCTTCGCTATCCCAATACTGGTCTGATCCTTCACCACCCCGATGGCCTTGCGGATGGTACCAGACGCCATGGCCAAAGCTGCTTCACTCGCTGATCTAATAAGCCAATTCACAGACTCACCGACTCCACCAGCTCAGAAGCTATAAAATCCTCCCAACACAACACAGTTGTCTCTATTTTTCAAAGTTGGTTCATTTTCTTGTTGAATTAAGCTTACGAGTGTAATTACTGCTGGAACAAGTAAAAACCATGAAATCTCTCCAGCGAGTGAAAGGAACGATGGCAGCAGCGGCCTGTGATTGGCCCGAAGGAACTAAGAATAATTTGGATATGGAAGTCCAATTTCTAGATATTCTGTGTGTGTGTGTCTCAGTTGGAACAGGAAAATGGGGGATAAGGGGAGGAAGGGATGGAATTTACGTGGCAGAATTCGAAACGCGGGATGTTAGAGCTGGGGAACAGGATAAAGGCAGTGCATGAAACAACACAGCCTGCAGGGGCTGCGGTTGTGTGCGCTCATGAGTTCTTTATCACACTGCGGCGCGTATGGACAAAGGTGACGCGGACATTTCTCTGATTGGTGTTTGGTCGGCAACAGGTGGAAGGGACGGGGGGATAAAAAATTGAATGGTGCATCAAAAGGCGGTGGAAGGCAAGTTGGAAAATGGTTTGGAAACCGAAGATTCAAAAGTAAAGAGTGATGATGCTTTAATTTTTGGAAAGCAAGGAATGCGGGATTTGTTTTATGCGGTGACCTTTTTGTGGGAATTCTGCCGGCTCCCTTCCCATTTCCCTGTTCATTGTACTTTGTGCAATAACCTTTGAAAATAAAGTATGCTGCAATATTAATAAATTAATGTAGTGGAGAAATATATTTACTCCTTCTCAGGTTGTAAAATTACGTGAAATCCTCCTATAATATAAAATAATATTATATTTAAATATAAAATTAAATTTTTATAAGATGATTATAAATATAAATTAAATAATGTATAATAATTTAAGTATTTAAACATTAAATTATATATTATAATTAAATTTAAATAGTTTAAAATATATTACAGTTATATTAAAATTTGATTTATTCATCAATCATATATTAATTATTTAAATTTAATTAAAATATATTTTTTATTATAAAATATTCAAAATATATTATATTAGTATATGTTATTTAATTTATATTGACACCCATTTTTTTCATCATTTTATTAAAAAAATTCATATCTAAATGTAAGTGTAGCATTAAATTTTATTTTATAAGAGATGTTTGTATAAATTTTAAAATTAGAGGAATAGTCTACATAATTTTATTAAAATTCAGGGGAGGTTAATATAGTATTCTTTTAATAAAATTTACATCAATAAATGATAGTTGAGATATCTTTAATCAAAATTTTTTATAATATATTTTTAAATAATTTTAAATTTACGTCTCATATGATTAATGATGTAGATTTATATTATTTTAAACATGATGCACCATGAATAATGCCTAGCTTTTGTCAAGTCAAATCATTATGTGATTCTTTAAATTTTCACTCAGTTAATTGAGATTTTTTCAATTTAATTTTTTTATTTGTTCTTATTTTTATGTTTTATTTTTAATTTAATCAGAGCTAGAATGTAACCTGTCCAAGCACAGACTATCAATTGTTTTCCTCAATGATCTGAACTTCGTTTGTCATATTACATTGATTTTGTCATCTCTATCAATACATGTAAATGTCACAAGAAAATAAGAGTACTTTTTGTTAAAAAAATTTAAAACACTTATTTTATCATTCTAAAAAACTGAATAATCACTTGTAAATATTATAAAAATAAAAATATCCTCTGTTCAAAAAACTTAAAATAAAAAAGAATAGATTACATAGGCAAAAAAACTTAATAGAATTAAATAATCACGGCAAGTAATTTTCTCATTAATTTTAATTCCTTAATTTTATGGTTGTAATGAGAAACAAAGAAGATTACATAAAAAATAATTTTTTATAAAAAATAATTAGATAGGTAAAGTGCTAGAATTATGAATCAATTTTAATACTTTAAATCACAGATAAAATAAACATGTTGTATGTGCACCAAAAATGTGTAAATCATATTTCCTTCTTAAATTACTATTTAAAATCAAATCACTATTCAGATATTTCTTAACACTAATTTGACCGATATTTGAATATAATGAAAAAAGTATAAAAAGAAAATAAGTATAAAAATTAAAAAATACATAAAAAATTAAAATACTTATTTTACTATTTTTTGAAATATTTTTTTAACAATTTTCTTTTTTCATCAAATTTTTTATAGCATTCAAATTCTAAAAAAATTATTTTGAATATTTTTTCTTTTCACATTTTCTATCTCCCTTTTTCTGTAGATCAAAAAAGGGTTAATGAGAACTTGATTAAGTCTTGTATCAAAGCCGGACAACTAGTACCGTTAATCAAAAAAGGTTAGTGTGAGCTTGGTTAAGTCTTGTATCGTAATTGTTTTATTAGTACTATTATCACTTTCTATGTATTTACACGTTAAAATTGCAACATGGTAGAGAAAAGTAACTTTAACATTGCATATAAAAGGCAGGGTCTAAGCATGTAATATGTTGGCAAAAATCTAACATAATAATTATTCAATATAGGTAGAAGAGATAGAGACGGAGGCAATAATCAAGAAAGGCACAACTTATATAAATCTCTAAGGAGGGCAAGACTTCCATCCCCCACCTCATCGTACAGGGTTAATAAACCCCAATCAAACGGTTTGAAAGTAACTGCTAGCTGTCTTAAAAGCTTGTTTCTTGAGCAAATGAAGTATTGTTTTAAAAAATTACAACTTCATCCTTTTAGATGTTTTAATTTACCATTCTAATTTTATTGTTTTGCATTCTGTCTGCTCCAATTCTGTTTTGTTCTATTCTTCTCTTTTTAAGTGTGATTTATCCAATGACTGAATCTTTTTCTGCAAATGACTTACTTAAGTGCTAGTCCAACATCTGTGTCAGCATTGTGCATCCTTAATGCCTTCCACAATCTTCAACACTCTCTCCAATGACATCCGTGAAGAGTCTGTGATTTCTCTGCTAGCAATTTCTTGCCGTCCGCAATCTCCGACATCCTTTCCAGTGGCTTGTCGAAAAATCTGCCAGCAATTTCTGAACCATTTTCTTCTCCAACTACACTGTCAATTCCAATAGTCACCGCACTCTATCTTTCCACTACCCTCAACAAATCGCCGCCACCTCCTCCTTTCTCATCGTTCTCCCCCCCATTCCATGGCTCTCCATCACTCCTTTTTGTGTTATGTTTTAATGAGACACCGCGTTCCACCTTTTTGAAATGGTGTTGTTTTTTGAATGACACCTTATATTTTAGATAATTCCGCTTCACATTTTGTCGGTGATAGTATTGTTCTCTACTCTGTTGCAATCAACGGCATTTATGGTAGATTTATTTTTTACTCTTACCATTTTTTAAATATTTTGATTTTCAAATTTTTTTATTAATTAACATGAGCTTGGATTCCAATCAAAACACCCTTTTCTTCACTGCACTACATGCACGAAAAAGAAAATTAAAGGGAGTTTGTGGAACTTAGAGTGAGTGGCTATGGACCATGTGACAGCAGGGTCACCTTATAATTACCTCATCCCTTTGGACTGGGTTGAAAATTAGAGTTGGCCACATACTTCAGGTGGCCCATGACCTTCACATTTTTAAAGTTATTTATTTTTTTCTGCTCTCTAATTATTTGTGGTTCTTAATGAGACACATCTCCAGAGTTATCAATGTCATATATGAAAATATCAATGTACCCTCAATCCTAGGCCCATGACCACACGGAAACTATGAAAATATCAATGCAAGTTCTTTTGTATACCGAACAAATTTTTTGGGCTCATCATAAATTTTATATTTTCTTTAAAAAAATTAATCTAATAGTAGCTCACTAAAAATAATTACCCAACATATAATAAAATTAGTTAGTTATCCATGCAATGCATAACTAAATATTTATTTCAATATTATAATATAATAATTATATGTTAATTATTTACAGAGAAGATTATATAAAAAAATTAATATATAATTAACAGTTTTAAAAATGTATTATAAAATAAAATATTATAGTTTTATTACATATATATTATTAAATAATTAAAATTGATATTATAACACAATAAAAATTTGAACCTACAAATTCTTTCATATACATCAAATCATATAAAATAAAATAAAATTAATAAAAATTGGACTACTAGTACTATTTATCAAAAAAATGTGAGTGAGAACTTGGTTAGTCTTGTATCAAAATTGTTCTATTAGTACTATTGTCACTTTCTGTATATTTACATGTTAAAATTACGATATGGTAAAAAAAAGTAACTTTAACAATGCATATAAAAGGGAGGTTTGGGCATATAGAATATCGATAAAAATCTAATATGATAATTATTTGGTGCTTACTAAGGTACTCCTAAAAGTTTGATAGCCGGGGTGGTGTGACAAAATATAGATTACTGAATGAAATTACAAAAATCTTAGTAATGACTTAGTAATCTTATCCAGTAACTTGTATTTTACCATATTACCTTGAGTACCAAGCTCTTAGGGACACCTTAGAATTTACCTAATTATCCAATTTAGGTGGAAGAGATGAAGACAGAAGCAATAATCAAGGAAGGCACAAATTATATAAATCTTTAAGGGTAATTATATAAAGTACACAAGATGGGAGTAATCCAATTACAAAAACCTACACCAATAACGATAATCCTTTTTAGAGCCTTCCTCAATGATGAAAATACTTTAACTGGGTTAAAAACCCTAACAAGATATTGCTTTTATTAGATGAATTATGCTAGAGGAATTGTATAAGGTTGCTTAAAAAGGTAGCAAAATGGATGCAAATTCTAGATTAGTAGAATGCTAAAGGTAAAAAGAAGTAGAATATGTGTAGAATACTATTGTCAATTTTTGGTAAAATGAAACCCCTTATATATCACCATAAAGATATTTATAAACCTGTAGTCTTGAATATTAACTACATGTTAACATCATGGGAAGTTACCTTATAAAGTAAATAGTTCCCACATATTTAAGTGATTTGGAGAGGTAGCCTCACTAGTATTGGAACAACTACCCATGATCCCATTCTTTCTTTAATTTTTTGCCATGTTTGGCCAACAATTACATTAACTGTCTATGTTTTAAGCTAGTCTCTGACTGATTCTTTGGTTATATCTATCACGACTTGTCTTAATTGTAACCGGCGTAAATCCTATTTTTAGTTTCCACAAATCTTAACTATCTTTTGCTTTTTTTATCTACCGAGAGTTTTCAAATTTTAAGAGGATTTGAAATTTACTTTTAAAATTTTTATGGAAAAATTAACAAAATCCCATTTATTATTGGACATTTTCCAAAAGTCATATGCCTTATAATTCAAAATATGTAAACTTCCAAATAAAACATTGTCATTAACACATACACTAATACTATATAGTTTTAAATTTAAACACAACTAAACAATTCAACACATCAATGGTTAAATCATTGAAAACTCTATCTTTATATCTGATCCTAATGCAATTGTCAAAACTCTCTAATAATAAAACTAAATAAGTTAGCTTGAAAACATGTAAAATAAAACTAAATAAGTTATAAAAACTCGGTGAATATATATCTTCCACCATTTTGCACGTAATCAATTATATAATAATTATATATTAATTATATACTAAATTAGAAAATATTAGCGAACCTTTTTTTTTAATCTCTATAATGTGCACAATTAGCCTCACATTGGAATTTCACTTGCATATAACTTAGATCCCATGTTTAATATCATAAAATATCATAAACTCAACCAATTACTTAGCACTCATTCCGAGTGATCATCACATTCATAATTAGTCATTAAAGCTCAAATACAAATAAATCATTACAATCACATCAAATCCTTATGATCATATCAAACAGTGTCATCCAATCATAAGCAAAGTTCTAATTTATAATGAACATATATGTAGCCATCTTTTAATTTCAAAATTAGATGTATACATTTCTCAACTGTTTGCTGAAAACCTCCCATCCAGTTCTTGAATCAATATCATATATTTTATTAAGAATTTCACATTTGACTTTCATATTATTTCTTCATTACAGATTACAATATTTAATATCATTACTTAAGCATAGTTCACAACTTTCTAATGTCTCATAAAGCTTAATTTATAATGTAGCAAATTTAATAGAGCTTCATTCTCTTCATATAACCAAATTCAATACAAACCCACATAAACCACTATTTAACAATTACGGACAATCAAAATATATAGTATCATCACAATATAATTTATTGCAATCTTACTACAAACAATCAATCAATAGTTAATAATGACATAATTATACTTTCGTTGCACACTCTGATCAATTATCTTTTATTAACAGCTAACTTCTTTTGTATCACAGAACTAGTTTCATATAATGAATATTTCCCAGCTCTGTTCTTCTATTTCTGTTACTTTCTATTCGTTTGTTCTCCGACTTCTCCCTCTCTCTAACTTTCATCTCTATCTTTATTCTCTATAACTCTGTGTCTCACGCTCTCACTTTCGTCTCTCTAACTCTTCTCTTTGTTGTTCTTTAGAAATCAAAAGTCCATAAGCATAGCAGTTCCGATTCATATTCACAGTGTTCACACCCACGGCTCCACACCATTCCACTGAACTCGGCTAGGGATTTGCAAATTTTGGCATTTGTTATGGCCTCATAGGGACAATAGGACTTGGGTCGGTGGGTTATGAGTCATCACTTGATTCACTTTTACAACAGCAGTTTTGCACTTTTGCTTCTGACCTTCTGTGCGACTGTGCTAGTGTGCCTATAGTTTTTGCACTATGCAATCCACTTTTGTGGTCAAATGGGCAATAGGCCATTGGGCCAATGGCCAATTCAATTAGGTCAATGAATGAATATTAGTTGGACGGGCCTTGGGACTAGATAATTTTTTTTCGGAGACTAACTAGAAAGCAAGAGAGGCGAATATTTTCTGGCCGACGACCAGTCCACGGACATGCAGATCTAACTCGCACAGTCCATGGCCCACTGGATTCAGCCTGCATAGACCCGCATTTTAAATAGGCTCATTTTATCAAACTCAGCCTGCATAAAATCCACGGGCTGGCCCGCAAAGCCTGCGGACTAATAGTCCGTTAAGCACTCCTAGTTGGATAATCCACTTAAGTGCTTTATGATTATAGTTAGATACAACAACAGTGATAGACACGTCGATTCCAGTATTGGTGTTTCTAAAAACTAAAATTGAAATACTACACTTCAACCCTAACCTTAATTTCCAAATCTAGTATTCAGATCAAAGTTACCCAAGAAGCCCACTTATTTTTGAAAGTAAAATTGTGCTCCTTATAATCGTTTCAATTACCTTCTGCTTGACATTGACGCTTAGAAAACCAATAGCACCACTCAACACAAACCACTTTTCGTCGATATCTTGCAACTTCACCACACAAGTTTTAGCAAAGTGAGAATAATGTGGGTTATGAATAAAAACAAAAATAGGGGAGAACATAAATGTATTAGAAAAAATGGTGGATACACGGACTATAGTAAATTAGGTTTATGAGGGAAAACCTTTTACTCAAATAAATCATCAAATACTAAACAAGATATATTTAAACGATAAGGAAAAATAGCCAAAAAAGAAAATTCATTTCATAACCATGAAAATTCATAACAATGAGGATAATCGAGAAAAAATATGTAAAGACAGTAAGAATATCCAGAAAAAACTCATTTCTCCACCAAGAAGATACGTAAACAATTCCAACCAATAAGGAAAAACTCAATTTCAACAAAATCACATCAGTAAGGGAAAATCACAACTATGAGCTAATAGCTAAGTAATTGCAGATCTGAACCAAAAATTTCCCACCTAAAATTCATAAAACAAATTGGAAAGTACTCGTTAAGAATCTAAGAATTTTGCAACTAAGAAAATTGCAGATCAGTGTTGTTCATCCCTCTAAATGTTTCTTTTTTCATCCTCTTTCTCTCTTTCTCTCTTTCTCTCTCTCTCTCCTCCAAATCCACTTCTTCTATAGAAAAGTTATTATACATATATACAGAGACACACACATATGCATTAATAGTAAAAAAATGACTTAAGAAATTTAAATGATGTGAGATTTAACTTACTTATACTAATTTCTTAAACTTAAACTTCTATTTGATCTTATATGAGACTTCATAAAACTAATGGAAAATAAGTATAAATAATTAAAATTTTAGTAGCAAAATAAATTTAAAACAAAATAAAATATTATAATAAGTAATTCCTTACCACATTCTATAAGATTAAAATTTTTGATAAAACTTTTTAGTATTTGATTCGCATTAGATTTAGATTTGTCAGCATTTTTCTAGGTGGCTTTGTTTCATATTCATTTGCAAGAACTTATTGATGATAATCTAAATATTAAAAGTGACGTTTCATGAGAATTATATCTTGAAAATTTGTAACATGAGTTTTAGATAATGCTACTGTTCCTGTTAGTTGTAGAATAACACTACATGGTTTTAATTTAACTACAACGTTATAGGATAAGGTAGCCTACAGTTCCCAGTAGAAAATTAGAAACCTTGGCATTGGATATATAAAATTCTCATTCTATAATGGAGGCTAGAAAAGGAATAGAAGCTGGGTCTGAACCTACCTCAGAAATGTATCAACCTACACTAGAAACTCAACCTCCAATCCTAACAAATTTGACAAGTAATATTGCATCCACTTCAAAAACCAGCAAACTAAAGAGTGACACCAAATCTAAGGGCAAAGGAAAAGAAATCACTACAATCAAATCTATCTAAATGAAGCCAAAGACGAAGCCTACAACTAGTGGATCTAGGAAAAAAGTAATGGTATGGGATCATTTCACACATGTGCTTGAATCTGAATCGGAAGAGCCCATGGATGCTTGCAATTACTGTGGGAAGAGGTATTTCTGTGACCTTAGCTCACATGGAACATCTAGCATGAATAGGCATTTTAAGGCATGTTCGAAGTTTCTGTATGCCCTATTATTTGATCCTTCTCAATCTGTGTTATCATTTGAACCTAAAAAGAAGGGTGATGGTACTAATATGGTTGCTGCTCCTCAAGTCTATGATGAGGAAATTGCTCGAAAAGCTTTATCTATTTTTATCATTGTTAATGAACAACCATTCAAGGTTGTTGAAGGGTGGGGATTTAAGCATCTTCTAAGTAAATTATAACCTCAATTTCATGTTCCATCTAGACAAACTGTAGCTAAGGATTGTTGGAAGATATATATAGATGAGAAAGAGAAATTAAAAAGATTTTTAGAATCTCATTGCTCTAGAGTGTGTCTCACAAAAGATTGTTGGACATCTGTCTAAAACCTAAATTATATGACACTTACAACACCTTTTATAGGAAACAATTGGAACTTGTAGAAGAGAATTTTAAACTTTTGCCTTATACCTAACCATAGAGGGGAAACCATTGGGAAATAAGTAGAGAAGTGCTTGCATGAATGGGGGATTAAGAATGTTTTTACTGTGACTGTTAACAATGCATCATCTAATGATATTGTTGTATCCTATTTGAAGAAGAGGTTTAAAAATTCAAATGGATTGGTGTTGGATGGTAGTTATATGCATGTTCGTACATTTTCAATCTAGTTGTTAATGAGGGTTTAAAGGAATTGCATTCTTCAATTGCTGCAATTAAGAATGCAATTAGATTTGTGAGATCATCTCCTTCTAGATTAGTAAATTTTAAATGTTGCATTCAACAAGCTAAGATTGAAAGTGATAGCCTTATTTGTCTTGATGTTCCAACAAGATGGAACTCAACCTATTTGATGTTAGAATCTGCCTTTAAATTTCAAGAGGCATTTGAAAGGTTAAAAGATAATGAACCAAGTTTTAGGGATTACTTTGATGAGACGACAATAGGATCTCTTTCTTTAGAAGATTGAAAAAATGTTAAGGTCTTCACTCCCTTTTTAAAAATATTTTATGATGTAACCCTTGAGCTATTTGGTTCTTTGTTTGTAGCTTCAAGCAATGCATTTCTTCAACTTGCATTGACTTAAACTAAATTACTCAAATGCGGTTCAAGTAAAGATAATATCTTGAATGGAATGGTTGTCCAAATGAAAAAGAAATATGATAAATACTGGGGAAATCTATAGAATATAAATCCTTTACTGTTCATTGCTAATATTTTAGACCCTAGGTATAAGCTCGCCTACATCAAGTGGTCCTTTGATGAAATTTATGATCCTATGACTGCCTTTGACCAAACTTGTAAAGTGAAGTCAAACTTGCAACAATTATATGAATGGTATTCTAAGGTTTATGGGGAAAAGAATCAAGGTAATGTAGTTAGTGGGGAAACTTTACAAGACACTGGATATGGCCTTCAAGGGGAGAAACATGCACATAAAGCTCGTGCTGCAGCATTTAAATCACATCTGAAAGCTAAAGATTCCATTGAAGCAAAAAATGAGGTTGAAAGATACTTGACTGAAGGATGTGTTAATGGAGATGATAACTTTAATGTCTTAGAATGGTGGAAGGAGAATATGTCTAGATTTCATATTCTATCATTTATGGCTAGAGATGTGCTTGTTGTCCCTATTTCTACAATAGCTTCAGAGTCAGCCTTCAGCATAGGGGGAGTTCTAGATATGTTTAGAAGCTTATTATCTCTACAAACATGTGAAGCATTAATTTGCTGCCAAAATTGGATCAAGCCCACCTTGTTTCCTACTGAGAATCATGATTTCATTGAAAAGTTTGAAAGTTATGAGAGAATTGAGAATGGTAAATGCATAACTATGTGAATTACTATTATCTTCACAATTTTCAAATGCATGATCTTTTTTTTTTTTTTTTGCATTTTTTCAGAGCTTGGAGAAGTTGTAAAACAACTTGCTACTATGGAGTTGCAATCACAAGATAAAGGTCAACAGCCAATGTCTGTTAGGTAAATCTGATTTTCCCTGTGTGTTTAACATCTAAAATGGCACCTTTTACATTATACAAAATGCAATGCTTTATTTTTACGTTAAATTCAGTGTAGCCTAATTCCTATTGTCATGCTTGTTGAATTTTTGTAATTTAGCTTCATAATAAATTTTACATTCTGCTTAATGTAATACTAATGTAATTTACTTCAATTTATGTATATAGGAATTAAAGCTGGCAGTGTTAAAGAAAATTAGCAATTAATTGTTATCTATCAGTGTTCTATTTTTTTATCTTTTGAAATGTAAGTGTTGAGGAAATTTGTTTTTGATCTGATATAACTTTGTATTTTTTGTCATTTTTCTTAAATGATTTACTGATTTGCAATGTATTTAATTTATGTCCGCAGGCACCAAAGCTGGAAATAGTTAGAAAATTAGGAAATATGTATAGAAAAATAAGGAATGATGTTGCTATCCATCAATGTTTTTTATTTTTTGGGATGTAAATGTTGGTGGGATATGGTAGATCTAGCTAGTACAAAATGGTGCCTTGGTTTAAAAATAGGCACTATCATTCTTTTTTGTAAGTAACTGAGTTATGGTGCTTTTATTTTTGGTAATTGTAACTAAGGTCATAGGTCACATGATTTAGCATCAAAAGGTAGGATGCTCATGTTGTATGCTTACATTATACAGTACAAGAATCATGAATATGTTAGACAGTAAGCTCGGAATTATTATTTTAATGTTGTTTGATGACAAGAACAAGAAGGATTTAGACTATCTATTTTAAAGTATGTTTTTAAAATAAAAAAGGCTCAGTTTAAGCTTAGGCTTGTTGCCAATAGCTGGAAAAAAATTAGTTAAGGCCTGTTACTAGTAACAAAAAAATCAACTCGATCTGGCCCAATTATGCCTGGTAGGCCTAGCCCAACTTGAGATTTTACGGGTTTAATGGAATTTTCGGCGGAATTAGGCCTACAATTTGAAGCCCGATTGATGATTAGGCGGGCTGTAAATATGCCCTAACCCGACCCGGCCTAACCTACAGACATCCCTACTTATACTATGCTGTGGTAAGCTATAATTACATAATTAATTTCTTCTTAATTAATATTGCATCACAATAAGTCACTATTACATAATAAGTGTAATGGATTGAATATCTCATTTATATGTAACAATTTATTTTGAATTAGAAAATTTTTCTCATATCTTTTTCTCATTTATTGTATTTTCCTAAGTTTTAAAATTTTTTATTTACTTAATATTTTAATTTTTTGTATTTTCTTTCTATTTGAAATAATTTTCATGATTTCTTTTCCTTTTTTATTATAATTTTATAATCTCTTTGATCTCAATCACATTTAATTTATATTAATAATTTTAATTAAATCCAAAATTAAAAATTTTAATTAACAAATTGAATTAGGCTTAAAATTAATTGATCAAACCATGTACATGGTCAAGTCAATTTTTTTTAAATAAATTAGTAATTCGTATATATTAATTAATGATTGAGCCACTTTTTTTAAGTAAAACTTTCAAAATTTATTAGTTTTAAATTTTTCATAAATTTTACAAGTGAGATACGTAATGTGAATATTTTATTTTAATTATTTTAATATAATTATTTAATACTCAATATAAATAAAGTATTTATATTTATTTTTATCTATTACTAAGGTAAATGTATAAAAATTGAAGAGAACAATTATTAATTGTAATGTTTAGAAAATAATTTTAATTTATAAATTTATTTCTACTAAAAATTAATAATCAATATATAAAGTGACTTATTATTTATTAGGATATTAAAATTAAAATTGGAAAAAAGCTGATAATTTCATTTTTGGTTTTCTAAAGATATGGATAAATAATAAAGAAATTTATTTTAAACAAAAAATATAATAGAACGGAGGAAGTCATACATAAGTTAGAATTCACTTTAATAAAATTCTAATTCCATAAATAATAATATGAATTTTAAATCTATAAAATTAACAATTTAAAATTAAAAAAATTTAAAAAAACTTATATTTAATCATATTCAACTACATATATTTGTTATTGTGTCCATAGAGTAATAAGCAAAAAAGCATAAAGTTTATAATTTCATATAAGTGTAATCTTAACTCTTATTCATCAAATAATTCAACTTCTTCAAAAATAGTTGAAAAAATATATTTATGATAAGTAGATTAATAATAATTTTAAATTAATACACATATAATATATTTTAATTAATTAATAAAAATATTTATAATCATGCTAATTTATAATAAAATAATTGATAATTTAAATATCACAGCTAGTATTATATTTAATGAAGTATTTTAAAATTTATGATCTATTTATTATAAATATAATTTTATATCTTTCTTTTTAACAAATATTTCATCATACATTATTGATAATATAAAATTATCAATTGATACATTTATTATAACATTAACTTTTAATTAAATAAAATTATAATCTGTATATCACACCGGTTATAATCTAAGATACATTCGGCGTATCCATGGAGAATAACTGGTAGACCCTGATTGTGATTTGGAATGAAATGAAATAGGATTGGAAAACAAATTAGATAGAAATTTATTTGATACAGACTATAAAATAGAAATATTTACTCCCATCTTTCCAATAAATAATAAAATTTTTATTTAGAAATTAATAATAAGAGCGATGGGATGTGTCCTTCTATTATATGTATTAAATAATTTTTTTACATTTTTATCCTTTATATCTTTTATATATATTTCAATGTAATCCTTCATTAACGAATAATATTATAATATTAATATTTTTATTAAAATATTTTGACAAACATATTTTTATAATAAGTTTTAGAATAAGACATTTTAATACTAAATATAAAGATTTAATAAATTAGAAGTTTTATGTTTTAATTATAAAAAATTTATTAATAATGATAATTTTGATAATAGAATTTAAAATGTGATAATTTTTTATTATTGATTATATTATGTGTTTTAATTAATTTAAATAATTAATAAAATATTTATTATTTTTATAATATAGATGTTATTATCATTAACTACTCCTTTCCATTTAATTCCTATATTATTTTGATATACTAAAAAAATTAACACTTTTCCCCCTAAGTTTGGTAAATATAATTCATATAAAATAAATATTTTAGTTTATTCAATTTCATTCCTATTCTCATTTTTATTTCATTATTTCAAACTAAACACAACATGACTTCATTCAAGAAATCCATACTTTATACATCTGTACATATTATGAAAAGAGAGATCTAAGCAGGAGAGAATTTTTTTTCCTTTTAAACGTGTTAGGCTTAGGTAAAAAATTTTCCCGCCCAACACTGTGTACATAATTTAGTTTTTCTATTTTTTTCTTTTTACTTATATTATTTATATCTCAAACATTATTGAGTATAATAAATTTAATTAAGCATTATTTTTTAAGGGAAAAATATTTTAAATAATTCAAAATTTTTATTTAATTAAATTAATTTACTTTATATATTTTATTTTTAACTCCTTTTATTTTATAACTTAAGCATTATTTCTTTTCATTTTATTTCTTTATTTTTTATATATATTTTTATTATTTATAACTCAAAAATTAATATTACTAAATAGTATAGATATAATATTATATATTTTATTTTAAATTTATATAAATATTTTAAATTAATAAAATTATAGTGTAAAAATTATTCATTGAATTAATTAATAACATATTCTATTTTTAATAACAGTATTTGAAGATTAAAATAAAAATTATTTGTTTAAATTTTATCAATGTTTCCATGATATCATTTTTTAGTACTATATATCAAACTAAATATATATTAATTAAGATTTTGTCAAGACCCTATATCTTATATACTATTTCATTTCTTCACTAGTATTGTTTATAATTCAAATGAGTAATATAAATTTAATATAATAAAATTTATTTTTTATTTTAAAAATATTTGAAATAATTTAACATTTTTATTTAATTAAATTAACTTATTTTACTATATATTTTATTTTTAACTCTAATTATTTTATAACTCGTGAATTGTTTCTTTTTTTATTTATTCTATTTCATATTTTTCTACTTTTCATGTCCACTTTTATTTCCTATGACTCAAATATTAATATTATTAAGTAATATAAATATATAACAGTATATATTTTATCTTTAAAATTTATAAGCATTCTAAATAAACTAAATTCTAGTGTAGAAATTATTAATTGAATAAATTAGTTATATATTATCTTTTTAATAACAATATTTGAATACTAAAAAAACTTATTTATTTAAATTTTTTCAACATTTTTTTATCAATTTTGAAGTTTTATATGTTAAAATAAATATATATCAACCAGGAAGATTTTGTTAAAATTTTGTGTTTTATATATTAATTTTTATTTTATTTACTTCATTATATTTTGAAATTTTTTTATTGATTTGTGATATTTAAAACTCGGATTTCATCATTTCTAAATAATATATATCATATTTTTTATTATAAAATACTTTAAATAAGTTTAAAATTTTGTTTAATTAATTAGTTTATTGCATATTTTATTTTTTATTATTCTACACCTCATATATTGTTTCTCTTCATTTAATTTGTTCCATTGCATTTTTTAATTTTTTTATACATACTCTTATTATTTATAGTTTAAGCATCAATATCATTAAATAATATAAATATAATATGATATATTTTATTTTAATTTATTTAAATGATATTAAAAACTTAATATAAAAATTATTAATAAAATTAATTAATTATATATTTTATTTTTAAATAATATTTAAAAATTAAATTAAATTTTATTTGTTGAAAATTTGTTAATTTTTTCTTAATAATAATTTTCAAGTATTTTATTTTAAATTAAGAGCACATGAGATTTTGTTAAGAATATATTTGGTTGAATGAGAAGAAATGAAAAGAAAATAAAATAGTTCAAAAGTATGTTTAGTAAGTATTATAAAATGAGAATTCTTATTTTTTAGGGAATGACTATTCTATCAAATAATGAACTTTTAATAATGGGAATTCTATCAAAATTATTCTTTTTTATATGATAATATAGTTAAAACCTTGCATATTTTTAAAATTTTTTTATTACTTTTATTATAAGTGTGAAAATATTTCAAATTGAAAAAATTATTTCAAACTTCTTATCAAATATATTATTATATTTGACTTTTTTTAACAATGTACAATATTAATTAATACAAAATAAATATCAAATCATCCATGTTTTCTTTTAACAATATATAGTTTCTATAATACTATTACAATTATAGTACAAATAAATATAACAGATCCATTAATGTTTCTATAATACTCTATTATATATATATATATATATATAATATATATATATATATATATATATATATATATATATATATATTCTTGTTTACTCCTATTATTTAGAGTTTTAACGTAATATATTAAATAAATACAATACAATTTATTTTTTACCATAAAATTATTTTAACTAGGAAAATATTTTATTTTATTTATTTAATTTATTATATATCCCATTTTTACGTCCTTTTACTTTGTAGTTCATGAATTATTTCTTTTTTTTTTACTTTATTTCATATTTTCAATTTTTTTATGTTTACTCTTATTGTTTACACCTTAAACATTAAAATCACTAAATAAAATGGATATAATATGACATATTTTATTTTTATTATAAAATATTGTAAATAATTAATTTATTTTACACTTACAATTCTTAATAAAAATATTTAAAAATTAAAATTAATTTTATTTATTAATATTTTCTTAATATCAAATTTTAAATATTATATTTCAAATTAAATACATATCAATGAAAGTTTATTTATACTTGCAATCCATGTACTATTTTTTTCTTTTATCATTATTTGACAATTAGTTAATAATTGTAGTGGTTAACTAATTTAATTAACTATTAGCTAATAGTTGATTATATTAGTTAATTTGATTAATTGACTATATTACTTATTTAAATAAGAATGTTTAGTAAAATTAACCATTTATGATCAGCTATTTTAATATAAAATGATATATAAGGACATAAGTATATTTTATGACTTATTTGAGTATTCTTTTATTTTTATATTTTAAATTTTTTTATAAATAGTATATTATTAGAATTTATTATATATTATATATTTTTAAAAATTAAATTAATATAATTTTTATAATTATTAAATATATTAGAAATTTTTTACAAAGGAGAAAATGAAAAATATAAAAATTTATTAAGGACAATTTGATTATTTTTTGCTAATTAGCTAACTTAAAATGCTAGACCTTCTAACATCTTAAGTTTGGCTAATTTCAAGGTAACTAACTGATTGAATACTAAAACTAGCTAATTGCTAAATCAATCAATTGATTTTGATCAAATTGGCTGACAACTATTAAAAAAACAGTTAGCCAAACATTACCTTTATCTATTATATTATATAATATTTAATTCGGAGTGATTTATATAGATTTTTTATGATAGAAAAATGTTTGATCATTTTTATTTTGAAGTGAAAGTTATTTATTAAAATATATGATGTAAACATTACTAAGTATAATTAAAAAAATTAGTTAGTTATTAAAAATCTAGTTTTTATTTGCTCTATTAGACATATATTACTTTTTATACTATTAATGAATAAGTTATTTATATATGTTAGAAAAAATTTCTTAAATCAAATCCACCTTTAAATATGATTTCAAAATATTTTTATTATAACAACATTTTAAACAAGATAAGAATTAAATATAAAGTGTACTAATTGCATGAATCAATTTGGCTCTTTATTTATGATAAAAATATTTTAAAATTGAAATAAAAGTAATTTATTTAATTTTTTTATTTTAATATTTTCATAATATTATATATTGATTTTTTTACATTTGTTGTTTGAAAAACTCTCTTTAAAATAAAATCTTCTTTAAATATGATTTATATTATAAAAATATTTTAAATAAATTAAAATTATTTTATTATTTTATTTTCATCAAGAAGACAGGAGAAGTCATCAATATAAAAATAGTAAAAAATTATAAAATAAATCAATAAAAATCATTTATTAAAATATTTTATATAATTTATTACATTTGAATTTAATTTTTTATCTGGATATAAATTTTGAAAAACATATATTAAAATATATTGAAATAATAACACCTAAAAATGATATTGTTTTAATCGATCAAATGATACCATTTTTGTTGAAATTAATTTTATTTATTGTGAATTGAAAATTTCTATATTATATATCAGTCATGATAATTCTTATTTTCTATTATGATAAGTATTATTCTCATAATTCATCACATATCAGTTTATTATTTTTTAAATAAAAATTTAATTTTTTATTTCTTCTTTACCTAAAAGATAATTATGAAATAAAAAAATAATTTTCTTACATTTGTTATTCACCAATAATAAGTAATAAAAACAAAGTCATTGATTGATCCTTTCATTTATTCTTTTAATATTAAATTAATTTCTAATAAAAATTTAAATTTGAATCTTTATTTATTACTAGAATTTACAACTATTTATTTATTTCATTTTCATAAAAATATTCCTAAATTATAGTTTTTTCTTTACTTTCTCTATCTTCAATTACTTTAAAATTATCATTTTATTTGAGATGAGGGTTTTCATTTTCATTTTCATTTTCAATATTTGTAAATTTATAACTATTTAATTATTTCATTATTATAAAAATTATTTTGTTCATATAAAAAGTCTTGTAAATTATATTTAAATTTTATTTCTTTTCTCTCTTCAGCTTAAATCATTTCAAAGTAATCATCTTCTTTAAGATAAAAGTTTCATCCCATTTTTAATATTTGTAAGTATTTTCTTTTACTATTTTTAACTTTTTACAGTTACTTGATTTCAAATTTCTATCATGTAAATTACTTTATATGATTTCTTTTACTTTTTTTATACTTTGTTATTGTAGTTTAATTTTTTATTATGAAAAAACTAATAAATTAACAGATTCTTATTAGTTTAGTGAATTTTTTATGTATAAAATTGTAAAAGTATACTTTTTATATAGTTTATTTCATTAGATAAATTATTTTAACTATTTCACACTATTTAATAGGAAAAACATAATTTTGGAGCAAATTATGGAAGGAGTAGAATTACTATGTAAACATATGGATTATTAATTATAAAATTTATAAATTTGTAATTGACAATATATAAAATAGATCATTTTTTATTACCTTAGATTTGTATAAAAATATTGACATTAACAAATGTAAAATTTCCTATTTTAAAATTTAACAAACATTTTATCTTTATATTTATCTGATTTTATTTTAAATTTTTTTATTTTTTATCCACATTTGATTTGATTAAAAAAATTTATCTTTATCTTTATCTCATTTTATGTCTAATTTAAAATTTATAAACTTTCATTTATAATGTACTTTTTCTTCATCTTCATTTGATAAAATCATCCTTTACTTTTATAAATAAATAAGCAATCTTACTTGTATCCATCTGTCACTAAATACATCAATAATTCATATTTATTTGGTGGATTCTCATTATGGTAACTGTGAATTTATTTTTTTCTTTCATAATTTAATTAATTATTTCTTTTTTATTATATTTTTAAATAATTATATTATTTCTCTCACCTTTTTTTCCTTTGCACCCTTAACATATTTTTCTTATACTTCAATTAAAAGGTAAATTAAACTTATTTTAAAGATTTGTTATCTACGACATACTCTTTATTTATTGACTATTCTAAATTTTTTATTATATTTCGAGAAAGAAATTCTATTATAATGCAACTTTTAGAAGATACTAAATACGAGTCAGTCATTAATGTTTTCTAGTTAAAAGTTATTTCTCTCTTCCATGTTAATTAAAAAATATAAATATTTGATATTAAAATATTAAATTTTAATCAACATGTATATCATAATATATGAATTTTAATGAGTTATTTATAATATAAAATTATTATTTTCAAAAGTTTGTAAATATATTACCATTACAAAAAAATCTATTCTTATTATAAATTATATTATTAAATATTAATATTAACTATAAAATTATTTTAAAAAATAGTTTCTAATAAATTTGATGTTTCAATTTAAAAATATTTTTTAGTAAAATAAATTCAAAATTATTTACCTACTTGAATATCAAGCCAAATGAGTAGAGAGATAACTTTTTTCTTCTTTACATTTTCTTTAATTTTTATTTTATTAGATACTTTCTCCTTCAAATATCTTAGAATTGGAGAGATGACCTTTTTTAAAAGTTGTTAACTATATATTAATTAACTTTTCATTTAATCCTATTTATAAATAATTAATATATAATTATAATATTATATATTAAGATAAATATTCATCACTAATATACAATTACTATTTTCAAAATTCTATTTTATGATGTAAGGTGATAAATAAGAAAATATTACCATTAAAAAAATTATTTTTATTGTAAATTATGTTATTAAATATTAATATTAATGATAATAATTATATTGAAAAGTAATATCTAATTAATATGATATTTAAATATAAAATTAATTACCTACTTAAATATTGAACAAAATTAGTGAAGAAATAATTTTTTTTCTTAAAGCTATTAATTATATATTAATCAAGTTTTCATCTAATCCTCTTTATAAATGATTAATATATAATTATAATATTATATTATTGAAATAAATATCCAACCATGCAATACATGGATGAGTATTTAATTTTTTATATTATTAGTAAATATGAAAATATTATGTTGCTAAAAAATAAATGTAAATAAAATTTTTGATTAAAAGTAAATAAATTTTAGATAATTTCTCATAATGTAATGATATATGAGTAAGTAGTGATATAAAAACTATTTTTATATCTAAGTTCAATTAATTTTTATAATTTAGATAAAGTTATAGATGTAGATATTAGAATTTTAAATACATAGAATCAACTAATAATTATGACACATTTTAAACAAAATTCATGAACTATGTAATGTATAGTTAAAAAAAAGTATCAAGAAAGATAAAAAATGTGAGTGCAATTTAGGTTCAACTACACTAATTTCATCGTTTATTTTATAATAAGAAATATAAAAATTATGGTCAAGAACTTAACTAATATTAAATTATAAAAAATAAGTGATTTTATTGATTAATTATCAAAATTATTTTTTATCAAGAATATAATTGCCATTAAATACGATATAAATATTTTTTCTTTTTATCACTGTTTTTTATTATTATACAATTATATCAGTTAGGTACAATAAAATTTAAAATAATAAAAAATTACATAATTTATATTTTTTAAATTAAATAATACATTTTGATACATAAACAAATTATTATATTTTTTATTTGATACGAGTCCGTGCATAGCACGGGTTTGGTTTGGTTTACTAATTTTCTTTTTCTTTTTCGTGGATAGTCTGCAGCAGAAGCACCGGGGTTCTCAATATAATTGTAATAATAGATACTAGTTTTTTCAAGTGTCCGCAAATGATCGCGTGGCCTAATGGATAAGGCGCTCGCCTCCGGAGCGGGAGATTGTGGGTTCGAGTCCCACCGTGATCGTTCGTTTTTGTCTTTTCTCCTTCTCCTATTTATTCCTTTTCCTTTCACAAGCTATCAAGTCTTCAATTTCGTAAATTTGGCTAAAAAAAAAATGCAAACACACACAATTTATATGAATAAAGTTTATAATTTTCTTTTCACAATTGATTGATTATTATTTCTCTAATTTGAAGATGTTGTGCTAGTGAATATGATCGTTTATGTTTGTGTCGTTTTCCTTCAATCATTTATGTCTCTTTTCCTTTCACAAGTTACCTAGTCTTTTATTTTGTAAACTTGATTAAAAAAATGCAAAGACATACAATTTATATAAATAAAGTCTATAAATTTCTTTTCTTAATTGATTTATTAATATCTCTCTTATTTTGAGATGTTGTGCTAGTAAAAATGATAAACACAATGTATAAGTAACTCATTATTAATAAGCATTAAAATTAAAATTTAAGTAAGTGTATTATATTTAATATGATAATTAGAATTGAACACAGAATATTAGTTTATCAATAAATATACTATAAACCCTAAATTTTTGTAGAGCTATGTGTCCTTTGTGATGCAAACTACTTGAAGGGAAGCTTTTAACATTGACTTTTCTTATTTCGATGGTGATTGTTTGATTTTCATAATAATAGTAACTAATGTTGTTGTCAGGTCAACTTTTTTCTTTTTTTGGTCTTTTTAACCAAAGGTTCTCTCTTACTTCGTAAGTAAAGAAAAATCCTTATTTTATATGAATAAAATCTATAGTGTTCTTTTCATAATTGATTGATTACTATTTTTCTATTTTAGAGATATTGTGCTAGTGGAAATAATAAACACAATTTATAAATAGTGCATCATTAATAAGCATTAAAATTAAAATTTAAGTAGGTGCATTATATTTACATGAAAATTAGAATTGGATACAAAATATTAATTTATCAATAAATATACTACAAACTATAAATTTTTGCAGGTTGTGTGTCCTTTGTAATGCAAACTACTTGAAAGGAAGCTTTAACACTAGCTTTTCTTATTTTGACAATGATTATTTGATTGTCACAATTATGGTAATTAATGTCATTATGAGGCCAACCTTTTATTTTTGGATTTCTTCAATTAGAGGTTCTATCTTCCTCCATTAGTAAGGAAAAATCCTTACTTTAGAGAAAAGAGACAAAAATAAAGTATGACCCATATAATAAAATGAGTCATATTCTTTCTTTTATTTTTCTTATATAGGAGTAAATATTTTTTTTTTTGCTTACTTTTCTAGCAATAAACTTAACCAAATAATTGTTTCCCACACAGGATCTAATCAATGTTCAAAATTTGCAATATGATCATATGTTAGACTGTTTTATTACTATTCCATAATATTTCCAAACATTTTAGTGAAGGGTTTGCAAAATCCATCATTATCAAAAGAAAAAGTTAAGTTCATTGACTTAATTTCCAAACTTTTTATTATTTGGGTATATATATAAATTATATAAATCTCATTCCTAAGTAATTTTTCATAAAGAAAAATCAATGAACCTTATAGTGACCTACTTAATGTTGATAGAGCTTTTTCCTCTAAGCATTAATGGGTGGCCACCCCACTACTTCATTATCTTTTTCCTTGTTCCTATAAATAAAAACCAAGCTACATTAACAAGTGCTCATATGTAAATCGTTTAAGGAAAATGAGAGGATAGAAAAAGTAACTTACTTGTTTGATATGCAAGTGCTTCTACTTTTCTTTCCCTTGTGCTCGTCTTCCTCATTTGGTTATGCATTCCACACCAGCAATGGCAAACATTGCTCGAAGGAATCCTTAAAGTTGCACTTGTTTTTGGTGCAACTTTTACTTTCCAAACATAAATTAAAATGGTCTTTTGTCACATCCAACCCTTGAATATTAAGATTTTGAGTTAGGAGAACCAGACCTAACTCAACCTCCATTAGGCATAAAACAAGCTTCACTTTATAAGTTTCGGGCAAAATTTTCAAGATCAAGGTGAATGAGATTTTTAATATTCCTTAGGACTTGAAAGGAAGTATATATACAATAATAAGTATGTTTATGAGATGAGGGAAGAATTCTTATATAGCATGTATCTTTAATTATGTCTAATAAATTAAAAATAATTTTATTAATTTTATTATTTATTTATCAATTTTGTACAATACATACATATTAAAAATTTATTTTTTTAATTTTTAAAATATTAAGAATTATCTTTTATTTATTGATATAATTAAAAATATTTAATATAATTAAAATATACAATATTGAGAGAGAGATAAAAAGGATCATTATCTTCCATAAGAGAAGTTAAAGACAACATAGAAGTTAGGTAAGTTAAAACACTGACACTATTATATGCTATTGCTAGTTGAGCAATGGCTTCACCAACTTGCCATTGCCGCTTTGTTCTTTTATCCCTACATAAATTCACTTTTTTTATTTTGTCAGTTTGCTTTTTCTATATAAATAAATTGCCTAATACCTGTTAAACTGTTAACTTGGAGATTTTTCTTTTCTAATCTAAGTCTATAATTCTTTGCTTAGAGCTACAAAAAGTTATCTCTGTTCATCAAGATGATATTTTTGTGAAGATGATACCTTTTTTAAAAGACATCGGCACCACCTTGGGTTCAAAAAATCTAATCTTGTAGAGAGCATTCTAAAGCATGGATGATAAAACTCACCTATATAAAGATGAACTAGATAAGAAGGAAGGTAGATGCGAAGGTGTTATGCATTAAATTGCATAGATCTTGATTGATTGTCTACTTTCCACTTAGTTTCCCTTTATGGTCGAACACAAAAATAAATAGAGAAGAGAGGACAAATTAAAGGATTACTAATCTACTTTCTCAATCAAATTTGTAATAACACTTAAGCTTCCACAAAAATAGTAAGTAATTTATATGTATATTTCTGTTGCTTAGAAAACTACTAGCATATGTTCAATAAGTTCTTTTTGAGATAAAAGAAAAAACCATTCCCTTTAATCTATTTACTTAAAATAATTTAGATGCTTGAAAACCCTAGCTCGATTTGTTTATTTACAAATTTTAAAACAATGATTCAGTCTGTTAGTTTTGGAATCCAACATGCTCTATGGATAGAGGAATTACGTGGTGGATAAGGCAAGTGACATCATATATGGTAAAGTAGGTCTATGTAATGTAGAGGATAGAAATAATAAAGGACAAGGGAAAAGGTCCAATGGCCACGTGAAGAGGTGTGCTATAGAATCCGATGATATTCTATTCTAATTCAATTAATTGAACTTTAAAAGCCCAATTTCTTTCTTTTATAGTCCAAGTAGCTACCTTATCTTTAATATGGGTGCATGGTCCATTTCATTGTTAGCTTTTTTGAGAGCACTTAATTTCCCCCACACTGCTTTAAGTTTAAACTCACTTGTGGGAGTTGATTTGCATCTAACCACTACCACTTAATTAACAAAGGATCAATTTTGGCTTTTAGTGTGCTAATCCTATTCCCTTTTCATATATAGTGTCAATTACTAGATAATAGTTTTAAGCATTTCTATAAAGCTTATTGTAAGTGAACAATTTCTTTTTCAAGACTAATAATATAAGATCTAATAAAATAATTCATAAATTATGAAAATAATTATAATAATTTTTAAGTAATATTTGGTTAATACAATTTTGTTCTTTTATTTAAATCTTTAAACATTATAATGAAAAAATAAAATTGCATGAACAAATTACTAAGAAATTACTACATTAAATTTTATTATTTAAAGTTCATTTTGTCATGTGCCATACATTTTTTAAGGATAATATTTCACTATGACTTGTAATTTTTTACATTGAAATAATGTTTGATTCGCAAAATCAAACATTTTTTAGAAATACTAATGTTCTTGAAAATGTGATTTTGAAAAGTTTAATACTTAGGAATATGATATTATTATATTTAGTTTAATTAAAAATATTTTCAAAAATTTTATAATATTATATTTTAATTATTTTAAATATTTTTTGAAAATATTATTAAATTATAAAAAAATTTCATTAAAAATTCAGTAATTAATAATCATGAATGATAGCTAATGGTGATTATTAAAAATATGTGGTAGTAATAGAAATGATGAATATTGGCTGTTAGTAATGAATGATGAGTGAGGTTAGTACCCAAAATAAATGGTGGCTTATAATAATCACTAGTAATTAGTGATATGAATAATGAAAATTGATAGTAAGTAATGGTTAATAATGGTTACTCACGATAGTTGATCATTAATGGTGATGATTGGCGGTTAGTAATGATTAATAATGATATGTAATAGTAAGATAGGATATTAATGATAGCAAAATTTTAGCAAAAGTATAGATAAAATAATTTATTTATATAAATAAAATATTTTCATATTATTAAAATATATAAGATATATATCTTCTTTCATAGGAATATTTTGAAAGAATATTGAATTAAATATAATCTTTAAAATATAATATTTTCAATTTTTTTAAAATTTTTATATTTATTTAAAATATTTCTAAAAATACAAGAAAGATTTATCAAAACTTTTCTTATGGTCTAGGGCCGACTTTTCTCCTTTTTACTGTACGTTCCGTTCTAATACGGATCATAGGCTTGAATTAATGACCAATCTATTGATTTCTCCTCCAACTCGAGCCCACCTATTTCGTCATCATTCGTGACCAGCGGACTCGTTTTGTTTTGAGGGCGCAATGGGGGCAAAATTGAATAATGTCCCCTTAAAGTAGACCTGTCAAAACGGGTTAATCCAACCTAATCGGACAAACCCAACGAGTAAAAATTGTATGTCGGATCAGTCTTAGGTCAGGCTGCTTTTTCACTAAGTCGGGCCTAGATCGGATTGTTACAGTACCAATCCCAAGTCGACAATTACCAGTCGAGTTCGAGCGGGTTTTTATAACCCGTTACATTTTATTATTATTATTATCATATTAATTTTTTATTTATTATTAATTTTATATCATTAATTAATTAAAATCTATTATTATTTATTAAATATAATTATATATTATTATTATGAATTAAAATTTTATTTATATATATATATATATATATATATATATATATATATATATCAATGAGTCCTCCAACTCAAGCCCACCTATTTCGTCATCATTTGTGAACAATGGACCCGTTTTGTTCTTAGGGCACAATAGGGGAAAAATTGAATAATGTCCCCTTAAAATAGACCTATCAAAATAGGCTAATCCAACCTAACCGGGCAAACCCAACGGATAAAAATTATATGTGGGCCAATCTCAAGTCAGACTGTTTTTTCACCAAGTCGAGCCTAGATAGGGTTACTACAGTATCAGTCCCAAGTTGACAATTACTAGGCGAGTTCAAACGAGTTTTTATAACTCGTTACATTTTATTATTATTATTATATTAGTTTTTTATTTATTATTAATTTTACATCATTAATTAATGAAAATTTATTATTATTTATTAAATATAATTATATATTATTATTATGACTTCAAATTTTATATATATATATATATATCAATGAATCATATATATTATATATGAAAATAAATACATATTATTAAATATATATGATTAAGATTTAATAAATATGTAAATTTGCATTTAATAATATATACATTTAATAAAATAATATAAATTTTATATTGAATAAGAATTTTATATTATATATTTATTTTATTTAATAAAATAAATATATATATTATTAAATATATATTGATCAATGCCAAAGTATTATATAAAAATAAATATATTTAATAATTTATATATAATTATTTATATAATATATTAATAAAAATAGATAATAATGTACCATATTATATATATGTATATAATATATTTAAAATTAATACCAAAATTATTTATTTAAAATTTTTAAATAATTTAAAATTTTAATATTAAACTATTAATTTAAATTTTAATATTATTATTTATTTTGATAAATTTATATAATATATATTGACAATATTAAATATATAAATTTATTAATTTTAATATTATATATATTAAAGTTTAATTTTAATATACCAAAACTATTATTTTAATATCTATATAAAAATTAAACATATTTAAAATTAATACCAAAATTATTTATTTAAAATTTTTAAATAATTCAAAATTTTAACATTAAAGTATTAATTTAAATTTTAATATAATTATTTATTTTGATAAATTTATATAATATATATTGACAATATTAAATATATAAATTTATTAATTTTAATATTAAAAATTATTTAATATTACTTATATATATAATTTTAATATTATATATATTAAAGTTTAATTTTAATATATCAAAATTATTATTTTAATATCTATATAAAAATTAAACATATAATAATAAATTAATTTTTTATTACTCACTATTATTACCAGGCTAACGGGTGAACTCAATAACTCGACGGGTTAACACTTACCAATCCCAGTCCTTAATCAAGTCGGGCTAATCAATTTCAATCCTTTACTAGGTCAGGCTACTATTATCATTGTCCGTATCAGTCTCAGTTCCAATTCAGGCAAAATTATACCAATCCCAGGCCAACTTGTTAAACCCAACCTATTTTGACACATCTACCTTAAAGCGTCATATTCACCGGTATCTAATTCTCCAAAGAACCAAAATGTGCAGTGGCTGTATAAAGTTGACGATAAGCCCTGTAAAGGTTCCCCCATGACCAAACATGGAGCCTACGCTGGTCTCTCAAATGTCCTGTGCAGGTGCTTCCATGATATTATACTATTAAAAAATATTTTTTTAAACCCATTTTTATTTTGCGTGATTCTAGTGATTACTCTTAAATCCAACAGTCTGTTACCCCCATATTTCTATCAGTTTTTATTTATATTGAGTTATGCATTCTTTCTGCTGCAGATGGTATGCTCTTGTTCTTGTTCCTTTTCTCTATACATCGAGGCGCTGGATGATAATTTCTTTCACACCAGGTGAATATTTTATTATGTCTGGTAATTCCCTAATGTTTCCTCTGGCAGGAACTTATTCACTCTACATGCTATGTCCTCCTTCCTTTCTTCTTGTTTTTTCTTTTTCCTTCTTTTTTGTGGGAAAATATTTTTTTTAATTGTTTAATATGTTTTGTTCACTCTTGCATATCTGCTTGAAAACTAGTGACCATGGAGTCTGTTCGTGGAGTAAATGTTCCAATGTACACCATTCTTAAGAGGACCACAGTAGCATTTACAATGTTGTTGGAGTCTAATTTGGTGAGGCAGAAATATTCATCCTCTGTTATTTTCAGGTAAATAGATTTTCAGACTTGCAGTATGCCAAGATTCATTCAACTTATTCGTTGATTTCATGCGTGGCAATATGTTTGAAATATAATGTGATGAAATTCATTGTGGTTGTGAGGGTAAAGTAATGGACTCCTTTTGGAATTGTGGGCTATACTATGTGAATAAGTGAAAAGTAAAAGGTCTTCAGGAACTTGATGATGGTAAAAGATCAACTGAAGTTAAATAATTGAATTTCAGCATTCAAATCTTGTTGGATATAAGAACCTTGTTGATGACTTTATCCACTGGTGTCCTGCTATGCAAAATCAGTGATAGCGAGAGAACTCGACAAGTTTTTCCAACTTGTACATTTTCACCTTGTAAACTTGAAATATGGATTCAAAATGGTGCATTGCATACTTCTCTCAAGTCTTTCCAGATGTTCTCCATTCACTTTTTAAGAGAAATTATATGTATCCCATTGAAGACTAATATGCTTTATCCAGTGGCTCTTTTTGGCTTATCTCCTTTCTCGTTAGAGCTTTGATAAATGCACAGTTGCACTTAATTTCTATGTGTTTCATCACATATTTACTTAGTATCTTGTGCAAATTGATTGAAAAGGATACTTAGATGCTCGATATTTTATTTTCAAGTTTTGAAATGACACATTTGAGCATTAGAAAAGGATCCGGAGGCAAAATCATGCAAATTGTGGAGAATCGAAGCAAATTTGCCCACTTGACAAAGAACACGGGGTATGGGAACCCCGTGTGGAAGGCCGTGTATCCTTCTGGAATGCTTCGAGGCTTCACTGAACTGCTCAAAGAAGAATATGGGGGCAAACACAGGCCGTATCATACCCCGTGTATCATACTGCCTTTCACTTCTAAGATAAACACGGGGAGTGTCACACCCCGTGTACCATGCTAACCATATTTCGCAGAAGAACATGGAGTACAACATGAGTCGTGTCATACCCCGTGTACCATATTGCTTGACACTTCGCAAGTAAACACGGGGAGTGTCGCACCCCATGTATCATGCTACTCAACTTTCGCTGAGAAACATGGGGTAGAACACGGGCCGTGTCTCTCCCCGTGTACATTTCCCATATAAGTTTTGTGCGAAATTTTGAAAGAGAAGGAGAAACCAAAAATTAAAAGAGGAGCTACTAGGAAAAACCCTAGGAGAGACCCAAACTCACCAAGGGCAACTTCTAACGTGGATTCAAGCAAAGGATTGAAGATTCAAGCAAGGAATTTGTAGAGCTTCATAAATTGTTTGAATTCCCTCTTTATTTTCTAATTTTCTTCTAATTTTGTAATGCTTTCACACTAAACCCTTGTGCTTAGCTTGGGTGAACTTGTTCATGAATTTATGGAATTGAATTTTATATAATCTAGCTTGATTTACTGTTGATTTATGATTTGATTATGCTGTTTTGTACTTGAACAAACCAATACTTCCGGAATATTGGATTTGTGTTATGGATTAATTGATTCCAAGTTGAAATGACTAATTAATTAATCGGACCTTGCATGATCATTGGGAATATCAATTAGACTTAGGAATTAAGCTAATTGGATTCTTTTGCACAGGATGAAATGTCTGAAAATGGATTCTAAAGCAATGTTAATGCAACCTAGGTGAGTGATTACTAGAGAAATTCTGGGCACTTAATCTTTCGGTTAGTAGCTAGTAGCCTTGCAATGAGGTATAACTTATTTTTGGTAATCCAACAATCTAAATTAACAGTAAACCAAGTTAGAGGATTATATTCATCCCATAATGAAATGTACAAGGGAACCTTAAGCTGAGTACGCTTTCATTTCATTGAATTAAACCTTTTTGATAACTAAGTTCTGTTTTACTTTTTATCCTTAATTCCCAATATCAATCGATACGCCTAGATAATTTTCCTTGAAATTCAGTTAGTATTCAACGTTCAATCGCTATGGAGACGATATCTTTTATACTATAACTCGACTTAACCCGTGCACTTGCGGGATCACGGTCAAGCTTCAAATTGATATATTGTCAATATATTTAAACTCTTTACATTATTAGTGGAGAGCAAAGTTGCATACCATTAAACATAAATAAAAGTTTTAATTGAAATTTTGAATTAATATTGGAAGCGTTTAAATACATGGCTGCACATGATCCTACTATAGTGTAAAATTAATTTTTTTTGCTTTTAATGTTGTTAAAATTGAAATTGGTTTTTGAATGAATATCTCTCTGATTACTTTATTTAGCTGGAAGTTTTAAGGTTATCAGTATTGGCTTGATCGGCTTTGGTGCATTTATTGCAGGCACACGGAACTTGTTATTTGATGCTCATGGCTATGCTGTTGTTTTCATGTCAAATATCACTACAGCAATATATTTCGCAACCATAGCTTGTGTTGGTTGCATTCCATTTTACTCGCTCCATTAGAATTATTATTATTATTATTTTTTTCTTTGTTAGCCTGAGCTTTTCTTGTTCATTTGGTATAATATCTCATATCAGGAAAAACCCCCTGCGGCTTTAATAGCTTTAGCCTTATGTGGTGCAAGGGTAAGCTAGTGGATTGTACCTGATGTTCTTTGGGCCACCTTCTTATCTTTCTGAGTTGTAGGAAACGCATGGTTTATTTCCTATTTATTTTTGACTTGAGATTTTATTATAGGTATCATATGTGGACCTGTTTTGCTTATCTGGACATTTTTTCAGGGTCACTCGATGTTGGCTATTGATTTTCGATATCTCCTTTCACCTTGTTTTCCTGTATGTGCTGCCTGCTGACAGTAGTTCTGTCTTTTGAATAATTACTAGTATCATCTTTGGTTATTGGCTTTGAAAAAGATAATATTCCTTGAAAATGTCAAATAGCAGTCTATAGTAAGAGGAAAGCCGGTTTCCTTTCCACTTTGACATTTGACAAGTATTACTTTTTATATGTTTATTTTTATTTGTGCTGGATCAGGTTGTTTGCTTTTTTCATGCATCCTGGCTTCCTTCTTGAACTGCAGTATTTTCCTGAATACAACTCTAAATTCAGCTCTCACAAAGACAATTTGTGGTGATCTTAAGGTTTGTTTGATAACCAGTTCTTTCACCTTACATCTAAGGAGTATTTAAGCATAAATTCTAATTTCTTCCTAATTGATATCCCAGATCTATCTACTATTGGCCTTGGGTGAATTCTTTTTGGTGGCCTACCATTTGATTTTGTGAGTGCACTTGTTCCTACGAATCTGCCTGCTTTTCTCTTTGTTGTAATCGGCTGTTGATAGCTTTCTTTTTTTAATTCTATTCTGGGAAACGACAGGATGTGTTTTGTTTTGGTTGCAGTGGGGTGTAATTGGGCAACTTGTTGGATTTGTTGGCTCTGGTTTATATGCCTCCTACAAGTTTATTGGCAAGCGGCTTGCTCAAGTCGACCATTTGCTTCAACTCACCAAGTCCCACTGAGAAATTAAACCTGAATTGATTTCTGGTCTGTCAATTATGTGATCCGGCTAATCTAATGAGAATTGAGAAGTCATTCTAAAGTCCCTTTCCTTTTTTCTTGTGGAATTTTATGCCTCTTTTTATGTATTTACCCCTAAAAACATTATAAAACCAGACTTCAATATATTTGGAATTTGATTCATGCATAAACATTGTTCATAAATTCAATTTCAAATGAATTGGATTCTAGATTTGTTGTTTCGTATGTTCATGTTCCTTTTTTGTATCACACGCATGCACGTTCTTCCGTATTACCCTGCTCAAGCCCTGTATTCTTAACTTCTGATTGCAACTAGAAAGTTGAAATAAATTTTGTTAAAAAAAGAATCATTAAAGTGATACTTAAAATTCCTGAGACATCACATTAATATATAAAAATATTTTAATATCAGTTTAGTATTAATTTTTCACATCTTATGTTGCTTTAGTAATATTGTCACTTTTTTAGATTTTTTGCTAAAATTATTTATAGGATATGTGTAATAAGTTTTAAGTTGGCATAAAAAGTTATCATTGTGAAATTATTCATACAAAATTTAGTAATAGAATATTAACTCAATATAAAATAGAATATTAATTGGATATAAAATCTTGAAAATCGATACCAAATAAATGTCAAAGCATTTTTTGGTACTAATTTAGTATTTATTTTTTTAATTTTTTCTAGCAGTAATTTGATAGTTGTCTTTTTTTAAAATTATTGAAGATGAAACGGGGGTAATAACGGCAGAGAAAATTTGAGAAGAGAAGAAGAAGGCACCATATGACATAGTTTATCCATTTATAATAAATAATGCAGTAACAAGTTTTAAAAGCTTAGGATTAACTGACGAGCGCGTAAATTAATTGATACAGAGTTGTTCTAATTTAATTAGAGGTTTCGAGTTCAAGTCTCTAGGAATGCAACTGCGTTAAAATTTAGTATGGAGAGCTTTGTCGTTCAATGTAATCCTATCCGGCTCGAATCCGGATTAGTTGGTGCCCAATATGGTATCCGGATACCGGATGGTTATATAAAAAAAAAGCTTAGGATTAAAGTTGAGGGATTACTTAAAAACACATCTCAGAAAGTACGCATCCCTGTTTTTCTAGATTCCATCTTACAGAAAGACAAATTTCGAAGTCACATGTAGCAATTTGTTTTAACTTTGCTGAATAACTGAAGGCGGCTTTCCTAAAAACACGGTCTCCTGATTGTCGCTAGCCAGTTTTTGATAGCTAATTATTTTTTTAAAAGAAAAAAAAAAGGAAGAAGAAATAGTTTCTCACCTCTATCGGTCTTTTTATTTTTTCTATTATTAATCAACCTACTAAAATTGAACGGTTTGAATTAAATTAAAGAATTAAAGTAATGTGTACCAACATTGTAAGTATATTTTTCTGTGAATAAAGAAGGAAATATTGCAGTCTTATTTTTAACAAGATGGTGTCAAAGACAAAATTGTAAATAAGTACACGTTCAATGTTTTAAGAATCTTCAATTGAATACGAGTGCATTACCAATTATTATAATTATAATTATAAATAGAAATATATGTCTGAATTCTTGGCATGGAAGGGCCCCTAAATAAAGAGGCAGTTAAGTCAGTTGGCGGCGCCTGAAACGGTTTTATTTGGGAATCCGGAAGTCGGTTGTCCTGTGTCATTCCAACCAGCAAACACCGAATGTGGTTTGGGCAGATTGTCCCCCTTTACGGTTTATTCTTAACGCGTCTTGCTCTGCGCTAAGAATATTCATTTTCTTTCTCTTCCAAACGGTTATGAATTGCTCTTTTCCCTGATAACCATGGACGAGAGTACATTCATATTGGACGAAGAGGATGATTTCTTCCCGGAGGTTCCTGAGGAAAAGCCTCGACGGTCTTGGACGCTCATGATTTTAGATGGCATTTTCTCCAGGAGGAGTTTTTCCTACAATAAGCTTCCTTCCGAACCTTTGAGGCTCTCTGTCCTCAAATTGGACGGCTCTCGCTTCGGTAATTGCCTTCTTCCTTTGTGCTTTCTGCAGAGAAAAATGGAGGAAATTGAAACATTTATAAGGAAATGCCCAGTAATCGTAGGTGTTGGGATTTTGAATTGATCTTGGATTTTCCTCCCCCCCCCCCCCCCTCTTCTTACCCCAGATATTGAAGTTAAAGAGACGGCCACGGTTGCAGAAACTAAGCAGGCAGTGGAGGCTGTCTTTAGTTCCATGTCTGAGGAAGAGGCAGAGAAAATTTCATGGTTTGTTCATCCCTTATTTGTCTTGTGTGGATGAAAAAATATGCATCACGTGTAATTTTATTGATCTGATTTTAGGAGGGTCTCATTTTTTTGTCACAATGTAGAGACCTATGTTTTTTATTTCTTTCCTGGCATTTTGGTTATTGTTAATTTCCAAACCTCATGGAATTGAAATGATACATTGATTGTTTTTTGTTATTGTAATTTTCTACAAATTATCTTATTTCATGTTTATTTATTTATTTATTTTGGGACACTGGCGCTCTTAGGGAACACGTCTGGGGACAATTTTGCTTATGCCATGACGGACAGAAGCTAGTTACGGAAACAGACCATATTAAGGATTATGGCATCGAAGATGGGGATGAGGTTTGTTACTTGAGCCTTTCAGATTTATTTCAGAGGTGCCTAGATCCGACCTGCTTCCATTTGTTGATTTCTTCTTGTTTTAGTTTTCTGGTCCCATCATTATTATGGCTGCCTTTCTTTCAAAACTCGGTACGACGTTAATGTTATTAAGAAATTAGTTGCTTATAATATTTAGTGCTTTGCTTTGATATCTGCAGCTTTTATTTATCCGCCATGACTCAGACAGTTGCAATCTGAGAGAAAACAAAGTAAAGAAGCGAGCAAGTTCAAGACAAAGAAGGTAATACTTAATCCATGGCTTCTTGTCCGATGTTTTGTTGTTTAAAAAGCAAAACTCACATTTCAACGTAGTTGAGTTGTGAACTGTGATACAAAATACACAAGGACGGATATCTACTTTTGGTATCTGCAACAACTCGATAAGAAACCTCCGTTGATAAGCTTCATGTATGTCATTATTTGTATTGTCCTCACGCTATTTGGGTTATAATAATTGGAAAATGCAGGTCATTGTCGGATGTGAACGAGTGTCGTGTTCAGGATGATTATGGCATTGATTTGGACATAGAGAATGGGAGGGTGAAGCATTACAATGACAATGAAGATCATAATGAAAATTGTGAGAAAAGGTTACCTTTCTTCGGAGGCTTGTTCTCGTACTCTCGCCTGGCAGTGCGAGAAGAACAAGAACCCAGGCCAGGATTACTACGCCAAAGATTGGTCTACTGGGCAGCTTTAGGAAGGTTACGTGGTTTCTATCCTTTTGTAAAAGAAGGCACTAATCTTTGAGATTTACATCGAGAGACTGCGGATACTTAGAGAAATCACAACACATCCCCTAATGATTGCAACATATCATTTCAGACAGATTGCTGTGGGGGTCTCTTTTTGTCAAGCGGCTTGTAAATGTTGCTGTAGTGGGGGTTCATTTCTCGCGATGAGACGAATATTCAGTCTCTCAATTTATTTCCGAATCTTCTAAACCATTTCCTCCTCTCCCCTCCCCCACTCCTTCACTTTTGTCGATCATCTTGTCGTAGAGCGTTCAGGTCCACTCCAAAGGTCTGGTGTGACTGAATAGGAGGCAAAAGCTTATTTCCATTACATATTCTATCACGAGCATTTCAATCATGTAATTTTTAGATAAAATTCATTCAAAAAATTTAACTTCCATTCTATTGGCTTAAAGTTTCCTTCCTTCAGTCCACGGCTGGGTCAATATAATAACATGAAATGAAACAAAAAGATGCTGTGAACTATGAAATGAAAAGAAGCAAAATATCATCATCTTATTTACAAACCAAAAATAAAAGCACCAATTGGAATTATTAAGTTTCCACATCCAGAAAAGAAAGGTCGGATGTTTATGCACAACTGCCCCTTCAACACCTCCATCATCACCTCTACTGATTTACAGCAACAATACCAGCATCCTTCACGAGCTGCTCAGTCAAAGTTGATAGTTGTTCAACTCCTGTTCTCAGCTCTGCAAAACTGTCAATGTCAGGGAAATCTTGCAGAACACCGAAATGATTATCATCGGCAAGACTCAGGCTGGTCTTGGTTAAAAGTTCTCGTGTCATTTCTGTAAGTTTACATAGAGCACTAGTTGCAGCTTCAACTTCAAGTTGAGTTGCCTCAAGCTGAAGTTTCTCCATTGCCAAGTTGCTGATGCTTTCCTCATCAATTCCCCTCTGCGCCAAAGCATAAAGCTTGCTCAGATCATTATCATCTTCTGTCACAGATTCCCTCAATTTCTTTAACTCTTCCTCTTTCTCATCCAATCTTGCAAGAGTAATTTTAAGTTCTTCATCTTTTATTTTTAACGCTCTCTGTGCAGCAAGAACTTCCATTTCCTTTCTTTTTAAGCTCTCCTTGGTCAATTCAAGCTCGGTCTGAAGCCGTTTTTTCTGCCAACTGGATTCATTAGTAGTTTCCTCCAATAATTGCTGCAGTATTTCATCTCCCATTTCATCCAATGCTCTAGATGCATTAATGTCTTCAACCTTAACGGAGGTCACCAATTTGTTAGTAAGCTCTACAATTCGTTCCACCACAGATTCAGCCTCAGAAGCCTGCAGCTTTGTATAATCTAACTCATTCTGCATTATCTGCACATGCTCATCTTTCTCCTTTAACATACTGGTTGCTTGAATAAGCTGTTCTTCTCTACTGTTCAGAAGCATTTTTAAATCAGAGATTTCCCGGTTCACCTCCTCTAGCTTCTTCTTTGCATTTGAAAGTTGCAAGTCCTTCTCTTCTAAAATAAGCTGAAGAGAATCCTTTTCAGATTTCAAATGCTGGATTTCTAGCCTAGCCTTCACAAGCTCTGACTCTTTGACTTGAAGATTGGCTGTTGTTTCTCCAAATTCAGTATTTTTTACCTTCAAGTCCTCTTGAAGCAAAGAAATTTCTTGGGCTGCCTGCTGCAAGGAAGATTTCTCTTTCTGCAGCTCCTCTTGTAACTCCTTTATGAGCTCCCTTTTCGTGGCTAAATCTTGTTCAAGGTCTTTGCTGTAAGCCTTGGCCTTCCTAACTTTCATTCTCTCACTCTCAACTTCTATTTGAGCATCTTTCAAATGTGCCATATATGTCATGACACTTTCCCTTTGTTCTGCAAGTTCAGCCAGCCGTTTTTCCAACAACTGCTCTTGTTGTTCCATTTTCTCTCTTGAATAAGCCAGGGACTTCTGAGAAGAAACTAGCTCAGACCTCACATCATTAAGAAGCCTTTTTACTCTTCTGAAATCTTCCAGAGTTTCGTTACCCTCCTGCACATGTCTTGAAGCTTCCTCTCCCAATTTCTTAAGTTCTTCCTGTGCTAACAACCACTCCATTGTCTGCTTTTCCAAATTGGCCTCTGCAACCTTCAGCTTTTCCTCTTCAAGTTTCCTTTGCGTCAGAGAAAATTCAAGCTGCTCTTCCTTCTCTTGAATAGCTTTTCGGAGTTCTTGAAGCTCAATTTCTTGCTTCTTCATAACTTCATTTGCTTCATTGAGAAGCTGAACCTTCAACTTAAGTTCCAAATCAATATCAGCTGCTTCAAGGGTCTTCTTTTCCAAATCATTCTTCATTTTCTCAATTTCCTCTTCTTTTAGAGATAGCGCAGACTGGATAGCTGCAATCTCTTGATCTCTCTCTCTAAGCCCGAGCTTGAGGTCTTCTATCTGGCTAGCCTGAGAAGCCAAGTTACGATTAGCTTCCTTAAGCTCCTCGTCTATTTTTTCATACTTAGAGCAAGCAGCTGCAATTTCTCTCTCTTGCCGCTTCAACTCCTCTTTAGTATGGTTTAATCTACTGTTCTCCAAAAAAACCATCCGCTCTGCTTCCTCCAGGTGTTCTTCCTTATTCTTCAAGGCTGTCAATGCTGCCCGAAGATCTGTCTCCAGGACTTGGAGGTTAAGCCCAAGCTGAACATCCTCAGTGTGATTACACTCTCTTGTTATCTGTTCTTCCAGCTTCTGTGTCTGCTTAAATAATCTTTCCAGAAGGATCCTTGCGGGTTCAACTGCTCCATTGTCATTGATGCTTGACCTATTGTTGTTTAAGACTGATTTAATTGTCATGAGTAAATGGCCTTTTCTTTTCCTGGTTGAGGCTAAATCTGTTGAGTTATGCTTCCCACCGAGCCTAAGAGAGCACAGCTGCACAGAACATTGAACCATTACAGGCAATGATTCATATTATAAACTGATGACCCGAATATAGAGACTCCTCCTTAAATTTAGATTATAACCAATGAGCCACATTCTCCAAAGATTTTTCAGTTAATATTAAGCTAGACTGCAGTGTTCCATAACAGATTATCGATATTACGAAACTAAAAGCCTAATCCCCTTTTAAGACCAATCTAGAGAACATAACTGATAATATCCAGAGCAGTTTTAATTCGCATGACTTGATACCGAATAAGAAACGCTGCATCTAAATATTCTAAACTTCATTAAATCTAAAAAATCACAAGAACCATTGAACAAAACCATAGCAAGTTAACTCAAAACAATCTAAAATAGAGCGAAAATGAGAATTATTTTAAAGGTCGTCACAATAAGTTAGAGGATTTTGATTTCTTGATCTTCACCTGATACTTGAAGCAACCAGATATAAAGCCACGGAAATGGAAGATACCTGGGAGTAGCGGTGATGAGAAGAGGTGGTTGGAATATTGGGACGCAGAGAAGCAGAGAAGCCCATGGTTGAGCTCTGGAGTACATTCGTGCTCAGTCTGGCCGATCGCCAATCAAAGCGCCTCGCGCTCAGATGATCATTCACAGTTTAGAGGCGGCAACCTTTCCGCCTTAGACAGATGGAAGGAGAGGAGGGTGAAAGAAGATGCCGGGATTGCGAGCGAGGGCAGAGAAAGAGATGCGGAGCTAACTTGCGCCACCCGAAACAGATTAACAAAGTTGAGGCCACTAATCTCGGGTTAAGTAACTATTTTTGCGAACAAGCAAACTATAGAAGAAGTAACTAGATTCTCTAGTTTACTGATAAACACATTCGCTTAAGTTTACTTTCTGCTTATTCTCCTTTTCTATATTCGCGGGACTAAGAATTTAAAGGATGAGAATAATAAACAAAATACATTGTTTAACTGTCTAACAAAGTAAAGTGATTTTAACGGTGAGGAAATGAGATTTTTTTTATATATATTTAATTTTGTGTTTATTTTTGCCTTGATCCAATAAAATAAAAATCTTTCTACTACTCTCTCTTTTCTTTTCTTTTCAATGTCATAGGGGAAAAATTTTATTTTTATTTATGTATTATTTTAAATAGTTAAAATTATATTTATTATTTTTTAATATTTTTTTTGCTATTTAAATAAATAATAATTTTATATTCTTATTCATTTTTAATCAATAATATATTATTAAATTATAATTCATTTTTTAAAAATTAAAATTATTTATTATTTTTTAATTTTTATTCATTGACTCTAAACGACATTTAAAAAGAAATGAAATGCGTCATATACATTAGAATCTTTTTTATAAATTAACCCAATATTACAATTATTTTATATTTTTGGAGAATTTTTATACAGTAATACAGTTTTTCAGTAATTGAAAATACACGAAAAATATTGCCGAGAAAATAGCATATCGTGAGGCTCGGTTCTCTTCCGGAGTTGAGTAGAAACATAAGTTCCTCTCCTTCGTTGGGAGGAAGAAAAAAGGGACGGTGATTCCTTGATTCAAGAGGCGGGATGATTGAAAACCAGCCGAGCCGGACACGTGTAAAGGATTTCTTCAACTGATTGGGCCTGGCATTTTTAGTTTCAAACTCATGGGACCATTTGATGGAGATGTCAGAGCCCAATTTTGTAGGTCCCACTTCATGGATAATTTTTTACTTCAATCATCTGTGATTGTTTTGGCATCTGCTCAAACCCTAAATCAATAGAGTTCGGAGTCACGACTTGGGCCTTGTAAGTTAGGCCCAAATCATTCTGCCAGTTAGGGCCTATATGGTGGCCCAATAGTCATCAAATATATTATACATTTCTGTTTGTCATTAATTTTATAAATTATGCAACTTATATGAGAAAAAAAAAAAAAACTTCATTATACTATGAGATAGAGCTGTGCGGCGATTGAGTTTAGTGTATTGAAAATCAAACAGTCTCTATATTAATTAATAGGGGGGATTTGGAGCCCATGCCACCATTCCCCCAAATAATTGCGTTAGCGCTGTCAAAATGTTAATTCTTACTATTGGACCGCAACTAAGTAGACTAAGAAAGGAAAAATGGAAAAGATCACGAGGATGATTGGTAGGATTACTAATTATTAATTTTAAAAGAAAAGTTTCAAAAATTTTCACTGTTATTCTTCCTCTTTTTTTTGGGGGGGGGGTGTATTTTTCAATTAGTGATAGTAAATGTATTAATGAGGAAAATGATGGTTCTCTCTGAATTTAAAATTCATTGGCACCCGTCAAAAAGATAATTGCAAAATTAAATAATCTACAAAGTTTTTGATTAAAATAAAAAGTAGCGAGGATAGTATACAGTTCTCTTGTTCCCTCTCATATTATTTTTACATTATGTAAATTGCAAAAACTTGTTATTAGATTTTTAAACGTGCGCAAATTATTGAATTGTAGAAGTATGTACATGAATTACATAATTTACGTAGTTTAGAAACTGTACAAAAAATTATCTATTCAAAGTCGTGAGAAAATCACCCCACCGCACTCTAGTACTGTCGATGATGTTATTTTAGAAGTTTGGATGTATTTTGACATATTCTTATTTTTATATTTTTAAAAATTATTAAAAAATTATTTTTAGATAAAAATAAAAATAAAAAGTAATTAATGTTGCAAATAAAAATATTTTATTTAATTATAAAACTTTTATCAATAAGAAAAAAATCAGAAAATAATTAAAAATTATTTTTATTTTTTATTTTTAAGTTACATATTTGAAACTATAATTTTTAAAAAAATTCTTCAAATAAATTGTCAAATATATTCTTTTGTTTTTAAAGATACAAAAATAAAATATTATTTTTAAAATGATAAAAAATAATAACCAAATATATACTTTAGTTACAAATAAAAAATATTTTATTTAGTTATAAAACTATCATAAGGGAATAAAATTAGAAAATAATTATTTTTTTATTTTTAAGTTACACATTTAAAATTATAAATTTTAAAAAATAAATTATCAAATATGTTTTTTGTTTTTAAAAATTAAAAAATAAAATATCATTTTTAAAATAATAAATAAATATATACTTTATTTTTTATTGGATTTGAAATTCAAATTTGTGACAACGTGTATATTCAATAGGTTATTATTTTATTATTATAAAAAATTATAATAAAATTAACTTTTATCTCTTTTTTGGATAAAAAAAATAGTGGAGAAAGGAAAGAAAATTTTCAAATTTGAATTGGAGGAAAAATGAAAGAACAAAGTTTTAAAATTTAAATTAACTAGAAAAATTGTAAGCATAAATTTAGCATGTAATATTTCTTTCTCTATTCTTTTCTCTCCATTCAAATAAAAAAGAGAAAAAATTTGTAAAATTTTCTTCCTTTTCCCCTTCGAAACAAAGCCTTAAGAAAAACGGCGTGGCCGTTTAAATCGCCAAAGAATATGTTAGATCATAACATGTTAAAATTCCACGGTATTTGGAGCTGAAGATCCTCAGAATCTCAAACCTACTAGACATCTCACATCAATCATCACCGTCTCAATCATACATGCTTATATTCCCCTTATGTCATAACACGGTAGCTAATCAACGAAATTTGTGATTATCTAATGTCTGAACGCAGGAAAAAAGTTAGTATTTTTTTTACACTAAAAATAAAATTTAAAATTAAATTTAAAATAAAAAATTAAAGAGTATTATTAAATATAATTTTGAAATAAATATATAAAATTTAATTTAATACATATAAAAATTTCAAATTCAATTTCAAAATTTATTTCCAATTCCTATAATATTTTCCTTTTTTTTATTATTATTTTTCCATTTCTTTCAATTTTTTTAATATGCAAGCATGCAAGGCGGAGATCTCCACTTGGATTTCCATTGATCTTTTCCCATATAAAATTCAAAAAGTGAAAAATTAAAATATTAAAAAAATTGGTTCAATTATTACCGTAGTGTGTGCGATAGTGCTGTCAAGCTATTAGGGATAAACGAAATAAAGATAAACAAATATTGATAGAAGAAACAAGGGTTGGAATCTGTGGGGTTTTGATTGGCTATAAAGTGTAAATTTAAGATTAAGATTTGGTTTGGGTTAGGTTAAATTAGGATTGTAGTTCTTTCCAGGTAAGCCTCATGATAACCATTTTTTTAGTAATCTTTAGCCTGCTAGAATGCAAGTCAAAAAAAGAAAAAAAAAGGACAAAAGGAAAAAGTGAAAGATGATGATAGGGTTCTAGCCGGAGGTCCACGCCTACATATTGTTTATACATTATTAATTAATAATCAAAATATGAGCCAAAGAAGATCTTGTTCAATCTCAACCGCACTAGATTCATATATTTGGTGATTGCATCATTATGACACCTTCCCCCTTTGCCCATTCCTACTCCTACATTCGCACCACCTTTTTTTTTTAATTCTTTTATATATTAAATTTAATTTAATACGTAAAATTTATTGACTCAAATTAAGTTGAATATTTTTTAAGTAAAAAAATTCAATTTAAAAATTTATAGTCATCAATAAAACTAATTCTACTATGGATGCGTTTGGCAATCGGCTTGTTTCTCTAACGTTTAATTGTTTGACCAGCAAAACAGCAGATTGACTTATGTCAAAAGTCAATCCGCTGTTTTGAAACGCTGGCAGCCAAACGTTCCCTATATATATATATACATATAAACTAACCTTTTTTTCCCAATAAAAAGAAATGACATAAAAATGTATGTCCTCCTTTCTTTTTTCCAAAATGATTGATTTAAATCATCATCATTGTAATGCATTCTTTGGTATAATCTTATCAAAATGTTAATAAATTTGAAGGTTTCTTATACTTCATTATTTATCAAGAACTCATGCCTTTTTATACCATTAAAGATGATTCGATATCATCTAACAATCCATTATTAATTTAATATAAAAAATTATATAATTCCATTTAAAGTATTAGTTAACAAATGTCGTAGGAGAAATAATAGTATTGAGAACATAAAATTTTTAACTATTTACGTGATATTTTAAAAATTATATGCTTTTATTTTTAGTTTACCTATAAGTTAAATAAGAATGTATGTTTTTAAGAAAATCATGCTTGCGCCAGTATAATAAGTGCCATAAGGACAGTGATTAGCACAATACCTTAAATTATTTATAGACATAAACGGTTACCGAATAAAGAAAAATTCATTAATATTTTAATTAATAAATAATTATTATATCGGTTCTTAAAAAGAAAAGAAATAGAAATAGAACACATTATTTTGCGGCTCACCACAAGAAACGAGGGCGTTGGCCCAGGGTCGATCACGGGACATGGCTGGGTTTGATGTTTGACTTTGCGTATAAGCAAGAAAAGCGAAGATCTCCCAGAATCTTTCTCGAACATGAGTTTTACACGGATGTGATCTCGTGCGGGCTGAATCCGGAGGATCCTCACCGTACGATGCGAAGCCGCTCAAATGATCATGTTATCATACTTTCATGCCACAGTGTCGCGTGCGCATGAACAGTGAATCCTGCACGTCAATTTGTGTCCCGTGGGCCTCCAAACCAAAATGGCTGCATCTCTCTCTCTCTCAGCGCGTGACACTCACTCCCTCATTCATTAGTGCCCTCACATTTCACACGCTAATTTTCTACATGAATATCATAATATCGATTTTCAATTAGACCTGCACTAGTAGTAGTTTAAGTACCAACGACAATTATTACTTTAAATATCGGGATAGGGTGTAAATTGACTCATTTTAAGGATTTGATACGTGTACTACTTTGTCTTTTCAATCTAAACATATTTGTCTCTTTGGTTGTTACATTTTCTTGTCACTTTTCTTATTATATTTCGGGCGCATATATATTAACTAACTTTGTCGGGATGTTGTATACGTAGATGATGAAAAAAGAGTTATATTTATTCTTTTTAATTGCAATTTTAGTTTTATTCATCTATTTTGGAACTGGTTTCTCTCTATATATGTACAAGAAAATAACACTGACCGTGTGGTGCACGACCACCATGAACGCGTTGTCGCACTCCTATATATATTCAAGACAGTGCTCTGCTTCGCTCCAAACATGGCCAAGCTCAGACAAACTAAGCACATTTAAAACTAAGCCAATCGCATTTACTTGGCATAGGAAAACCAGTACAGTTTGGGAGGGAAAACCAAAAAGCCTTTCTTGAAAGTATACAGAAAAACAGAAAGCAACGCACCCACAGATCTTGCAGAACCAAAGCAGGGCTTCAAGAAAATGTTTGCTGAAGAGAATGGCCTAAAGGGAGACCCAAGGCTGCAAGCCATCTCCCAATCCATTAGAGTTGTGCCTCACTTTCCCAAACAAGGTGTTCACTTTTTTTATTGTTTTCTCTGCAGAAGTTTTTGCTTCCCCTGTGACTATTCTTTTATATATATATATATATATCAGCCTCGGTTGGTATCAATTTGTTTTAGTTCGTTTAAGAACTTTTATCGAACAGGTAGTGAACTATTTTATATAATGCGTTTTTTTTTTTTAATTTATGGAATTTGCAGGAATAATGTTTCAAGATATAACGACATTGTTGTTGGATCACAAGGCGTTCAAAGACACAGTCGACATTTTTGTCGATCGTTACCGAGACATGGACATATCTGTTGTCGCCGGTACCGTACAGTAATCTGACCACCTTATTCTAATTAATGTTTATGGCTTTACGCTACTATATTTTGTTATTGTTCTGGAAAAATGCAACTTGTTATTAAAATAAAATAATACGCATACTAATATATTACTTAGGTTTAGCACAAAGCTAGAATTTTCACTTCTTCTCAATTCCACACGAATTGTAAGCAAATATTCGGGTAGAATAGAATCGCTGTTAACTACTAAAAGTTTTATGTTTAGTCACTTTTTTTTCCCCTTATTATTGTCACAGAATGTATTTCTTAAAATTGAGACTGAGATTAGCAAGCATATCATTTCCTCGTTCTTTCTTCATATATTGGTGTAATAAAAGGAAATCTTGTGCGAGCAAAATCAAGAAAATTTAATCACTAATTAGAATAATTAAAAATGGCTTTTTTTAACAAATAATAACTAATACTCCAAACGCAAGATTTAGATTTTTTACAATATTGAGGATAGCCACACATAAGTCCTGTTGGCAAATGTTTGTCTTTCTAGAAAGCAAAATCAGAGGTGCGTCACATGAGGGCCATTCTAAGCCATGGTGCATCAATTATTAAACTTCTTTGATGCTAATAGATTTAATTGGTTTTCGTGTTTTGCTTATATGCTGATGGATAACATATTTATGTGTACATATATACATAGGAGTGGAAGCTAGAGGATTCATGTTTGGTCCCTCAATTGCATTGGGCATTGGTGCAAAGTTTATTCCTTTGCGCAAACCTCGAAAGCTCCCAGGTAAACAACCTCCCACCGGCACATGCACAGTTGATGACCATTATTTAGTTAAACCTCAAAAGCTGCCGCTGATGCCTGGAATCGAATCCTTAATTTTATGAAGAAACTAATGATTTGTTTGAGAATAAAAAAATAATGAGTAAGAGAGAGATGAAAGGCTAACTTTCAAAAGCTGAAAACTTCATTCTCTTCTCACTCATTTTCATTATTCCTAAACTGATCATTAGAGTTCAGAAAGTGTTGTCGGTTCCTTGATTTATGCTGATTTTTTTCAATCTTGTTCGTCCATTAATTTTTGACATGCTGAATTCTTATTTAGGTGAAGTGATTTCAGAAAAATATGATCTAGAATATGGAACCGACATTTTGGAGATGCATGTTGGTGCGGCCCAACCCGGTGAACGTGCATTAGTCATTGATGATTTGGTGGCTACAGGTGGAACTCTGTCCGCTGCCATAAGATTACTAGGTTATTTTCTGACTATTCAGTATTTCACTTTATGTTCTCTTCCTCCGGTTCTTTAATTAACTTGCTTTTGTTGTATGTAGTCCCAACTATGCTTTATGGTTGTTTCAACTTATTTTTGTAGAACGTGTTGGTGCTGAGGTGGTTGAATGTGCCTGTGTAATTGGAGTGCCGGAGGTCAAGGTAGTGTCTAAACTACTGTTTCTCTTAACGTACTAAGCTGCGTTTGTCTTATCAGTTAATATCAGAAATTTCCATTTATTGGTAATTCTGTAGTGAATTTCTCTGGTGAGTTTGTTATGGCTTCAACATTGATGGTATATAACCAAATGTCTCTTGTACACGGAGGGCTTATCATTTTTGCCATTTCTTATTTTTACGTTGGTTTTGGAGTTTTACTTGTACCACTTTTTTTTTTTAATTTTTATTCGGAAATTATGAAAATGGAGTTTAAATTGATCTTCCTTTTTAAGGATGCAACAGAATTAATGGAGAGTATTAATATTAATGAGTTTGTGCCATTATGTTTCCTTTTAGATAATACAACTGGAAACGATGTTGTGTTTTAAGTTCTTTTGAACTTCATGGAAATTTAAATTGAGCCTTCTTTTTACAGGGACAGTGCCAGCTTATTGGAAAGCCACTTTATGTCCTTGTGGAGCCGCGCCAAATAGATAACTGTTTTAAAGGTATACCCCTATTTCTCTGATGCAAAATTTAAACAGTACATTTGAAGGATAAAATGCCTAGGCATAATGACCATTTGGCTTTGGCTTTTGCAATGATCTCTATATAATTTTTTGAGATATTTCGACATGTTGGTGGCTTTAGAGATATTTTAAGCAGTACATTTCGACATATTGATGGCTTTACAACATACCGGTTCTTGCCACCATTATATGTTACTCAAGCATGTTCTTTCAGCCGTAATAATGAAAGTATGAAAATTTGTCTCCTAGAATTTTGCAAGGTTTTTTCCAACTGACAATCACGAACAAGCTGTATATGAATATTGTTGCAGATTTTTGATTCCAGCGTCGGCTGATACAGAAGAGGATGATCCTTTGAGAAAACAGAAACCACGACATGCTCACTGTACTCTGTTTCAGCTGATTGAGTTATGCCGTTGCCGTTCGCCTAGATCAGCCCGGAAAATGTACCCAGTGATCTCGTTATTTTTCTTGTAGGCTAGACAGTTTCGATCAAGAGTTAATGACGGAATGGGATTTCGGACACTGATATTCAATGGTAAATAGATGTTTAATTTGTTGGGGATAAGTTGTGGATTGACCGATTATGCGTCGACCATTAATTATAAGGACTAAAATATAGAGTAGACAGAAGTGTACCCGCATTCATAACAAACAAAAACAATTTCTATGTTCTGTCACAATCCATATTAACAGATGTTTATTTAATTTGCTTGCCCGAATCTCCTGCTTGCTCTATTAGTTAAATAAAATTGGTCGTTCAACCTTGTGGCTCACACTATCATTAATTCCAAGTTTTATAATTGGATTGAACCTCGAAACAAACGATATCGATATATTACTGGTCTTTTGTTCGTTTGCTCACCACTAGTAATTAGTAATAAACAAAATTTTCTAATGCTTGAACATTAAACAATAGTTATTGTATATGATACTAGGATTAAATAAGTATTCTCATTAACAGATATGAGCATATGCATGCAATAAACACACGCTACTTTCATGTCCACTTTTAAATGTGGTAGCACACTCCCTTATGAGATGAAGTCTATCATTTTGTGTTAAAGTAATGCTGATATAGACAAAGGCCATAACAGACCTCATTCATCTTAAAATGATTAACATTTTAGTTGATCATTATTCGGAGTATGGTGTTTACAAAAATGTGCAAGGCTCGTATAATTGTGCAAAGTAAAATCTTGTACATGTCGAAATATCACTAGGGGGATGAACTAACTAGTTATCAGAACGATACATGATCATCGACCAGGATAAGACACGGACAGAAGGCTCCTCATGCGTGTGGTCGGTCAAAAGTGAAAATCATCATACATCACCTGTTTATATTTCTAAGGGCTTGTTACAGTTTCTTTTGAAAGAGAATCGTTCCTGGACGCATTATCTAGTTTGAGTGTGTGTCTTGCAACACAATTCATCTGTTTTCTCAATCTGGCATTATCAATGAACAAATCAGCTATGATCTTTCTCAGTTCATCATCACAGATTGCACCCTCATTGGTGTCATTGATTTTATCTACATTGAAAGTAGAACTTTCATTCTCCTTCCCCAAGTGTTCGACCTGATCATTTAAATGAAAATTCTGTAAATATGGCAGCCAAAGAGAGGTTCAAGGAAAAGATAGGGAATTTCTAATATAAAATTAAATTCTTATATAACCAATAAAAGTACATTGAAGACCTGTACCTCTGCAAGTAGGAGGCTAATTTGATGATCAGATGTAGTTAGTTGATTTAGGGCATCAGTCGACGAATTCATGATTGTCTTATCTTCATCTTCTAAAGGAAGATTGATGTTGCATTCTTTAAGCTGGTTGAAAAGATGCCTATATTTGTACAGCAGCTTTCTCCAGGCAGTCTCTGCATGCTCACTCTTCTCTCTTCCAAGTTGGAGTTGTTTCTAAATACAAAGAAGCACAAGCAGCTTTTCACATTAACTCTGAAACGAGTTTTGGACCCATTGCTTGATTCAACATCCAAGTACCCAAATAAGATGAATTTTGTAGTGGGGTGGTCGACTACTGCTTGATATTTAAGCGCATGTTTGGCTGAGCAATGAAATTTCTTTATACATATAATTAGTTTTTTTAGAATAGTAATTACGTGAATCTCCATACAAAATAAGCAACAGTATGTATAGCCAAATCATTTTAAAAGACTTTCAATACTGTTGTAAGTGTTTGGGAAAATCTTTCTAACACAACTTCTAATACAATTAAGAAGACACTTAAACAAAGGCTTCAATCTAGTAAATGCATACAAACAATCAAATCAATAAATGGAAGGAAGACCTAGAACAATAGTGCAACGAGGGAAGGCACACTTAAAGAAATTATAGATCACTCCTAGATATTCGAAATCAAAACAAGCATGTTGACAACAATTATGACTTGTGGGTTGTTAGATGTGACATGAAGACTAGTATAACCTACCTCAACTTCACATTTCTCCTCTGTTGACTGGCTAAGCTCCTTCTTTAGTTGTGTTTGGGAATTTCGGAGAGATTTAACCTCTTTAACAAGGACTTTAACATCTGCTTTGGATTTTGCTTCTAGCTCCTCATATTGTTGTGTCAAGTTTTGCAGCTGTGCTTTAGTGGCATTTAAACTCTCCAACAGTACATCTTTCTCCTGAAAAGCTGATTCTTTTGTCAAGTCTCGACAAGAATTCCCACCCTGTACCATGAGATGCTTAATGAAATCACAGTCTGTTAAAGTGCAAGGGATATTATCCATAAAGCAAATGTAAAAACTTCATACCAATTCAGACTTTAGTTTCATCTCCATTTCTAATGACTTTCGCCGAAGTTCTTCCATATCCCATTGCATTTGGGTAAACCTTTCCCTCTCCATCAAAATAGCATGCTGCAAATTCTCTTTACTTTTCTGTTTGGTAGTTCCAAGTTCTTCTTCCAAATCCTTCACCTGAAATGACGTTATGGTAGATGGTACTATAAAATTTATGACCATGCATACAGTTATTGTGTAACCATTAATGATTTCCATGAGTACAGGGTTCTAGAAATTATAAAATATTTATTTCTAACCCAAGTACACTGGAAACTTTCATTTGCAATAAGATAACAACAAATGAGAAGAAATTAATGTACAAGAAAGGCATGATGAGACACACCTTTGTTCCAAGAAAATCCTTCACAGCTATTTCTTGGTTTAATCTGACTATAAGGTCCTCCATATCAGTTTTTGCTGTGCCCAGCCTTCGTTGCATCGTTAAGAGAATCCTGTTCAATTTAGGGCGTTGATCCTGTGGAAGGACTACTTGAGCATCACCTGTAAACTGCAAGTCTGCATGGTTAAGGTTATCCACGGTTCTTAATGCCTCAACACTTCCAGAAAGGTCCAGAGATCCATCAGCAGATGAATGTGGAATCCCAGAATTAGACATGTCACTACCTCGCAAAGAGCTCCCATCACTTCCAACACTCTCATTTGAAAGTTTACGAACATGACCAATAACCTTGGCATGATCAGGCTCTGAGAAAAGCCCCATTGAATTATTAGCTAAAACTGAAGCACTATAAGAATTTCCATTATTTTTGTCCTTCTCAGCAACATTGCTGAAATGTCTGGGATTTACTTTATGCCTAGGAAGCCCTTCCAATTGATCTAGAATAGTCTGACCCATAAATAACCCCTCATCAATGTTTGATATGCCATACTTGACAAGCTTTTCTAATGGATTTGTCAAATCTTCATCTAATGTTAAATCATAAGCACCAATTTCAGAGTTGTCATCCTGTCCAACCCTTGGGGTTCCAAGTTCAGAGGCCTCATATGCAGTATCACTACCGTAATCTGACGTGACAGATGAACTGCCAGCAACTAATGATAAACTCGGATGGAGAGGTGATTGAACTGAAAAGGCTATGCTAGCAGAATCAGTTTCTGAATTCTGCTGACTTGCATCTTGGAATGCTGAGAAGTGTTTTGACGACACAAGAAAAAAAGTCAAAATAAGGCAAATACAACAGCAACAGGGAAAAAAGCTATATTCACAATTCTTGATGCAAAATGGGCCAAACATGTTTTGAGCACAGTAATTGGGAGATGCAGTAGAAGCACATACAAGACCTAGCAGCAGCTTCTAGTTCAAGAAATGATGCCACTGCAGCACATCTTGATATATCAATGTCCGACAACAATTTGGTGATCCACTCCTCCAAAGAACACCTTCTCTGCAGCAAAAAGGAAGAGGGTAAAACAAATATAAGAGATGATGTTTAAAAAATCATTATGCCAACCTTAGCTATAAAACAAAAGAGAAAAATTAAGGCTGCTCCTCATACCTCTTCCAACAATGCTCGGCTCTTTAGTCGCAAAAGTCCCTTGGGTGGAGCTGGAGGGATATTTTTCCTGGGAAACTCCTTTTTAATCTAAAAAGGCAACATGTGGCAAAATAGATGTCTACAAATCAGTATAACTTACAGACAAACTTGAGCACCCATTTCCATGCACACAAATCCTCATATAAACTAATGCTTTCAATCAACATTTGGGCTCCCCAGTAAACTTAAATGCAATTTAAGCACAAACTTACATCATTAAACAACTTTAGAAAATCATTGAACCTTCTTAGGACTCCATGGATAGTTGTAACCCCTCCAGGTGATTGCAAACCAACTTGAACCCTGTAGAACTGTCCCCTAATGATGTTAAACATGAAGTTCACAAAGATGCTACTATTCCACAGCATACTTTAAACGGACACCAAATTCAATATTTAAATAATAAAAAATTAAGCCTCTTCAATTTATCAAGAGGCAGGGTAGCTATTTAGTTGGCAACAGAGGACCACAATGGAGACAGTGACAATTAGTAATCGATGTGATTGCATGGCAGATAAAACCAAAGAAGACAAAACATACAGTGAAATTTCCTTTTATGTTTAGAAGTAAAAGAACCTTGCAAAACCGAGTACAGAGGAAAGCAGATCAGAGGAGCAGATTATGATGATCACAACAAATGGAACATAAGAACAGTTAGATAATTCTATATTCAGAAAAAGAGTTGGCAACATTACAGAAATCTAACCATAGGGAGATGTGCAAAGATACTAGAATGACATCAATCATTGTAAGTAAACAATTCATTCAGATATTTCCATTTATAAATTGACACTTAAAACGATGCACACTAATTAGATTATAAAGAAATTACAATAGTATTAGCTTGCAAGTCCAGGGTTCCTATGTTAGTTAATCCAACCAGAAAGACACTACAAAATAACAGCTAACTGCAACCATGAATTAATTCATAATTTAATCAACATGAGTACCACTATAGGATCTGAATTCCTTGATTTTGGAAGGAAGACCCAAGACGGTATTGTGACACAATAACTCCAGCCTGTATGATGGTTGTGAGGCCATATTGTATCCCGTCCATTCTGCACAACAAGAACTTCTAGATAAGAAAGTCAATCAAAAGGACAAATTCTCCCAGAATGTCATCCAATGACACAATGGACGTAAAAAGACCAATGCAGGTGCTGCATTTTAAAAATACTCTGCCTGATATCTATCACCAACACACAATAAAGCAGGTCATCACCCTAAGCAGAGCATGCAGAGCAGAATGGGTAACAATTTGACAATTGTTTCATCTCGGACACTCTTTTATTTCACTCCATCAAGTTCTGACTTCTCACTTCACAAAAGACAATTACTACACCTAGTCTATGCCTGACGATCAGTGCATCTCACTAGCACTATTTTCTATATCTTCCTAGAATTATGTCTAGTTGAGCTGGCCATCTTTACTGTTATTCGGATCTCCCGTGTTCTACAATTGCAGCTGTTCTATAGCTCAACTATCCTAGTTGGAAAACTTCAGGCAGTGAAGCTGAAGCTTCTAGATATAGATGTGCTATTTTGTAAAACAACCAAGTTGATTATTTCTATCAAAATCAAGATGGACTTCAGCGAGAAAGAAACATTCCACTAGGCCCAAAGCACATAATTAATGCGATCCAGAATGCCGTCTTCAACTTACCTCTCGTATTTAAAGATGAAATAACTGGCATTGAATTCTAATTAACGGTTAAAAGACTCAGTTCATCTCAATCAAATATCTTAAGTGGATTACAAATTCCTCATCTAAGTTGATTGGCACTGCAATATTAACAGTTAAATAGTGATAAAAGATTAAGCAGTCAAAGGACTGATGTACTCCAGAATAGATGCTAACTGTCATTGGACAAAGGCTAAGAGATTGATAATTGATTGACCCCTTTAGAGTCGCCAATGAGGTCAATCATGATGCCACCAAAGAATAAGGCACTCATCCATCTAAATTTCCTATAGTAGTCGAAATTAAACTAGACTGAACTGGTTAGACAAGAATTTAAAACTAACCCATTTTCGCGGTGGAGGACTCCAATCCATCCCCAGAGGCAGCGGCGAAGTCCCATCGTGCCTGTGCTTTGGAGGACTCCGTCTTTGCTGCATCTTCTTCTTCGTTTACAGCTGCAATTCGCTCTCTTCCTCCTCCGATTCGAAGATCATACTATGAGTTTCAGTGATCGGATCGGTAAAACAGGCGAAGACAAGGGAAATCCGCACCGTCTGGCCCCTGGTCCCGTCAGAAACAGTCGAAGCGCACGTTAAGAGCAATAGGCGCAACGTGGCCAAGAGAAGCCAGTAGCGCAGTGTGCGTGTCAATCTGATGCTCGGTTTTGGAGCTAATGGAAATGAAAAAACCGTCTCACCTAACTGTCTTCTGCAATTGCATTGTGTTTCACGGAAAGCGTAAGCATCCGGGAAGAGCCTGATGAACAGCCATTCACAGTCTAAATTTCCTTTAGTTTTCCTTACCGTTTGAGAATAGGCCTGGGCTTGGGCCTAATTCTTGTTCATGGGCTTCATTTTTACGGACCTATTAGAAAAACCTTGGATTCCAGCCACTGGTTTTGCGGTTATTAAAAATGCCACCTTTTTAACCAGTCAGTCCCGTTAATTAAAGTATTTGGGAATGTAGCTGTGTTAAAATTTTATAGGGCAAGTTTTTTGCCTAGTGTGATTCTATTCGATTCAAATCTGAATTAATCGGTACCCAATATGATGTCTGGATACTGAATAGTTATATAAAAAAAAAAAAAAATATGCCACCTTTTTAACCAGTCAGTTCCCGTTAATTAGCAAATGACAAAGGCAGATTAATCTGGTCCGAAAAAACCAACAATATGTACAGGGGGGAGAGAACACCACCAGATTAAATATTGATATAGCGTTGTGGTGTGCAGCAGAAAAAAAAAATTATCAATTTGATGTGCGGCTAAATTCAATAATAGCGCATCATATTTTTTTTTCTATGTACAAGACATGATTGGTTGGCTGGGTGTTGTTGGATCAATGGTTTCTGATTCCGAGTTTCAGGTAGAATTTTCAATCTCATCCTTGAAAATGGAGTCACATCGCCTGCTTCATCACCGTCCACTCAAACTACTATAAAGGTTCTTTTACTGAACTTGGTGGCCTTTGTGCTCGCTTAACGTCGATCGTTCGTCTTTTGGGAAAAGGAAAATTTTGGTGGAGAGGAAAAGAAATGAAATTATTTTAAAAATGTTTTTTTATTTTTTAATAAAGATTCTTGTCCTTCCCCGGTAAGATTTATCTCCTCACAAACGACACACAAATTTAATATATAAAATCACCTAATGAATATCACTTCTTTTAACATCAATAAATTCTCATCTATATAAATTTGGTCAAATTTTGAATAAATTCCTCATTTAGCACTTCATTCTCATCACTACAAAATAACGCTAATATTTACTATAATTCTTGAGCGTATAAATAGCTTCTCTAATCATTCAAACATTTACAGCATGAGCAAGCTCATACCAAAATTACATGTACACCCAAGAAATCAATAATTTCCATCCCAATTTATTTTATAAGGGATGTCAGTTAAAACTTATTAATTAAAATATCAATCATCAACCATAATATTAATTCAGAAGTTTTATTATTATTATTATTATTATTATTATTATTATGCATGTTTGCATAACCTCATCACATTCACTTATTAGGTAACATATTATATAAAATAGGTACCTATATTCATTTGTTTCTCATGGATTCATATAATGTCACCTATATTAATTTCATACATATAAGCATGCATAATATAATTATAACCTTTAGAATTTATATTTTCTTAGAAATAAAATAGAATATATAAGATTATATAATTAATTGAGCTAATTCAGATAACTTATCCTTGATTATAATCAATTATATGAGTCTATAAAATATATAATAAGCTATATAATTGATTATAAAAGTTTAGAGAATAAATATTTAGTTGTAATCATTTAAACAACCAATTAAGTGAAGAAATTTTATAAATTTTTCTGCAAAAATGCTATTCCTCTACCACTTTGTAGCTTCCAATTTCACCCTTATCATGGTGTCTCCCCATCAAGTCATCACATATCATGGAAAACATAGAGATACAAAGATCTACCATCCATTACACAAATTTCTTGGCTTTCTACTCAAATCCATCTTAATTCACATAAACTCTCTTGTTAACAAATTCAAACTTAATGAAAAGCCAAATTCAAAGATGTGGGTGGATTACTCACCTCGTTTAAAGGAAAGAGGTTAGGGGAAGATTTTATTTGAATTTCTTTACCTTAAAGTTATTATTTAATTTTTTTTCATTAAATTAACATAAATTTAATACGCATTCAATATTATGTGTAAAATTTATTCATAATATTTTTTATTATTTATTCACTACTTTATTTAAAATTAGTACAAAAAATTTTCATTAAATGACTATTTTATTTTTCTAACTTATAATCAAGTTTCAAATATTTAATATTTTTATTATTTAAATTTTTATATTTTTATTACTTTAATTTTTAAAATTTATGTAGTTCTATTATTTAATATTTTCTTTATTTCAATTTTAATACCTTTATTAGTTTATAATTTTAAAGTTCATTTTTCATTATTTAATGTAGTTTATAATTTTAAAGTTCATTTTTCATTATTTAATGTCTTCTTGTTCATTAAATTAACATAAATTTAATACTCATTTAATATTATATGTGAATTTTACTTGTAATATTTTTCATTATTTATTCACTATTTTATTTAAAATTATCTCTAAATATCTATTGAATAAATATTTTATTTTTAATTTAAATTAAGTTTTAATTATATAATGTTTTTATTATTTGAATTTTTATATTTTTCTTACTTTAAGTTTTAAAATTTATGTCTTTTTATTATTTAATGTTTTCTTCTTCATTGCATAAACACAATTTTAATATTTTTTTCTTACTACTATAGTCTAATTTTACTTATATTCATAATCTAATATTCTCGTACTCATATCATATTACAAATTTTATGTTAAGTCTAAATATAATGCAACTATCAATATATCATCCTAATATTCTTATACTCATATCAAGTTTACAAATCATATGCTAAGTCCAATATAATACAATTATCAATATATTATCCTAATATTCTTACAATTATATTAGGTCTATAAATCCTTTGCTAAGTCCAATATAATACAACTATCAATATATCAAAATTATACAATATATCCAAATAAAACACCATAACAATTATATCAAGCATAATTTACCTATTTCATGACTAATTTTACAAAAATAAAAGAATTATACACCAATATAGCATACCACATTCCATAGTCAATCACCAAAAAAGAATATTTAACCTATCCTAATGGAAGAACGAATAGAAGAACAACAACATAATTTGGGCACTATGCAAAATCAATATAGAAAAATAGGAGAGAGAGTCAAAAAAGGATGAAATTGATAAAGAATCCATCAAAATGCATACTTGAATAGTAGGGAAATTCCCTTTTCTTCCTTAGCTCCATCATGCCAAATGAGGAGAAATGGTGTTCTACCAAAATTTAACTTGTAAGCCTATACTAATGACATTCATTTGATTGTCAATATAGATTGTAAAAAAAAATTAGTGCCAACCCATGTCCTTTCATTTTCTTAGGAATCCTATAACAATGATTTTGTCATCAGTATAAAGTCAAAATTTTCAAAAACTACTATACCAATAATTTTGTTGTCAAAATAGAGTCATTAATAATTGACATTAACTGGCTGTGCCCTAATTTCCTTGGCAAATTAAATTAATGATATTGTTGTCAATAAATATTCAAATTTTAATTATTTTTCAAAAATTTCTATGCCCAAGATAGTGTCATTGGTACATATGTCTCTACATAGGTCAACATGCAATCTACATTATTATCTACTCACAATGCACCATCAACAGTTATAAGATAGTGTCATTGGTACATGTGCCTCTACATTTTGATAATTCTAATTATCATATGCAGCGAAAATTTAAAATTTGATCTGAATTCTACCTAGGATCCATGCAAAAAGCATAAATCAATTATTATGATTTTACCTATTGGGCACTCATGTTTCTACTGATCAAAACTTGAGAGCGGATGAATCAAACGTTGGGCAGAAGGTACAGCAGTCTCTACGGTATCCACACGGAGTGAACAACGACCTCTCACCCTCCACGAATATGTTAGGATGTGTTTTTTTCTTTAGGAATTAGGATTGGATATTTTCTGAGTGATTTATGGTTTGTATGAAAGCTTTGAGCGTATTGTAAAAGTGCCGCCCTCAAGTCCCTTTTTATAGAACTTAGGCAAGTCATAATCCTAGTCCTATTAGGATAATACTTTTAAAATTCTAATCACACTTAACAACTCATCTTATCCTTATCCTAGAGATAATGGGGAGAGATAGGACTTATCTATTAATTATCTAATATTAGATAATAATATTATCTCATAATATAAATATCTTAATTATTAAATAATTGCATATAGTTATCAAATATCAAAATAATATTATATAATAATATATTTATCTAATATCTGATAATATAATTATTTGATATTACTTTAATATCAAATAATATCACATAATATTATATATATATATATATGCATATTACGTGAATAACACATTAATATTCTTAATAATAATATATATGCACGAAAATAAGTCTAATTAATTGAATATTAATATAATTAAAGTTTAATTAATTATTATCTTATTCCTACTCTTTTTGTGTGACCCTGTAGGTTCTTACTATGTTGATAATGACTCATTATTGAGTCATAGACAGTGAGCGGTATCTAGCAATACATCACTGCCACTCAAGTAGTAAGAATGTCTGTGATTCGACATCCACCTAATACATAATTAACGTTTTTACATCATAACCCTTTTCTAATAATATTCAAATTAAACTGGAGGCATGGAATGTGTCATCCTCGTCAATATTCAATTTATATTTCTTGATACTGAGTAGACTTAAAATAAATGATTAATATCACATATTAATCCAATTGAGCATGACCATGTATTTCTAAGTCTCACTCAATCAAGGAGCCCAAGGATATTTCTCTTTTATACAAGAGTAACAAAATTTCATCTACATCACTCACTTCCCTCTGCACGATTTATGACACACCCAATCAATGCCTTATTCGTCATCCTGATTAAAGGTGACATAGAACAATATTAAAGTGAATAATTCCTCATGTTAAAAATCGTAATGACTTCAGGTCAAAAGTTTATGTGTATTTGTGATCATATGAGAATAACTTATGATATGTCTATCCATGCAATATTCTCATAGTGGGTCAGTCCAGTACATTGTTCACTAATAATGTACTCATGTATTGACTTGATATCACATATCCATGATTCGTAATCATCAGTCACTATACATACTAGTCTCAATGTATTATTACTATCCTTTTCGTAATAATCGTAATAATACTTAATTAGGGGCATTTTAGGAATAGCGAAACTAATCCAAGAATAATTATTATATTAAGTTATAAATTGCGCAGAATAATAATAAAATTATAAAAAATAAAATATAATAATTAAATTACCTAAAATCTCATCTACATCACTCACTTTCCTCTGCACGATTTATGACACACCCAATCAATGCCCTATTCGTCATCCTGATTAAAGGTGACATAGGACAATATTAAAGTGAGTAATTCCTCATGTAGGAAACCGTAGTGACTTCAGGTCAAAGGTTTATGTGTATTTATGATCATATGAGAATAATTTATGATACGTCTATCCATGCAATATTCTCATAGTGGGTCAATCCAGTACATTGTTCACTAATAATGTACTCATGTATTGACTTGATATCACATATCTATGATTCGTAATCATCAGTCACTATGCATACTAGTCTCGATGTATTATTACTATCCTTTTCATAATAATACTTGATTAGGGACATTTTAGAAATAGCGAAGCTAATCCAAGGATAATTATTATATTAAGTTATAAATCGCGTAGAATAATAATAAAATTATAAAAAATAAAATATAATAATTAAATTGTCTAAAATAAAATATAATGCATTGTGTATTACTTCAATCATCTATATGATTGATTCCTAGGACACACACTAACACTACATAGGCCAACATGCAATTTATATTATTATCTACTCACAATGTAACGTCAACAGTTGTTATCAAAATATATACTATTTTTCCTTTTTAAAAAAAATATTATGCTATGTTGACAATAATGTCGTTGACAAAGAGTTAATATTATTTTTATTTATTTTTTTTCACTCTACACCGAAGACAATGAGACTGTTATCAGTAAAGAGTTCCTAGACCCATTTTTTGCACCAAGCCTTCCCACTATAACAACAATTAAGAAATATCATTACTATAGATTGTTTTTGTTGTAATGAAGATAAACTGAGTTGAGAGAAAAATAAATTGAGTTGAAAGCAAATGTTTTGCCTTCAACTAGTTCATGCTATTGCCAATATGGGCAGTTTCATCCCAATAAGTTATATATTAACGCCATCTGTTACTATTAGCAAGAAGGGGGATCCAAGCCAAAATTAAAAATAGAAAGGAGCAGGATGTATCAACCTAAGCCTTGAGGGAAGTGAAGGTATTTTATCCGACATATATTTATGTAAATTGTAGATCTAGTTGCAAATTAATTTATATTTATTTATTACATACTGTACTTGCTGAAATTTTGTTAATTACTTTAATTTTAACTTGAGTCGTAGACATAACTTGTTCTTAAATAGTAATTATTTTAAAATTTAAACTCATAAATTTCATGACATTTGATTTAACTACGTTTTTTTAACAGTATGAGAGTGGCCAATTTATAGGATGAACGCATTCAAAAATTTAGAATGAAACCTCAAATAAACAAAATGTAAAGTCTTGAAAGAACACGAAATGTCACTTACCAAAGCCACACACTTAACTTCTTATTGTCCGGTATTCCCATTCCAATACTACGTAGGAATAAACTGAAAAAAAAAAATGGAAAAAGGAAAACCGAGTATACGCATTATAGCCTTATGTACGATCATGGCCAATAAATACGAAAAAGAGGATGAGATATTTATACAAAAGTGAAGAACCAAGAATATGAGGAATGCAGGAATTTTATTATATTTTTGCTTACGAGTTCCTATGAAATGAAAATCAAACAACTAGAAACACTCATCTTCACTTTTTTATACATATCTTAGGACGCAGATCACAGTAATTAGGCAACCAGGCTTGCCTATTTATAATTGATTTGAATAAATCAAACATATTTCATAAACAAAAGAGACAACCACCGACCAAACTCCATGAAAACACAGAAGACAGATATGGAACATTAATTAATAAAGCAATTTAACCGATATAGTAACACACTGTTTTTCTATGCGCATTGGAAACCAGGAGGAACTGTTTTTTGACAAGCACTGAGAAGCAAGCTGAGGGCCAGAGGCACATTCAAGTTGATCCCAAGCACATTGGCCTTAATTGTAGTGCAAAGGCAAAGTGCTGCCTCCAAATCCGCCAAACCTTCGAGCAATGCACAACACTTTCTTGATGCCGGCGCACCAACAACAACGTTAACAACTCCAAGAAGGTCTGCACAAGCCCCTAGCTTCAGTGTGTCCTTCGGGCAATGAGCAACAGCCGGACTAGGAGGGCATGGGTTGGGCTTCGCCGGAGGTGGAGGAGACGGCTTTGGCTTCGCCGGAGGTGGAGAAGACGGCTTTGGCTTCACCGGAGCCGGTGGATTGCACGGTGTGCTCCAAGCCTCCGTCGTGAACATTGAGTAAGCAAGGAGAGAGAGAATTAAAATGGTGGCGGAAAGCTTGCTGGAAGCCATGGCTGAATAATTAGGAAGGTGTGGTGTTGAATGGGGAAGGACATGGGGGAGAGGTGGACTGTATTTAATGGCAAAGCGTGGGGTGCAATTGCATGCTGCGAAATCTGAGAGAGTGAGAAAGTATGATAGCGTTACAGTTGGATTTTTTTGGATGCTTGCGTCAGGATTTTGTTGTTTATCTCTTGGTTGTTGCTAATAGCTGGCGAGCTAGCCCAGCTTCGTGATTCTCAGATATTTCGTCAGCAAGCAGTGATGTTTTTCAGGGGAAATCTGTAAAACAGATAAGAAGAGTCAGGGAACGAAGGAGATACATAGGTTTTACACTGATGTAATTCTCTTAAAATGAAAATTGGAGGCAAAGATTTACTTTCTAACAGTTGTAGAGGTTCTCACAAGAACTGATGGCCGATTAGAAGAATGAAGGATTCCTATCACGGCAGCCCTTGAAACTGGAAATTGAAAATGTTAGCCTTGGCGCATGTGCTTGGAAAGCCAACTTGTAAGTTAAGCATGGCAGAAACTTTGGAAGGGGGAAAGTAATAATTGTGGAATTAGATTGCCTTTATTTTTACCATAACAGGTTCTTTCCTTTTTCCTTTTTCTTCTATTTACGGATTTCAAAAACATAAGAAGGCGTGACAAATGCACAGGCTATTAATTTGATACTATTTAATTATATTTTTAATTTTTTTAATGAATATGATCAAACTCTTTCGCCTTGTTTGACACACTAAAAAATAGAATTCATTTCATTTCATTTTAAAAAATTAATTTTATTTTAATTTTAAATGAATTTTTTTATTTGGGATAAATTATATAAAATATAATTTCATTGCACTTTAAATTGAATTCTATTGTTTGGAACTTTATTAAAACTTGTAGAATTTATTTCAAATATGTATATAAAGATAGTGAGAGAGAGAAAGTTTAGAGAGAGAGAGGAAGAGAGAAATAACTATTAATAACTTAAAAATTTAAAGATAAAATTATCTAATAAAAATATTACTTTTAAAATGAAATGAATTCTTATTAATCCTACCTAATTTTATAGGATTTCAAAATGGTAATGCTGCAAATAAAACAAAATTTTAAAATAAAATAAAATATAACAAATTTAAGTCCAAACATAGCCTTTTGTTATACCAATAAAATGAATTCTAGTTTTAAAGTATGCCAAATGTAGCCTTTTGTTATGTATTGGATTTTGAATATTCCCTAAGAGCATTATGTAGAATTCACCATGGTGAAAAAATGTTTTCAATGTATAGCTTTTACATCACTTACATTACATTTGATTGAATGGAATAGAAAAATGAACAAGGAAAGGGAATGAAAATGAAATTTATTCTATAATTATGTTTGGTACAGTAAAAATAAGAGAGAATAAAAAATGAAATGAACATTTTATTTTATTTTCATATTTGATATAAACAAAATTTTGATGGCATAGAGTGGAAAAAATATTAATAACAATAATATCCTTAAATTAAAAATTAAAAAAGTGTAAAAACTATTACATTCTCATATGAAAGCTGATATTGTATTTTTATTTATTTATAAATTTTTTTATATATTTGAACATATAAATAATTTGTGTTAAATTAATTGCTTTATATATGTTAAATAATTAAAATAAATTTAATTTAAGATTATATTTTATTCAATTAAAAAATATTATTGATGAATACATAATAGCAGTCAATCTATATTAATTTGACTTAAAGTATTATATGCTTTTTAATTTAAAAAAATTTATATTGTAACATTGTGGATTTGTATTATATACAAAAAGATATCACTGATTAAAGCATTTTATTTCTCACGTTATTAAATTCATTTATAACATAACGTTGTTGAAAGAAAATGTGGATAACTTGAAGTATATATTATATTTATTAATATTATACATTGTTAAAAAGATCAAGTTGAATATATTTGGCAAGAAGTTTGAAATTTTTTTATAAGTTTGAAATATTTTCATACTTATAATAAAAATAATAAAAAATTTACAATACTTTAAAAGATAATTTTAAATTTTTAAAAATTTAATAAAAATAATATAATTATAAATTTGATCTATGAATGATAAAATAAGTCTTTTTATTATTTTTATTATAAAATGAGTATTCAATCATTCAATGGAATGGGGTAGATATTCTCATTTCATAATGTTTACGAAATATACTTTTAAATTATTCTATTTTCTCATCTCATTTCATTTTATCCAAATAAATGTATTTTTTTCATGATATTAGACTTTAATACCAATGTATAATTTTGTATTATTAATAGCACAACATTATAATGGTGCGGCCAATGAGCAGTGAAAATGTGATTTTATTAATAAGGTTGCTAAAAAGTAGGTACTCGATCTATCCTTCATCTTTTCTTTTTTTAGTTATTGATGAGATCTAGAGGTTTCTCTCTCTAAATTGAGTTTGTCTTTTAAAAAGAAAGTGACAATTTTAAAATGAAATTTTCTAGACAATGATAAGGAGTGTATATATTTAAAAAAAAAAATTATTGAAGGCAAGTTGGAGGAGGAGGTTATTACAATTTACAGAATCGCAGAAGTGGCTTCCAGCATGTTGCCTGAAAATATGAATTTAAAGACTTTTGGATTTAGTGCACTGTTTTTGGATCAATATCAATTATTGAGACGAGCAAGCTGCACAAGCCACATGGACTGCTCACGTCGGGATTGTGATGATGGTTATGCTGGGCCTTTAGCAAGGTCAGCATCCAGACATGACCTTAGGTCTCCACCTCATCGAATATATAGTAATTCAATATCATTTAAAAAATTATATAATTATATAAAATTATATAATTTTATATTTTAATTTTAACTTTTTAATATTAAATTTAATGATAAATAAATATAATTAAGATAAATAATTTTATAGTAATCTAACAAGCTTCTATAATTAATTAAGACAAATGAATATAATTCTCCAATGAATTATTATAGCAGCTTTCTCTAATCGAAATATGTGCGAACCATCTTTTGTACGACAATAATATTATATATATTAAAATTAAATTTTAAAAATAAATTAAGAATTATTAATTAAATATAAGATAATAAAATAAATTTATAAATTTTAATTTATTAAATATAAAATATTTAAAATTTTATTTTAAATCTATCTTAAATAGTTATAGCATTTTTATTTATAAAATAAAGAATATTTTATATGTCACTTTAACCATGGTGCCTTTTTTAGACAAATTTATTCTAACTTTACTTCTCTTTTTCAAATTTATTTTCGGAATATCTTTTTCTATCACGCTAGCAATATGAGCCGCACTTGACAACCTCGTCGCTGCAAGCAGCAGGGTCAATCCGCATTGACTTCAAGCCTCCGGCGAACGGACCCTTCGGAGCGATAGAATTGCCCTACCTGTAGCAACGATGAAATTCCCACACGGCCAACCTAGGTCCCAAACCTCAAATCAAATTGTCTTTTAGACGATGAGTTATGGTAAAATTATTCCGTAGGAATAATCAATCACATAAATAATAAGAATGATTTTTTTCTAGAAATTAAATTCTTGAAACTTGAATTAAAATTAATAAAATTTTAATTCTTGAAACTTGAATTTTACCTCTCCTTAATTATTGAAACTTGAATAATCAATCACATAAATAATAAAATTTTACCTCCTTAATTATTGAAACTTGAATTTTACTCCTTTCAACTTTATAAAATTTGAATTTTACCTTCTTCAATTTTATAAAACTTGAATTTTGCTTTCACCGTTATTAACTTAATGGAATCTATTGAAAAAATTGTCATTATCATATTTCACTTAGCAGCGATTTAAAATTGTCGTTATATTCACTAATTTATTTTTACAAAAATTAATTATTGGTGGTTATGAATCATCGCTAATGATGATAACATAAGTTTCTAGCTACCGCTAAGTATTATAGTCGTTAACTTAATAACAGTGGAGTAAAATTCAAGTTTTATAAAGTTAAAGGAGGTAAAATTCAAATTTCAATAATTCAAGAGGGTAAATCTGACAACCCTATAGTTGAAGGGAGTAAAATGTAATTTTCCTAATCTTTTTTACACTTTTAGAAATGTTAGAAGAAAAGGTTAAATTATCACATTTGGTTTAAAATTAAGCAAAGTGTTTTTAGAAAGGTGAACAATACTAAGAATGTTTTTAAGTAAATATTCTCTCAAAATATTTATATAGCGAAATGTAAATATTCTATATTTTCATATCACAAAAATATTTTTTATAATATAAAATAATTATTTTGTCCATCCTTACAAATATTACTACTTCATTTCACCACTATTTATGATTGTTGATCACTACTTAGTATTATTAATTATTAATTATTAATTATTATCCATTACTTGCCACACTTATGATCATTGATAACTATCTATCATAATTAATTATCATTTATTATTGTTCATTATTATCAATTATTATTAATTATTGTTTATTATTGCCCACTATCATTATTAACTACCATTGTTGTCACTCAGTGGGATTGACCATTTAATTGTCAAAGAGATCATTTTTATAATCAAATTATTTTAAAATAAATAAATAATTAAAATATAATATTATAATATTATCAAGAATCTTTTTTATTGAATCAAATATAGTAAGAAAAATACAAATTATTCTCTTTAATTTTAGAATAGTTGAATTTTATCCAATTCAATTTTAGAAACTCAGAAATCACCTTTTTAAACTATATAAAACTTAAAAATAGCACACATTTTCTACTTGATTAATTATTTTATCAAATTATATAATTTTTATAAAGTTTTTAAATAAGAATCAAAATATTATAAAATATTAATTTATTTTATTATTTTTTAAATAATAATTTCACACCTTATATATAAGTATTTAATCAAAATTATTTATACATAATTTATTTTTTATTAATTTTATAACATAAAAATTATATAAAAAAAATTACTAAAAAAACTAACATGCTATAATATTTTAATCATTTATTTATCAAAATTATATAATTTAATAAAATAGTTAATTAAATAGATAATAAATTAGTTAATTAAATAGATAATGAGTGTTAATTCTATATTTTAAAAATTTTATTAGGTGACCTTCAAGTTTTCAAAATTAAAGAGGGTAATATTGAATTACTTCAAAGTTAAAGTGGATAATTTATATTTCTTTCAACATAATAATAAGATGTTACTTCACATTTTCAAAAATATTATAATTCTTAGAAATGTATAATTTCATAAATTAAACATCACATAAAAGTTAATTATATAAGCTTTTTTGGAAGGAGTATATGTCAGGTAAATTTAAAAAATTATAATACTACATTATTATACCTTTTTATTTTCATGGTTGAATTTCATGTTATGCAAATTTGTGGATTATAACTAAGGGTGCTCATCGATCAGTTTAAAGCAGTGAGAGTGCTATTTTTCAATTGATTGATACAATATTTAGTTCTAAAAATTCACCACAAATGATTATAGTTTAGTGTTTAACCAAAATTAACTGAACATGTCAATTATAATCAATTTAAGTAGTTTTTGTGTTCAACTAAAATTAACCAAACATATCAATTATAATTAGTTTAGGTTATTTCTAATTATTAATAACAATAAAAAAATAAAGTTGTAACTTAAGGAGAAAATTAATGAGTAGGCAAAAAGTTTTTAAGTGGGTTACAAATTGATTTAGCTTTTCAATAATACAGGATAATGAAATTCTCTTGTTTTTACTATGAAGAAGGTTGATGATTTGATGAACTATGAATGGTGGTGTGTTGTTTATAAATCCATGATGAATAGATTCATAATTGGTGATAAGATTCTGATTTTTTTCCAAAATTCCCCCATTTAAAATACCAATTTTATTTATAAATAAAAATTATTATTTTCTTTACACAAAATTCTTTAGTACATAAGAAGTTACAAATCTAGAATATGAACTATAACAAGGAACAAAACACAAAAAGCTTAAGTTGTAGGGAGAAAAACAAACAGAGAGCTTAAATCATAATGTTTGTAGAAATTAGGTGAGGGCAACAAAAAAGAATGAGATGCTTTGTAGAATGAATGATGACTTAGTCTTCAAAAAATTTGGGTAAGACAATAAACACAAATTGTGAATTGATGCCTTAGAATTAGTTTGGATTTGCAAGGAAGGTGATTGAATGACCTAGTTTCACTTTATCTTCTTTTTACTTTGATTGATTCTCGATTACTTTTGATTAGGACTTTAACGCCCATGACTATCGAGAGTTGAATTGAAGTTGTTTTCTCTTATCATTCTCACTTGCACCTCATTTCAGACTTATCACTAACTACCTGAATTTGGGTTTGGTCTATGATTTAAAGCTGTTTATTCAAATCTACCCAATCCTAATTGTAACAACTAACAATTGATTAACTTAACTATAATTGGCCAAGTCTCAAAACATTTTGGCTAAAAAAATCTTAAGTTCAATTTTTGAAAGCTCTATTATTAAGAAGAATTTATTATTTTTTACTCTTATTTCAAATAAGAATTAGTCTTATTCCAGATAAATGGAATCTAAGAATACCTAAGTACAAAAAAAAATGTGTAGATTATAAGAAAAAAACAACCAATATTATATAGCATTCAACAAGATTTAAAAATGGTTTGTAATATTTTTGCCAAATCTAAAATTTTAACTGTATTTTTTAATTTTTTATTTAAATTATTTAAATTTAATTCAATATAGGTATAATATAAATATTCTTTTATTAACATAAAAATATTTTTTAATAATTTAGTAGCATTTTTAAAATATATAAATAAATTAAAATATAATATTATAGAATTTTAAAAATATTTTTAATTGAAATATGCTTATAAAATTTATATTTTAAAATATTAAAATGTTTTAAAATGCATAATTTTGGAATAAAAACCTTTCCTCGATAAATTTGAAAAGCAAATTTCTATCGCACAGACAAAGGGGAGAAATAAAATGAAATAGAGCAGGCCCATACCCATTTAACAATGACGACTGACGATTGAAAAATCAAAATGGGCCCCCGCCCCCGCCCATGAGGCATGAGCTGCACAAATTCTGGCTGCAATGCCTTTTTGGGTCTGGACCCCTGGCATAGTTTGTTTAACTGTTCTAATCGCACTACCAATAGGCCAACCCTATGCCAAATATACGTAAAGGAACATTATGCTGAAAATCTATTTATACATATATATCTATATCTATATATTATATATGAGATATGATTTTTTTTACTTTCTATGATAAGTATCATTTTCATAATTTATTATGTATTAATTTATCATTTTTTCTATTTATCTCTCAATATTAAGTCAACTTCTGATAAAAATTTGAATTTGAATTTGAATTATTTTTTATTTATCACTAGAATTCATGAATACTAAATTATTCCAATCTCATAGAAAACTCCTCAAAAAACTCTTCAAGTCATATTTATATTTATTTCTTTTCTCTTTATATATTGCTATTATCTTCTTTAATATAAAAACTTTTATCTTCATTTTTTTTATGAGATTTTATTACTTTTAAACTTTTGTAACTGTTTGGTAATGCTTTTAACATGTAATTTTTTTACAATTTATTTTATTTTTTAATAATATTATTATTTCAATTTAATTGTCCATTTTTAATTGTAAATATGTTATTTCATTGAATTTTTAATTTTTTTGAAAATTTATAATTTAATTCATTCTCATTAATTTGCTGAATTTTTTATATATAAAATTTGTAAAAACATATATTTTTTTTATAATTTATTTCATTATGTAAATTATTTGATTAGTTCACACACCCTTTAATACAAAAAAATAATTATACTTTTTGGAAGAAATTATAAAAAAAAGGAACCACTACGTGATGTTGTTTTTAAAAATTTTTACAAATTTATAACTAAACTCAACACATTTGTAAATAAACTTAATAGTATTTTATATTTTAAAATTTAAAAGTCATTTTATCTCTACCTTTATCTAATTTTTTTATTTTTTTATCTTAATTTAATTTAAATAGAAATCTTTTTATCTTTATTTTCATCATATTTTAGATCTAATTAAAAATTTGTAAACTCTCTTGTACAATACATTTTCTCTTCATATGTATTTGATAAAATCTCTATTTGCGTGTATATATAAATGAACAACCCTACTTGCAACAATCGGAGAAAATTTAAATCTGATATTAAGTCTATTCCTGTCAATATCATTTTTCTTCTAAGAAAGTTTGAGTTTGGTATTTAATAACATTTTCTACTAAATAACATAATAGTCTATTTTCATTTAATAAATTCTCACTATGGTAATTGAAAATTTATTTTTTCATTCCATAATCTAATTAATCATTTTTTTGGTAGTATTTTCCTAAATATTTATGTTATTTTTATAATTATTTTTTATCTATATCCTTAATATATTTTTCTTGAACTTCAATCAAGCTATTTTACATTTATGATTATATCAAAATTTCTAAATTTAACTATCATTTTTTTTTATAAATTTATGATTTTATAAGTATAATTAGTTATGATTTTTAAGAAAGTAATAATCCTATTATGTGTGTATATAGTTTTTTTTTTTGCAAGGTTTTTTTTCTTAATTTTTCTTGCTAAAAGCTATTATTCTCTTCCATGTGAATAAAAAATAAAAAATATAAAAAATTAAATTTTAGCAAACAAATAGGTAGTAATTTGTAGATTATATTTAATAAGTTGTCTTTAATATAAAATTATTATTTTAAAAGTCTATTTTATGATACACTAATATGATAAATGAAAAATTTATTACCATTATAAAAAAATATATTCTTATTATAAATTATATTAATAATAATTATATTAAAAATAATTTTTAATTAATGCAATATTTAAATTTAAAATTAATTATCTACTTGAATGTTAAGCTAAATAAGTAAGGATATAATTTTTTTATTTCCTTAAACTTCTTTTAATTTTTATTTTATCAAATATTTCTCATTTCCCTATCTTATCTTAATTTTTTTCTTTCTTCTCTTTCGTAGATTTTCTTTGAAGGTTTTGTAATTGTTACTGTTTACAAAATATTTATGTTTTAGAAAATTTTCTATTAGATGAAATTGTTATCAATTTATAAGTTTACGATCTAAAATTGTAGAAGTATAAATATTTTTTTTATAAGATTGTAGCATGTATTTGGAATAATTTGAAGTAGCTTACCTTTAGTTTAACTTATAAGTAGTAAAAAGTAAGAAAAATTTTTAGATTTATTTTATATGATCTAATATATATGAAAAAATTTGGAAGTTTAGTCTTTTACTGTATTATAATATTAATTTTAATTATTTCGTGATATAAATATAACAAAATTATAATATTTTATTTTATAAGATATTTTTTAAAATTATTAATTGTATATTAGTTTTTTTATCTAATCTCTTTGTAAATAATTAACATATAATTATAATTTTATATTATTAAAATAAATATTGTACATTGCACGAGTGATTAACTAATATATATATATATATATATATATATATATATATATATATATATATATATATATATATATATATATATATATACACATAAAAAAATTTAGGTTTTTACAAAATTAAATTTTTATTATTTTTTCCTTAATTAAAAGTTAAAAGTTTATATTAATTTGATTACCATAAGTTTAAAAACATTTAAATTCTAGTACTTTCGTACAATAATTTAATATTTCATCTCACATATGAAATTATTAAAATTTGATAATTTTTAAATTTATAAAAATTTAATTAAAATAAAATTTTAATTAAAAATGAAATTAATAAAAATTTAATTTTATAAAAATTGAAATAATTTTTTTATTGGTTTGGCAATGTGACTTTAACAACCCTAACACAAATATGGAAGCAAGGTCTTTGTATTTTATGGACAAATCATTTGATGTCACCCTTGCTTCCATTTCCTTTATAAGAAAACAATCCTCAAACGCCAAAATAAGCATCATTAAAGTTTCTATACACATTAACACATATTTGATTTGAATGATCAATAGCTTAATTTTCTTAAATAAAATTTTGAATTTGAATCTTGTAAATAAAAAAATGAATATTGTGAGAGCTTTATTTCCTAAAAAAGGTATAATTTAAATTAATTTTGAATTAGTTAAAGATCAATGTCATTATGGGATATTGGAGTCCTCAAATTAAAAAAAAAAAACTTTCATAATATTTTCATCATAATGTCTATAATCAAATCATGACATTTTTTTTGTAAAATTTAACGATAAACATACTCTTGCAAGTATGTAAGAGCAACATGTAATACAATAAGAGTTTGTTTGGGCTTTACACAAGTTAATATAATTTAATTTGGTTAAGTTATTGTATATGATCAAAACAAGATAATTTAATTATCTCTATCTGAAGCTATTATAATATGTTAAAATTAGAATATAATTTATCATTTCTAATTTAGTATTAACTTATTATTTTACTTTATCTCTATTAATAATTATTATTTAGCATAACTAAGCCCCATTCTATTTTAAAATTAAAAACATTAATAATTATTATTTACATGTAAAATATAATAAATATATTAATTATTATTAATTAAAATAATTATAATACATTGAAAAATTTTTAAATTACCAAATATAATAAAATAATTAAATAAAATTAACAATTTTATTCTTAGAATTATGAGGTGTTGGCAAAATTATCCCTTAATTATATAAAAATACCATTCTATCCTTAAATAGTAGTTACACATACAATTTCATCTTTTTATACAATAATTTAATGATAAAATTATCTCCATGAATATGTATAGAGGGACAAAATTGTAATACAAATTATTACTTAAAAATGAAATTATAAATTTATATAATTTATGAACCATTTTGCAAGCACTTTATAATTTCAAGAATTAAATTGTCAAGTTTTTCAAATAATTGGGATATAGATTGTCTTTAAAATAAGGCTAATTTTACCTAAACAAAATTTTTAATATTATCATGTTATATATATGTTTAATAACAAATACATGATAAAATAAATTTATACTATCAAACTACTTATATGATTGTTTATCAAATACTTAATAGTATTATATCTTGTCATTTCATTATTCTATATTATACTATCATATTTATCTATCTTATCCTATATTATTATACCTTTTAAATGTGCCTTAAATATTTTCAAAGGTCAAATCCCCCAAAGAATTGTTCCAATCATATGAAGTACTAAAATTTTCTTGAATTAATTTTATTTGAAAATAATTAATAACTAAAATTAAATAAAGATAAAAAAAGTAGAATAAAAATTGTAATATATGAATATCACAAAAAAATCGTAAACTTTATAACCTTGCCTATTTTGAAAGAATTAATTCTATCACTTCTTATTAATCATCACCAAATCCTAGGCTTTAATGTACAACTTGCCTTTTTCAATATATAAATATTATATTTTTTTAACCTAAAACACTATATTCATATGTGAATTGAAAATTAAAAGAACCAATTAAGTATGAGTATTATTAAGGTTACAAATGCAATGTAATATATTTTTTATTTCATATTAAACAAGTATCATTTACTTAAGAGTGTCACATCTCTAATATTTTACTATTTGATTTTATTAGTATTTATTAGTAATTAAGAAAGTTTTTTTTTGTTGTTACACATAAAACAGATGAAGGAAGAGAGGAAGAACTATTAACTTATAAAATACCACCTACCAAAAGAAAGATTAGTTAATATACTATATGGTCTAAAAATAGAAATGACCATAGAAGCTTGTTGCTGGTGGTCATTCTTTAGCACTCCCAGTTGAAAGATGGAAAACAATTGCAGTAACCTAAGGATATCATATATCAATATAGTCCATCCTGTCTTGGTTTTGGAAAGCTCATGAAGTAAATCATTGTATAGCTTAGTTGGAAAAAGGATTTGAATTGAATGTGACCAAAACTGTTTATGATGTAGCGACATATCCCTAAAATTGAGAAATAGACATGAAAGCTTATTGATATTAGCTGGCATGAAATATTCTTAAGAAAAACCCTCTCCTTATTGTGACCAAATCTTAACTTTATATATTGTGACTTTAATGTTCTTCCATTTTGCTTTATGTGTTTGTAAAGATAAAGAACTACAAAATCTTAGTTCTTAGGGAAATGTCACCACCTTTTTTGGATGAGTGTTTGTTAAGAGCTTATTTTAACATTCTTGCACAACTATGTTTTGTTGCATAAGCTTATGTTAAAGGTTCAAAGTAGTGATAGGAGTTAGTTCTTTATTTGAAATAGTACCATGTTCTTTATCCACCAAATAATATATAAAATGGTGGCAATTGAGATTGTTAATTCACAATGCACTTGTGTGTACTTGATTCTTACTAACAAGTATGATTTGATCCATTGGATCAAGTCTTGTAGTTTGTGCCCCAATAGATAAATAAGAGCCAAATCACAATGCTCATGCAAAATCACATTAGATAAAAACATGAGAATAGGTTTCATTGTGTTGCTTGCACAATGGACAATTTGCAAAGACTTAGATATGGTGCTGGGCTAGAATGACTAAAGTAGGAAGAATATAATTACAAAGCTTTCAAAAGAATAAAGAAATCATGGGCGGTATGCATAGGCACCAGATTTCCTCCAATGGAAAGTCAAATAAGGATAAACTAGATTGGGTTAGCTTAGAGTAACCTTGTTTAATTGAGTAACACTCATTGGATGACCCAATCTAAGCAAGCTAATCTGTGGCCCCTACTTTGGAAAGGAGTTCTTTTAGTATTGAATTGATAGTTTCATAAGAATAATTAGCAGCTAATTTATTTAAGTCCCATTTCCTATCTTTTTAACGAATAAATCTCTTATTAGATTAATGCCCTGTAAAGTAGGGTCTGCTGTACGAAACCAAAAAGCATTCTTAACATTGATATGATCTCCATTAGATACTTTGCCATTTTAAATTGTTTATTAGCATTTGAGATCCTTTAATTATTCCTTTCTTCTTTATGACATTCACGGATATTTGTTGAAAATACCTTCAATTGAACTTCTTCCATATTTGTCAATAAACATTTTGCCTAGCAATGATTGATTATGGATGATCCTCCAAAGTTATTTGCATGTGAGACCAATATTAAAGATAGTGTTTCATTTTAAACCTAATCCACCTTGAGTTTTAGATTTGGTGATATCATCCCAAGACATGAGGTGAACTTTTTTTGAATTTTGTTAACCCTACCACTAAAATTGATTGATGATGGAATCAATTTCTTTGTGGCATGTAAAGTATAACTTGTTTATAGTTATTTGAAAGATTAGGAGTTAAAAGAAGACTTGTTGACATAAAACTAGATGCCCTGCATGTGATAAATTTCTAGCTTTTTATCCTTGAAGTTTATTTTGAAATTTGCTCAGAGTTTCTTATTCTATGATCTTCTTGTCTTTGGCATCGTCAATATATGTTTTTAAGTATATGTCTTTGTTGAACTTTCAATATCCTACTTAAATTTTTTTTAAAACGATGAGAAGTGTTAAAAATGAATTTGATAATCAATTTATTGCCATTAATCTAGAGACTAGAGAGCTATCCAAAATCCTATAAGATTTACTTTATCTTTTGACAAGATTATGGATTAGCTTTAATAAATACTATGAGATCATCAGCATAAGCTAAATGATTGATGGTTAGGCTATTCCTAGATAGTTTAATACCTTGGACTGAATTGTCTAAGTTTGCTTTTTCAAAAGCTAGAGATAAAATGTTTGCACAAATGATAGAAATGTATGGTGATAAAAGATTACCGTGCCTTAGACTTGATTTTTAATGTATTATATCCAAAAACTCACCATTAATTATCACCTTATATGTAGGGGTAGATATGCATTCCATGATCATTGTAATCCATGCATCAAGGAAATTCATAGACAATAGGATTTGCTTAATGAAATTCTAAGATATGCTATCACATGCTTTTTTGAATCAACCTTTACTGTTACCTAGAAATTCCTCTTGCTTTTAGTTTTATTTATGAAATCTATTATTTCTATAACTATCATAATGTAATATGTGATGAGCTTTCCCTCAATAAGAGCACTTTGGAAAATGTTATTAATTCATCAAAAATCACTTTTAACCTATTCACCAAGACCTTGACTAGAATTTTGTAAAACAAGTTGCATAAGCTTATAGGCCTAAAATTTGCAAATGTTTGTTAGGATTTGCCTTTAGGAATTAATGCAATAAGTGTGACATTAAAGGATTTGAGCAAGAAACCTTTGTTATAGAAGGACAATATCATATTAGTGATGTTTTGACCCACAATATGCTAGTAAGTTTGAAAAAATCTTACTATGAAATAGTTTAGACTTGGAATAGCATCTAGAGGCATACTTCTCATTACTATCTCAATTTCAACTTTAGTAAATGGAAGATTAAGTATCTCCAAATGAATGTTAGAGAGTTTGGGAATCGATAAGTCTTGAAGGTCCAAGCCAACATTATGTTCTTGATGTTGAGAGTCATATAAAGTTTGGAAATGTTGGATTGCTATTTGTTTGATAATATATAGATCTTCTATGATTTGTCTTACATTATCATTAATTTGGGAAATTCTAGTTTTACCTCTTCGCCTATTAAGAATTTTGATGGAAATATTTTATTCCTCTATCACCAATTAAAAGCCATGTTTTATGAGCTTTCTATGTAAGAGTTATTTATTAACATTCAAGTAGATATTCTAAGTTCATTCTCAAACTTCTTTCAAGTATATAATTAAGAAAGTTGTAGATAGTTTTAAAGTAATATTTAAACTAAGGAATATAGGGCTTTACATCAAAAGTAGTAGAATATAATTATATATAAAATCTAATGAAATTAGATTTTGGAAAAAAATATGCAAGGAAAATTTATGATCAAAATTTCTAATTGTCCTCCTACTTAACCCTCAAGATTATGAAACTACCTTTACCCGTTATAATTCCTAACTTTATTTTCTCATTTTATATAATTTCTTTCTTTTCTTATACTAAAACTGTTGTGCTCTTCCTTTTCCTCCATTAACTGGATTTTCTTTGAATTTTAACAAGAATTAACTAAAGGATTTAAGAAATTTTCCATTCAACTATCTTCAAGTAAGTAATATAGCTTAGCTAGCTTTAAAGTTAATGGTTTCTTAAAGATAGGGATTCCTAATTCCATTTTATCTCAACCTTATCTAGGAGCAAATAACCATATTTTTAGTTTCTTCCTCCCTTCCTTTGAGGATTAGGTAAGTAAATAATGTACTTAAATCCTTTAACGTAAGTTAAATTTATAACTTTGTTAGGTTTTAAATGAATATTAGATATATGATGATAATAGTTTGGTAATTGATGTTTGCCATGGAATTGTTAGTTATATTTAAGTTAAACAAAAGTTTGAAAATTGGTATTATTGTTTTAATTTGGTGTGAAATAATATAAGAAAGTTTGGAAGTGAAACATGTTGAGGTTGTTGAAAAATGTGTTGAATTTTTGAAAAATTCTAGATAATATTCAAATATGATATTTGAATACCACCTTGGAAGCATGATTCATAAGGTGATACTCAAATATCATATTCGAATACCTAAATAACCATTAGCCTTTGCTTGCCTATATTTAAATATGGTATTTGAATATGGCCTATGTGAATTAGCTCAGTGGCTTATATTCTAGTACCATACTCAAATACTAAGCTATCTTAAGCTTTTAGGTTCCCCATACTCAAATATGGGCTTAGTTTTGATAACTGCATATTCAAGTACTATACTTAATTACCTAAGCTTTCCAAATTAGATTTATGACCTTTTATATCCTAACTATGTATGATGTTATAAGGTTATATTAGATTTCGAAGGCTTATGGTAGGTTGCTTATAATGACCAAACAACAAGATCCACCTCAATTATGATTAGGCAGGTCATAATAAAAAGTCTATGATTTAAACTTTCTTTTCTAATACTTATTCAAATCACCTCATAAATCTTAAAATTATTGGCTAACAATTCATAAAATATTTAAGATAAGTAAGCAATAATTAATGATTGATAACAATAGAAAACTTTAAAAATTAATTCATCAAGAAATAAGATTTATTATAATCCTAAGATAAATAGTATATAATTCATAATTGTAAAACTAAAGGATATTAAATAGTAAAGAAAAATAAAATAAACATAAAATGGGATAAAGAAAGAAAAAATTGCTATATCAAAGACATTTAAAAGAGTCATTGTTACTTCAAAAATCTCTCACATTGTTAAAACTCTTCTCTATGACATTATAGAAGACCCCAAAAATTCTCTTCTCGCATCACTATGTCTCTGTTAGAATCCTTCTTTTCACTTTTTTATAGTGTATCTGGTTGGATGGAATAAAATAAACATTAAAGTGAGGAAGATCAAAAAATTTATTTTATATGCACTATGGAATGGGAACACTTATTTTCTAAGGAATAATCATTCTATCAAGTGATGAAATATCCATTGCATAGCAAAATTAATGGAATGAACTATTTTCTTATTCATGAATTAATATTTTACACATATATTCCTCAATTTTTTATATATTTCAACATTATCATGTATTAATATGTAATAATTTTTTTTTAATATTTATGTATTAAAATATTTTAATAATAAAAATTAAAATAGCACATTTTTATATTCTTTATAAAAATGTTTAATATAAAAATTTAGTAAACTAGAAATTTTAGACTTTTATTATAAATTTTTTTTATTAACCATAATTTTGATGATAAATTTTAAATTGTGATAGTTTTTATTATTAATTATATTATATATTTTAATAATATTAAATTATTTAATGAGATATATATTATTTTTATAATAGAAATATTATTGTCTTTAACTATATTTTTTCCATTTCATTCTATTAAAATTTTGTTATACTAAATATGAAAATAGAATGAAATATCTATTTTATTTCTTTCAATATCAGGCATAATTATGGAATGTTTATTCCATTTTATTTTCATTTCATTCGATCAAATATATCGTTATATAACAAATGCAAAGCTTGTTATTGGTTAAGACATGCCTTACCTTCCTTTTACTTACGTATAAAACAAGAAAAAGAGTCACATGCGTTCCTTTCTTTTAAAAGCTAAATAGCCTTTTTATTTTTTAACTTTATTATTATTTCAAATATTTGCAATTTTTAAGTATTCTCTTTTACACTTTCTTTTCTTTAAAAAATTTTAATTAATCATTCTTTGCTTTTCATTTTTAAGGATATTCAACATTTTATTTTGTATAAAATATATTAAACAATTAAATGTAAAATATAAATCAAAAGATAAAAATATGTCACTAAATTATTTAAAATAAATGCAGAAAAGTATATATAATTATAAACTGATTAAATTCTCACAAACTAAACATTGGTTCGTACTCAAAGAAATGATAGAAAAATATAATCATAGATTAATTCATTAATAAAACACCACTTCCTAAGATTTCTATAGTAGTTGCCTAAAATTTTTTCTCAAAAACAAAATCTAATAATCATTCAAGACACTTATCAATAAATATTAAAGTTCTCATACTAACAACATTCCATCTTGGAATCTGAATTGTGTGTGTGCAATTAATCATAAGTTTCAAATATGTTTCTTAATTGAAATTATACAAATCAATGAATCTTTAAGTATAGTTAAATATTTTACACATCTCATAACCTTCTTCATTAATATAGACAAATACATCAATCTTGCTTAATAAAACTTAATTCACCTTGTAATTCTAGGTAAAGGTATTAGCTAATAAAAAGAAAGTGAAAGTCAAAGTAGAAAGAGTTAATAGTGACATACATCATAGAATTCAATCATCTTTCTTTATATATTTGGCGAACACACCATTCTTTTATTTATTTATTTATTCTTCATTTTTTGAAAAAAATTTCTCTTGTTATTTTTTGACAATTTTTTCCTTTTCATTTATTTTTTACTAATGAATAAAAATAAAAATATTTGTGGGCTATTTTCTTTCTAACTAGCCACTTCTAATAATTTGTAACTTGAAAAATTTTCTCATTAATTCTATTCTTTTTAAATTACACATTTATGCATTAAAGATCTCTTGAAGAATAAATTCATGCATCAAATGTTCCAACATCATTCACATTCATGCTAATTTTTTTCAAGAAAATTATAAAAAGTTGAGATACTAAAATTCAAAATTTCATGATCCCACTTGGTTGTGCTTTGCATAGAATTTGTTTCTTGATTTTCACTTACCTAAATTAACTTTAAGTTGGGTATCATTACACAAATTCTAGAAAATCATGCATTTTATAAATATTTTCAAAATATTTATAAATTAAGTTTATATTTTTTGCATATTTTAAAACTATTTACAAAGCTTGAACTATTTCTTTCTATATCCTAAATTTGATTATGGCTATTTGAAATAAGAACCAAGAAGGTTTTTACTCTTAAGTTCTTGGTAAGGATAGAGAAGTGCCTATAGGCACATTTAAAAAAAAAGCAATTAAAAAGTGATTTAATGATTCAATAAGTAAATAATTTACTTATATATTCACATTCTTAGAAATGGCATGTGCAATATATAATATCAAGAATAATAAATAGCAAATGATAAAATCACCTTATGACTTCATTTGTCTTTAGCTATTCACAAATCAAACCGTGTTCCTTCAACAGTTTAGCTTTTCATAAACTATTTCCTATTTCAATACTATTTCATAATATTTTCTTAATTATCCTTTCATTTCTCATTTCCAAACAATAACATATCCCTAACAAAGATTCATCATAATACCAATCATGTTCAAAACCAATAAACAATTATAAGTACAAAACAAGTCATGCACATATTTTACCTTATCATAATATTTTGTCATTTCTTAATCACAATTTTACACAATTGCATATTTCTATATAATAATACATTCCCTATTGAGATTTTATTAATATCAATATCACAAATAAGGCACTATAATTCAATGTTTCCTTACTTTCAATTTATAAAAAACTCATTTGTTAGGTTTCACACACATTATATAGTGCAATGGAAGGTAGATTTTTGAAATTTATGTAATGTAAAACCTTTCATTGGATCAAGCGTAGGGACATAAATTAAGAATTAAAAGATTACCTTTTAGAGTGATGATGCCTTTACAATATTCATACAGAGCAAACGGTGACTTCTCAACTTTCACAAATTTGCTAGGATTTGTCTCTTTAATGAAGAGGGAAGGATATTGTGCAATTTTTCTGGTGGCAAATTTTTCTTATTTTTTATGTTTAATGATGCCCCCATGCCTTTTATATATAACTAAAGGCATGCATCTTTCCAAGTTATCTAATACTTTATCTCTAATATGGTGAGAGTGAGGAGAGATAGGGCTTATCCATTAGTTATTTAATATTATTTTAATATTAATAATTGAATATTATTAGATAATAATATTATCTCATAATATAATTATCTAATATTAAATTATGTAATAATATGATATTACTTTAATATTGGATAATATTACATAATATAATAAAATATATATTATATGGATAATATATATTATTACTTTGATAATATATATAACATATATATATAAAATAATAAGACCAATTAATAAGTTTTTATTTTAACTAAAAATTAATTAATTACTGTCTCATTCTTACTCTTTTTGTGTAACCTTATAGGTTCCTACTACATTGACAATGACCCATTATTGGACTATAGATAGTGAGCGGTATTTAGCAATACATCACTGCCACTTAAGTATTAAGAATGTTTGTGATTCGACATCCACCTAATGTGTGATCAACGCTTTGCATCATAATCCCTTTGTAACAATATCCCAATCGAACTAGAAGCATGAAGTGTGTCATCTTCGTTAATGTTCAATTTATATTTCTTAATACTGAGTAGATTTAAAATAAATGGTCAATATTATATATTGATCTAATTGAGTATAGTCATGCATTTCTAAGTCTCACTCAATCAAGGGGCCCAAGGATATCTCTCATTTATACAGGAGTAACAAAATCCCATCTATATCACTCATTTTCCTTTATATGATTCATGACACACTCAATCAATCCCTTACACATCATCCCGACTAAAGATGATATAGGATGGCATCAAAGTGAGTGACTTCTCATGTAGGGAATTATAGTGACTTCAGGTTAAAGGATTACGTGCATTGTGATCATATGAGAATAACTAATAATACATGTATATCCATGTAATATTCTTATAGTAGGTCAGTCTAGTATATTTATTCACTAATAATATACTCATGTATTGATTGATATCATATATCTATGATTCTTAATCATCAGTTATCTATACATGATATTCTTAATGTATTATTATTATTATTATCCCTTTTTTTGCAATAATATTCGACTACATATATTTTAGGAATAGCAAGCTATTCCAAGGATAATTATTATATTTAAGTTATAATTTATGTAAAAAATAAAATAAAATAAAATATAATAATTATATTGCCAAAAATAAAACGTAATATATTATGCATTATTACAATCATCCTATGATTGGTTCCTAGGACATACACCAACATCATTTACATTAATTAAGTACTATATAAATAGGTTAATCAACGTTTATTCTTGTACAACCCTAATTGAAAACACATTGTATAAGCAATTATCCTTTAATATTCTAATATTAATATAACTTAGAAGAAGGAATTAAGGATATTTGATTACAATAGTCAAATATGGCATTCAAAGACAATAGATTCAACAATACTCAATTATGGTACTTAAATATGTTTCGGTCGAGTTTATTATAATAATCAAATATTTATATCTATACAATCTATTATAGTAGTCAAAATATACTAATATAATTCAATATTGTAATAGAATGTAATTTAATAATATCCAATATTGTAATAAAATATAAGCTAATATAATAAAATATAGTAATAGAATATGTGCTTCTTGAGAATTGTTCTTGGAAATATATTTAATTATAGTAATCGGATATATATTTTTAGAGAGTTACTTTTAAGTTATATTCTATTATGGTATTTGAATATATGCTAAATATTTGAATATATGTTTTTAGATAGTTATTCTTGGGTTATATTTAATTATAATAATAAAATATGACTTAGATGTTTCAGTTTACCATTGAATTTCATTGAATAATTTGTCATTTATTCCACATTAGCATCACATAACATTATTAACTAGAATTTACAACTAAACAACATTCACAAACTTTTTTCAATTAAAAAATACCTTGGATTCTTACCAACAACAATTGTACACATTATATTATCAAATTTATTTATAAAAATTAACATATAACTTAAATACAAATAAATTTTATAAAATCTTAATTTAAGTAGATTATTTACTTACCAAAGTATGGAGGAAGTTGAGAAAGAGTATAAGAATGACTGGTTAGTCCTATTCATCACAAAACAAAACCATTAACTTAAATATCTAACTTTTTCTTTTCAACTCAAATTTTATCAAAACATAAATCAAAGCTCAGAAATTTGTGGAATTACCTTAAGTTAATTAAAAATTGTGCACGATTTTCTTGACTTTCTAGGCCAATTACTTTAGTACCTTGGAAAAAATAGAATTTAGAGTGTGAGAGGAGAGGAGGGAGTTATGAATGTCTTAATTAAAAAAAAAGGAAAAAAGAAGGAAAATCAAAAGTTTTATGGCTAATAAGGGTATTTCGGTAGTTTTTAGAGAGCTCAAGTAAAATTGGAAAAATACCCTTTAAATTTCCTCCGTCCATTCTTATCTAATTCTAATCTTATACTAACTTATGTTCATGTAATTTCTTCCTTTTTTTATACTATAAAATCTTACTTTTTTAAATAAAATCTCATTTAAAATATAGTTATAATTAATAATTAGTTATTATGGCTTTATTTTATATAAGTAGCTGATAAATTAGTTAATAACTAATGAGTTAACTAATAACTGATAAATTAATTGATTGTGTAAAAAATATTTTACAAACTTAATTATTAAATTGACTGAAATTATAAAATGATATAAATAGACATATTAATAGAAATAGATATATAAATTAAAATAATTCTAGTTTATCTAAAGATCAAATTATATTAATGTAATTAAGATATTAAAAGTAAAAATATAATATCAAATATTTAATTAATTATATTTTATGAACTTATTTATTTATTTACTTATATGATTTTAATTTTATTATTATTTATAACAAAATTATAGTTACTTCAAATATAATTAATTATATTTTATAAAATTATATATTTACTTATATATATTTATTTATATATTTATAATTAAAATTAAAATATAATAATATTAAAATTAAATAAATTATATTTTATATATAATATCATATATTTATTTACCTATTTATTTTTGTATGTCAAAGGTTTAGTATAAGAACATAAGTATTTAAAATTTAATTAATTATAATTTATAACATTATATATTTATTTACTTACTTACTTACTTACTTATCTTTTATTTAATTATTTATACGAATTTGTGAGGATAAGTTTGAAATGAAATGATGCATGAGTACCTCTATTTTCTTCCTTTTATTTTGCTAGTAAAAGACAACTATTAAAAAAGTGTAATAATAGAAATAATAAAATAACATTGAAAAAAAGGGGTAGAAGCATGTTATTAAAACCAAAAATATTTAGGATTACATTATGAAAGATATGAGTTGTAAATTAATAAAAAAAAGATAGATTGAAAAAAAATATTTGAAGAGGTAATAACTTAGTAATATAAATTATAAAATTAAATATTTTTTATAAATTAATTTATAAAATACTTATAAAAACTAATTTATAATTTATTAACTAAATTAATAAATTATAAGTTGATTTGTTTGTTACGTGAAATGAAGCCTACATATTAGAAAATATTATTAAAATTAAATATAATTGGGTGTAATACAAAATTATTTCCAAATTTTGATGTAAGATTTTCTTTAAGTATATAATTTATTTTAATTATAATAATTTGTTCAAAATTTTAAGAATGTGTAATATTAGATGTCAAATTCATTATGTTTCTACCGAATTAAAATTCTCATTTATATACTAACTTTTTAAAAAATAATTTATTAGAATAATTTAAACCAAAACTTCTATAATATTCCTAAATTGTGTTGGTCACACAATTTTATTTTTAAATTTATAAATTAGATAAAGTTCATTGAATTTTTACAGATATAAATTTTAGATATCTTTTAAAAAGAAATTTCAATTAAATACATGTGGATCAAATTTTAACATAATATATTTTTCAAATTATAATGATTGTTAGAATACCTTCATAATTTTTAGATAACTTATTTTATATACTATTAAAATAGTTGGGTTGATAGAGGTATAGATTTAACTTAAGGTCTAAATTAGATCCACTATTAATTTAGGATTTAAAATTGATTTATTGTAAATGTAAATTAGTTTTATAGTATTACCTAATCATATATTATTATATAAATAAAAATATTAAAAAATTCATACTGTTAGTAAAAATTATTAATTTTTAAATAATGTATCATTTTTTTATTTATTGATAGTATAAAAAATAATACACTAACAATAAATTAAATTCAAATCTTTTAACTTAAAAGTAATGTTTTCACATTTTTAAAAAAATTAAAAAATAAATTATAAATTTTTAACATTTATATATCATTTTCATTACTTAATTAAAATTTTAAAAAATAAAATATAAAATTTTAAAATTTATATATTATTTTTATCATGCGGTTAAAGTCCATCATAGGGTAAATTCCATTTTCCCCTTGCACGGGGATCAAGACTTAACCTGGTACAGGCCACAGAGCTCCGGTTTCGTAGTTTAGTTGGCTAGGTAAGAATCGCAAACTGGCGCCGAGCTTCGCGAATCGAAGCCATGTCTATCATTTGGCGCGTTTAGATTTTACATTCTATATCGTTTATCATTATTATTCACCCAGCTACCGGCAATACCAAATCCATCCACACCTCAAAGTTACTTTCCCAATTACACTAAACTGACATAGCAATAGGAGCTTCGCACCTGAAGGAGTTGATCTAGTTCCATCAAATCAATCCTCAATTTCCCGGAAAATTCGCAGGGAAGATTCTGTTTTCTCCGTCGATTTTCGTCTACTTGTATAGCGTGAAATCATTATTTGCAAAAATTGAAGGGCATGGCTATACTCTACGCTCTGGTGGCCAGGGGATCGGTGGTTTTGGCGGAGTTCACTGCGACTTCCACAAACGCCAGCGCTATTGCGCGCCAGATTTTGGAGAAGATTCCGGGCAACGATGATAGTCACGTCTCTTACTCTCAGGATCGCTATATCTTCCATGTTAAGCGCACCGATGGTCTTACCGTCCTCTGTATGGCCGATGACACCGCCGGCAGTAAGTTTTTCTTCTTTCCCTCTCTTTTTGTTAGTATATGTATATTATTTATGCGTGGCCTTTCTCTACGTTTAATTTGAAGTCACAGTTCGTCATTTCATAGAATTCTTCGATTGGAACCCTAATTCCGCCCTTTGTATTTAATATACTTGTAAGTAATTATGTATAATTGAAGCTGAAGAGTTGAGATGACATTTGGGTGTGTGTGTGAGAGAGAGAGAGAGAGAGAGAGAGAGAGAGTTTAAATTTTTGTTCTTTTTATCTGGCGCTGGCATATACTCTCCTCAAATCCTCATGTTATGATGGATACTCCTTCCGATTTGGGAATTTCCAGAAATTAATTTAGGAAGTTGTAGATTTTGATCTGTGCTGATGAATGCGGAACTTCGCTATCACTTGTATGCATTTATGAAAGGAAACTTCTCAACGGAATACACCAGCACCGGTATGAGTTGAGTTCACTCATAGGACATTCAGCATATCTGCTGTTTTAATTGGATTGTAAATAATTTATAAGCTATGTTTGTGCAAGATGTCATCTGGACCTGCACATGTACTATTTAAGATTCACTGTCATTTTCTGAAGAAATTATATTGAGATTTAAGAGTAAAAATTATTTTTTAAATTCGTTTCTTGTGTGGAATTGTGGTGTTACAATGCCATTCTTGCACATGTCTGGCTTCAGATTATTCTCAATCCTGCTACCTTTCCCACATAGCGGTTTCTTTGTAGTGTAGGTTTGTAGCACCATGAGAGACGGAGGCTTATTTCTATGCTGCTGCCTTCTATCTACATTCATTTTGCTGCTCTTTTGCAGGGAGAATTCCTTTTGCATTTCTTGAAGACATTCATCAGAAATTTGTGAGGGCTTATGGGCGTGCAGTTCATTCAGCTCAAGCTTATGCCATGAATGATGAATTTTCTAGGGTTTTAAGTCAGCAAATGGAATATTACTCTACTGATCCAAATGCTGATAGGATAAATCGACTAAGAGGCGAAATGAGTCAGGTAATCATTCAAAATTCCTTCAGTGAAGTGACTGCGGAATATATCAAGTCCACTTTTGTTTAGATGGTCTGCTTGATTGCATTCTTATCTCATATTAGAAGTTTATTATCTCCTTGTCTAGGAATAACTGAACCAAGATATTACTCTGAAGATATTGTGATATGATAGTGTATTATAGAATGATAATCACCATCCTGCTGATAAGAACATTATATTCTATTGCATCTTCTTCTTTACAGAACTTTGTTTATTGAATTTAAACTGATGTTTCCAAGTATAATTTTTCCTTTAAAAAAAATATCATCTGATTTATTATATTTGTCTTTGAAATGTTGTCTGAGCTTTGTTGCTTTTGTCTTTGCCTCCAACATGTATGATCCATTTAAATAATTGCCCATGAGTCCATGACAGGAAGATTTTGCAATTAAATTTATCCAAGTTTCTTTAAACCTAATGTTAATTGAGGAGAAAATGCAGTTGTGGTTGTAGATGACCAAAGTATGTTGTATTATTTGCTGAGGGTTGTGGTCCGGTACAAACCTAATTCTGGCCTTTTTTATAATTAATGGGTGGAATAGGAATAGAATTTCTCATGGAATATCTGTTCCAGTTGATCCCTTTTCTTATGAGACTAAGGGAGCATCCTGACTTTGTTATTTACACTAGATGAAATTTGCCTTATTAATGGCTGCCATTAACCTTGGTATCTCATTGTCTTTTTCTTGGGGTTTTTTTAATAGGTAAGAAATGTTATGATAGAAAATATTGATAAAGTTTTAGATAGAGGTGATCGGTTGGAATTGCTGGTGGATAAAACTGCTAATATGCAAGGGAACACCTTCCGCTTCAGGAAGCAAGCTCGGCGATTCAGAAGTACAGTCTGGTGGAGAAATGTTAAGCTTATGTATGTTCTCTAACTAGAAGTTCAAATTTGCTATTTTGTTATCCTACTTGTTGCTGTAGCATAAGAATGAATGAATATTCCTATTAGCACTCATTAAATATCAGCATGGGCTGAATTTTTGACTGATGGAGCAGCTATTCACTGAACAATGCTGAAAGCCTTTGTCTAACTTATGAGCTGTTCGGGAAATGATCAGGAAGATTTTTGCTCAAAAAGAATATGTCTATTTCGTTTGAGTACACACCACATTCATCAGCCTAATGGAATTTGTTTCACTGTTAATTATTTAAAAGTTAGGTGGCATGATCTCTAATTCATAACCCTGAATTCAAGGTAATTGAGCGTATTTTATCCTCTTTGGACTGATAAAATAAATGTGTAGTAGTAGTACACTCTCTTTCCGATAAATTAATTTACTTAAAACTGTACTCAGATAATAATTGTCTCCACTAGTTTTGAGGGCCACCTAGAGTAGTGAAAACTTTTTGTCATACAGCCTTGTATGATAATTTGAAGATCTTTCTTCCGTGTTCTGGTACGATCTTAGCTGTTAGCAGATTAGGATGTTTGCTTTTTGAGTGTTTCACTCACAATGGTTGCATGTCACAGGGTTGCACTCATAGTCCTCCTTCTAGTAATAGTGTACGTTATACTAGCTTTCGTCTGCCATGGGCTTGCTTTACCATCTTGCCTGAAGTAAGGGGATTTGAAATTGAAGGTGAGTTTTGACTTTTAAGAGCGTGGTTCCTTGGCGGATTGTCCTTCTTTAGTCGGCATGCTGAGGTTTACTTCTGTGGCTTGCATGGTTACGCAGAAATCAGAATTGGTCCAACTTCAATTGCTGGGCCGTCTCCATTTGTGCTAGCGTATTTCTGGCAATAGAATCCAAGTGTTGCTGGTTGTAATTTTTATGCGGTGTTTGATTTGGTTTTGCATGTTTGGGTTGAATTTCACTTGTGTAAACTATTCATACTACAACTCGTTGGTTTAATTTTCTCTTCTCTTTTTGATCGTGACGGGTAAGGGTAAATATTTTGGAAGGGTTTCCGCTCGAAGGGGTGATTTGTATTTTTTGGTGTTAATAATAAAAAAGTTTTAACTTAAACTATTTAAATATAATTATTTCTTAACAAAACCATTTTGAATAAATTATTTAACATATTTAAATTAAGTTTTCTGCTATCAACTCGTCAAATCCAATTATATGATTACCAGTAAAAAGTCAGAGGATAAAATTTAATATTTTTAGGTGCTTCGCAAAATGATTTTTCAATCAGGTCAAATATTTTATTTAATTATTATTAATAATTATATTTAATAATTACGGTAGATATCAATATTCATATTATGTCAATATCTATAAATATCAAAATCTAAAATTTTATGATAAATACTTCAAAAATTTTATCTCAGTTTGGTCCAAAGTCAATGCCATTTTAGCACTTGAATGTGCGGATATTGTATGGCAAAATAACAGCACTGTTCATTTACATACTGCACTATATAAAATATTGTATGACTTGGCTTTCATATGCATTTTTTTTTTCTTAACTCTGCAATTTTGGCTCAAGTTTTCATTTTCTTTTAGAACTTTTGTACGAAGTTTGTACAAATTTACATATAATACATAAAAAAGTTGCAACTTAAATTAAAATTGCAACATAAAAAGTTTAGTATAAAAAACTATCAAAGGTATAAATTTTTTTTAGTAAAACTTGTGCTATTCCATAATAATAATAATAATAATAATGGGGATGAAAATAAATTTTGTAATAATAAGAAAAAAAGTAATAAGGAGATTAAGCGCTTCTTACAAATGTTGAAAGAGGCTTGTAGCACGTCTTTCCCCTGAGAGAAGAGGACACACATAACGAGCATAACTCTATTTATATCGCCAAGCGGACTGGACGTAGAAAATAAAGGATCTTCCTCAGAAGCACGTGCCATCATGATGGGTCCCAACCCTTGTGGGCCAACCACACGTGCATGAAATATTTCATCTCTTGCGTTACGGTGGTAAATCAGTCTTCAATATAGACGGTGAAGAGACGTCTATATTAAGGTAACATCCTAATATATCTGGTCCTCCGTGTATGTTATAACTACCAAATCCTCTCACCTCTCACAACTATCGTGCGCCTCCTCGTCAGAGCAAAGATAAAAAATCCTAACAAAAAAAAGGCGCAGGTTTACTAAGATGCGCTTCATTGTCCAAAGCTTCCCTGTGTGCTCCCGTCTTACCACATCTTCTTCGTTGCCCTTCTCTCTTTCTCTTCGTTTGCTTTGAATAATATAACCAAACGCAGAGACAAACAAACCCCAACAACAATGAAGCACACTACGTCTGAGGCAGTCCCGTCTTTATCTTCTGCGCCTTCTTCCACAGACCAATCACACCCTGCCACTTCATCATCATTCGCTTCATCGGACAAGCCCCTCCTGGTTTCATCGGCGGCGGCCGCGGAGGACCTTGCTATGGGCTCACGGGATGGTGGCGCCGCCCTAGAAACCATCACTGTCGATCGCCGCGGAGAGTACTCCGCTGTGTGTCGATGGACGGTAAATAATTTCCCGAGGATAAAAGCTAGGGCATTGTGGAGCAAGTACTTCGAGGTCGGAGGCTATGATTGCCGCCTCTTGGTATACCCTAAAGGTGACTCTCAGGCGTTGCCTGGATACATCTCTATCTACCTACAAATCATGGACCCTCGCGGCACTTCCTCCTCTAAATGGGATTGCTTCGCCAGCTATCGTCTAGCAATCGTCAACCTTGCTGACGATTCCAAGACCATTCATCGGGATTCGTGGCACCGGTTTTCAAGTAAGAAGAAATCGCATGGCTGGTGCGATTTCACGCCGTCCTCAACTGTTTTTGATCCGAAATTGGGTTTTTTGTTTAATAATGATTCAGTGCTGATAACCGCTGATATACTTATTCTTAATGAGTCGGTTAATTTCTCTCGAGATAACAATGAGTTGCAATCGTCGGCGTCATCTTCGTCTGTGATATCGTCCTCCGTTGTTGCGAGTCCAGTGTCCGATGTATTGAGTGGGAAATTCACTTGGAAAGTCCACAATTTTAGTTTGTTCAAGGAGATGATAAAAACCCAGAAGATAATGAGCCCAGTTTTCCCAGCGGGGGAGTGTAATTTGAGGATTAGTGTCTATCAAAGTTCAGTTAATGGGGTTGAATATCTGTCTATGTGTTTGGAGAGCAAGGATACAGACAAGACAGTGATGTTGTCTGACAGGAGTTGCTGGTGTTTATTTAGAATGTCTGTCTTGAACCAGAAGCCAGGCTCTAATCACATGCACAGGGATTCATATGGGCGTTTTGCAGCCGATAATAAGAGTGGTGACAATACGAGCTTGGGATGGAATGATTACATGAAGATGTCGGATTTTATTGGCCCTGATTCAGGATTTCTGGTGGATGACACTGCAGTATTTAGTACATCATTCCACGTGATCAAAGAGTTTAGTAGCTTCTCTAAGAATGGAGGTTTAATTGCTGGGAGAAGTGGGAGTGGGGCTAGGAAATCAGACGGTCATATGGGAAAATTCAGTTGGAAGATTGAGAATTTCACAAGGTTGAAGGATTTATTGAAGAAGAGGAAAATAACAGGTCTTTGCATCAAGAGCAGAAGGTTTCAGATTGGTAATAGGGATTGTCGTCTTATTGTTTATCCCCGAGGTATGCCTTCTACTTTTTCTGGCATATTTTCTTTTTACTTGTGAATATGTGATTGCCACTTGCTTGGTTATAGCCATCAGAATTCTGAATATTTGTGAAATTATTAATTGAAGTTTTTTTATTAACTCCACGATTTGTGATCCTTATATGAATATATTTGTGCTATTCATTCTTGTGCTCTTTGAATTGAAATGGTGTTACTACAGTTTAGACGCAATTTCTTTAATTTTGTTTTGACCCTGTTTCTTGCTGCATGAATGATGATTATTTTATAATGTGGTCCTTAGACTAGGGATTTTCAAGTAGATTGTGAACAAAAGAGGATTCTGATAAATTTTCCTTTATTTTATATGCTTCCAGGGCAGTCTCAGCCTCCATGCCACCTTTCAGTGTTTCTTGAAGTTACAGATTCAAGAAATAGTTCAACTGACTGGAGTTGTTTTGTTAGTCATCGGTTGTCTGTTGTGAACCAGAGGATGGAGGAAAAGTCTGTGACTAAGGAGTCTCAAAACCGCTACTCCAAAGCTGCAAAGGATTGGGGCTGGCGTGAATTTGTGACTCTCACAAGTCTTTTTGATCAAGATTCAGGTTTCCTTGTTCAAGATACTGTCGTATTCTCTGCTGAAGTTCTTATATTGAAAGAGACATCATTGATGCAAGATTTTGCTGAAATTGATTCTGAGCTAAACAGTAATAATTCCATTGCTGATAAGCATGGGAAAAGGAGCTCATTTACATGGAAAGTGGAAAATTTCCTATCTTTTAAGGAAATAATGGAGACGAGGAAAATATTCAGTAAATTTTTTCAGGCTGGTGGATGTGAGCTGCGGATTGGTATGCATTTTATCTTTTGCAGACATTTTCCTAAATTTTGTTCTGGAAGTAGAAATTACTGATTTATTTACTCTTGTTAAAGCCAATTCTTCCATGACACAGGTGTGTACGAGTCCTTTGACACCATATGTATATATTTAGAGAGTGACCAGGCTGTTGGTAGTGATCCAGATAAAAACTTCTGGGTCAAATACAGGATGGCAGTGGTGAATCAAAAGAATCCAACCAAGACAGTGTGGAAGGAGTCCTCCATCTGTACAAAGACATGGAATAATTCGGTTTTGCAATTCATGAAAGTTTCTGATATGTTGGAAGCAGATGCAGGGTTTCTTTTACGTGATACTGTTGTTTTTGTTTGTGAAATATTGGATTGTTGCCCCTGGTTTGAGTTTTCGGACTTAGAGGTCAGTGGATATTTATTACTGATAAATGTTGTGTGCTCTTTCTGTGTGTATTTTGCATCTATCATATCTGAATGATAAAATTAGATGTTTAAGTTTGAAAATATGAACTCCTGCAAAATCGGAATGTATTTTGTATTGACTAAACTTTGGCTAGCTATTAGATAAGGTACATGTGGTGGCTTACAACTTGACTCTGAAAATGTGTTATTAAGTCGATGGAAAGGTCTGCTTTCATAATACAACATTCTTGTTGTCATTTCTCAACAGAAAATACAGCAGGGTTTTTTTACCAGTTTTCATTAATTATTGGAAAAGTCATTCTTCTCCAATTCTACCAATGCAGTATTGGAAGTTGGTTGTGCTTCTCGCTCATAATTTTTCATCCACTTTGAGTTTTCAGAAGGCAGCACAACTTCTAAGCAATGCTTGTATCAGATACTGAGAGACACTTGAACTGGGTTTACATTTTATCATTATGATTACAGTTTTTACCTGTTCACCTTTTTATTGTGTTACTAGTTGCGTTGTAGGGTATATAATTTTGTTTGGAAAATCATAACAACTGGTTGTAATTGTATCAATATATTCTTTATTTTATCACATGTTTGCTTATGCTTGTTTCAATTTGCATTTAATTGTATCAGGTTTTAGCTTCAGATGATGATCAGGATGCTTTAACAACTGATCCTGATGAACTCATTGACTCTGAAGACAGTGAAGGAATAAGTGGGGATGAAGAAGATTTTTTCAGAAATCTTCTTTCTAGAGCTGGATTTCACCTAACATATGGAGATAATACATCACAACCACAGGTCACCTTAAGAGAAAAGCTTTTAATGGATGCTGGTGCAATTGCTGGGTTTCTGACTGGACTAAGGGTTTATCTTGATGACCCTGCAAAAGTAAAGCGTTTGCTTCTTCCAACTAAGCTCTCTGGTAGTTGTGATGGGAAGAAGGTCACCAAGGCCGATGAGTCTTCCCCTAGTTTGATGAATTTGCTGATGGGAGTTAAAGTCTTGCAGCAGGCAATTGTTGATTTGCTTTTGGATATAATGGTTGAGTGTTGTCAACCATCTGAAGGGGGTTCTGTTGCTGATTCTCTGAAAGCATGCTCAAAACCTTCTCCGTATGATGGTGGAGCTGCTAGTCCTCAGGAATGTGAATGTGATAGAGAAAATGGAGCAACAGAGTCTGTACAGTTTCCTGTTTATGAGAGATTGGATTTGGTTGCTGAAGAAAGTAGCAGTACATCTGCTGTACAAAGCTCTGATTCAACTTGTAATGGTATTCAGGAAAAAGCTGTTCCTGGACAGCCTATATCTCCACCAGAAACTTCTGCTGCCAGCTCAGAAAATCTGTCCTTTGGGCCAAAGGTATATATTTTGCTTCATAAGAGATGGTTTTTTTTTTTTTTTAATTATAGTTGTGGCCTTAACTCTATGGAGATGTAAATTTCAGAACAAGTGGCCAGAACAATCTGAGGAGCTCTTAGGTTTGATTGTAAATTCACTAAGAGCCTTGGATGGTGCTGTTCCACAAGGTTGTCCTGAGCCAAGGAGGCGGCCTCAGTCTGCACAGAAAATCGCTCTTGTATTGGACAAAGCGCCAAAGCATTTGCAAGCGGACCTGGTTGCTCTGGTACCCAAATTAGTTGAGCATTCAGAACATCCACTGGCTGCATGTGCTCTTCTTGAGCGACTACAAAAGCCAGATGCTGAACCTGCCTTGCGAATCCCTGTGAGATAGATTATTCTTTCCTTTCCCCATACTCTATCTTAATTATTCTATTATTTTAGCTTATAATAAATTTGATATCCAGATCTATTGTTTCTCTCTTATTGAGTACAGTTTTGGTTTCCTAGGTTTTTGGGGCTCTTAGTCAACTGGAATGTGGTAGTGAAGTGTGGGAACGTGTCCTATTCCAATCATTTGAGCTTTTGGCGGACTCAAATGATGAACCCCTTGTTGCAACTATAGATTTTATATTTAAAGCAGCATCTCAGTGTCAACATCTTCCTGAAGCAGTAAGCATGGAGATAGCTTCACGGTGTTTCTTTCATATTCTTATGTCAACTTCCAACGCATTTAATGAAGCATTTTTAACATTATTATTTTCTTATTTGTATAGGTTAGATCTGTTCGTGTCAGGTTGAAAAGTCTAGGTCTTGAGGTGTCACCTACTGTCCTTGACTTTTTGAGGAAGACTATCAATAGTTGGGGGGATGTTGCCGAAACAATACTGAGAGACATTGATTGTGATGAGGATTATGATGAAAATTGTTCAGAGCTGCCTTGTGGGCTTTTCTTATTTGATGAATATGGCACGCCTCCCACTGGACTGCGTGTGTTAGATGAGAAGGCTTTCCGTGCTAGTTGTCATTTTTCTGATATTTATATTCTGATTGAGATGTTATCTATTCCTTGTCTTGCCGTTGAAGCTTCTCAAACATTTGAAAGAGCTGTGGCACGTGGTGCAATTGTTGCTCAATCTGTAGCCTTGGTTTTGGAAAGGCGCCTTTCCCAAAGATTAAATAGTAGTGCTAGATATGTTGCTGAAAAATTTTCGCATTCAGATGCTGTAGCAGAGGGAGATGTCAATGAAGAATTGGGAGTTCAAGGGGATGATTTTACTTCAGTTCTAGGCCTAGCTGACACTTTGGCTCTGTCCAGGGACCCTTGTGTGAAAGAATTTGTGAAGTTGCTTTACACAATACTGTTTAGGTGGTATGCGAATGAATCTTATCGGGGGAAGATCCTCAAAAGACTTGTTGACCGTGCCACCAGTGCTACAGATAATGGCCGTGAAGTAGATTTTGATTTGGATATCTTGGTTACTTTGGTCTGTGAGGAGCAGGATTTTATTAGACCTGTTTTGTGTATGATTCGTGAAATAGCTGAACTTGCAAATGTTGATCGGGCTGCTTTATGGCACCAGTTATGTGCTAGTGAAGATGAGATTGTTCGCATTCGTGAAGAAATGAAAGCAGAGAATTCTAATATGGCTAAAGAAAAAGCTATTATATCACAAAAGCTGAATGAATCTGAGGTTTCCAACAACCGTCTCAAGGTATTGTTGTTATGCGACCGTTGACAATATACTAGTGGTATCTCATTTTATGAATTGTCAATGTTTCATATTGGTCTGATGCACTTCATGATTGATAGTCTGAAATGAGGACTGAGATGGATCGGCTTGCTCGGGAAAAGAAGGAGCTGTCAGAACAAGTACAAGAAGTAGAGAGTCAGCTTGAGTGGCTTCGTTCAGAGCGAGATGATGAAATAGTAAAGCTTTCTTCAGAGAAGAAAGCTCTTCAAGACCGTTTGCATGATGCAGAGACACAACTTCTGCAGCTGAAGTCCCGGAAACGAGATGAATTGAAGGTTTTTTTTTTGTTTCCTTTCTTGTTTACTTTCTAAATTTTTCAGAAAGGACGTCCAGCTGTGCCCATGTTAAATTATGCCTTGTGGTTGTCTCTGTCTCTTCCGTGCTGTGGATATGCATGTAATGTTTTGTTATGCTCAAAGCTATAGGCTTCCTTATTGAGTGAATGCACTTCATGTTTACGGCCTGCTCGTGGAGGAGCAAACTGAGCTAGGGAGAGTTCTGTTGTGACAGGGGACACAAATTCATGGTTTTAATATTGCATTCTTTTTTGTTTTCTATCTTAGTGAAATCCCTTTTTGATATAACCTTTCAGTTATGACGATGAATGTGGAGCGTATCTGAGTATTTAAAATAATTCAGAGAATATCCCTTTTCTACATTTTGATGTGATGTTTTTAAAACTTTGCTGGCTTCATATCTGGTTTTGCATTGATTTATAGTTTGCTGGATTTTGTCTATTGGGGTTAAGATTCTAAGTTCATCTCAATTTGTATGGTGTGCAGAAAGTAGTCAAAGAGAAAAATGCACTTGCTGAAAGATTGAAGAGTGCTGAAGCTGCACGAAAGAGATTTGATGAAGAACTGAAACGATACGCGACAGAGAATGTGACACGGGAAGAAATCCGGAAGTCACTTGAGGATGAGGTTCGCAGATTAACACACACAGTGGGCCAAACCGAGGAAGAAAAGAGGGAGAAGGAAGAGCAGGTTGCTAGGTGTGAAGCATATATTGATGGCATGGAATCAAAATTGCAGGCCTGCCAGGTTTGTCTTGACATAGAGATTCTATTCTCCTACCCTTTTAGTAATTGACTCTTATTATTGAATATAAATGAAGGGATAGTATTGCTATACTTTATTGAAAATTGGCATTCTAATTTGTTCTAGTATCAGCTTGGAAGACGTTTGAACTATAAGTCCTTCTTATCTTCTCTCTTCTCCACATGCACATGGTTATACTCGAGAAATACGGCTGGATTAACACTCCTTTCTTTTGCAGCAATATATTCACACTCTCGAGGCTTCACTCCAAGAGGAAATGTCACGCCATGCCCCATTGTATGGTGCTGGTCTGGAGGCTTTATCAATGAAAGAGTTGGAAACCATATCACGAATTCACGAAGAAGGGCTGAGGCAAATCCACGCCCTTCAACAGCGTAAAGGGAGTCCAGCTGGCAGTCCTCTTGTTAGTCCTCATGGTCTCCCGCACAATCATGGATTATATCCGGCTGCATCACCTCCTGTGGCGGTTGGACTGCCTCCATCACTCATCCCGAATGGCATAGGGATCCACAGCAATGGCCATGTGAATGGTGCAGTTGGACCTTGGTTTAACCACACTTGAATTGTTGGATCCTTGGTTCCTTGTGGTGAAGAATTAGGTGACATCTCAATATTTGAGGGGGTTTATTATTATTATTATTATTATTTTTTCGAGTTATTCCTTTGGCATTTTGACTGGTATGGCTGTTGGAGGATGATGGATGTTGGGTAAAGGGAATGCTGAAAATTAGGGGGTGGGTGAAATTTTGCTTATTGAATGTGAGTAAGTATGCCCGATGGAACTAACAGTCGCAAATGCCATACAACTCATTTGCGTCGTTCTTTTTTTCAAGAAGAAAAAGTTCAATTACAGGCTTTTAGAAGTTTACACGGTTACATGATCTTGCTATTTGCCTACATCCCTTATAGTAAGTTGTCTTTGTTTTGAACGCACTTTATCGTTATTATAAGTGGATCAATGATAATGGCGGGTCTAGTTTGCCATGTGGATTCACAATGAGTTTAGGGGACGTGGGAGTGGGATAAGAAAATATCAGAACTGAAAGTAATATCTTATTTGATCCGAAGGTTTCATATTCTGATTACACATGACTATACCACAATTATAATATTTAGTTCTGCAGAAGTGTAAGTTATAATCTGAAGGGTAATATTTAGTTCTGCAAATGAGTCATAATCTAAAGGAAAGTGCAATATAATGGTTGTTGATGGAAAAATTAAGAAATTATAGGAAGTTATGATGTTGCATTTTCATCTGTTGAAGTCCATTCTGATCATAACAAATTTATCTTTTAAATTGCATTTTGCAGTTAGGAGAACAAAATTGAGTTTGATATAATGATAAATTGATTTAAGTACAGTAGGTTAGTATCTAATCTTAAAACAACTGATTGCGAACAGTTCTATTTTATATTTGATTTGACAGTACTATTTCCTAATTCATTTTATTCGGAGCATAGTTTATTATGGAAAAAAAATTACTTGAGGCGAAAGTCAGGATAAGAACAAAAATTATATCATGTAAGTTATGATTCAATATAGTTAAGTCGTAATTAATTATGAAATATCTATACAAATTTAACCCAACATGTTTTAGCTAAAAATAGAATCACGTATCTGCTTATTATTGACTCTAGTAGTAGTATGTCCAAGTGTTATGTCCAACATGTACCAAGAATATATTATATCGGGATGGAAATAAATGTCAATTCAGATTTCAACATATAAATTAGATTTGTTTTGAAATTTATTGGATTGGCTTGATTTATTAACTTATTTAGGTTTGATTATTGAAATCTGAGCAAGTCATTAAAAAATTTATAAATTTGAATCCTCTTGATAAGAAAAAAGGTATAACAAATGTGTTGCATAAATAAGACATCAAATAAAATTCTATCTTTAATTGTAAATAACTCTTAATAAATTAATATAATCAATTATAATGATATTTAATTAAAATAAAAATAATCAAATGATACAATAATATGAATTCATCATACTCACAAATTTTAAATATTTGAGAAGATTGATGACTATGTTAGAGAATGAGAAGAAGGCTTAATGATTAAAAAATGACAATTATAATGCAATTACGTCAATTAATTTAAAAGTATTAGATTATAAAAACATATTAATTAAATAAGCTTACAAATCAAGGTTAAAGTTAAATACATTAAATCTATCTAATAAATAAGGAAAAATATTGGTCTAGGCCTAATTTATTTAATTAAATAAACAAATTGAGTCAAGCCTTCTTATAGTATCATGATTCAACAACTTGGTTTCTAGAACATGTAATGCTTAGACTTTTATCATCTTAAAATAAGCCAATCAATTAATCATTCACCATTCAAGGGTACAAAAATAATAAGTAAAACCCACGATAATAAGTATATTGAAGCAATCACACGGCAACACATACATAAACATATATTTAGAAAATGGTGAACACTCGAGTAATATAGTTGAGTGCAAGAAAAAAAAAACATATAAAATCATGGTATAGAAGATGAACTACTTTTTCTTATAATATGCATAATTACATAGTTTAAAGTACGTAAGGGAGGCTATTAAACTACGTCTTCTGTTTATAAATTAGTGTCAAGTGACTACCAAGATTCTAAGACATCTTTTAAGGAGTATTTTAAGCCAAAGTTCTACTAGTAAGAGTATGTGTGTATAATTTTTGAGAGTTGACATAAAACTCAAGAAGAATCTAACATGTCATAATACATTGACGTGATGATAAAAATTTATAAAAATTCAAGAATCAATCACATACTCATCTATTCATATTGGATAAGTTAATTTGATCTAAATTCAATAAATATCCTTGAAAAAATTTATATACAAATAAGAATCTTTTCAAATTTACACCATAAAGCACCTGGATAATGCTGGATTTTTTTACAAAGTTTTATTCCAAATGGAACTTATTTACACAACCAAATTATGTTAAATGATCAATTTATGATACATAAATCAATCATGAATGGCTTAATTTATTTCCAATCATAATCCTAAATAATTAACTAGTTGCAGTGAGCCAACATCTTGATGGTGCATGTAAAGCCGTCAAATGTTGTGCAAAAACAAAAAGTAAAAAGCTACTTACATAACGCATCACATCGTTCTCTCTCTTTTTTTTATTTTTTAAATTTTTACTCATTTATAATATTATTAAGCATCCATTTTTGGCAGAAACCACGGATAATTTGTTTAACATCTTTCATTCAGTCTTAGTATGTGCAAAGCATCATTTCACGATTGGATTGCTGATTAATTAAAGTAATTTTACAATCATCACATATCCCAATTGTTAACCAATTAAATAATATCTACCAAATAGTGTATCGGTGAACTTGTAAGAATTATGTCAGGTTGTCCTGAGTTTATTTTATTTTATGTTTCTAATAGTTAGAATGGTTAAATCACTTATAAAAACATATATACAATATTTTTGGATCAAATTTAGAAAGAAAGGTAAAATTCTAAACTCTAAACCTTAAAACCTTCAAATAAAATTATATGTTACTTAAGTTAAATGTTATAATAAATCAGCTAAAACAATTGGAATCAACACATTTTAAATTAATTGGTTGCAAGGATCTAGGTTGAACCTATAATTTCTTATAAGAGCGATATTGTTTAAACCGAAGGAGTGTGTTAAAATCAATATGACCATTAGATTTTTATTAAATAATGGATCAGTAATAGAAAATCAATGGACAACATACACATGTATTGTTTTCGGAGTTCAATTTGGAATTTTGTGTCAGTACACCAAGAATTTTCTTTCTTATGAGAGTGATGCTGTTTAAATCGAAAGTGTGTGCCGAAGGAGTAATCAATACAACCATTATAATTTATTAAGCAATGGATCACTATAGCAAATCAAAGGACAACATACACTCCTATTATTTTCGGAGTTCAATTTGAAATTTTGTGTCTGTACACTAAGGATTTTCCTTCTTATAAGAGTGATGCTGTCTAAACTGAAAGTGTGCGCTGAAGGAATGTGTCGAAATCAATACGATCATTAGATTCATTAAGCAATGGATCACTAATAGCAAATCAAAGGACAACATACACACCTATTATTTTCGGAGTTCAATTCGGAATTTTGTGTCAGTACATTAAAGATTTTCCTTCTTATAAGAATGATGTTGTTTAAATAAAAAATGTCTCGAATGACTCTATCGAAATCAATACAACCATTAGAATTATTAAGCTATGGATCATTGATAGCAAATCAAAAGATAACATACATACTTATTATTCTCAGAGTTCAATTCGGAATTTTGTGCCAATACACTAAGGATTTTCCTTCTTATAAGAGTGGTGATGCTGTCTAAACTGAAAGTGTACATCGAAGGAATGTGTCGAAATCAATAGGACCATTCAATTTTTTAAGCAATGGATAACTGATAGCAAATCAAAGGACAACATACACACCTATTATTTTCAGAGTTTAATTCGGAATTTTGTGTTAGTACACTAAGAATTTTCCTTCTTATAAGAGTGATGTTGTTTAAATCAAAAAATGTGTGCCAAAGGAGTGTGTCGAAATCAATACAACCATTAGATTTATTAACCAATGAATTACTGATAGCAAATCAGAGGATAACATACACACATATTATTTTTGGAGTTCAATTTGGAATTGTGTTAATACACTAAGGATTTTCCTTATTATAAAAGTGATGCTGTTTAAATCGAAAGTGTGCGCTGAGGGAGTGTTTCGAAATCAATATAACTGTTAGATTTATTAATCAATAGATCATTGATAGGAAATCAAAGGATAATATACATGCACAAATATTATAATTTTTGGAGTTCAATTCAGAATTTTATGTAAGTATGCTAAGGATTTTTAGATGTTAACTGGACAATACTTTTCAAAGATATCCCTAATGATGAGGGACCGGTTGAGTTTGGAGAAATATTTTCTTCGGATCATTTTATTCACCATAGAAAAAACGTAAAACAATCGGAACCTGGTAGCAGCTAAGGGTGGATTTAAGGGGACGTAATTTTGCATTTATAAGTCAATTTTTATCTCAATTTTATTAGTGCTATTCTACCTTAGAGAAAATGCTGAAATGTAATCTCTTATTATAAGATCGATTCATTAATTACATCCATATATGTAATCATCATCAGACAAATGTTCGATTGTCTCGGTATTTTCTTCTCAATATAACTAATATTGCTCAGCTTTATTGCCCAAAGGCAGATTTGCCCCTAATGGAGGTTTCTTTTGGGAGTCGAAACTATATATAATTTTTAAATTACAGTAGTTGTTTTCATGTTCCAGTATGATCTCATTTTCTTTCTTGGAATTTTTTTTTTTTTTTAAATCCGGCACTCCTCTTTAGATATGATTCCAATATTTGAGTGAATATAAATTTTCATTTAAAATGATTTCAATTCTTGATTGGACCAGAATGTTTCTAACCAATATATATAAAGCTCAACAAAAAATTAGTCTAGCATAAACTATAAAGTATACAAGTAATACAAATATTCTATTTTTCTTTTTCATTTATACAATGTAAGTGGCTAATCACATAAATCACTGGATAACTTTCGTGGCTATTTGAATAAGAGGGTAAAAAAATACTAATTTTTCTGTTTACGACAAATAAAAAAACTATATAAAAGGTGAGGAGATATTTTTTTTTTTTTGGGGGGGGGGGGGGAGGCCCCGGTTTGGTCTGGTAAGAAGTCTATCTGAGTCTCACATTTAATCTCCTCAGCCATATAGAGTGTAAGATCATGTGAAAGACATCATACCTCTTAGCCGGGTGATTCAATGAAAAATGCCTTCTCACTGCCCTTACTCCCTCCTTCAGCTTCCGATACTTCTCCTCTGGAACTGCACTAAGCACTTCTTTCAACCTAGGGATATCCGAAACATCCACCTGAACTGAAAACCCTTCCCATCGCAGCACATCACTGAACGGCAGTATATAATACTCCGAGAGAATCACTGGGACGCATTCGGCGTAAATTGCCTCCACAATTCTTGGGCTGGCCACTTCATGGCCACTTGGACAAAGACAAAACTTGGAGTTAAGCATGAAAGAATAGTAGTCCAAGTTTTTGGGCAGGTACTCGTAAACAGCCATATCCTTGTCTTTGTTTTTCCAGTGCTGGAGCAGTGATGGACGGATCGGGCCATGCATTCCACCGGCAAAAAAAGCAAGGAAAGTACGACTGGCATCGTCCCGTGGAGTGGCAAGAAGTTTAGGGTTTGTTTTGCCCCCGAAAAGGTGGATTTCTGGGAGGCTTACATCCTTTCTAGGGTTAAAGCCTTCCGAAGTGTTGGCGTTGCACAAAACTCGGATTGATGTGTTGTAGAGGAAATGGTTGCCTCGTGATACATGAGGACCCTGCAGAAATCAGAAAACATAAGAGTTTGTGTTCATTTGGGCATAAGGGGCTAGCGGATAAAAGAGACTATATGAAGTGCGGCAAAAGGGAGAAGTAAATCCAGGCATTTTTCAATTACCGGAAACTTGAACTTAACAATAAGCATTTTAACGTAATGCAAATAAAATTAGGCGGTTTATTATTTTATGAACCACCTATATAATTTTATTAACGGAAGCAATGCATATAATTAATCCATATAATCAACGCGTAGATCAACCAAAGTAAAGAGTGAAAGGTGGAAAAGGGGATTGAACTGACCCAATCATGACAAGCAAGCATGAAGTGGTCAGCACCGTAAGTTCTATTCCAGAATGGATACCTCGTTGATACCACTCTCACATAATCAGAGACAAAATGCTGTAAAGGGGTGACATCTTTTGAGTGCGGTGTATAAACGTACTTGACCATCCAGGTCACACTGAAGGGCAGGAAGTAAACGTGAGCTCTAAGGGGGTCATTGGTCTTAAACTTCCCAACGCCATGTTCCAACTCATGGAGGAACCTCCCTTCAATCGAGTATATGTCTTTGCATGGGCCATCGTGAGTTATTGGTAGGTCCCCCTCTGGGTATACATACAACTTGAATATTTTTTCCATCTCCAAGTAGCTCCTGTATTAGTTTTCAACCAAAAATTCATATGGTCTTAATGGTCATGAAACAATAAACAATGAGAACATTGACTATCGAAATTAAAGGAACATGTGATATTTTCTTCTTTCAAAGAGAAAAAGTTAATTTCATACATTCATAGAATATGGTCCACTTGGGACTCTTAATTAGCGATGGATCAGTAAGGCAACAAAGTGTGACATAGCAATAATAAACCCATGGCATATGGCATAAATACCAGTCCGGTGCATGGTTTGGGAGGTTTACGTCAAATTTGAGCCAGGATCACACTGATTCCCTATAATGCATTAACTGATTTCGTACTAATGATGACTATGATGATGGAAAAATTCTCAAAATTGGGTTTTGGCAATAAAATAAAATAAAATAAAATGGATTGTTGTTTAACGTAAATTATTGCCTACGAATGGCCATTAGATAATTTTAAGTGTCTTTATTAGCTTCTGAAATTAAAGAATGATAATTGAGTGAGGGATCGGACGAAAACGGCTTCTAAGCTTCAAAACTAATTAAAGCTAGGATTAAGGCATCCGTTATACAGCAAGCACTCATGACCAATTTCTTTTGTGCTACGAATTGCGGGAATGAGCACACTTTTCAATTGTTCCAATGAGTATGAAGTAAAGCGGCTTTTCCTGAAATTCTATCATAAAAAGAGTACAAACTCTGAAAGGAATGAAATGCTATAATGCTAGCGCACTTCACACCTCTATCGTCTATTCGAAGAAAAGAAGTTATGCCAAGAGAAGGATACACAGATAAGTGAAACAGTATCATAATTGGTAATGACTTGTAAGCAAAGTAGTGGATAAGCACCGACGCTTGAATCTAATTCGTCCAATTATACTTAAAGAGTCATGGTTTCATCTGGAGAAGGACTTACCGGTAAAACAAGCCGGGATTACGATAAACATCTCCAGCAGGAATGTAATCGCCTCCCTCGCCACCGTGTGTGGTGGCTAACGAGAGGTTTCTTCTCCCATATGCTACTGCAGCATTGCGAATTGAAGCTCTAGCTTGAGCGAGCTCTCCTTCAAGCTTTTCTTCTCTGCTCTGACATTTTACTTTCCCCTGTTACATATTTTACGGACGATCACATATTCAGACAGTATAAAAAAGGAAAAACCAACAAATTTTACTATATCAACACTGACAATATAATTCACAGAATGAAATAAATGGATGTATCGTCACTCTGAAAAAAATTGAAATCAATATTTAAATTCAAATATCAAAAAGAGAAACAGAGAGCATTTGATTGCAGAAAATTTTGAATCCATTTTTTAAAATCAAAGCAGCATTCACTACTAAAAAAATATTCGGTAGGAGGAGTGGAACACACAGTCGCCATCGGGTTTGTGGATATGTTCCGATGAAAATGATCATCGTGTCCAGGGAAAACAACAGCTCTGAGTGTGTCATATCCGGAGACCGTAGTTCGCAACTGATTCATCGATATATAAAAGCTAGGCTTCGAGCTGGTGAGTGTCAACTCGATAAACTGTCCACGAAGTAGCATAATGATGATGATCGACACTAAAAACAGGGGCAAAAATCCAGAAATAAAGTATCGGTAGCAATAATTCATTTTCGATCGGCAGATTTCAAAGCGTTTGGTTTCTGCGATTTTGTTTTCTCAAGAAAGTGAATGCGAAGTAAAACGGCTCGGAAAGTGAAATAACGGGCAGCCGGACGGAGCTATCTCTGGTTCCCAGCCAGTCCCTCTATAGCGAGGTGGGGAAATGTGAAGTCCGGTGATCAAACGGTGCATTTAACCTTATGGATGTTTAACTAAATGACGATCATGTCCTTGATGGTGAACTAGACACGTGATGACAGGCTATCTTTGTGTTTGTTCCGAGAGATTATAACTTCCTTTCCCGCGAAAAACAGGTCACTGTATGGAGTCTTTAAAACTCAATTTGTTCGTCAAAAGGGGAAATTAATTCTCACTGTTTTAAGGGGAGACTCCCATAAATTTGGTATTACAATTTCTGCCCCTTATCGCTTTTTGATTTTCTTTTTGGCGGTGTCTGGAATTTGATTAGAAGCGCGTCACTTTTCTGAGTAAAATCTTTTACATCATTTTTTTAAATAAAATTTATTATTTTCTAGAAAAAAAAATCTTTTACATTTAGTAATTATGCCCATACTTCTCTCACCTTGAATAAAATCAAAATTACCAGCCAAAAAAAAAATCAAAATTGATAATTATAATTTTAAGTGATTATATTTCTATTTTAATTCAGGATATATACTGGGGAGAAATTATAAAATTGCACGGATTATATAGTATGTTTTTTTCTTATCTTGTTCACCGTAACAACAGAGTGTATACATGGAAGTTTTAAATTTCTTTTATTAAAGCTATCATTGTTACCTTGTCATTTCATGATTCTAAATGTATAAAAAAATTATAAAAACGAAAAAAAGGGAGATTTTCAAATCAATTAGTTTTGATTGTTCCACACTCATATCATCACTCACATTGGATTGTTCTTTTTTGCCCCTTTTTTTTTGGAAGAAATCGTTACACTTAAGGCTGCGGTACTTGCCTCTCGAGCAAGCTGCGTAACTGCGATCCATTGCCCCCGTACCAAAGTGATTGCTAATCGTTTCGGTTTATAGGTACTTTCCATAATTAAAATCAATTACTTCAAGGCTAAGCATCATCGATGCTTCTTAATTTATACCCTATTTGATAATTAATTAATTATATTAATAATTAACTAGTTAAATTAGTTGTTAATTGATATTTAATTATATTAATTAATTTGATTAACTAATAATATTAGTTATTTATATAAAAATATTTAATAAAATCAGCTGCCTATTATTAATTATTTATATATAAAATGACATATAGAGACATGTGAAAACATATCTTTTTGTGTTTAGTAAAATAATTATTAAAGATATGGTGGATTCTAAAGTGTTCCTAGGAATTCGATGTATTAGGTGGTATGGTAAAATACATGCCACTATATAAGATTATTAAGTTGTTATTAAAATTTTTGTAATATCATTCAATGACTTGTATTTTGTCACATTACTCCAAGTACCAAATTCTCAGGGACACCTTAGCAAGTACCTAAAGATATTGATGAATTATACATTTTAAGTATAAAAATATATCTTTCACAAGTAATATCATTCCCTTATTTCTTTTTTTTTTCTCTTAATATGTATTATTCTTTAATTCAAAAAATATTATTGAACAAAAGATCAATGATTTTCTTGATACATTTTTTATTATTTATTATGAAATGAAACATATATTCTTTCTTTTTTATACAATTTGATAGAAAAGATATAATCATATTTATGTAATTTTTTTATTATTATGTAAATATTTTAATATAATTTGTCATACTTATTTAGTTTTTATTTAAAAAATAAATAATTATAATTTATTATATGTATTAAATTTTTCTCTAAAAATAAATTAATAAAACTTAATATTTTCTCATTTATCAAGGATTGAGATGTAAAAAAAAATTATTATTATTATGGGTAAGAATCTCTTTTTATATACTAAATGTAAATTAACTATTTTACAAAAAACTATTTTTTAACTTTTCAAAATAACTATTTCAAGATCAATAAGTTGATCAAAATAATTATTTGCTGAATATTTAAATTAACTAATTTACTCGATTAAACAACTAAAGATACTTAAGTTAGTTAAAAGATGATTAAAAAGCTATTTAACAAACATTCTTTGTAATTCTTAGAACTATATTTTAAATTTAGCTCACCCTTTAAACTTTAAAATTTGATACTTAACCTTCTAAAATTTTAATTAAAAATGAAACTATTGCCTTTGATCTTGGTTTTTAATGAAAACTTATTTTTTCTTCACGATTTTGTTCATATTTTAAGTCTTTTTTTTGGAATTAAAGATGGCACGACCAATAATTTAATTCTTTTAGTTTATGTCAAATTACAAAAACAAATGAACTAAAACTTTAAAAAATGTCATTTAAAAATCATGAGAATTGTATTAAAAGTGTATAATTAGTTATCAAGTTTCATATGAAATAAAGCAATAATAGGAATTGTTGTGATAATTTATCAGCATAGTGGTCACTAGGTTGGCAGACAATAATTGATCAATAGAGTAGTAGTCATTGAGAGAGTTATTCAAAGATTTCATCCGATGATACTCAGCTAATTTCTTATAGTAAAACACTACAATGGTGGCACCATTTTAGGACCTTTTGATACGTAAGTCAATAATGTTCTTAGGAGAGAAATTATAGTGCATAGAGAGTAGAAAGTTCATACTCTTCAAAGTGTTCTTGGCATATAGGGGCCACTCTAAAATTTTTGGAGTGAGTAAACCAATCCTTTTAACAAAAGATAGATTGGTAATTGTATAATGAAAGAACTTTCTAGATCCAATTCATGCTAATATTTTGCTAGTTTAGCATTCTACTAGTCATAATCATTTGGTTAGGTTGGTCACACAAGTTGTGATTTAAAAATGGCTCCACATGCTTTCTTAAGGCTAATTGGTCATCACTTAATGATCAATATTAAGCTATTGTGTGTTAGGTTGATTATAGACATTCTTTTAGACTGATCATATGCCATCTTTCAATGAGCTAACCATGAACCATGGTTAGTCTTTAGCTTAAATGATTGGTATTCATCATTTAGCTGTCTAATATAGTTTGATAAGACTTGATTAAGTAGTTTGTAGCTTTATTATGAAAAGTATACTACCAAGTACTATGGTGTAGTTGATCATTATCAACCACTTGAAACACATGTGACTGATCACTTGGGATAAAGCCTGTTGAGATAGGAACTTTATCTTTTTGTTGTTTATGCATCTCATTGTAAGATGAAAACTTTAAATATCATGTTGTTAATGAAACTTTTATTAAAATTTGTACATCTAATGATGGCATCTTGAGATTTGACCTAACAATTACATGATTGTTAGATCTGATTATTTTTAAATTTCAAATCTTAACTATCAAGATAGTTAGATTGAGGCTTAATTTGTGTAATCATTCTTAATAGTTGTCTAATGTTGTTAATGAAAAATCACGATCCTTATAATCTTTTTATGAGCCATTAGATCTAATACTAATATTTCTAATTTGGATTGTGTATTTCCTTCATAAGTATTAGCCTTCCATCTTTTCTAATCACTTTTGTCACTTTTAAATCTTTTGCTACTATTGTTGCTTCTTTTGCCTTCCTTCGATCCTTCGATTTATTATGCTAGAAAATTGTTGCTACCTTTATTAACACCTTTTATAGCCATCACCTTTCTGATTTTAAAGTCACATTACCATTGATCATTTTTCACTTCTTGCTTTGTTTATGATTCCTAAATGCTGCTTCACTGTTTATCCACAATTTTGAATTTGGATTCTGCATTGTTCCTAAAATGTATTCTTTATTATTGTTCATCATAAAATTAGTAAAAATTGATTGTAATTCAATTCTTGCAATGATATTTCCATTGAAACAACTTTGTTTTGTAATTTCTAATTGCTTGCTTTCTAGCTTTTTCATTATTTTTTTTAAATCTATAGGTATATTTTGACTTGTTATTTTTTTTTTTGTCATTTTCTTGCATTTTACTGGTTACACAATGTCTAGTGATCAAGAGATTGATAAGGTTAGTAATTAAAAGGTTGTGGAAAGTAATTTTGTTGTGTTGGTTGAAAACTAGTTGGCAGTTCAAATGACTTTGAAACTTTAAATTTATCTCCTTTTGCGATCGATCCATTTTTCATAGATAATTATGGTGTTCCATATCTCAAATATTCAGGTGCTTACAAATCTAAAGATAATCGAGATCAAGATTTTGCTTATTTTGTAGAAGGAAGTCTAAGTTTAATAGAGTAAGTGAATAATGATATAAGGTTATAGAATTCATTTCAATCTTAATTAAGTGCTAAAAAAATAAATTGATTATACAATAAGAGTTAGACATTTTAAAATTGATTGGCTAACTTGTTATTTGAGCTAGCTGAAGAAAATGAAAAAATTTATAGCTATGATACTAATTATTTTTACATGATCTATGGTGCCTTGATTGATTGAGTAGGAGTAAAATTGCCATTTTTTTCCAGTAAATGATCCTTAGGAAGTTAAATGTGGCACTTTCACAAATATTATACAATAAATAGTTACTAATGGTCTATTATAAGTTTGCAATGGTTAGTTTTAGATTAAAAACAACAATTAGTAGCTTCCTTGCTTTCTTTCAACATGCTTCTAAGATAAACGAGTTCTATACTTATATTATTTAAGAAGAGGGAAGGATAATTTTTGAGCACTTAAATTCAAATATACATTAGTGGAGAGATACTTACTCCAAGGTTATAGCTTAGTTAGGCAAGCATCTAAGTTGGATTCACCTAAACAAGGAGGCCTTATTTTAAGTTGTATGGATTATGCCAACCGTTATAAAGGGTGACTACCATTTTCAATAATGAAATATTGGTCCTAATAAAGTGAGAAAAGTGATTGACTTGAATCTTCTTAACATTTGAGATATCAGAAGTATGTTTTTATGTGTTTAAGTTAAAGTATATTTTGCTGATTTGTTTATATTTAATTTTTCACTTCTTATTTTTTCCTTTTTAAGGATTTTTATTTCAAGCAAAGATTTAACCATGCATAAATTAAAAAAGCTAGCTAAGAAATAGGAAGAACTTAACAAGAAGTAAGAAAGTTAAAAAAATAATCCTAAGGTTACAAATAATTAAAGAGCTTAAACTTCATGAGGGAAGAAAAGGGGTTAATCACTATTAAAAATGTTTTAAAAAAAATTACTTAGGAGAGACTATAAACTAATAAGCCTCAAAGTGGCCATTTTGATAGGGGTTAATCCTCAAAATCACCAAATTCTAGTAGCAAGGGGTTGAAATAAGATGTTTTACCAAGCAAAAGTAAGGAGACAACTAGTGATAAAGGGCTTGCCTCTAAATAATATTTGGGTCGACCAATGCCTAAACCTTAACTTGATAAAGGGAAGAGCATAGGAGCATTATCAAACAATTAGTTTAAGCACAGATAGATTAGTCCTTCAACATTTAATCTTAAGCCAATCCTAACATACAAGTTCCTACGGTAGTTTGAACACGATTGATCAAGTGAAACTCCTTAGTAATAGTTACCCAAATAAGATTAATCTCTAAAAAATATGTCCAACTTCAATTGGAGAGGTCTCATCTGTATCAGAATGCATGATAGATGGCTTATATTATAAAGGTGTGAACTATGTTCAATCTAGAGCCATTTTGATTCTATTTCCAAAAAATTTACAAAGGCTAAAGAAGGAAGTAGCAAAGAAGAATCCAACTCACTTCTTTGCTTAAAGACTTAGTTAAAAATTTAAGAATGATACCTAGGACTTAATCATCGACAAAATGATTAAGCAACTAGAAGATTATTATTTTTAACATAAAGATAAAGATTGGTTGTAGCTTAACTAATTATAAAAGGAAGTGGTGAGCTTAAAAAGAAGTACAACTAATTAGTGGAGCAAATTGATTAGCTAAAAATGATTATTAAGTAGAAGGAAAGATTGATAGGTGAAAGAAAAAAGGTCATTAAATCTTTAGAGATCAAGATAGGGAAAAACTAACCAAACCTTGACTCGAGCTCACAAGGAAATTAATAATAACAAGAAAAAGGTTAAACTTACAAAGAATCAACTTTAGGTTATGAAAGATGAATTTGATATGTTAGAAAAGGATTAAAATGAGTGGAACGAGAGAACTAATGGCTTAAAGAAAGAGAGAGATTGCTTTTAGGAAAAGTTTAATTAGTAATCTTTTAAGCTTAAAGAACTAAAGAAAAAATATGAAAGACTTGAAGGTTTAGCTAGTCAAGCTTTCGTTAAGAAGTTTGATCTAGCTAACGAAAGCTTGACTAGCTAAGTCATAAGCTGAAGTTTTTTATCTTTCACAAATGTTACAACCTACTTTGTCGTAACTAGTATGGAACCTATTATTTGGTTTCACTAGCTTGATTATTTATTATTAAACTATATGAACTTTGACATAATAGGAAACCTTTGTTACTATAGGGTTTATTATGCAATACAAAAATAAAGGAAAATACATAAATTTCCCTTTGTTTAAGGATGCTTGATAGGGTATCTACCAAAAAATGTAAACCTATGATCTAAATTGATAGATACTTATCATAATAGCCATGAGACTAAATAAAACCTAACATTATACTGCTTATTTATACATAAATATACCTTTGAAACCCCCAATTATCATATTTCCTAAAAAAATTATGCCTTGGACTTCTATCGAAGTAACATAACATGAAAAATATAAGATTATAAACTAGGAGTGATTTATGAAACCTAATGAACATATATTTATCCAATATGTATAATAAAGAATATTTTTGGAGAAACTAGAAAATGAGTTCCTTAAATTAATGAATAAATAAATTGTTAATTGCTTTACCTAACCTTTATAATGTACTGGTAACTAACAGTTATCACATATTTTTATTTACACACACTTTTAAATTCCAAGTAGAGATTATCTTCCATAAAAATTCGATAAACTTTCTAGATTAGTGCACATATGGAATATCCATATCATATCATTATACTAATAATATCATAACTAATTCTCATTCAAATCAAGAACAAAATGAAATAGAACATGTTAAAGATAATGAATAAAATACAATCAAACCACCATGTATCTTCTAGTTAGTCTTATTTGTTTATAAATTTAACTTTATCCCTTAAAGCTAGCCACTTTAAGGCTTTCTAATGCCTAAGTTATAGTGTTCTTAGAAGAAAGAGTATAATTTCTAAAAAGTAAAGAGTTCAGAATCCTTTTGAAAGTGTACCAATTCCCCTTGTATAAGGATTGTTCAAAAGTCTTTGAAAGCAGTAAACTAATCCTTTTGACAAAAAACAAATGAATCATTGCATAGACCTTTCTTTGGACCAATCATAGGCTTTCTTTCAATAAGTCGACCATAGACCATGATCCATCTATGGCCTAAATGATCAATATTCATTAAGAACTACTAATTTCTTTTTAAAACCTTAATCCTTTATTTGGAATGATTAAAAAAAAAAGAATTCATTTCATTCCTAAAATGAATTTCTTTTTTAAAAAATATATGATTTAGATAAATTAAGAGATATTTTATTTTATTTTTATTTTAATTATATTTGTGCCATTATGAAATTAATTAAATTTATCAATGATTTCATTAGAATACATTTTATTTAGCCTATAACACATTTTATATAAAAAAATTTAAAATATTATAGGACCAAAAATGAGATTTTAAATTAAGTTTTCATTCTTTTATGTTGATTGAATTGAACTTTATAAATTTGTTTCATTATTTTATATTTAATGACAACTTTTAATTTATATTTGAAATTCAATCTTGAATCCTATTTTTGATATATATATATATATATATATATATATATATATATATATATATATATATATATAGCATTGTTAACAAAATTTTCCCTTTTCCTATATTGAATTTATCATGATATTATAAAAACTTATTTTTTAATTAAATTATATACATTTTATAATATGCTACAAGTGAAAGAATTTATTTACAAATAGATTGAAATCATTATATTTAATATAATTTTTAAAAAAATTATTTTCTTATAAATAAATTTTAATTATTTTTATTAAAATAAAAAAATTTAATTCTAAAAAAATCCCAAGAGAAGCTTTGATGATAAAATACCTTTACTTTCTTGCTTGAAAGTAGAATTCCATCATTCTGAAAGGAAGTTGTTTATTGGAATTATGCTCAATTTCTCACTAAACAATTGAAAATAAATTAGAATAAAATATATAAATGTTTCCAAGATTCAAAATTACATAGATCTCTCTTATAAAAGTAAAATATATATAATTTTTGTTAATTTTACAAAAAATTACTACTAAATTGTGATTAAAAATTTTGTTAAAAGATTATTAATTTTAATTATTGAGATGTAATATAAGGTTAAAATAATTATTTTGTAACCAAATTACCCTTCCTTTATTTATATATATATATTCCTAAACTCATTTTACTTTGAATTACTCTAAATTCTGAAAAGAAATTTCATACAAAAGGGATGTTTTTACTAAAAGCTTTTGTTTTGCAAATTCTTTTTCATACGAAGAAGATATCTTTTACCAAAATTTTTATTTTGTATTTTTTATGTGTATAGAATACAAATAATTATCATATTATAAAGCACTAGAAAAAATGGAACACATTAGATGGTTAAAAAATGAATAACAAAAGATAAGTGCATTAAATACATCGTAAAATTGTAAATATTTAAATTTGAAAATTAAATCTTTTGTTTAGTGATAATTTTAAAGATTTATAATATTCATTATACTTCAAATATTAAAATCATTACACAAGACAAAAAAATGTATGCAAATTAAAATTTTTGGTGAAGAAATATATGAGAAAGAGTTCCAAATTTGGAATGAAATGATTATGGAAATATATATAGTTGAAGGAAGGTTAAAATAATTATTTTGTAACCAAACTACCTTTCCTTTATTTATATATATTTCCAAACTTGTTTTACTTCAAATTATTCTAAATTTTGGAGTTTTTATCATAGAAAAGATGTTTTTACTGAAAACTTTTGTTTTGCAACTTTTTTTCATACAAAGAAAATTTCTTTTACTATCATTTTTATTTTACATTTTTTATGTGTATAGAATTCAAATAATTATCATAATATAAAGGCACTAGAAAAAATGGAACACATTAAATTGTTAAAAAATGAATAACAAAAGATAAGTGCGTTAAATTTATAAATATTTAAACTTAAAATTAGATCTTTCATTCAACGATCATTTTAAAGATTTATAATAGTCATCACACTTTAAATATTAAAATCATTACACAATACAAAAAAAATGCATGCAAATTAAAACTTTTGGTAAAGAAATATATGAAAAAGTCTTCAAAAATTGAAGTAATTGATTTTGGAGTGAAATGATTATGGGAATATATATAAGTGAAGGAATGATAGTTTGGTTAAAAAAATACTTTTGATCTTTGATTATGCTTTAATAGTTAAAATTACTATTCTCTTACCAAAAATTTTAAAATAAGCTTTGTAGTAGTCTTTTTGTAAAATTGAGAAGATGTAGCATATATTTTGTAAATTAAGGAGAAATTTGTTTAATTCTGATTAAATCAAGGCGTATATATCCCAGGGAGTAATCAAATTTCTAATGGTTTTGTTGTGTCTAACAATTTATTTGACAATGATATTGTAAATTAAACTAAAATTTCAAGGAATTAATTGGTGTTGGACTGTCTTGTTGTGAATTATGAATAGAATTAGCCCTTAATATAATAGTTAAAACAATTATTAATGTGTAGTTTAATATTTTAGAGAGACCGAGAAAATTTTTAAAATCAATTGACGAATTTTAGATGATACATGACATATTTTTTAATAATTGTATAAGTGGTAATCTACTTAATATATATATGCATATTGAGAGTTCAAACCTATGAAACAAGGGAAATGATTTTTTTTAAAATAATATTAGATACTATTATATTACTTAATACATGTAATTACACCATGCTCATGTATATAAAAGCATGAATCCAAACCCTATTTATAGAAGTTGAGATCATAAATTCATAAGACCCTTGCAACGATGATAATTTTGATTTTAGAGTAAATCATTAAATTTATTATTTTACATAAGATATTTTTTAAAAAATTATTTTATATTATATAAGTTTATATATGTATAATTTTTATATGAAATTTATTCTTTAGAGAAAAATATTACATCAAAATTTTTAAAAAATGATAATTACTTAAAATAAACTTTAAAAAAATATCCGACTTCTATCTTTAATCAACTCAATGTTTTACCCATAACCAAGAATCTATAATTCGGGAATAAGGTTTCTAAAGAAAATGTTTTTGAAATGTTTTAAATTTATGTAATCTTGAAATCTTCTCAAAATTAATTTTACAAAATAATTTTAGAGACATAGATTAACTCATGAATGGATTTGGATCGGGGCTCATGGAATAAATTTCGAAAAGAGATACATACAAAATTAATTGAAATTATGAATTATAATAAAGAAATCTTAAAATAAATATTATATTTTTATTTTTTTAAGTTACAAAAAAAATAGCAGAAGGAAAAAGAAATAACCCAAATCCTCCACGAATTGTTTTATTATCTTCAAGAGGCCAAGAATCAATACATGAATCCATTGGTTCTGTTTTGGTAAGTTAATTAAAGACGACAACTCAGCATAGCTTGCTTCATAGCTGTAAAATTTTAAAAATAAAAATGATCGAGAATTGATTCATTGTATCTACGTTCTCTTTTTAAATAGTCAGCTATTTTTAACTGTAAAATGTCTTCAAATGGCATTATTGGTTCTCCAAGCCAATTTTTGGTATTCAAGGCAATCGTTCTATGAATTGTAATCTTACCATTGATTAATTCTAAGTTCTTAAATCTTAAAGTTTGTTCAATATTGTTTGAAAACCAAGAACTACGAAATGTTCTTTGCAATCCTCTTCATCTAAATTCAATTTTCCATAGTTTTTCAACTTGGAAGATGAATTTTAAGAATTTTACATCTCTAGATAAATCTTGATCTATAAATAAATTATCAGTAATATGGGTCAGTCCACATCAAGTTGGATAGTTCAAATGATATCCAGCAAATTTTCTTCTTCTGCTGATCATAAAATCAAACATGTGTGATAATACTTTAGCAGTACAGTGTATTTAATATTATTTTAGAGATTTTACTCTTTGTATTTTAACTTAGACTCCATTTTATCTGTAGATCTCAAATCTTATGTATAATTTATTCATTAAATGCATTACCCCGTCCTACAATTAAAAAAATAAATAAATAAAAACAAGCACGAGTTTCTCTATTGCTTATTGAGTACTAATCACGGTTACTTACCAGTCAAGATGTGCAACTTTAATAAACAATCCTACAGTAAAATATGTAGTCCCTGTCATAACATTTTCTAGAAGAGTTTGTTTAATAGTGTTTGAGCTAAGGAAACTTGTACGAGTTTGAGTTAATAGTGTTTGAGCTAAGGAAACTTCTAATGGGAGAAGTATATACCGACCTCGGCAGAACTTCTAATAGTGTTTGAGCTAAGGAAACTTGTACGAGTTTCATAAATACGTTTGCGGAAAAAATTGAAATCTATATTACAAAAAAAAAAAAAAATTGAAATCAATATACAAGTGGGAATATGGCATTGGCTTGTAATTTAGCTGATCCATATTTTGATTAAGTAATATTATTTTCACTCTTCTTTCGATATATATATATATATATATATATGTAAGAGATCTTTTAACCTTGTAAAAGTGCAAGTCTGTTTTCCTTGATACGGGAAAGAGAATGACAAGGGAGTGAGAAAGTGTAAATAGCAAATGTAGAATTACTCTTGGACACACAATACTTTCTTTTTTCTTGGCATCTCAACAGTTGCAATTTTTGGCATATAAATTCTGCTAATTAACTTAGAATTTGCTATTAGTCTTTATCATTGTCTAATTTTCAGGGATATATGTACAACAGGCTCCATTTTAGGTAACATATATTCATTATAATCTTTGATTCTGTTTCATTTGTTGTGTATTGGATGACTTATCAAATGCTACGAAATGGGTAATTTGATTTCTTGTTCCAGCTGTGATTTGTACTTCACATTTGCTCAGAAGGGTTTGTGTATCTGTTTCTGATTTACCTCCAACTCCAAGGCTTCAGTCTCATTGCTTTTGCAGCAACTCTGTAGCAGCACTCCTTCTCATGAGTTCATCACTTCTCACAAACTTTAAGAAGGAAACATTTTCACTTCACATTAGTTAAAGCAATACAATCTGCAGATTCAAACGAAGAAAATGCAGTAGAGACGAGAAATGGTGCGTACGCTAACGCTCAACCTAAAACCACATCTGCAGTATTGCTTGAATCGAAAAATCCGTCTTTCCCCAACAAGCTCAACATTTGTTAAATAATTTCTTTCACTTATAATTTGAAAGATTAATGGATTTTGTTTCTCAGCAGTGAAGAAAGGTCACACCGTAAGAGGGGACTGGGAGAAGTTAATACCTTGGACGCTTACATTAAAGTTTTATCTTTTTTTTCTTATTTCATTATTATTTATTATTATTAATCACATTAATAACCATTTATTATTATTAATTACAATTCACTAACATCTATCATTAATGATTATTGTCCATTACGATTCACCATTGTTCACCATTTATTTTTTATAATCATCATTAATTAATGAATATAATTGATTACCATTCATGCCGAAAATCATCACTACTGCTATTTTTTATTACTAATAATTACTGTCAGTCATAACTTATTATTAATGATCGTTAGCTATTACTTATCATACCAATGGTTAGGAGTGCAAGTAGGTTAAGTAGATTATTAGGAAACTTATGGCCTAACCTATTTATTTTAACATAATTTAACCTATTTTTCTAAATGATTAAACCCAAATTTAATAAATAGCTTTATTTAGATACATAATTCAGAATTATTTTTTTAAACTTAGTTTGCAGGTATATTAGAACACCTTATTTAATTATTAATATATTTATAATTAATATAATATCAAAAAAATGTTATATGTAATAAAAATAAAATTTGAAATTGAAATTGAAATTAAAATTTTTTATATTCATTAAATTAAGTTTTACAAACTTGCATCACCATCTTATGCATATTGATAGTCTTTAGTTTATATTTAAAATTCAATTTTGAATCTTACTTTTATTAAATATAACATTACTAATATAATATATAATATTTTAATATATAAATTTATGTCTATGAACCTAATTAAATCGTTGGATATTTTTAGGTGTAAATAAAGCTTAACTTATTGGTAAATCAAAAAGTTTATTTATATAAGTAAATTTTTAAATAGATTAATAAATTAGGTCAAACTCTTTCAATAAGCTACAACGAACTTGAATTTTGATTTTCTATAAATTAATAAGTTAGATTCAAATTAATACTGTAAAAAATAAATTTAATTTATTTAAAATAAAATCTAACTTAATTTAATTTATTTATATCCCTGCACTATCAATGACGACATCTTTTATAATTTAATAATAATTTTAAAAATATTTCTAATTAAAGTAAATATAATATCATAATTCCAAAATTAAATCTTCAAAAACTATATTTTTGAAATTATTAAGGTTCTGCAGAATATTTAATTCTTTCGCTAAGCTTAACGACATCGTCTTCCTTTTTCCGGAATTATACATTGTTTGGCGTCTACCTTCTTGATATTCATCTGACCCTTTGTCACATCATCGCCAAATTTAATTCCGATAAAGTATACGAATCTTTTTAGGGACAAAATTGAAAGAGCGACACGCTAATTGCATAAATTAATTATATTGACAAGTTATAAATTATTAAATTAAATATTTTTTAAAAAAATATAAAATTTAATATAAATTATTAAATTTTTATGTATAAATGAAATCTAATACACGAAGGCCATTAATCAGGAAAATGTTGGAAGTGGAAACTCAGGAAACTTGCCCAACTGCACTGTAGAAGGGCCACATCAGTCTTCAGAGACCGCAAGAGGATAATCACAATCACATCGCAGTACAGAAAAAGAGGAGTATAAATTTGATCTCCGTCTCTCCTTATCTCTCTCTCTCTTTTTAGATTTGTCCTCACGTGTAAGATTATATATGTCTGTTGCTAATAATTTCAAGCCACAGGTGTTTAAACAAAAGACAATGCTCTCAGCTGAGGTACGTGTTGGATTTCTGTAACTTGAAGAAACGTCATGGATTTGCTCTCTTCTCTCCCCAAATGAATTTTGACACATCGTGCGAATGTGCGATTTCATTTCTTTCTTCTTTGGTATTTGATTTGATTTGGTATTGATTGACGATGATCGATCGATGATATTAATGAATTATGGCAACATTTCATGTTTGAAATTTGCACTGTAAATTTTGTTTTGGCAAAGTAAGGATGTGATATTAAAATTTATTTTGCATAGTAAAATTTTAACATGAGTAGATTTTAATGTAGATATAATATTAGTTTAATTTATTTTTGCATAGCTCTATAGGTTTAATATTATACTTCTGTTTATATAATTAGCACATATACATTACAAATATTATTTTTCAGTAATTTAAATATTAAAAATATTTTTTAATAATTTTATTTTTAATTTTTTATTATATTTAATTATGTGTTTATATAGCAAAATAAGATTAAATAATAATTTAATTATTGAAAATATTATTCAAATTAAGTATGTTTTTAGACCTATATTATTACACTATTTATATCATGTATTGCTAATATGTGAATTTCAATTTTATAAATTTTACACATTTTATCAAATTTTTTCAATTTTTTATTTTTATAAATTTTCTTCTGAAACATCAGTACCATGCAGATTATGAGAATGGTGCTCTAAGTTGCCTTAATCCCATTAGATGGGCAAATTCGAAATAGATGATAAGGGTCCCGTGGCAAGAGAATATATGATTGATTTATCTTTGCCCCACTCGATTATCATCTCTAATGAATTCTCATATTTAACAATGTATATGAATATATTTTTAAATATATTAAATCTTCATTTTTATTTAATCACTTCTTTTTTGGCTTAATTATTTATAATTAGATCTTATAATTTAAAATTTTAAAATTATGCTTCTTATAAAAATTTGTAAATAATTAAATACTTTTCATTATTTTCTTTCTAGTATAGTTCAAAATTTATTAATGTGAAGCTTTCATATCATTTTTACTTTTATTTAGTGACAAATAACCTAAAAAAATTAAGATATCTTCTGAAATTGTTTTATAAAATAATGGATCATAAACCTCTTAATATTTTTAAATTATCACAAATCAATAAAATTTTGTCTCGTTAATTATTATTAAAACTTAAAGGAAAAAGTGATAACAATTATCCAATAAAAAAATAAGTATAATGATTCAATTTTAAAAAAAATTAAACTATATGGGCACATTTAGAGCACATGCTAGTATAGGATTAAATAAGATAAGCAAACATAATAATACATGATAGGATGATGAAAAGATAATCTAAAATAGTATCGAGTGTTTGATAAGCAATCATATAAATAATTTGATAGTATAAACTTATCCTATTATATGTTTTTATTAGACATAAATATAAACATGATAGTATTAAATTTTTTATTTAAAAAAAATTACCCTTATTCTTAAAAATAATTTATATTATAGTATTTTTTAACCTTTATAGTCATTTTAATTAATAATAAATATTACATCTATTATATTTTAAAATATTTTATTTGAAAATAAGTGATTACGATAGGCTTGAAACTAAAATTTTCTTTCATGTGAATTGATATATAAGTAAATAAGGGAGAGTGATTTAAGGTTAAATGTGGCCAAGGATGCATGTAAGCATGTGTAGGAGACTTAAGAAGCTTATTTTCCATTTTGCCTCTAAGACTATACTCTTATATTTCCTAATTTTAGCCCATTTCCTCATTTTCCTAACATTAACCATTCCTTTTTCTCTCTATCTCAACCAAACATTTCAATTTTCTCCTTAACTTCTCTTCTTTTCAAACTAAGCAATGTGAGGATCCTCACATTTTGATCTTGTAGTAATTCCTTTCTAGTTCTTCTTTAAATTTTTTGAATGATTAGGTTTTTTTTGAGATTAAATGAGGTTTGAAGCCCTAATATCAAGTTGTTGGCTTTGCAATGTTTAGGAATAATCTAATTTTCAATCATACTACTTGTTATGTCCTCAACACATTGTAAGTGAACCTTCTAACTCCTATTAAATGATTAATCTAGCATTGAGTTAGGTTTTTCTTCAAATTGTAGCCCTTTGCCCTATCGCTTGGCCATGCTGCCAGGATGATAAAAAATAAACATAAACTTTCAATCATAAAAGTAAAAATTTAGGACAAATCAAAACTATTAGCTATTAAACAAAATATTAATACATGAATGATTCTTGCATTTGGATAAAAAAATTGGTTAAATTGATGCTATGTGTTGTGGAATGATATCTAGTATAGATTTCTTAAGGAATTAGGTTCTTATGAGGTTGCTTTTATGTTCAATGGTGATTGATTTGCATAATGTTACATAAGGAATATGTTTTATATGGAATTCTTCATGTGCAAATAGTAAAATTTTCTACAAAAATGCAAATATTCATATTTAAATTGATTAATAAATTGAATTCATCGAGGTCAATACGTAAAAACTTTCACGATAAGTTGATTCATGAATCAATATATTACTTATAGAAGCAAACTGAAGCCATTGAATCGATTGGTTGATTCAGTAGAGATAGAAGCAACTTCTTTTGCATTGAATCAATTTAAAGCCTTATAGGAACACTAATGAAGACCTAAATCAAAAAGGCTTAAATCAATTCACAAATCAATTCAAACATCATGAAAACTTATTAAAGGTCCTAAATTGATTCCCCCAATCCATTCATCAATGTTGAAATTCATATTTTGATATGAAAATGGCTTTAACTAATACATTGTGATGAAGTTATGACACTTATAAATTAGAAAGGTTGTGTAGGGGTTTCAACTTGTACATAAATGTGAAATCCATTCTTATAATGTGGTCTTAATTATGGCATGAACAAGGTTAATAAGAATTGTTTAATTCATTTTTTTTATTATCTAATATTAGATGCTATATATAAGTGGTATGGAAATTAATTGTACTTGCATTGGTATGCCACTTGAGGCATTTCTTTTGTAGACAAGTTATTGTTATTATTGTATTGAATTTGAGTGTGTGTGAGGCACTTAACTGCTTTTGAGATACTATTCTATAAAAGAAATTTGATAACCATTACTAAACATGTTTTTTATCCCATCAAGAAGCTTTCTTAGTAAATTTACAGATAACTTGATCTAAAGCGTTATTATCATCTTAAAACTTAGCTATGATTAAATAAAGACTAGAGTGAGAGACTTAGCAAATCTTAAAATGAAAAGGTCAAGTGAGGTTTGGTCCTATATTTTACCAAGATTAAATGGATATAGGCATGTTTTCTAATAAGGATTGCCTAAGGCATTTTTAAATGTTCAAGGATAATGAAATTAGGTAGTTTGGAATTAGTCTAAGGTCTCGTTTGACACATCATGTAATGCTTGATAATATAAAATAAATTATACAACCAAAGACTTAATGAAGCTTTCAAATATATTGTACAATTTATCTAAAAATCTTTTCTTATATGTCAAATTCTCCATGGGAGATATGACAAAGGCTAAAAGGATAATACGTATTAAGATAAATCATAAACTTTAAAAATAAAAAAAAATGCATTCTCTCTGATGTCTCTTTTAAAAAATTAACATTAAAGATATTCTTGTATATTGACACGTTTATTTTGATTTAGTTTTTTTTTAATGTTTATTTGACAATATTAAACTAGGTTTATGAAACATTATAGATAATATATATCATTCTATTATTTTTTTTAAAGATTTTACACTTGATACTTAGTAAATTTTATATGCTTGGATTGATTTATTGTAATTGTTTTACTAGTTTGTCATACATAGATAAACACACACACACACACACACACACACACACACACACACACACACACATATATATATATATATATATATAATATATATATATATATATATATATATATATATATATATATATATATATATACACGTGTGTTTGTAAAGTATATTATATTATTTTGTTATCATAATGTAAATATTTTAATTTATATTATCATATTTTTTAAAGACATTAATTGTTGAAGGAAATTTTCAGGTAATTATATATTTCAAATTCATTTAACAAAATTTTATTGTAAAATAATTGTAATCAAATGAATTATTTCTTAAACTTATATATTTTAGAAATTAATAGCTTTAGGTTTGGAAAAACCCAAAGAGAGTTAAGCTATTTTTATGGAAGTGTGGTAAGAAAAGAATTTTCACAAATGTTTATAAAAATATCAAGGGATTTGGCTCAAGTACATGTAATATTTGTTTTGAAAGAGATAAAAATATTATTCATGTTTTGAAAGACTATTAAGTAGCTAGATTCGTTTGGTTTGAGTTATTACAAATGAAGTATCATGTAATTTTCTTAAGAATAAATGGTCAAGATTGATTTAACATCAATCTTAACATGTAGATAGGGAAAAAGAGTATGGTTGTATCCTTATATAAGGTGTGATGCTATAGAAGATTTGGACATAGAGGAACAAGTAAATCTTTGACCCTTCTTTTTTTAGCCATCAAAACTAGGGAGGTTGATCATGTAGTATGATTAGAATCATTGAAGCAGATATGGGTTTGCAAGCTCATAAAAAAATACAAGCTAAAATTTATAAAAAGTGAGTCCATTTAAATATAGATTATTAATTTTAAAATTAACTAATTTTTATTATAGTTTATTTAGTTTTGAATTATCAGGATGAATTAGAAATGTATTAAATACATGATTTATAAATTTATAATTATTTTGATTTTAAATTTATTTTAAAAAGTTAAAATTATTTTTCAAAAAATAAAAAAGAGAAGTTTGTAAATTTGTTTGCGAGTTTGTGATCCATAAACTTTAGAACTTAAACTTTCATTTAAGGAGTCTGTGATCAATACACAAATAGACCAAACGAATCTATTTAATAACTATAAGTATGTTAATGATATTATAACAATAGAAATAGTAAGGAGGTATAAGCAAGTGGAAGAGAAAACCAAACAAATTTTGGTTCATTAGAACCCTCAATCTGATGGGTGGACTAAAGTGAATATGGATGGTGCCTTTTAGGAAAAGCTCTAATATGACTAGTTGTGATAGTATTTTGAGAAGTAGTGATGGTAGATGGTTGAGTGGGTTTCATTTCAAGCTAGGCAAATACTCCTTCTTGATGGTTGAGAGATAAGATGCTTTTGATGGCTTAAGTTTGGCTTGGAAACTTGGATACAAAAAAATTCTTCTTAAGTCGAATTCAAAACTCCTACTAGATGCTATGTCTATTGCCAACAACTAGAACTAAATTGGCTATTATCCAACTATGTAAGTTATTTTTGTCTAGAAATTAGGATTTTAAGATTGTGAATGTATATAGAGAAAGGAATGTCTATGCTGATTGACTCACTAACTATAGTTTAAGGAAGGAGTTGAGTTTGATTGTCATAGATAATCCTCCAATAGACATGAATTACCTAATTCTAGATGATCTAATTAAGGTCCCTACCTCATGGGCAATTAAGTTGTAGTTTTTTTTTTTGTAAGGCTTTGACCTTGTTTATTTATACGCACAAAAAAAAGATGATAAATAAAAGATAATATAATTTCATTCAAGTTTTCATCTTATATAATAATAGGATAAAAGTAATATAGTATACTAACATATCCTGTACATAGACTATACTATATGGCATGACAAACGAAGCATAATATCATCTCCCAACGCCGATTACATGGATCATCCGCTCATTTTGATACTTCTAAATAAAAGAATCTTAATTTTTTTTGAGTGATTGGATTTTTTACTTGAACCAACAATGTAAAAGTGATTTTCCTTATAAGAATGTGGACTTGCTTTCATGATTGTTTTACGACAGTTTCATTCAAAATCAACTTTTTATGGGTCGTTATATTTTTATTTATAATTAGATTTATATTTGTTTATATGATGTTGGAAATTATTATTATTATTATTGGTATGTTAAAAAATTTATTTAGTAGATTTTAGAAGCTGTTTTGCTTGAGTTTAAATATAAACTTCTTATTATTACTTTCCACAAGGTTTTTTTTTCATATTTTTCAAAAGCAAATTTGACATTAGAATATTTGTTTGAGTTTGATTTGGAAAATATCATTTTTTTGGTAAATGATGAACTTTTGGAAATAAAATAATAATATACTCTAATCAACATTTCTTTTCTTTTTTTATTTTAAGCCTCATAGTTTTTCCTCAATCAAGTTCAGGCAAAATAATAGAGCAGGTAAAATGTTAATAGGATAGTTGTATTTATCATTTTTTGTATGTTTACTTGCAGTAATTGTGGCCTCTAGAGAGTTTAAAATGATGGAACAAAAATATGGTTTACTTATGTTCTCAAATGATAAGAAAATGTCGTTTTTGGATTATGAAAATAAACGGATTGTGGTGCAAATCCTTATGGTTTTTTTTTTTAATAAAGTTCCAAATTTGCATGGACTTTTAAATAGTAACGGTTTTAATGTTCTTGAAGCTCCGCCTGTTTCTATTTTGCTAAACCCTGACATTAGGAGTGTCTATACCCCACACTTCTGTAATTCTGTTTTTGTCTATATATTTCCGATTTCTACCAAAAAAAAATTACATGGACTTTTAAAATTAGCATGACCATAAGACATGGGAGACATTTAGCAGGATTTTGTACGAAGAAATAAGGAGGAGACGAGGTGGAATATAGAGAGTGGATAGACGTGATATGTGATAAACCTGTGAGAAGATTTGACGTTGACTACTTTTATTTGACTAAACCGAGAATTTGACTTTAATTCATGCATGTGACGTCTGTTTGGTTGACTATCAAAAAATATAATTGCATTTTGCTTGATTAATTGAGTTTAAATTTAATTTATTATTAATATAAAATATTTTATATTACTAATTAATTAAAAATATTACATTATTAATGAAAATAAATAAATCTTTTTATTAATAATAAAATAATTTTAATAATTTTCAAATGATGTGATAATATACGAGTAAACAATAGTATAAAATTCATTTAAATCATGATAGCTCAAATTTAAATTCATTTAAATTATGTTGCTAATAGCGTAAGTTTTCTTAATATATATATATATATATATATATATATATATATATATATATATATATATATATATATATATGACTTAATTGGGGATTTGATTATGGCTTATCATATCATATTTGTCTAATTGAATATGAGAAAATTCTCATTGAATCGTTGATCATTTAACATGAACTATTTAATTTATATTGTTAATTGTGTAAGTTTTCTTAATATTTTGAATTTTTTATATAATGTTTGTCTTTTGTGAAAAATGAAATTAAATTAAATTATCTAGTAATTATTTGATTGGGTTAGTTTTTCAAAATTCTGAGATTTAGATTTATTTTGCATACTACTAAGGTTTCAAAACCTAATATTTTCCACTTCTTATATTTGACAAATTTATGATGGTTGTTATGTTTTATAAACAATTAAAACTTATTCAAAATGTAGCAAATGATGTTTTAGAATTCCTAGTTTTAGTAATTTATTCGTTTACTGAACTCTTCTAACTCATCTTTTTCAATTTCTAATTTTCCAAGTTATTCCGTAAAGTGATACATTTGAATTCATTCAAGAATTTATGTTGTAATGGTAAGGTAATGAATAGTTACAATAGGAGATTCATTGCAAATACAATTCACGTTGAGAACATTTTCTTGAAATGTGTTCAAGTTATATAATTTTTTATAGGCAAAAAATGTATTTTTTATCTTCTAATTTTTATTAAAATTTCAATTTTATTTTCTAAACATTTTGCAGGCAAGCAATGTTACTCAAGAATTTAATTCTATTACATTTTTTAACAGAAATACTTAGATAAATACTTACTTACCCTTCTACGTGGTCAGAAATATTTAGAGTCCCTTAAATGGTGGAACAAGTGGTATCTTCTTATATATCCTTAGGATTCAACCATAAGAGAACTCCTCAGACTTCATCTATAAACACCGGAAGTCCAATCTGTTATTACAGTGAAGGGCTAAGATTCAAACTTCTCAAATTGTAAATCTTGGCATATGATCGATCTGGTGATGCTTGGATTGGATTCCTAGAAAAATTAATATTTAATTTTTTTTGGCTTTTTTTTTTCCCCCTTTTCCTTTGTTGAAAGAATCGATGGCTGTTTCGAGTCTATACCAGTATTACCAAAGCTTGTTTTTCATTTTGTTTTATTTTTTTTTCTCCATTGAAAGTTTTGATGGTTTCTTTAGTGTGTACAATAATTGGGTTTTCATTTTTACAATTTCCTCCCAATGAAAGCCACCAATTCTTACAAGCGTAAAGAGTAAAGATTACAAATGGAAGTTTTTTGGTAGCGTCTCGCAACAATTTCGACAGAGGAAGAGGAAGGCAAAGAAGCAATTTTTAGCCAAACATTAATGGCATAGTTCTCTTTGGATGGAAAATTACATTTGTTTTATAAAAAAAATATTATTTATATATATCAATAAAAAAGTAACGTACTAATTATATTTATGATTAAAAGAATTAATAGTTAGAGCCGAAAGAAAGTAAATTTTTTTATAAAAAAGAAAAAATAATTTTTTCATATTTAATATTAAATAAATAAAATACTTTTTTATTTTAATATTTTATAATTATATTTTATAAAAAATATTTTTTATAAAAATAAATAAAGAAGTTCAATTTTTTTAAGCATATAGGATATCAAATTAGATGTTAATGTGATGTAAGTGCCTCAATTAAAAAATTAATAAAATTAGATTATTTAGTAATATTACATATTTTTTAAAAATTGAAAAATGAATTTATTTTAAATAAAATAAATATAAGATTGAAACTTTATGAAAATTAGGAATTGAAGTTATACTTTTATCTTTTGCGTAACAAATATTGTCCTGAGCATAACCCTCTTTCATGTGTCGGTTGTTTCTTGCATATACCTATCTTACTAATTGAAGGTTTTTTTGGGGGGAGGAATTTTTTTTTTTTTGGATACGTGTTGGGTTGGGAGAAAAAATTTTCCCATCCAACATTGTCTCTTTTATATATATATATATATATATATATATATATATATATATATATATATATATATATATATATATATATATATATATATATATAATAATGTAATGTAATAATAATAATAACATAATATAATAACAATGAGATTATAAAAATAATATAATAATAATAATCTATATCTTAACTATTAATTTTTACTATTATAAAGTCTTCAAATTTAATATGATATAATTTATATGATAAAATATTTCAAATAATAAATTATTTAAAATTTTTATTTAATAAGTCAATTTATTATATTGTATATTTTATTATTTATTGTTTATTAATATAATATAATATAATAATGTATATCTTTACTATTGATAATAATAATATAATATAATAACAATGATATTATAAAAATAATAATATAATAATACAATTATAGAAATAAAAATATAATAATAATCTATATATTTATTATTACAGAATCTATAAATTTAACATAATATAATTTTTATAATAAAATATTTTAAATAAATAATAATTTAAATTTTTTACTTAATAAGTAAATTTGTTGTATTGTATATTTTATTATTGTTTATTGTTTATAATATAATATAATAAATAATATAATTAATAATAATAATCTGTATCTTCTTTACTGTTACATAATCTTTAAGTATAATATAATATAATTTTTAATGATAAAATATTTTCAATAATAAATAATTTAAAATTTTATTTCATAAATTAATTTAATAATAATTTATATTTTTACTATTATAGAACCTTTAAATTTAATGTAATATAACTTTTATGATAAAATATTTTTTTAAAAAATAACATAAATTTTTTATATAATAAGTTAATTTTTATATTATATATTTTATTATTATTTATTATTTATAATATGATGTAATAAAAATAATATAATATAATAGTAATAATCTATATCTTTATTATTGATCTTTATTGTTATAGAATCTTTAAGTTTAATATGATATAATTTTTTATGATGAAATATTTTAAATAATAAATAATTTAAAATATTTTGGGACACGTGTTGGGTTGGGAGAAAAAAATTTTTCCACCCAACACTGTCCCATTTTTTTCTTTTAGATATAATAATAATAATAATGTAATAATAATAACAAAAAATAATGATAATGATATTATAAAAATAATAATATAATAACATAATAATAATTTATATCTTTACTATTACAAAATCTTCAAATTGTATAATTTATATGATAAAATATTTCAAATAATAAATAATTTAAAACATTTATTGAATAATTTAATTTATTATATTATGTATATTATTATTATTTATTATTTTTTAATATAATATAATATTATATAATATAATAATAATAATCTATATCTTTACTATTGAAAATAACATAATATAATAACAATGATATTATATAAATAATCATATAAATATATAAATATAGAAATAATAATAATATAATATAATAATAATCTATCTATATCTTTACTATTATAGAATTTCTAAATTTAATATAATATAATTTTCATAATAAAATATTTTAAATAAAAAATATTTTAAATTTTATTAATTTGATATATTGTATATTTTATTATTGTTTATTGTTTATAATATAATATTATATAATATAGCATAATAAAAACAATATAATATAATAATAATCTATATCTTTTCTATTTATCCTTACTGTTATGGAATCTTTAAGTTTAATATAATATAATTTTTAATGTCAAGGCATTTTAAATAATAAATAATTTAAAATTTTTATTTAATAAGTTAATTTAATAATAATTTATATATTTACTATTAGAGAACCTTTAAATTTAATATAATATAATTTTAATAATAAAATATTTTAAAAAATAACTTAAAATTTTTGTATGATAAGTTAATTTGTTATATTATATATTTTATTATTGTTTATTTTTATAATATAATATAATAAAAATAATATAATATAATAATCTATATCTTTACTCTTAATATTAACTGTTATAGAATCTTTAAGTTTAATATAATATAATATAATATAATTTTTTATAATGAAAGATTTGAAATGATAAATAATTTAAAATTTATTTTTAATAGGTTAATCTATTGTATTATATATTTTATTATTAACTCTTTATATTATATATTTTATAAATTTAATTTTTATAAATATTTTTAATAAATTTAAATTTTAGTATATAAATATTATATTTTCAAATACAGTACTTGAAAAATATAATAAAATTTATTTATTTTATTTTTTTAACTATTTACTAATATCAAGTTTTAGGTATTATATATCAATTTAAATGCATATCAACTAAAATTTTGTCTATGCTTTGTACTTTATGTATTATTTCTCATACTTTTTTTTTACTTATGTTATTTACAACTTAAATATTATTTATTTACAACTATATATTCATTAGAGTTTAATTCTATTTTTTAATTATAATACCTAAAAACTGAAATCAAATTTATTTATTTAAATTTTGTTAACATTTTCTTAATATTAAATTCTAGGTACTATATATCAAATTAAATATATATTAATTAAGAATTTATAAAATTTTATTACAGTACAAATTTTTTATACTAAAAAAATTTTAAATATGATAAAATTTTATTTAAGTAAATTAATTTATTTTATTTTAGACTCTTATTATTTATTAACTCAAACATTATCTTTCTCCTTGTTATTTTCTCCATTTATATTTTTCCAACTTTTTATATCTACTTTATATTATATATTAATATCATTGAGTAGTGTAAATATAATATTTTATATTTTATTTTTAAATTTTATAAATATTTTAAACAAATTAAAATTTTACTTCAAAAATTATTAATTGAATCAATTAATTATATATTATATTTTTTAATAAAAACATTTGAATATCAATTTTTAATTAATTAGAGGATCTAGAAAGACTTTATGTTTTATGTATTATTTCTTTTTATTTTATATATTACATATTTTATTTTTTAACTTTTTTTGCTTTACAATTCATACATCACTTCTCTTATTTTAATTTATTTTGTTACATATTTTTGATTTTTTATATTCACTCATATTATTTATCATTTATACATTAAAATTGATAAATAGTATAAATACAATATGATATATTTTATTTTTATTGTAAAATATTTTAAATAAGTTAAGGTTATAAAAAGTATTATCTAAATTAATTATTTACACATACTATTTTTAATAAATAATTTAAAAATGAAATTATTTATTTAAATATTATTAATATTTTCTTCATATTAAATTTTAAATACTACATTTCAAATTAAATATACATCAATAAAATTTAGGCAGAATTTTTTTAATGATAGAATAATATTTTATAATATTTTTTTATGTGAAAATTATTTTAAATATTATTTGTAAATATTTTTTATTATAAAAATATTTTAAATAATTTTAAATTTTAATATAACATATATAAATTGAATGATTCAAAAAATAAATATTTATTATTATGAGTTGAAAATTATTTATATTATTTATAAGTATGAAGATGTTAATAAAAAATAAATATAATTAAAAATTAAAAATTTTCTTACAATATAATTTATATCTATACTATATTAAAAAAAAGTTTTTTTGATTTTTTTTTGTCGGGACGCATGTTGGGCCATGAAAAGAAAAAATTCCCTATCAATACTATTTAGGATTTTCTTTATTTTTATTTATATTATTATAATATAATTTAAATACTATTAAATATTAAAAATTGAATAGAATATTTTTTAAAATAAAATATTTTAAATAATTTAAATAATTTTAGTATCATATTTTAATTTAAAAATATATTAGTTTAGATTTTGTCAAAAAAATTTAATCTGTGTTTTTTTTTCTTCATTTCATCTATTTTATTATATGTATTTCTTATTTTTTCATATTCACTCCTACTATTTGAAATTCAAATATAATATATTGAATTGAATAATATAGATATAATGCAATTTATTTTCTTTTTATTATAAATTTTTTATAAGTCATTCATTTTATATATTTTTAATTTATTTCTCTTTTTTAAATTTGTTTTGTTTATCTTTTTTTCATATTCACTTATATTATTTATAATTTAAATATTAAAATTGTTAAATAGTATAAATAAAACATGATATATTTTATTTTTATTACAAAATATTTAAAAAATTATGTGAAAATAGAGTAATATCAACAATTTATTATTTCTTTTGTAGTAAGAATTATTAGAACAATGTTCAAAGAATTTAGTTGATATTGAGTTAAAAATATTTACTAGATACCAAAATTATATTTTCAAATAAAAATTATACTTTTTGTTAAATACTATCATATATTATTAAATATTTAATTCTTCATAAAATTATAAATTATTTTTTATTTTTTATTCTCTTTCTTTCCTTTTTATCCTTTTTATTATATATTTATATAATTAAGTTACTTATATTAAAATTTAAAATAATAAAAAATATCTTACTTAATTTTTAATTTTTAATTTTATATATTAAATAATATATTTTAATATATGAATAGATCATTATATTTATAAAAAAATATTATTTTTTTATTAAATACTGACCCGTGCATAGTACGAGCTTTAAAAACTAGTATTTAAACAAAAGGGCGTTTACGTTGAAATTTCATCAAGTTTAAATAGCATGTTTACTATTTGTTTGAATTTATGATTTAGTAATTTTATTTTGTTTTGCATCAATTGCACAGATAAGGTCAAAGAAATCAAGGTCAATAAATTTACAATGATCCAAGGGTTAATAATTTAGGAAATACCATTTTACTTTGAGCAAAGGAATAAATTTTATTCTTAAAAAAGAGATAGAGACCCATGAAACTTATTTTGTTATAAATTCCACCCTTCATTTCCATCGCGTTACTTTTTGTAAAATAAGGATTTTTCTTACAACAAAAATAAGGTAATACTTCTCTTAAATAAACAGACCTTGGTACACTACCTAAATTTTTAGCATCACAACAGATCACCGAAAGCTAGTCACGGAGGATATCAGCGGAGCTCCAATTCTAAGTTTACTCCATGTAACCTAGTATAACAGCAATATTATATATACCTAATGAAATTTTAAATATAAATTAAGGTTGTAAAAAATAAAATAAAATTATAAATTTTAATTAAATAAATATAAAAAACTTATAATTTATTTTTAAATTTACATACGATACATATAATATTTTTCTATTACAATAACATCTTTCTAATTTAATATCATATTCGTTTAATCATAAAATAATAAAAAAAAATCTTGAAGAGACACGGAATTCTGTAGAAACAACACATAATAATAATAATAATAATAATAATAATAATAATAATAATCTCGACGACTAACGAGGAATGGCGGGGTCCCTTGATATAAGGTGCTCTTGACTGGTAGTTGTGTTGAGTATCTGTGCCGTCTTCCTCCTCCACCTTCTCGCTCTTTCTAGCTGTTTCTCATTTTGATAACCAAATATAACTGAATTTCTAGTCTCCGCCGTCATGGATGAGCCTTGGAAGCTAGAACCCCAAAGAGTCTTGTCTCTACTAGAGGCTCTGAAAGAGGCTTGCAATGATCTTCACACTAACCCGATTTCCTTTATAAACGGAACAAATGACTCCAAGGCCGCCATTGAAGCTATTTTGGGGCTGGAAACCAAAGCAATTGCTATTTTTTCGGCAGACCCGAATCTTCACAAGCTCTCTGACTTGCTCTTCAACCTCAAGGCCTTAATTGAGAAGAATGAGAAGTACCAAGGTTATGGGCTCTGGTCCCTCCTGAAACGCCAAATCAACAATTACAAGATCTCTGAGGTTGCATATGCTATTGAGTCTGAAATTCAAGCCTATGTGGATCGAGTAACCCTTGCAGATCTTGTGAAATCAATGAAGGAATTGTCCAATGAGGACCAAATGGTGAAGGCTTTGACTCAACTCGAGAAAAGGTTGTCGCAGGGTTTTGATAGAGATTTTCAAGAGTTGGTTTTGAGGGCAAAGGTATTTAGTATTCTCGAAGTTATACTCTATGATTCATCGTGTTCAAAAAAGGTTCAGGAACACGCGGCCATGGCTATTGCTGCCTTGGTTAAGTTCAATAAGAATGTGTTTGTTGGATTGCTGTTAATGGGTCCAACAATTAAAGCCTTAATACAAGTGGGTACAAGTTGGTCGTTAAAAGTCCTGTCTTCGCTTATAAGATTCATTAGAAGCCCTTTAGTGGATGAAATTTTGACAAGGGGAGAAATCCCAAAAATTGTTAGTTTTTTGTGTTCAGATGATTTCTCAGTTCAAGTTACAGCTTTGGATTGTGTCCTTGAACTTGCTTATATTGGGAGAAAGGAAGTGATTGAAGCGATGCTTAACGAAGACCTGATTGGGAAGCTTATAGAGTTGCAAAGAATGGAGCCTAAGAGTGAAACTGAGATGGATTCATCTGATGAGCTAAGTAGTGGGGTTAGTGTAGAAACAGACTCAGAAATGAATGCGGTTATCGGTAAGAAAGAAAAAAAAGAGAATTTTCTTTTTGCAAGCTGTGTTTCAAGGTTTGCCATCCAATTGGAAGTGGGGGAAGGATTGAGCCCAGAAGAGAAAACAGAATTTAAATTGGAAATACTGAGAAGGGTCAAGGAAGCTTCCCTATCAGAGGCAGAGGTTGCTACCATTACTGCTGAGGTACTATGGGGTTCTTCACCATGAAGCATTCAAACATGCCTTGGTTTCTTCAGAAATTGTTTGCTATGGTGTTATATGCTTAACTCATCATTTTGGGGAAACTCAGGACTGCGTTGCTGCTCGGAGTTGTAAGATATTGGCTGATAGCACGCCCACTGAGGCAGTTGAGAAATTGATTGTGAGATGAGACAGATTTGGGGTGATGAAGAATTTGGTATGCGAATGGTTTTGTTGGGCTGCTTAGTGCAGGTGAGGAGGGGATAGTTTAGATGTTGCGGTGGCTTTTTTTTTTGTGTGTGTACGGCATTAGTGCGGAGTGAATGCTTCGTGTTAAGTCTAGGGCACTCCTATTGTATATTCTAAGCCCTTTGTAAACGTGCGAGTGGAGAACATTCTGTAGATAACATAAACCAATTCTGTATTTGTATATAACGAAGCAGGATGAAGAGAATTAGTTTATCTGAGTGCAGCTGTATTGGCCAGCATTTTATGCTTATAATAAAACAGCAGGTTCCTTATCCAGTAGGTAAGTAGTAACGTTTTTTGCTCTTTAGCATAATGTCATCTTCATTTACCCCAAAATGAAGGCTGTTCAACACAGAATTGGTTGTTGTTATGGGAGTTTCGGTTGTCTCTGTTACTCGAAAAACCAAACCACCTAGATGTTTGCTTGTCTTCAACCGTGCTCCTTTGGGAGCAAGGGCTGTCGTCGATGTTGTATTAGTTTTTTCTGCAAAAGCCAAAACGGTGAAGGTTTTCGCTTGCTGAAATCAATTTGATAAATCAGTTTCTAACATGGGATTTTAAGCAAAAGGAAAATTAGTTTTGCGGGGTCCTAATGTGATTCGTTACTGACAGGAATAGAAATTGAATCCCTCCAACGTAATCACTCAACCACTAATTCAAGTTCCGTCAACCTTAATTTTGAAATCAATCGTATATTATTCCATTGACTGTAATGATCCAGAATGATGGCATCTCACATGCCAAATTTTTTAAAGCACTTATATTGTGGTTACATGATTATTATAATTGTTTTAAAACGATACAATTCTTGAAAAAAATTTAATTTGTCAATATCTATGTGACACATTGACGAGCAGAAATAATTGCTGGATGTGCTCTTGTTCTTTTGGTTGCTATATATTCTCAAGGTCAGATCACAATTTCAATGATCAGACTTGTTTGAGAAGGAATAAGATGAGCAAATTTCATGCTCTAAAATTAATGGATACACCTGTTTAAAAAAAAAAAAATCCAAATTTAGAACAGGAGGATGCAAAACACAAATGAAAAGGCCTTAATTAAAACGTAGAAAGAACATGGATTTTTTAGTTAACTAATAACAACCTTGGCTTAATTTGAACAATTCCCTCTCTTTCTCTTTTCCTTCCATTTCTTTGGCTTTTTATCTCTCGCAAGAATCCCCCCTCCGAGTTTCTCTTTCTAATCCCTGCTCGGAGTACCCTCACGAGGTAGATTGTATTCTGGCTATTGTCGAGTTGGTACGCTGAAGATTCAAAGCACGCTCATTTCGTAGCATCCCATGCCTGGATGATGTTGTTGATAAAGCGATGCATTGGAGGCTGATTCTGGAATCTAAGAACCGCGCAGGTCTTTGGAATTCTCTTAGTTTCTCCAGCTGAGTATTGTTTGATTTGTGATGGGTTGGAGATACAAAGCTGGCTTGTTCCTTATAGCAGCTGTTGTTATTATTTGGGTCATCTCTGCCGAGGTTACTCAGGTATGATTTTATAAGTCGTTTGTATCATTACACATGTTTTTGAATTAAGTTTGGAATGAATTTCGTTGCTTGTGCTTAGTATCTGTGTCTATGCTTATGTCGGTTGTTGTGCGGTTTCTGTTTGGAAAGTTATTTCCATTTCCTTTTTGGTATAATTCTCAGGCTCCTTTTTGTCAATTGAAGAGAATTAATTGAGCCTGGGGTTTATGTTTTAGCATACGATCGCACAATCACATGCGAGGCCATTGTGCCTGAGAGATGGGAGCAAGCTGATGGTTTGACTTGAAATGACTTGATCCTAAAGCTTCCAAGGAGTTAGCCTATTCGATGATCCCTATTTGAACATATATTATGTACGCCCACCAGTAAAAATGTGCTTCAAGATTTTGCTTCCAAGTTTTTGGGCTTTATCTATTGAAAGATGCCCTCTCGCTTTAATTATCTAATTTTGCTACCTACATCAACATCAATGTACAGCAGCACTTTTTTTTTGGTTAAACTTGTTTTATATTTTAAATTTAAGTTGAGGTGTTGGAGACAGAACTTTACAGAGTGGCTGCATCCAAAACTTCATATCTATCTACGTTTTTTCTGAATAATATTTTCCTTAACAGGGTATCTTCACAGATTATAAGCAGCCGTTTGCAGTGACATATCTTGGAGCTTCTCTTATGATGGTTTACCTCCCTATTTCATTCATTAAGGACTGGTTCTATAACTTACTTAAACACAGTAATAAAAATGCAGAAAGCTCAGATCATGAATCTTTGATCAAGTCTCCTGTCAAATGCAATGGGGTGCAGAAAAACTTTGAACTGGAACTGGGAGGTATGGCTAAAAAATACTCTGAAATAAATCTTTCAAGCCTTGACGATGTAAAACCACTGGGGTCTGGACACATTGATAGTCATGCATTGAAGGCAGAGAGAGCACATACCACCACTCAAATCGCAAAATATGGTTTTTACATTGCCCCTATCTGGTTTGCAACAGAGGTGAATAACTTAAGAATAATATCTGTATTTTGTTTTAAGTCAACGTAGGTCTGCAAAATTTTACAATGTATGTCTTGGCTTTTAAACTGATTTGTTTATATTGTTGTGAGATGTTCCTGTGCCTCTCACATTCAAACCCTTTCTCTTTCCTGAACCATATGTAACTATTTCCTTAAGTTAATCTATAGTCCTTACAAAGTAGATCCTTTTGTATGTTCATTAGCTTCTCCGTTTCATAATCTATCCATGCTTAACTTTGGTCTTTATTCTGTTCTACAACAACATTTAAGGGATTTCACTGGAGTCATATTAATTCACTTTCGTTACATTCAGTATCTGTCAAATGCTGCCCTGGCACGTACAAGTGTTGCAAGCACAACAGTACTATCATCTACATCAGGACTTTTCACACTTTTTTTTGCTGTTATCATGGGCCAAGACTCTGTAAATGCATCAAAAGTAGTTGCTGTCTTTGTCAGTATGGCTGGTGTTGTCATGACAACTCTGGGAAAAACTTGGGCGGTGGATGATTCGAAATTAGGTGCTTCGTAAGTGGTTACTCTACCTTTTAATAATCATCATCACAGTTATTTAATTTTCTTGTTTAAACTGATTATTTAGGGGTCAACTAAACTATTGTGTAGTATAGTTGCAGAAGGTTTCTTTTCATCCTTCAAGCTCTAGACTAGTTAGTAAACAAAGAAGATTCAGTATAAACTTTGGTTTCAATTTTCATCTGTACAAAACAGAACGCAACCATGTATGAGCATTGTGTATAGCTGAAGTACATTTTGAGACCTCTATTGCTCGTTTCAGCCATATTTACGTCAGTGGTGACAGGTCTTGTTTTAGGGAAAACGTAGCAAATTATCCTTGAAGAAACTTCCTACCATTTGTGATGGATGTCAGTAGAAAACGGGTTTCTACACGCTCTTATCTTCCTTTCTCAAATTCCAGATGCTGCTTTTGTTTTTTGCTCAGTCATCTGTGGAAAGTTTATATCTGCATGTATATATACATCCATGCTATTGCCATTCATAAGATATAAGGTAGAAAGGGAGTGTACAAATCTAAGCCTATTATATGTTGCAGAGCATTATTATAGGATGTCATGCAGGCTACTGCTTCTACTGAGTCTCATGTAAATATATCCTTGTCAGCTTGCTTTTTGTAATACTCGTCCTCGGTATTGACAGTTGATATTTGTGTTCAGCAATGAGAAACGCTCTATTGTTGGAGATCTTTTTGGCTTTCTCTCGGCAATGTCATATGGTCTTGTTACCGGTGAGGCGGTGTCTTCTCTGTTAGTTCTTACCTGTGCCAAATAATTTTGACAAATCTTGACCACCTCTTCTTGTTTGATATTAATGCTGCAGTTCTTCTTAAAAAATTTTGTGGAGAAGATGGAGAAAGAGTTGATGTACAAAAGCTGTTTGGATATATTGGATTGTTTTCTTTGTCAACACTATGGTGGCTTAGTAAGTCATTAGTTAGAAATTTTCGGTTTTCTCTAGATTATGATGTTTCTGTACTTACTTATCGGGTTCAACATTTGAGGTTCTATGAGCATATGCTACTTTATGCGTGCTCATTCAATTGGTAGCATGTGTTCTTATGTCCTTCCAAAAAATGTTCAATGCTTCGCCGTTATATTAGCTACTATCTTTTTATGTGGCTTTATTGGGCCTGTTATAACTTACCTTTCTGGGACACATTATTTTACTCAATTGATTACTCATTGTCTTTTATGTTTCTTTCAGTCTGGCCATTGACTGCCTTAGGAATTGAACCTGAGTTTAGAGTTCCTCACTCTGCTATAATGGATGAAGAAATTATCGCCAACGGACTAGTTGGGAGTGTACTCTCAGACTACTTCTGGTACATAAAATCAATCTCAATATTTTTCATGCACTCACAACTACTCAAATTCTGATGTTGAGTTTCTCTTTTCCATCCAGGGCACTTTGTGTTGTATGGACAACTCCCCTTGTGGCCACTCTGGGCATGTCACTCACTATTCCTCTTGCTATGGTGGCTGACATGATAATCCATGGCCGACACTATTCAGCCGTTTACATTCTTGGCTCGGTTCAGGTATTATTATCTCCGAAGATTCATATACTCAACTTTATGATTCCTCTCATGGCCTCATCCAAATTAATGTTGTGTCATCCATGCCATCTAATTATGGATTATATGGCTGTGTCAGAAGTGTTAAATCATGACAGTGCGTAACTCCATGAGATGATATAGACCATAATTTAGTCAGTCAAATTAGCAAATTTTCCGAATTAGTTCTTCACAAATACATGATAAAATGTTTTTGGTTTTGAGATGCAGGTATTTGTAGGATTTGTTCTAGCTAATGTTTCAGACTGTCTCTCAAAGAAATGGGGAGTATAGCATCCCACTTTTGTAGCCTATTTTGGGCGCAGCTTAGTTCTTTCTGACTTGGGAGCCGTAGTTGTGGCAAGTTCCCAGAAACATACAAAAGAAAACAGAAACGATGTCCTTTTTATTTTAATGTATTGGTTCTGTGTATATGATTCTAGAGGGAGATCTACTTGATTTTTTTGTCTTCTTTTCTTTTAGCTAATGGAGACCATTATTGTAGCCATGAGTGTCTCTGTCAAATAAAACCTCAGAACATAGTTCCTGAATGCAGGGAGGAATTATTTAATTTATTCTTTTATGGTTTTATTGTCAGTTCAATTAATGTTATGTGGAATTTTCCAGGTGCTATGACACAGTATGAATCTTCAATCAATTGTCTTAAAACAATGTGCTTGAATTTAAGGATATGAACTTGAGATTTAATTGATTCACCAAGTGACGGATGAGCAAAGAGAAAAAGGGGAAAAAATGATAAAATTAATCCTTAAATGTGTGAATTTCCATTTTTCTCCTTATATTGAGAGTTTGTTTGATTCAACTGAGGAAAGAAAAATGAATCAATAAAGAGAAATAAAGAGAAAAGGAATGACTGTCATATATTTACCTATTTTGTTTGATTCAAATAGAAAAAAGAATTATGTTTTTTTAATTTATTTTATTAATAGTTATTGCATTAAAAAATAATTTATTTTTAATTATTATAATTATCATTCTATTATTATAATTATTATCTTATTGTTATTTATTTTATTTACTATTAATATTATCTTTATAATTAATTAATATTTTATTAATATTAATGTGTATTATTATTTAATTAATATTATTATCACAATTATTAGTATTTTATTTTTATTATTTATCAATATTATTGTTTATCCTTACTATTGTTAATTATTATTTAATAATTATTTTTATTTTTACTTCTTCTTCTTCTTATTATTATTATTATTATTATTATCATTCTCTCATTTAGAGTAATGTTATTAAGCAAAAATTGAAAATTGAAATGAATTTTTTCAAATGAAAGCTTATAATTTCTTTTTTTTCCTCCTAATTATCCTGGGCTCATGATAATAATCTATTTTCTCTTGAATTATTTTATTATTTATATTTTTCGTATCATATCAATCATTTATATCGATGGTCATCTTTATGTTCTCATAACTTGTATATAATACTTATCATTCAAAATATTTTATCAAATATTTGTTGTAATATTAATAATTTATTATTTTAACTAATATATTTAATCAGTTATATGAACATTTTATTTATATTTAATTATAATAATCATTTCATGTAATTATTATTTTACTAATTTAAGTTTTATAATAGTAATAATAATTTTTTCACATAATTTTTATTAATTTTTAATTTTAATGTAATTAATTATTTTAATAAACTTATGTAATATATATATATTGATAATATTAAATATATAAATTTATTAGTTTTAACATTAATTTTTTTAATATTATTATATATATAATTTCAATTCAATATATTAATATATAACTTTAATATATATGAATATACAAATTAATCACTTAATTCCTTATATTTATCATGTATTACTATGCTAATAAATTAATATGCTAACACTTATTCTTACCTGATTGAACTAATTACTTCTGATTGTTTACTAAATAGTGCTTACTATGTATTCATAAGATTTCAAAATTTAGCTGACATGATAAATTCTAAAATTATAAAATTGAATTCATTTAATTAAAATAATTTTTTTAATAAATGTAATCAAATAATTTTTGATATTGTCACATCATCTAAAATTTTAGAATTTTGAAGGTATAATAAAATTTATTTTACTAAGTTATGAGATATAAAAGGAGCCACGAGCTTGTAGATTTTGCAAGTATAGAACAATCTAATTCTTATTTTTTAAGTTGATTTTCATTGCAAGCTTATTCATTGATATTTTTTTAAGTAATTCTTTAAGGACTTTTTTTAATATAATCTAATTCTTAATTTAATGTGTAATAACTTAATATAATTTTTTAAACTTATTGGATTGAATAATTACACAAAATATAAAAATTTAATTAATTAATTATAATTTATGAGAAAATATATATATTTTAATTTGACTTAATCTAATGTTCCCTTGAACATACTTTTTTTTACATTCAAAATTTAATTTTTAATCTTTATATGTATGCTTATCATATTTTAATTATTTTTTATTGTTAAAAAAAAGATATGAGCTAACTTGTGAGCTCCTATTGTTCCAATGAATTGTATTCATTTCAAATATTGATAAGTCCACACAAGTTTAACTTGTATAACCCATGCAATCTCAACTTGTACGCCTATATTAAGCTAGATAATTATTATCATTGTCCTTATTAATCCAAATTTAAGTCTAATGAAATTTTGAAAAATTTTATAGTATATCATTGATACAATTGTATATCAATATACCATTAAATTTGATTATTGATATATTATATAAAATTTGATTTTAAAAAAATAAAATTAATAAACAATTAAATTCAATGATATATTGATATATTATTGCATCACTCATTTATTTACACACCTTTAGGCAAATTGTATTTTTCCTAATATAAAATAAAACATCTAATTTTTTATGGCTTATGTATATGTTTTCCATCCTACGGTGGTGATTTATGTCGAAATTGGATGCTCTGCTACGGGCAACATTGGAGATCCTACACGCATCTTCTGCAGCAGCTGAGAACACGAACTTAGGTTGGTTTAGATCAGCTCGTCAATCTCATCGAGATACTCGTTACCTATGGCGTCGACCATGCGATGGAAGCCCCTTTCTCTTTTCCTTTTCCTACAATTATGCTTCTCGCTCTTCTCCTCGTCTTTCGCTCACTCTTCTGGGTATGAATTCTCTGTTTCATATTTGCACTAGCCCTAGATTTCAGTTTGGTTTTTTCTGTGAATTCTCTGTTCTATACTACTTATATCACGAGCCTTAGTTTAAGTTTTCGCTATAAGATATCTCTGTTTATGATATTTACATTTGATTGTTAATTCTGCAGGTCTGCTGAGGGCTACACCATTAATGGTCGAGTGAAGATCCCAAGTATGTTTCTAGCATATATTTGTGATTTTCTGTCTGCTGTGGTCTTAGCATTCAATGTCAAAGTCTGGGTTGACGCTTTATGTTACACTGCTTCAGTAATTTCGATTGAAAAGGATCTTGAAATTGAATTTGAAGCGAAGAATATGCATATGTTATTCTAAAATTAGTAGTTCCTACATGATTATTTCATTCTCATTTTTGCCTGGTAGTCAGGCTGCATCCTGCTTGCATGCTGCTTCTTTTTTAAAATCAATCATATGTTTTGCTCTGCTGGACCACGCATCTCTTATACATTGGAGAAGTTATGATGGAGAACTGGTATGTTGGACTTGGTAGGGTCGAGGGTGATGATATATGCATTGAGTGGTTTGTGATATGGCTATGTGGTAGGATACGAACCGAATCAGTGTTACTAATAATAGTCTTAACTTTGAATTCCCTGGGAGAGGAAGATAAGGAAAGAGGGGTTTGATGTTAATTGAGTCAGATCTCTAAAATAACTGCCTCAGGTTTGCTCAATTTCAGCCACAGGGATGTTGAGGGCGTTGTATAATTACCTCAATGACTGTTAACAGACGCTGAAATCTGTTGGAGGATGGCTCTAAGCTAACTTTAATTGCCTAAAAACTTATGGTTGTTGTTTCATATCCATCATGTATACTGCTTGTAGCACATTTATTCTTCTCCTATTGTGCTCTCATCGATAAATTTTTGGCAGGTGTGGAAAGTAAAGAGTTTGCTCTACCTGGAAAAACTTCAAATGTCAAAGTCATACTCAATGGTGGTCAAAAAGTTACTTTTCTGAGACCTGATGGATATTTCTCATTGTATCCTTTTGTTTCAAGTGCAATCCTACTTCATTCCCTTTCTCTCACTCCTCTTCTTCTTCTTGTCCCTGGAAACTTGTTACTGCTGGTAAAACATGTTAAGAAACACTTCTTTAACACATATGCTTGAAGCCACAATGTGCCTGCAGGGACTCATCTAATCGAAGTGTCTGCAACGGGCTATTTCTTTTCTCCGGTGAATTCTCTAGCTGCATATAAAATCTAATATTTTCTGTCATTCTATTTAAAATATCTTTTCTCCTAATGCTCACTCTTATAACACTATTAAATGTATGAATAAAGGTACGGGTTGATGTTAGTGCCAGAAACCCGGGCAAAATTCAGGCCGCACTGACCGAGAATCGGAGGGGACTCAGTGAGTTCGTTTTAGAGCCTTTGAAGGAGGAACAATATTATGAGGTTATTTTAGACTGCAAATTTCCCATTCTGATTCATCCTCTTCACCCTCTGAACTATGATACTAATATCTCCTTTTTGTTATTTGGTGTCATTGTAGCTTAGGGAGCCATTCTCTATCATGTCCATAGTGAAAAGTCCAATGGGTCTGATGATGGGATTTATGCTGATTGTTGTCTTCCTTATGCCCAAATTAATGGAGAACATGGGTATGTATCTTATATATGATTTTAGTTCACATCCTTGATATTCTGACTTTTATTCATCTCTAGGTGGGTGTATTTGCCTTGACATGACAAGCCCATAAGAGAGGTGGCTGTCCGAAGCCCCGTCCTCTCACTAGAAATAGTTCTAGTCCTATTGTAGTATTGAAAATTTCAAAACTACTTCTACTTACATTTTAACAAAAATGCAAATTACTCTCTTAATTTTGAAATCACTTAACTATGATATCAAAATAGCTTATTTGTAAAATAGAAAATTTAACACTACGGTAGGATTGAAAATATTTCCCCTCTCTTGTGGTTGTTACTTCTTCTAAATGTACATTAAACTATAGAAGTAAAAATTGGAATGACATCCCAAGAAACTCATTTGTTTCTGTGGATTTTCATTTTGTTGTGATTAGATTGAAATCCCCCGTCTTTTGAACAGTCTGTGCCAATGGAAGTTTTATGAAGCGCCTATTGTTTGACACTTTGAATGACTTTAGGCATTCTTATGATATTTTTCCCAGTGTTTTAAATTGGTTATGCACGCATGTTCCTATCCTTTCTCTGATTGTTACAATTATATTTTGGCGTGAACAGATCCAGAGGAAATGAGACGTGCACAAGAAGAAATGAGAAATCAAGGGGTTCCATCTTTGGCAAGTTTGTTACCTAACGCCGGGAGAAGCAGCTAGGAGTGTGTACTGACCATGCGAAACCATCGAGCAGTCAGTTTGACTGATCAGAAACTGTGAAAATATGAGAAATTATGTTGAAACAATTTTGTTATGGTAAAGTGGTTGTGAGAGAAATTCATAATGCGTTTAAATATTGTAATTTGTTGGATGTCTAAGCAAAGTCCACTAGAACTTTTAGAAGTAAATTTGTATTAAAACCTGCTGCCAATGCTCGACAGACATGCAATTTTATGTTTTATTTGATGGAACGCTAATTGGCACTTTTGCTTGGTTAGACACGGGGCATGATGAACTCTAACCGAACACCCTGATTTTTCTCCAGCTATCTGTACATAAATTAGTTTAATTTTTCTTTCGAATAAAGCCAAGTCATTTAAAGGTTTCAAAAAGAAACTTGTGTGTTAAGATTTGTAATACCATAATTTATACCCCATGTAGGGAAGAGTAATATTATTTAAGTAGATCTAGATGTAGATTTTAATTTATTAATATTTATTTACATTTAAAATGCTTATTGTCAAACAGATATTAAATGTAATTAAAATTCATGATAAATAAACAAAATTAAATTATAACGTTGTTGGGTGGCTTTGGCATAAAGTTCATCTTATTTCATATATGTTCCGTTTATTTCATTGGAAGGTAGAAAAATATCACTTATATATATGTATAAAGAAATGGTATATTATTTATATTAATTATTTAAAAAATAATATTTAAAAATATAATGATAATTTTTTTAAATAGAGAAAGAAGAGATTACAATGTGCCATTAAATTTTATTATATATTAATTTTATATTTTAAATTAAATTTAATATGTTATATAATAATTAATTAACAATCAATCCTAATTCTGAGCCAAAGGCTGCCTCTTTTTCCAGAATAATAATAAACAAGAGAGTAACTAGCTGATATATGCTTTGACTGCTCCGTCAGTTTGAGAGAAAAACAACTACTAAAATAATAGGTTCGTCCGGCTCACCTGACTTTAGAGTTTGCTATTTCCATAATCGGAATCAAGATCAAAGCGTCAGAGAACTGCGAAGCGGGGTTTGTTCCATATGTGGAGAGTTCTCAATGGATAGCTTTAGCTTACCAACATCAAAACCCGATAGGCGTGGGAGATCAAAGCCTCCTCAGACCTCCAAACCTTCTTTCCTCCTTGCCTTTTTCTCCTGCGTCGCTTGGCTTTACGTCGCCGGCCGGTACCTCTATTTTCACTTCTCTACCTGTTTTCACCAGAATTATTTTCCGAAGCTTATTTGTCGCGCATCTACTAAATTGTGCCGATTAATTTTGGATCTGGTTCTATGCTCCAATTTATTGAGCAAAGCGAAAGCCACTTTATCACCGACTTAAATTCTGTTTGCATTTGCTGTTCACTTTAAACTGCGGGAAATTTAATGTTTTTTTTATCCCGGGACAAATCAGGTTATGGCAAGATGCAGAAAATAAAAATCTACTTGTTAGTCTTCTGAAGAAGAACTCGGCCCAGGTTTATTTATAATTCCAAGTTTATGCCTATTGATTTTTTAGGTGCTGATTTGTCAGGAAACGGTCGAGCAAATTCAAATTTCTGCTCATTCTAACTGTCTTGGCTAGTTTTTGTTTTAGTCCCTAATCTCGTATTAATCCGTTTTTGTTGATAGAGGCCCAAGTTTCTTTCCGTTGAAGATAAGCTAACGGTTCTAGGATGCAGGTCTAGTCTCCTTGCTTTAGCTCTTCCATTCCTACGGTTGATTTATAAGGTTAACTAGTATTTATGCGTTTACCTAATTAGTTTTTTTCCCTCAACAAGCTTTGCTACCTTTTAGGGACCTGGAGAAGAGAATTGTAGAATCTGAAATGGAATTGACATTGGCGAAGAGCCAAGGGTACCTCAAAAGCCGGTTGAAGCAAAGTGGCTCTTCCTCCAACAGGAAGCTTCTTGCTGTTATTGGAGTTTATACTGGATTTGGAAGTCGCTTGAAAAGAAATGTGTTCAGAGGATCTTGGATGCCCAGAGGTCCGTTTTGGTTTTAATTAAAGTTAACTTTGCAAATTCATTTGTGATCTTTATTCATTGAGATCAAATTGGTAGGCCAAGATGGATCTGATTTATTTGTTCATGTAATTCAGCAGGAAATAATAATGTTAGAAAGCTTGTCTAATTTTGGAAAGCCCCAGTGCTTAATATTATTGTATTTATTTCTTTGGTTGAGGGGATTGGATTTGGATTAATGACTAAGCTGATTCCTAGTTTTTCAGTAACACTGGATTTTGATATAGTTGCTACATACGATCAACTAACTCTATCTTTCTGCTACTTCCAAGTTTAGATATAAACGTTTATGCTCATGTAAAATCTTGTAGATACTTGTCAATGAGTGCTTTGGATTCAATATTATGTAGAATTTTTTTCCATCTGGCTAAGTATAGCATTGACTTTTACAAGATATTCTACAGGTGATGCCTTAAAAAAACTTGAAGAAAGAGGAGTAGTCATACGCTTTGTAATTGGTCGGAGGTTTAACTGCACGCTTATCCTTGTTAAAATTTCCTTTATATTGATTATTTGTCTGCCCAATTTCTGTTGCCCCACTACAGTTATCATAATGAGTTAAACTTCTCTCATGACTCAATATTTGTGATTGGCAGTGCTAATCGAGGCGATAGCTTAGATCGCAATATTGATAAGGAAAACCTCTCAACAAAGGATTTCTTAATTCTCGTAAGTAATATGGTTGCAATGTTGCTATAACTCAAAATTCATCATTTTTTATTTGAAGTGTATGAATGGAGGGGGGAACCAATAAGTTATGGTATAAATTGCCTTTTTATTTATGTGTGATCTTTAAGTATTTGTTTCCAAGCTGTTACTGTTTGCCCACATCTCATGTAGCCATAAACCTAGGTGAGTTCTACCTCGACTTTGGTCCAACTCAAGCATGTCTAAAAAGACTTTCTTAGCTTAGATCTTCCTCATTGAGGAGGGAAGGCTTAAGCTAAAGGAGGACGGATGTGTAAAAGATGTTTTGACTGGTGGGAACAAAATACTCAATTTCCCAGGAGAGTGGAAGATGAATGGAGTTGAGAATTGCTTTATCTTACCTTATAAAATAAAGAGAAATCTGCAGCCTGGCCGCTGCAGTTGACTCTGTGTTTGAAGATGAGAGCCATAGGTTGATTCTAGAGTACAATAAGTTTAACTCTCTTCCACCAGCACCTAAGAAGATGAAAGATGGGATCGGATCACCCCCTAAAAAACAAGCATGCCACATGTGATGCATCTGAGGTCTTCTTGCATAGAATAAATTACGCCATCTTGGAGACCCTGTCAACCACAAGAAAGACAGAATCTACTCCTCATTGTGTGTAAGGAAGACCAAAATGAAAATCCATATAAAAGTTCTCCAATATGCATTAGGAAGAGGTAAAGGCATATAAATATAAAGAGAAAGACATATAAAGACCAGTATGATGTGCCAGCCCTTACCAGCCTTGAACTACAAGAGCGGTCATGCATGCTTACACACATATGAAATAAGGCAATTTTTGATAATTGTCAATTGCATGGATGAGATTAGAGCCAGGCTTACCTTTACTACAGAGAAATACCTCATGTCTTTTTTATTAGTTCTTTCCTCTCTCTCTTTTTTTTTTTTTTGGGGGGGGGGGGTTGGCAGGGGAAACTATTCATTCTGAAGTGTGATTCTCTTTGGAACTTCTATAAAGCTGCTAAAGTATAGAATTTGATATGTGTTATTTATATATCAGGATGGTCATGAGGAGGCTCAAGAAGAGTTGCCTAAAAAAGCAAAGTTCTTCTTCAGTACTGCAGTCCAGAACTGGGATGCTGACTTTTATGTGAAAGTTGATGACAATATTGACCTTGATCTGGGTAACAATCCTTTAGACATAGATGATGGATTTGTTCAGGAGATCATGTTACAATGATGTGCTTTTGCATGTGAACTTTTTGACTTGTCTTTGACCTTGTTGCTATCTCAACAGAGGGTTTAATAGGACTTCTTGACCGTCGCCGTGGTCAGGATGGGGCGTATATTGGATGCATGAAATCTGGAGAAGTGGTATCAGAAGTGTAATTTTTATCTTATATCTCTATCTAAGTTAATTGCATTTTCATATCATCTTTTATTTGTGGTGGATCTTTATTTAGATACTGCACTTCCACATGGTATAGAACTGTTTAATAAAGATAACCCTGTGAGATTGTTCATCCTTCTTATCTTGGAGGAGCCTATGTAAAAGTTTATTCTCCATTCCTCATCAAAGACAATCTCGATTTTTAATCTCAAATTATCCTCTCTCCTGGTATTGAAAACTTTCTTGACATTTATGTCTTAATTAATAATTTGGCTCACCCTATCTTTGCTTTGCAAATTTTGCAATTACTGGAAGAAACTAGAAAGAACTTTTGGCTCCTACCCAGATGTAGAACCAATTTGCATTATGCTAATTTCTAATTATTATTTTGGTTTAAATTTGTAACATGCCAATTCTAGCTTTCTGCAATAGCATTCCTTCGGTTGCTTTTGTCATTTTATTTTATTTTTATCAAAGTCTTAGTATTGTGTTCTTGAATTCTTCATTATAAAATTGCTACAAGATATACCATGTTTCATACTGGAGTGTTGGACTCAAATTGTAAACATCTTATTTTGATTGATTTTCAGGGGAAAGCCATGGTATGAACCTGAATGGTGGAAATTTGGTGATGAGAAAACGTAAGTGATTTAAGTGTCTGATGTGAAAATTGCCAGAATTTTTTTATATTTTGTTTAATTTAATTTATCTGTGCAGAAAGGATCTTTTGGGTAGTTTTGAAATACTATCAAACTCAAATCTCTCTTTCATGAGAATGAAATTGAACTGAAACTTAATCAAAATCATCATTTTCTCTTAGATGATGCATCCTAGACTAGTGATCTTGAGCGCAGAACTAATACACACTATAGCATCACCACAAGCTATAACTACCACTTCCATTCTGTTCGGTCTCTGCCAGCTTTATTATCACTGTTACTAGCCTATAGTCCTCTTAGCCACGTTGCTAGTTGTCTACAATCTGGCCACCACCTGGATTACCTTTACTCCTTTGCTGCCTCCCTAGTCGTATTTATCAGAGTCACCATGCGACCAAAGCCAGCAGATCTTAGTTGCTACTGATCACATTGCAACCAATGTTTTGATAGGAAATTTATCTGATTTAAAATTTTTGCCAATTAAAATAACAGGAAAATGGAATAGTTGAATTTTTTTTTTGTCTCATTTACATTAGCTTTTGTCCTTGTATTTATTACAGATAAATATTTAATAAAAGGAATAGTGACTGATGTGATCTTAAATACATCAGTCATTCTCAATTCTCTAAAATTCAAATTTCATTGCTATTTTTGATACTTTCTACTAGGAGTGCCCTAGAAATTTTGGAAGACAGAAGTCTATGATCTGTGCACATGTCCCTCATTTTATATCAATCATCATAGTTGTGATGATTGTGCTTATTTACTCATCTTTCTGATGGAATAAATATGAGAATCTATTTGAGGAAATTGCTGCTAGTTAGGGCAACTTTTTTTTGGAGTATGGAACTACCTTCAGCTATTGTGTCTGCAGGTACTTCCGACATGCATCTGGTTCACTTCTTATACTATCAAAGAATTTGGCCCAGTATATTGACGTAAACAGGTTAGTTTTTGATGTCTTATCAGGATCTGGTTTGAGGAAACTTTGAACTTATATAGGTTCCAGTTGTGAGTTTAGCTTGGTACATAGCTTCCATAATTCGGCCTCCATAGTTCAGTCTTAATGATGCCCAATAAGTTCAATTGCATTAAAAAATAAAGAATGTGATGATCGTTTAAACCTCTTTGGTTTTCAGTCTGACTTGGTTCTGTTATATCTAGTGCCTCTCTGAAGACTTATGCTCATGACGATACATCAGTGGGCTCATGGATGATGGGTGTCCAATCAACTTACATAGACGACACTCACCTTTGCTGCAGTAGCATCAGACAAGGTGAAATCCCCTTTTTTATTTTCTGCAGCAGTTATTTCTACTCCCCTCTTTTTCTTTGCCTTAAGAACAGATAGAAGAGGCAAATGTTTCTTTGCAGTTTTCTAGTTTTGGTTAAATTCATTTTCCAACTTTTGCTTACGTCTATTGCCTATTTTATTCAGACAAGGTATGTTCCTTGGCTTGATTGGAAGTTAGCAAGCTTGCTGCCAGAAAATGCAACGCCATCCTTGATTAAATAGCCTTATCTTGGAATTCATACAAGTCGTGCCTCGAGACTGGTGTCAATCACTTATCTGTGGAAGGATTATCTGCACTCTTTTCAGTTGGGTACAGCCTGGAAGAACTTTCTACACATAGGACCTGACTGGTTTTAGACACAGCTCATTGGAAGTGAAAGGATAACCATATATTGACAAACCTTAATCACTTCGACGGTAATTGAATGCTGTGCGATATTTCTGGATGAGTTTTATCATCATATATATTGTATGTTACCGTCTTATACAGACCATCTGTTGATGACGGGGAAAAAAAAAGATTACTGTTGCTCCTTTTCTTGTATTCTATAAACCATCACAGAGCCATGAATAAGTTGAGTTTTTGACATTTTCATACATCTGAATTTGTGTTTGTGTTGCAATTTTGCGTAGATAGTTTCTTTTAGAAAATGGTGGAGGGTAGTAAAGTTGTGACTTATATGTTTGGGGTTTTTGCAGTAATTTCAGCGAATAAACTGTGTTTACACTTACAATACCAAACCAGGAAATGGAAGTTGAGATTCCGGATCCATGAAACTCCTAGTGTGGCATGGTGCCATTGTTCTGGTGACCAATTTGTAGTTTCACAAAATGTGTGTCCTATTGTGAGGATTTTTTCAGATAATTGATGAAAAATATGCCTCACAATTTTGAATATCCTTAAACGGCCTACAACATTTTTTGAATAGTAGATCTACCAAGACGCTCATAGTTTGTATGTATCTTGTTGGTGAGTTTATTCTTGTAAGAAGCGTTTTTCAGTGAAGAAGTTTTTTAGTAGATACGTGTGTCTAAGTAAGTTGCGTTATACTACATGATCATTATGAGTAAGAAATTGTGCATATTAATTTTCTCAGGCCAGTGGAGGAATGAACAAATGTGGTTCGTCTGCTTCACCAAGAAACATATTTTTTATGGACATTTGTTAAGCGCATTGGTTAATATCATTTTATAATGTTAGAAATGTAAAAACTTAAAAATTATGTGCTTTTTGAAAAAATGTATGTGATTTTATTTAATTCATTCTTAAATTTTATTCTGAATTAGCAGTGAATTAAATAAACATATATAATATTTTTAAGAAAATTATGTTTTCAACTTCACTAGCAAGGATTAATAAGACCTGTCTCAATATATCCAATAAAATAGTGATTAACATCAAAATTACTCTGACATTTTTACCGGGCAGCAAATTCTATGAAAAAAACTGCTTTCCGAAATAGATTTAGAAACAATTTTAAAAACTTACTTGAAAATTGTTCATAAAATTTAACTGTTTGGATAAATGGAGATTGGGAAATCCATGGTAGACCCATCAAATTGAGAGATCTGGTGATTCTGTTGAAGTCGCAATTGGCCTATTGTTGAGCCGAGGAGCAGAAAAAGAGTTCGATTTTGGTGGCAGTTTGTGGTCTTCATCCCATGGGTAAGAAGAGTTCGTCCCAATGGGGATCTGGCTGCCACTGTCCTGCAGTTTGGAGGGTAGAAAAGGAGAAGTAGGGTGGTTTATGAATGAGGCCAGATTTTTCATATATATATATAGTAAATTACTTTCGATTTATTTAATTTAAAAAAAAATTGATTTGGTTTAGTCCAGTTTAATTAAAATTATACAAGATTCAAGGTGCAGTCCGAAAGGTCAATTATTTTTATTTTTATCATTATTTTAAGTAAAAATTAAATTTTTATAAACAAATATACATTTGAATAAGTAGCGTAAGATATTTAAATATATAAAATATTTTGTTATATTAAATTAAGTATTTTACATTAAAAATAATTATATATAATTATATTAATAAAAATAAAGTTATATAACTATGTTAACTGAATCAACTCAATTTATATGATCATGATTAAGTTCATCTTGAATATCAATCGGATCATAGGAAAAAATTTAATTGGTATTCAAATCATAAAAAAAAAAAAAAAAGAAAGATACAAATCCAATTAGGATCAAACTTATCGGGTCAAGCGGATCCCTCTGTTTATGAATAGATCTACATAGAAGGGTCTTAGAATAGAAAATGACAACCTCAAATGAGCGAAGAAGAAGAAGTTGAGAATGAAGGTGGGAGAAGTGAATGGGAGTGGGAGTGAAGCCTCCAAAGGCAATTTGTGAATGTTGTTGGAAATGCTCCGCCTTGAAAGCGTGAAAAGAAGGGTAGTGCCAATTGTTTTGAAGGCGGGAGCTTTGGAAGGAAGGGAGTGGTGCTAGTGCGCAGGAGACCCAGAAAGATGGAGTGCAATCTTTTATTTTATTTACAAAATTACCACTGCAAACAATAAAACCCAAAACAAAATTTAGACAATTTGTAATAAATTGTTCCTCGATTTTTAGTTTTTTAAAAGCATTAAATTACAGTTTTTAAAAATAAAATTTCAAAACATATTTCTAAACAATTTTTTTCATTTTAAAAAACTAGAAACTGTTTTTAAAAGTATAATCCAAATAGAATTTATGTTTTGTGGTAATGCAGACAAAGATGCAAAAAACAAAATTAAGTGATGAGTGCTATATTTGTATATTTATTTTCTTTCATACCTAGTCTTTTTATTTAGTTATAAATATATATATATATATATATATATATATATATATATATATATATATATATATATATATATATATATCTAGTGCAGTTATTTATATCTTATTTAATGATGTGGCTAGGTTATTGGAGTATGAAAGCTTAATTTGAATTAAGCTAGGCAATTTGATGTTGTTTCAAACTTTCGGCTGCATCTTGAGTCATAAAACTCTGGTTTGAATTATTCTTATATTGTTCAAAAGTCAAGACGGAGGTTTATAGTTGTTGTGAAGAGACACATACTCAGTCCAATGACTTAAAAATAAGTTGGAGCCACCCAAAATTAGTGATGGTATTTTACTAATATAGGGAGTTACAAATCTTCCAACGATGTAAATCTAAGCCCATTAAAAAGATAAAATCCATATCTAGGGCTTAAGCTGAAATTAAGTTATTTTGAAAGAGGAAAAAGAGTTAAGAAATTAAGGATATGTTTTTTTTAAATTATTCTCAAGAATTATTTTTAAAAAAATTATATTTTTATTTTTAAAAATTATTTTTAAATTAAAAAATAATTAATATTATAAATAAAAAAATATTTTATTTAATTATAAAATCGACGTTTAATATAAGAAAATAATTTAAAAAATAATTAAAAGCTATATTTTTTTATTTTAAAGTTACAAAAAATAGATTTTAAAAATAAATTGTCGAACATATTTTCTTATTTTTTAAAAAATATAAAATTATTTTTAAAAAGAAAAAATAAATAGACCCTAAGTTACTCAATACAATACGAAACAGTTTAGACTGAGTCTACCTTGATCTTTGGCCCGTATTTAATGTGCTATGAACCTTTGTTTTGAGCAAGGTCTAATCTATTGAAACATTAAAGGGTAAAATTAGAATTTTCAAAAAGAGATCAAAAGCTAATTCTACACGTGTTCTATTGGAAATCAATCCTAGAGTCGGAGCAGAATCAACAAGAATTCCAACCAATTTAGGATTCCTGAATTTAGGATAACTATGGAGAGCTATTCTAGGCATATATTTCTGTGTTTTTCTAGTATAGATATGCATAAAGGAGAAAAATAAGACTCACTCGAATTGACAGAGCATTCTTTGTATTTTGCTTTTGTTTGCATATGACAAGTGACTAATTTGCTTAGTTAAGGAATTTCATATTTTCAATTCGTTCTTGGTTGACACGATTCTTGTTTTTATTTATTTATAATAAGTGAGTGCATGGTATGCACAAACTAATATTTAATTCATTATAAAATTAAGATCGAATAGAATTTATATATTATGATTATCATATAATGATATAAAAATAAAATTATTTTTATTAACTTCCATAATATTATATAATACATGTGAAGATAAAATTTAAGTCAACACTCATTTTTTATTTTGTGTTTGTTTATTAGTCTGATCCATTAACAAATATTATAAAAATTTATATTATCACACATTATACACAAATATAAATATAATAAATTTAATAATTACCATAGTACCTTCAAAAGAAAAGAGAAAGATATGAATAAACTAAAATGATAAAAAAAAACTTAATAAATGTAATTTTTTAATTTATAGTTAAAAATTCAAAATAGTATAAAAATTCAACATTAATCAAACAATTCAATAATATTGAAAAATCTTAACTCAAATACAAAATAAGACCAATTTCATTAAATTAAATATGTATAACACACTAAAAAGTATAACGTAAGAGAAAATAATATAAAGAATATCTTGTACATCAAGTTACAAGCTATCACCAAACTTACTCTCTTACTTTATTTGCTTTTAACCTTTTATATCTACGACTTGTCGGTGACTATTTACCTTATATTGGGGAGAATGTAGGATTTAAGTATAAGAGAAGATTTAAGATGTAATTATACTTTTCAATTTTTTTTTAGGATTTAGGATTTTCATTTATTATTAAGTCATTCTAGATGCTTTTCAATGATTAGATGTTTGTGTATGTCATGACCAATAGAGTTTAAAAGTTGCAGGTTTGAAAAAAATTTGACTTGCAACTTGAGATTGATTAGTATAGTAATTAATGTTGGAAAGGTAGTCGATAAAATTTGGTAGACATTTAACCTATGAGATTTTGACCCTATAGATTGAATATTCATATCAATCTCTACCTTTTTGTGTATGATATTCTATCATAAATTTGTTTATCTAGAATTGACCTTGATTTTCTTTGAGATTACATTGTGATATGTTTGCATGAATATGACTAAGATCATCTTTGAACGAACCATTTTAGCTTAAATAGATAGTTGTATAATTTGTCATTGATAAGTTCCTTTGAACTTAATTAGCCTTTGTTGTTATATACCCTACTAATAGGCTTTTAAAATGCAAAACAATTGTCTTTACCTAATATTAGACATTAATAAAATATTTGATCTATTGATAGGATAAGTCATTGAGCCAATATGGAGGTATATTATTTATATGATGTAGAGGTAAATGTGTTCCAACTTAAATGAAGAAAAAAAATGTCATATGTTCATATTTCTATCAATGTAATTAAAAAAAAGAAGAAGAAAAAGATGAAAAAAAAGTTTAGTAAGTGTCTGAAATTTGGGATGATAGGTTTCGAGTCTTAATAAGTTTATTTAGTTGAGTTTTTGCTTTAAATGCTCTACTAATTTATTAAGTTTTACACTTTCATATCAATAACATTCTTTTTTTGTTTCCTTGACTTTATTATAACCTTGGATAAGTCATTTTAATTTATATTATGCATGCGATTTGATTAGTAAAAATTAAATGATAAGTAATCTTATTGTAGTGCATTTTCATGGAATGATTTTGAGCAAAACACTTTCCCTAAATAATGGAAAGTTAGAGAGTTTATCTTATGAGACTATCAATTTAGTCCACTTTTTTTAATTAAATTGTTTATTAACTAATTTTTGAGTCTATCAAGAATATTAGTTTTTGATATATTATGATTCTTGAAAGTTTTGATCCTTTTCTTACTTATGATTTTGCAATCTTGACATCATTGAATAATTAGTATTTGGTTTTAGTTATAAGTCAAGTTTTCTGTATTATTCAAAGATGTGCAAAACCAAAGTGTAAGAAAATATGATGAGTGTAATATTTATATATTATTTTCTTTTATATTTAGTATTTTAATTAGTTATATGTCCAATAAAATTATTTATATCTTAGTTTATGATATACTCAGAGTTTTAGAATATGAAAGCTTAGTTCAAATTAAGTTGGGCAAGTTGATGTTTATTTGAAACTTATAGTTCAATATTAAGGTTTAGATCTTTGGTTTGAGTAATTGTTATTTTGTTAGAAGATAAGATGAAAGGATACAATTGTTATGAAAAAGGCTTAATTCAAATGTTTAGTGGCTAAAAAATAGTTGAGTTGGTGCAAAATTATGATATATACCTAAGCCCATTAAAGAGATAAAATTTTGTCATGGCTTGCTAAGCTATAATCAATATAGAATCTATTTTCAGTTTCCACAAACTTAAACTAATTCTAAAATTGGCATCATTGCATGAGTTTAAGAAAATAATTTATTTTTATAAATACTTCAAAATATTTATAGTAGTGATTTCATAACAACTTTTTCTAAACTATGTACAAGGCCTAAACATAGTGCTAAATTACATCTACTAGTAATTATAGCTGCTTAAACATAACAGATGTGGGAGACATAAGAAATTAATTATGCTATTTTTAAAATTTAAAAAATTTAATAATTATTACTTTTATGAATGATCTAAATATTATTTTTTAAATATCTGCATTTATTTATTATTCTTAAAAAAATGCCTTTTTTTTCTAAATATAGACTTTCAGCATATACAGATTAGTATATTTATTTATAGAAAAATTTTATAATGTATGATTAATGATATATCATCATATTTTATTATTAATTTATTATTACATAATATATTAAATTTAATTTTTAAAAAATAAAATTTATATATAATAAAATTTAATAATATATTTATATATTACTATATTAATCATATATTATAATCTCTTCCTTAATTATAATTTTTTATAAGAAAAGAGAGTAGCATCAACAAATTCAACACGTTAAAATTATGAGTCTTGGGTTGGAGACTTGGACGAGGAAGGGCAACAAAGACAAAATCCGCCCACGGAAACCAAAGAACTGAAATGGCTAGACGTCCCAGCGAATACGAAACTACAAGATGGAGACGCCACTGTTTTTGCGTCGGCAGTGGACCAGCAGAGATAAGCACGTGTGCCTATAAGATAGGCAATCTAGCTATGGTGATACGTCACCCGTTTGTGAGTAACGTTGCAAAGGGGGCCCACATTTGAGATCAGAAGCCAACAACTCGCTTGGGTCGATAGATGGTTCGATGAATATGACGGACCTGGTTCAGGCGCTGACTGTCTCCCCGCCCCTCGACTCAAAGCCGTTAAGCGAGTGGACAACACCTCTCAAAGCAGGAATAATATAATTTTAACATACCCATATTTTTAACTTTTTGAAATTATAAATTGGTGAAAAATAAAATAAGAAGAATAAAACTTGAGAATTAGGTAGACTTCCCTCATGTATTTAGTATGGGTTAATTTTAAAAAGCATGCTTGATAAAGAGTGTTTGTTTAATTCAATAGTGTGCTATTGATCTAGAATTAGTAAATTTAATGACTCAAACCGTGTTTGTGACTAATTGGATATGCCTTGCATACAACACACTAAAATAAGTAACTCCTTTTAGGCGCTGTGTTTATTTATTAAAATGATATATGGTAGCTTGTAACGATTAATGATTTGTTAATATTTATTTTTCATTAGCTAATTTTACTTATTCATTAAAATAATATCAGACTAATTTTACACAATTGGCAATAATTATTATCCATTATTTTGTATTATTAACAATGATTAATGATGAATTGCTATAGTTCTCCATTTGTGAACATCTATTAAAATTGAAATTAATATAATTTTAATATTTAATGTATTTAGTATTTTTATTTACATGTTATTAATATCAAAATGATTAAGCAAATTTTCAAACACTATATTTCTTTACAATAACTTTTATATTGTTAAATTTTGTTCACATGTAATTAATTCAAATAATAATAAAAAAATTTCTTAAAATTTTTCTTAATGATTAATAACTTATTATTAATTGTTAACTAACTTGCCAATTTTATAATATATTACACTTATTTATTAAATAATATCCGATAAACTTGATGTAACTAGCAATTATTATTAATTGTCATTTGTTAATTACCAGCAATGATTAACTAATGTAATAGTCCTTCCAAAACATTCACTAAAAATACAAATAAGTATAATAATTTTAGTATTTAATGTATGCTATATTTCTCTTCACACATCCTTAATATCATAATATTAATATTAGTCGTATTCTTATGTGCTATTTTCTTATAATTTTATAATAACAATTTTGTTTATACGTAATCAATCTTAAAAATGATCAAAATCTTTTCTTAAAAACTAATTAATGATTTACTACTAATCATTATTCATCAGCTAATTAATCAACTTTCTAAAATATTATGTATTTATTTTGTAAAATAATATTTATCAAATTTAAAGTGGCTGAAAGTTCTTGTTTGTAACTAATAACAATGGCTAACTAATTATAGAATTCAGGGTATGCAATACCGCTTTTCTTGCATTTTTAATATCGAATTATTAATTGTATTTTCACGCCCTTCTTTATTACAATTTTTATACTAACAATTCGTTTGTATGTCATCAGTATCATGAATGACCAAAATCTTTTCTTATAATTTATCATATTTTATGTAAGTTTTTTCTACTATGAGAAAGAAATAGATCATATTACTCTAAACTATTAAAATGATTGATACACAAAAAATCAAGAAGGAAGAACAGCCCTCGCACATGGGGAACAGAAGTAACAAAAAGCCCATTAAAAACACTAAAATAATTTTATAAAATTTTTAAAAATTATACTTTTTTATCCCGTTTAAAAATTGATTTGGAGGGAAATCTTCACCTAATTAAGTTGGTTCAAATTAAAAAACGCAATACCCTGCGGCTTAATCGGTTAATCCTACTTTGCAGAAGCTGTATCTGAAGCGCGTGTTTATGAAACGCAGTAGCTGAGGTTGGGTTTGACAATTGTGGCCGTTGTTTTGGATGGTGGTTTTCTCAATCAGGACAAGAAGTCTTGCAACAGATGCATGCATCGCACGCATCACGAGAAAACCTCAGCCGTTGCAATTCAGAGATGTTCACGCTTCTTCAGTTTCCTCCACGGCTCCTCTCTCTAATCAGCGGGGCTTTTACTATGGCGGTTGGATCTGGATAAATTTTTTTTGGCATTATCTATTTTATAATCTCGGCCTAGCCTTAAATTTTGATTTGACTTGACTCATGCACAAATGGTTTAAATTTATTAATCATTAATAAAAATTATTAAAAAATATTATTTAAAATAGAACTAAGTTAAATTTTAATATTATTAATCAGATGGCTAGAAATTGTAAAATTTTAAGTATTCTTGTTGTCAAAGAAAATATATATATATATTTGATCATTTGAACTCAATTTGTTAAGATCCAGAATTTCATTTTCTCCACGGTAAAGATTCGGGTAGGCATATTAGTTTCCCTGTGGTAAAGATTTAAATTGAGAAGAGTTGGAACTCCTAGCAGGGGAAGATATTCATGTTGCCATTTAAACCTTTTTTTTTTTTTTCAACTTTGTTGAGTACAATTAGGATGTTATATGTGTATCAAAGGACAGTTTTCATTAAAAATAATGGATTTCTCAAAAAAAAAAAAAAGAGGGGGTATTTTGCTTATTATGTGATCATCATAAAATTATAATCAGGATGCAATTATTTTTCAATTATTAAATTTCACTTGATTAACCTATTAATTTGTATAATCAATCTTATATTTTTTTAAATTTAAATATTTTGAGAGAGATAAATATGCATTTAAAATTTTAAAAACTAAAAATACATAAGTCCCATAAATTTATAACTCTCTACATTTATTGGGTTTATCTCTCTCCTATATTTATATAAAATATTTTTAAAATTAAAAATTATTTAAAAATTTAAAATGGATAGGAAGCAATTGAATTATGATAAAAAGGAATTACGACTAATCTATTTATTTACTTAAACATTGTAATGCCATTGCCATGTGTCAGCATAATAATGTAAGTTTTCCCACTTAAATTTTCGACGAACCTCACTACATTTTGCCCTCCGCTTGTCGAGCTTATAATTTGTAATTTCCTGCCTAAATTTGCCTTAATTTCCTTAACCTTTTTTCCTGAGTAACTTCCTTTACACGCTTTCATGTTCATTTCTCGCTCGCTCTTTTTCCTTCATTTTCTTTTGCAACGCTTTACTTCTCCTTTTGCTTCTCTACTCTTTTCTTATCTTTGTTGTTTTTGTGCATGCAGTTTCACACATCTTCTTCTAATCGAATCTCCTTCAGAAGTAAACTATCTAGTGGCTCAATTTTTTTTTCTCTTTTCATTCTCTTCATCCCTCCCTTGATGCTTTGTGTTTCTAGATTTTTGAATGTAATCCTTTGACTTGTTACCAGAAGTTCCTTCTCTCTGTGCAGATTGCCATGAATTCTTCCTCTCTCATTCACTTAACGTTCCTTTAATGATCGCCAATATTGCAACTATTTATGTTCCATTTCTATTTTTGATTTTGATTTGAAGCTAGGTACTATTCTCTAATCCACCATGAAGCTTAGCGGTTGACATTTAGAGGTCACATGTATGGATAGATCAAGCTTCACTAGTCCAATTTGAAGTCGTGCATTATTTTTCGAGTCAAAATTAGGTATTTTTTCATCAAATCTTTTCAATTTGTATTTTTGAATCTCTTAAGTTTTTGACTCTCAAGGTGTTTCCATTGATTTAATCTGGATTCAAATTGAACATTATCAATATGATTATGGGTTATACTTTAATTTGTGATTTGATTGCTTTAAATTTTTTAGGCTTCTATTATTATTATTATTATTATTCCCTTGAAGCTTAAACCTTCTTCCATTTGGAATCAAAACAATTAACTAAATAGATATGGTGAGCCTAGAAAAAGCGAAGCTCCAACATTTCTTGTAATGGTTATAGGTTTCTTTTGATGTTTTAATTTGATAATGACTGAAGAACAAATTGTATTTTGATAAAATGTGTTTAGTTATTGGATTCATGTAAATAAAGTTGAACTATGAGGTTGCAATATCAAATACTATGATTCCAAAAAGGAGTTCGGTATCATTATGGTATTATGGTTTCGCTGCTTAGCTTTGTTATTTGGTATATATGAATCGAGCAAAACTAGAATATTAGAGCACTGTACTTAAAGTTCATTTCACATTTGTGAGTAATATCCTTTTTATTTTTTAAGAGTAATTATTTCAAATTAGAACATGTCCTTTATTAATTGTTAACCATTGAATTGCTTTTATTATGTTTTGTTGGAGTTGCACTAATGCCCCTCTTTCTTAAACCTAATTAGCCATTTCCTTGTGGGATACAAATAAGAAGAATGATTAGATGCAATATAAATGAAGAAGAACCTAAAGAGGAACCCAGTAAGATGATGCTACTTTATATGGTATGAGATGGTAGTTACCCTACAATTATGAAATCATATTTAGTTAGTTTAAGGATAAATTTTTTTAATATTTATTTTCAATATATATTAGGACCCTAGCAATATGGCTATATAAGAATAAAATGTTATATTTTGCAACAAAAATATACCTTTGCTAAACTATTGTCTTAGAGTTGAATCAGTGGATTAATCATTAACTTTTCCTAAATTTATGTATCAAGCTTTCTTTTTATCCTAGAGTTCTCTTCTATATATATAGTTTTTTTAGCTTTGAAATCAAGAGGGATAGAGATAGTAATAAAAATTTCTTAGTATATAGGTTCTCATAGAGTATGTGGTGTAGGATTCAAATTTGAATATGAGGCTCTCATTTAAGGATAACTCTCTTGATGTCATTACTAATGTGGTGAGGATACTTCTCTTTCTTTACTTAAATTGGTGAATGATTTGAGTTCAAACTCTAACCAAAGATTATACTTCTATAGTTTTATACTAAAAGTTATAAGTAACATATGCAACTATAATACCTTGTTTAATAAGGAATAGATAATTACCAAGATAGTATCTAAAATAGATAACTTCTTGTTTCATTTACATAACTCTGCACCTACCTATATTTGTTTGTTATAAAGTTTAGTAAGTTTTTCTAGGCTATTATGAATGCAGGTTGTAGAAGAAAAGTTAAAAAAGGCCAATGTTGTAACCTTCATATTCGTAAAGGTTATCAATAAGCTAATTACAAAGATATGGTGTAGTGTCTTATTCCTGTGAACTTCCAGCACTAGTTATTGCTTAATTTTTACTTATAAATCATATTAATTGAAACTTGAAAGCTAAAAAGTCAATCAATTTTCAGGTTATATAATTCCAAGGGGCTAGAAAGTGATTCTATGGCTTTAGTTCATTGAAAATTTTTATTACTTTTTATATATTGAAAATGATGACTGAACATACTAATATGGACATTCCATTGTGTTGCAGTTTAGATAGTAGATTTCAGCAATGTTGATGTTGCAGTGGATTACTACCACCTACTTGACACTTGGCGAGAAAAATTAGCCATGATAGGGTTTAATTAAAACATCTTTTCACATATTGGAATATATGCTGCAAATTAGGTTTATATATAGTTTATGTCCTTTCTTTTTTCCTAATTTTTGCATCATCATAATTGCTAAATAGAAATTCATTTTTTCATTTATAAACTATGTTCCTCTTCTTCATCCTCATGTATTTTTTCTATTTAAAAATTATCATATTAGTTTGCTAACTATTCTCTATAAAACTTGTCATACACTGGAAGTATTTCTTATCTATCATATGAATTTATTATTTTTATATGAGCTTCACTGCCACCTTACAGGATAAGTTACCTTTCTAGATATAAGTAGTTTATTGTTAACAATGTAGGCACTCACTACACTTTTATTTGTTGATGAAACTCCCTATTTCAATTAATTGTGGGTATTACTTGCTTTTAGAAGGGGTGATATATTGTATCTTTCTTCAAGTGTGTTGTTAGATTATGGAGTTTTGTGCACAACACCATGAAGAACTTCTTTCTCAAGGAATGTTTGCTCTACATGTATGTGATACTTTTAACATTAAGAACTTTGACTTTTTTAACATAAATATCAAGACAAACTTGATAACATGTTTTTGCATTCTATTGGTGGTTTTGTACATGGCCATCTACATGCACATATAAAAATAAAAATGATAGATTATTTCTAATTGTTGCTTTTTTATTATTTATAGTTAGGTTAATTTAATGAAAAAGAGTGATCTAACAGAATGTTAAGAACATTTTTATGATAAAATTTGGATTTTGTATATTTCTTATTTGTTTAATGTATATTGTTTCTTAAGTTTCTTTAGTAAATATAAAATCATCACCTAATAAGTCATATCCTTATTTGTATTCTTTAAATTTTCTCATGTTATGCATCTACTATAAAGAAAATTTGCCAATATTAGTAATCAAGAAAGAATTACCCTCTAGGTTTTGATTTGGAAATTTAGAAGTAGAAAGAAAACTTCCTTTCTTATCTTTCACTTTATTTAAATGTACAGTTTTAATATTCTTAGTTTTTTTTTCAGAATGACATTGCTAAGATTCATGGTTTGAAGTATTTTTCTTACTCTATTTCAAGGATTCATAATTTCAAATATTTCTCCATCGTCTCTTCCTTTAATGCTTCTAATAGTATTTTTCTTTAAAGTCTTTTAGGTGGTTATTTTAGTCCCCAAGTATACTCAAATTATTTAAATTTGCATAAACTTGAATTTATTCATATCAAGAACTCTATCATTGGGACTTTCTATTAGGATTGGTTTTGTTTAGAGTTTTAGACATCCTAATGATCTCACCATTATTAATATGCAAATTGGAAAAAATTTCATAGTATATGTTATACTCTAATCTTCTATATGTATAATTATGATATAATTCTCCTTATATGTATCACTCCCTAGAATGAGAGTTAAATTATAACCTTGATGACTGTAGGAGCTACTAAATGACTAACCAAGCTTAAATTTAGAGCTATTGAATTTTTTAGTAAGATTATGACTGGGTACCTGCAATATACAAGTTTTACTAAATGTCCTTGGTACTTATAAACTTTAATTGAAGATATTAGATTCTATTTACATGACTCGACCATTTTATTCATAGTTTAGATTAGTAGGAATGTGAATAATGTAGCTCATGAAAAGGCTGGACATGTGTATAAAGTCATAAGGAGTAGAATGAGTTCTATTCATGAGGTTCTTCCTTTAGTAAAGAATGCTTATACCGATGATTTACAGATTGTTTACAATTAATGTTAATGAAGTTAGTATTTTCACCTAAAAAAATAAAAAGTGCAATATACATAACTTTTTGTTATATAATATCTTATGCTTAAGATTAATACCAATCTTTGTTAAATAAAGTTACCTTTTGAATTATAAATGTTTCTTAAACATATATATAGGTTGACATGTAAAATTTGAAGATTTTGAGGGAAAATAGTTGAAGGTATCGCATATGACTTGTAGATGCACTTTCAAAAGTTTGTTTCCTTATAGGAGACTAAAATCCTAAGAGATCTTACATTTTATTAATAAAAAGAATGATTTAAATAACTTTTGCTCTAAATAAATTAAACATGATTTAATCAACTTTAAGTTTTCTCAATAATTATGTATGAAAAATAAAGGAAGTTTTCAATCAAATGAAGCAAAAATTTTAACTCCTTAAATGGAAATTTGGTTGTCAAAGGTTCAATGTTTCCTTTTGAAATCAAGACTCTAGCTAATTATGGGCATGACAAAGGTTTAAAGCTTGAGATCTATTCGGATGCTAGGTATCAATCAAATTAAAATTCTTAGCATGTTAATCTAAATATATAATGAATTCTTGATTATAAAAGCACTTCTGATTTTTCAAACTTTCTCTACAGAACTCACCTATAATGAAACTATGCCTAGATCACTAGGTTATAAGGACCAAGATGCTAAAACATTTGCTTCCTTGGTAAGATGCTTTTATTTAAAACCTTATTTTGCAATTTATATTAGCTTAAGTAAATATATCATATATAAACCTTTTACTAGCTCTTGATTGAATTGCTTTATCTTAGGGAATTGAATACTTGAAGTATGATAATTATGAAAATAGCAGTACCAATCCAAAACAAAGGTCCTACTTTTCTTCATCTAATACATACAACTGTAAGTGCATGTATTTCAACAAAATAGGAATTGGACATTTTTTTTGTTATTAAAATAGGTATCATAGAATGAAGCTTTATTAAGAACTAGAAGGTCATTTTTCTTGTCTTTATATTAGTGGTGAGTTAAGTGCAGATATTTATCACATAGATTTTGGATTCTGTCTCTTTAGGTATATCATGTTAATGCTTACTTAGGATAGTGATAAACCAAAAAGAAATTGTAAATACTTGCTTAGAATTAGAAGTTTAGTAAAGTTATATGTTTATCTCTTTTAAAATTACACTAATAGGTCAAAAATTAAAAGGTCAGGCTTTTAATTCTTTATTACAGAGTGATTTGCCTATCGTGATATGATTTCTAATTTATTTAGATGACTTTCATGCTACTAAAATGGTTATTTCAAATAGTCCATTCCTATAATGTTGGTTAAAAATGCAATTTTCTCTTATGATGATTTGCTCATTAACTCGGGATAACCAAAGTTTTAAAGAATAGTTGGAGAACAACATTCCTAGAAAAGATTGAAAACATTGAACTTACTTTAAGATATTCAAAGGTTCATTTTATTAATTTTGAATTCTACAAACATTGAATTAGTGCTTTTGGACTTTTATATTCAAAAGTTGCATAATTTTCATTTTCCTGTACATGCTTATTTGACCATCACTTTGATTTGTATCTTTCGTTTTGAAGTTTCAAGCTCATGCTAAGCATCTTAGTAGTCTTTACAAAGTATGCACCTGCTAGACTTTTCAAAGTCAAGGTATTTGCCTTGCATATTCTTTTATCTGTTTGTTATCGATGCATTTTAGTGGTTAAGTTTGATTGATTCTTCCTTTAGTTATTATGTTTCTAGGATATGAGTGTTGAATTTGTTGATAGCAATCTACACAGTTGGTTGATAGCACTTCACTGAATGGGTATTATGGAGAATTATAAAAAAATATGGGATTTCTTAGTTGCCATGATTATCTGTATTAATTTCCATCTTTAATTGTTTTCTTGGTTACCATTGAATTAAACTTTTGATGCAAAATTTAAGAATAGAATATTGAAATTTTCAAGATGGTAGTACAAAACAAAAAAAATAAACATTACGTTAGAGTCTGTTTCACCTTAGTAGGATAGTCTAGAAATCAGGGCATATAAGTTGTTTGTGTAAGTGTGGAATGTTAGTGATATGTTTATTAGTTGGAATTACTTAGAGTTGATGATGTCATATGCTTAAGTTTTGATTTTTTTTTCCTGATACATATTCCTTTTTCTTTAAGTTCACAGCCTTGGTTTTTAATAACAAATTCTTTGAGTACAAGGTTTAAAACAACATTACGAATTTTGAAAAGTATCACCTTCTTTTTTTAATATTTGAAAATTTGATGCTTTAATTATTAATATTTAGTTCAAATTTATTGCTTAAGCCTTACATTTTACTTTTAAAAAGTAGCAATAAATTTCACAACTTCTTGAAAGCATAAATTTCACATTACAAATTTTAGTTACCCATTTTATAGAAAATTCTATGCTTTAAATTATTAGTCATATCTTTGAATCATTGCATATATAATATACATATATATAGCAAGTTTGATTTCAACATATTTCAAATCATTCTTTTTTTTATTATATTTATTTTTTATACATTAATTGTAGTAAAATAACATGAACTTATGTGAATGTGCAGGATATAAGCATCTATGCTTGAACTTATTTTCTACTAATTTTATTGTCAAGTTAAAGCTTAAAACAAGTACTCACCTTTTCACTTTATCAATATTATCAAGCTATTTTGATTTGGGAGATGTAATAAAATATAACTGTTATTATATTCTCGTGTTATATTCCAATAATAGATGTGTATAATATATACAAGTCATGAACAGAACAAATTCTCAAAAGTTCATATTCCTAGAATCATTCATAATATGCATTGATCATGATTGATCATGATTCCTATTTCTAAAATCATTCCAAATATGCATTGACCATGATTGATCATAATATGTACAAGATTTTTTAAATATTAATAATGAGATAATTAATATAATTAAGATGATTCTCCTAAATAATTACTATAATTAATATGATTCTCCTAATACTCCCCTTTAAGTTGGTACATGAAAGTTTTGAATACCCAACTTGCCCAAAAGAAAGTTAAATTATCATTTTCCAAGAGCTTTAGTTAAGAAATTTGCAAGCTTGTTGTAGGGCCTTATATGTATAGTGGCAATTTTGCTAACTTGAATTTTATCATGAATGAAATGACAATCTACCTTAATATACTTGGTGTGTTCATGAAATATCGGATTGGCTGCGATATGAATAGCTGCTTGGTTATCACAATAAAGTTGCATAGGTTAAGGGTGTGGTATCCGTAAGTCACCTAGAAAAGTTTTAAGTCATTTCAATTCACAAGTTGTAATAGCCATATACCTACATTCAACCTTTATTGAGGAATGAAAAACTGTGGCTTATTTTTTAATTTTTCAAGATATAATGGACTGGCCTAATAAAACAAAATATCATGTTAATGAACATCTACTAAGAGGATAGCTTGCCTAATCAGAGTCACAGTAAGTGTATAACTATAAATCACTATCCGATCGAAGAAAGATCCCTTGTCTTAGACTAGTTTTCAAATATCAAACCACCCTTATTGTAGCATCCCAATGTTCCTGATAAGGACAATGCATGAATTGAGTTAGGATGTGCATAGAGTAACTAAGTTTAGGCTGAGATATGATTAAATAGATAAGTCTCCTAGTAAGACGATGATATTTCTCAGGATCCTCCAAAATAGCTCCATTAGCAAGGGCTAATCCATGATTTTGCTTAAGAGGAAAATCGGCCGGTTTAGCTCCTAACAACCTAATTTCTAAGATAATATCCAAAGTATATTTGGGTTGACACAAGAAAATTCCTTGAGGTCCTTGGGCTACCTCAAGACCTAAAAAAGGCTTCAGAGAGCCAAGATCCTTCATGTAGAAGCATGTGCTTAGATATTGCTTGAATCGTTCAATCACATTTCCATTGTTCCCTGTAATGATGAGATTATTAACATACACTAGAACACTTAAAATCATATTCCCTTCATGATAAGTGAAAATTGAGTAATTGGCATGGGATTGTTTGAACCCGTATTTCTTCAATGTAGCAGCAAGTTTTGTAAACCAATTTCGTGGTGCTTGCCTTAAGCCATAAAGGAACTTCCGAAGCTTGCACACTTCTCCAAGATTTGTACTAGAAAAGCCGAGAGGTAATTGCATTTAAACTTCCTTATTCAAATCACCATGCAAGAAAGCATTATGAACGTCCATTTTATGGAGTATCCATTATTGAGCACCTGCAAAGGCTAAAAATGTTCAAACTATAACCATCTTCATAATTAGTGCAAAAGTCTCTTTATAATCAATCCCTTCCTTTTAATTATCTCCTCGAATAACTAGTTTCGCCTTATGACGTTCCACGATCCCATCTGATTTATACTTAATCTTGTACATCTATTTGTAACCAATAGTTTTCATTCCGGGTGGAAGTGTTGTTAATGTCTAAGTGTCATTCTTTTCTGGAGCATCTATTTCTTCTTTCATGGCTTTGCATCATAAAGGGTCTTGGACAACATCTAAGAATCGAGATGGCTTATGCCCAAAAGTCACTACTGCAAGAAATTACCTATGTCTTATAGAAAAATTATTGCAAGTCGCATAGTGTGCAATAGGATATAACATACTTGAGGATTGTAATGGAGTGAATGCCTTAGCAGTGGGGTCATTAGCATAGCTTACAGTATGACATAGATAATCTTTGAGTTTGTTTGGTGGAAAACGTTCTTTGTGACCTTGACTAAGAGGTTCATTTGTAGGCAGTGCTGGTACAACATTCTCATCTAAGGAACTTGGATTTGAACCACCCTCTTGTACATTCCCAATGTGTCCCACAAGTTCATTACTTCTTCTTACACCAGGCATACTTATACTAAATTCATCGATAAAAGGAGATCCATCATTCCACAAGGTCTGTATGGGGGCATGAGATTTATCTGCTATAGATGAATGATCAATAAAAGGAAACTTATTTTCACAAAACATAACATCATGAGACTCAAAATATTCCTCATTCTCTAAGTCATAGAGACATCATCCTTTTTTTCCATAAGGATGTCCCACAAAAATGCATTTTCGACTTCTCTCATCAAACTTGTTCTTTTGATGAGGTCAGTGTGGGCATAACATAAACATTCAAAAATACGAATATGACAATAAATGGGGGTCTTAACAAACAACACTTCATAAGGACTTTTACCTGTATCAAGAATGGTAAGAGTGTGATTTATCAAGTATCCTGTAGTAAGAACACATTCTCCTTAAAATTCAATAGGTAAATTAGCTTGAAATTGGAGAGCTCGAGCTATATTTAAAACATGCCTATGTTTTCTCTCCACACAGCCACTTTGTTGAGGGGTGTCAATCATAAAAGTTTGATGAATTATTCCATGTTCAATGAAATAAGATTCCAAAGCTTTGAATTCAACTCCATTATCACTTTTCACAATTTTCACAAACTTATTAAATTGAGTGTTCACCATAGCATAAAATTTTTTATGAATATCCCTAACTTCACTCTTTTCTAATAATAAATAAATCCATACAACAAGAGAAAAGTCATCCATAATGGTTAAAAAATAGGAAGCACCATAAGAAGAGTGAACATGATAAACACCCCACATATCATAATGTATTAAATCAAAGGGTTCACTGACTTTATTTTGACTTGGAATAAAAACACCTCTTGTTTACTTAGCTCTTAAACAAATATCACAAACTTTCTCATATGTGTCACTAATTTGAATACTAGGAAATAAATTAACTATTTGACTTGTAGGATGTCCCATACACCTATACCACATGGTAAAGAAGTTAGTTCCACTTGCTTTGCACACCTACACAAAGGTCATTGCATAAAAATGATATACCCTGTTCTGTTGTTCACCCACACCAATCACTATCCTCGAAATGCGCTCTTGTATTACATACAATTTATTAGAAAAAGTGACTGCACAATTTGAGTCATATATCAATTAAGAGACAGAAATAAGGTTACATGTTAAATTAGACACATATAACACATTATTCAAGGTTAGGCCTTTTCCAAAATTTATCGTTCCTTCCTTATCTACAATTGCATTTCTTCCATCAGGCAGTCTAATGGGATAAGGTGAGACATCAACTATGTTTGTCAACAAACTCATATCACCTGTCATATGATTTGAAGCTCATGTATCCAACAACCAAGAATTTTTCACTTGCTTATTAGTGAGTTTTTCAATGGATGTAGTGTTCTTGTGACTGTTGAGAATGTTTAATAGGGCTATCCATTGATTATCGCTTAGCTCGGGAAAGGATTCACGTTCACCAATGACTTCCTCTGTTTGCATGGTTATTGTATTATGAGCTTGTTGCATTTGTGTGACATTAGCCTTCTTTATGTCTTGCCTAACCATGATCACACAGCGGTCAAGTTGCCCTGCTGCTCTGATACCATAATAAAATATGACTATTACTGTAATATCGTATTATATTCAAATAATAGATGTATATAATATATATAAGTCATGAAGAGAACAAATTCCCAAAATTTTCTATTCCTAAAATTATTCTTGACATGCATTGATCATGATTCGTATTCCTAGAATAATTCCCAATATATATTGATCATAATTGATCATGTATGTACAAGATTTTTTAAATATCAGCAATGAGATAATTAACATAATTAAGATGATTCTTCTAAATAATTACTATAATTAATATGATTCTCCTAATAAGATGCGTTATTAACTCCCAATATGAAATTATTATCTTGTAAGTATTACAATTATTCAATTATCCTTTTGCTATTCACATAGATAATTTAAGGAAATATTGTCAGACCTTATTAATTGAATAAAGGCGATGCAAATTTTGAGTGGTAAGGGTAGTCGTTGATATAGCACTTTGATTTCAAGTTGCATTCATTGAAAGTGCTTGTACTTAGAGTTTTTATAATAAAATTCCAAACTTTTAATTTCTAAGATTATTATTTTTGAAATTGTACATTTTAGAACAAATATTCAGACCTGACGTTAGAAATTTTTTAATTTTATATTATATTTATATTTTTTATATATATTATTTAAAGTAAATTAACATATGCCCGTGCAAACGCATGAGTCTTTGACTAGTATTGGATTATAACTTGTGCTGTGATTTTGGATCGTGATACTAGATGAATCCTTGTATATGAGAGATAAATATAGAAAACTTCTTTCATTGAAATAATAGTATTAGTCTAAAATAACAATAACTTCAGAATAAAATTTGTATTTTAATTTTTCTCAAAATAATAATTAAAGAAGAGAAGGAAAGAGAAAAGACCCACATACAAGACGGATCTTTATGCCCACCTACCCAAAAAGGCTGAAAAGGAGAATTAAAAGAAAAAAATTGAGAGCGTGTTTGAATATGTGTTTATTTTTATATTTTTAAAAATAATTTTTGAATGGAAGGAAAATTAAAATTAGAAGGTAATTAATAATGTAAATAAAAAATATTTTATTTAATTATAAAATTGACATTTAAAATAAAAAATAAGTTCAAAAATTAATTAAAAATTATTTTATTTTATTTTTAAATTACGTATTTATAGAATAAATTTTAAAAAATAAATTCTAAAAATAAGTTGACAAACAGATTTTTGTACTTTTAAAAATAAAAAAAAACAAATTGTTTTTAAAAACAGAAACCCTAAATATGCTGGCTTTCCACCTGCATATGCGAAACACTGAAATAAAACAACAACAAACACTCAAATCTAAGAGGCGGACATATAATCTTCCTAGCCATTATTGTTGTTCCTCCTAACAGGACCATTACTCAGAAGTGCAGCACCATTCATATAGAGCTGCTCGAGGTTGGTTGACAACGACGGCATCTGCAATTTCCCCATCAAATCTGGGTTCTCTTGGATACGATTCTTTATTATCTCCATCATGTTCTGCCTCTCTCGCTCTTTGTTGTAGTAACTCATCAGAGGATGAGATCTACGTATTAGTAGACAAAAAAAAAAAAAGAAATATTATTAAACCCTAGTGACTAACATAAATTGTAGATACATATATGCATTGAATTATCCAAGGAATTAACTAAATTAAACATAATGTCAATTTTAAATATATTCTGCACCTGAAATTATCCATTTCCACCAGGCTCCTGGCAAGCTCATACACTCCCCGGTTGTGCTGAGACAATTGTGCCATCTCAGACAGCTCGCCGTTAACTATATCTCTGGCAAAATTGCGGGCACCGCTGCCGATCACAAAATGAAGAAAATAAATTATTGATTTTTGAAAGAAAGATCTCTTCATTTAATTTGCACAAACAGATGAAAGAAGGGCTTAAAATTTTACTTATCCAATGCCTCGAAAAATTTCAGCCTTTTAATATCAGTCACGGAAATTTCGAGGAAGAATGCGTGCTCTCCTTCGGCATTGATGAATCCATTGAGGTAGTCTTCAGCTTCGTCGAAGAAACCGCTGACAACCATCTCCTGGAGATGGCTCATGTCAAAATACAGTCCACTCTCGCGTTCAAGCCTACGTATAATTAATTAAATTGAAAATTAAGAAAAAAAATTATCAATTAACTGTAAGATTGATCAATGTATCTACTCAGAAAATAAAATAGGAAACTAACGTGTGGACAGAATCGATGAGATCATGGTCCCGAAAGTACTGCATTATCAAGTAGCGGATTTGTCTGTGCATTGCTTCGGCCATTGTTATTCTTTCTGCAAACTCAGAAAGATTATGGCTACAGAAACTCAGAAGAAGATGAAGGAGAAGATCCTAGGGGTGAAAATGGCTGAGAGGAGCACTCAATTTATGGGATGAGGGGCACTGTGTTCAGCTTCGTCCTTACTAGCTATGGTAATGGTAACTGGTAATAAGCGAAAACCGCCACATATGGCAACATGAATATGCATGCATTTTATTAACTTTTTGACTGGATTCACAAAAACTGTTGTCGACAGCTTGCTCGTGTTTGTGTGGTCGAAAATTTTTTTTTTTAAAAAAATAATTTATATTTACTATAAGTAATTACAAAAATTAAGAAAATTAACAAAAAAAATTATATTTTGTTTATTCGACGTTATGTGTCAGTTGTCTGGAGAAAAATATCAATCATCTGTCTTTTTATTTCGTTGGAATTAAAACACATAAGGAGTTGTATTATGCAACAATTTATATTTTTTTGTGAATTTAAATACATTCAATATTTTATATCATCTTGATATTTTATAATTATATATATTTTAATAAATTAATAATATGATATTTATAATTTAAGAAAATATCATATATAAATATATATATATTAATAAATTAATAATATGATATTTATATTATTAGTTAAAAAATAATATTTAAAAGGATGGTAGCAGAATAAAGTAAATTTATTAAAATAAAAAAATTATTTTTTAAACTTCTCATGTTTAAAAAAATAAAATACTATCTCTTATTTTAATATTTTATAATTATATTTTATGAAAAATATTTTTCATCTAAACAAATAGAAGTTTAGAGAAAATGGATAGCCTATTCATTTGATATTAGAGTTTAGTGCATAAAAATACGATACATATTAATTAATAAACAACCCGTGAAGAAAAGTATTATATGAAATAGAGGATTATCATATTTATGACCATAAATTAATATAATAGAAAATAATTCTATCAATTCAATATTAAAATTGAAAAGAATTTAAATTTAATGCACTGTTTAAATAAAATATTTTACATTATTAGTAATTATAGAAATAATATATTATTAAAAAATGATAATAATTAAGAATTTTTATCGATAATAAAAAAAATTTAAATTTTTTTTAATAACATAATAACATAGAAATGAATAATAGTGTAATACCGATTATGTTGATAGATAATCAAATTTAAATCTAATTGAGAATTGTATGTTTGAAAATTGAATAACATCTCTTATTAAAAAAATGTTATTTTATCTCATTATTACATTAATATATATTATTTCTTTAATCATGAAATATGATTTTTTTTCTTTTTTTGCTTCTATACAAATAAACGGGACTTTTCTATCGAGAATATCAACTAACAAAGCACAGCCCAAGAGATCAAAATTTCTCAACTTTATCTTTTTATTTTTATTTTTATTGACATCTTGGTTTTCATAGCACGTAAAAGTCAAAGTCTCCTGGGATGAGTACGAGTCTTAATTTTTACCTGTAAAATCAATTTCGTAACCGGTAAGTTATTATTTGGTTGACATTTTACTTTGATTTACGAGACCCTTTAATTGTAAAATAAATTTCGAAACCGATAACTTAAATTGTTTTGTTGACATTTAACTTTGATTTATGCTGTTATGTTGCAATGCATACTATATGGCAGTGAAAGATACTATAATTTTGAATTGGAAAACTAATCAATGTCACTCTAATAATGAGTTTATAGAATTCATAAATAAACTGCATATAATTTAATTCATGCTGGAGGAAGCCTTGTTCATAATAAGTGGGCTATTAAGATCACAAGCTCGGAGAAGAATATTGAACTGCGGATTTGTGCAGTACTATTGTCCGTTCCCTCAATGAATGTCGGTTAATGGTTTTATTTCTCCTTCGAGGAAGTTAAGACTGTATCTGTCGGTCGGAGGACGTGACTTTAAGGACATATTCTTCTTATTGTTCGAATTAAAAACATTCCTAAGTATAAAGGAGACGCTCAGAAATCTATATTTATAGAATTTACATATTTTTTATTTTTAAATTTGTGTATATTTCTTTTTTTAAATAAGAAAAAATTCTTCTTAGGTTTAGAATTAAATTAGAAAATGTGTATGTAATGTTTAGTTTCCCTTAACTTTGTCTATTTGTTTGTTAGAGAAATGGGAAATTTTTCGGGAAATTTAGACTTGGGTGTATTTGATTAGATGGAATGAAAAAAAAAATAAAAAATTGTTTATATATTATGAGATGGGATTATCCGTTTCATCAAATTGTAGAATATCTATTATCTAACAAAAGTTATGGAATGAGTTTTTTTCCATCATCAATTGATTTTTTTATGCATGTATCTTTTGTATTTTTTATATATTTTAATATTATTCTTTATTAACATATAATAAAAATATTAATTTTTAAATATTTTTATTAAAATATTTTAATAATTATATTGTTAATAATAAAATTTAAAATATGATATTTTTTTATTCTTTATGCAAAAATATTTAATATAAAAATTTAGTAAAATAGAAAGTTTATACTTTTATTATAAAATTATTTTGTTAATTATAATTTTGATGATAAAATTTGAATTGTAACAATTTTTATTATTAATTATTACATCATATATTTTAATAATATTAAATTATAAAATATTTATTATTTTTGTAATAAGAATATTATTATCTTTAACTACATTTTTCCAATTTTATTTCATCAAAATTTTATTGTACGAAACATAAAAATAGAATGGAATGCCTTATTGTACCATTTTATTCTCTCCAACCAAATGTACCATAAAAGATTAAATATTTTTATCATTAGACTATATTTAATATATTAAATTTATATTATTTATTTTAATTCATTTGCATTAAAATTTGAAAGATAATAATATAATAAAAATATTCAACTTCTTAAAAGTTGAATTCTTTGTAAATTACTTGGAAGAAAGAGCAAAAAAATGCAACAGTGCTAGACCAATATAAAAATAAGATAAAAAATCAAGCATTAATTGGATAATAAAATTCGAAAAATCTACAAAATAAATGGGGGCCGTCTCAAATTTGCTTATATGTGTTGGGCATGATTTGAATACTAAAGCTAGAAGATAATATTGTTCAAGCTCCCAAGCGCCGAACAAATCTTTGAACTAATAGGAAGTTCCAACCATCAGAACTAGGATTTTTAACTTCATAAGGTTAAAAAGGATCTAAGTATTAAAATTTATAGAATGCTGGTAAAGCGATCAACTTAAAAATATTATATATATAAACAAAGATAATAAGATATTTTTCAAGGATCGCAACACTCACCCGTTTCTTATATCTGACCGTACCGACCAAATTGTCACAATTTTTTTGTTACTATATGGATTCTTTTATCCTTCTCACCAAGATTGTTATCTCACTTCAAAGTATATTTTTTATTTGATGATGATAGAGAGATATAAATGCATGAATTGCCCGAATCTCACGTTTTATAATATCTACCTTTATATAATGTCTATTTATCCCGTTGCTTCTTATAGTAAGAAATTAAATTTTAATTTCTAACTCAAAAATTATGATAGAATTTCCCCTTGCCTTATATGTTTCGACATATCTAAAATAATCAAGACTAAAAATGTCAAGGAGAATTATGTGTGCTCAATTCAGAATCAAATTATATTTTGATTAAAGACGTCTATATATCATCAACAACACGTGAAAAGCCAGAGAGGCAACTCTCAACTTGGTTCCATTTCGTTCCTATAATTCTTTACATCAATAATTAAGAAAAACACACACACAAAACTTCAAAAGAATGTCAGAAAAGGTTTGAATCCATACATATTTACTGCTGCACGTTGCATATTTGAACAACAGCTGAGCAAAATACATATGGTTATATTCTGATCGATTGCTTACATAAAACTCGTTTTCTCTCCTTGTTCTATCGGTGCTCTATTGCACTATAACTAAGAATTCTTACTCATTAACAAATGACAGGTTGTTTGCTTCGGGCCATATATCCAGTTTCAATTTTCCACTTTGGTTTATATAAACGCAATCCGAATTTATCAAATCCGAAAAAATACAGAAAATATACATCATCAGGTAATCAAACAGCACACATAGAATGTAACCGCGCCTCCAACAGAAAAGCCATTTGATCTGTACAATTCTAGGGGTTGTTGTTTCTCCTGATGATGACAATGAGGCTTCTAACCTCGAGAAGTTGGGCCACAAGTAGAAGTTCATGTCCTAGCATCGCTACCCACTGAGGAAATTCCAGTTTCCCATGAAAAGCTGGGTTTTCTGGTACCAGTCTCCTTATCTGAATTACTGCTCTCACTCTTGCACCTTCCACTGTGTAATTCTCGTACATCGGAATCTCTCTGCGGACAAGTCAAAGCCACAAACATCATTACCTGAAATTCTTGTATATATACTCGATGTATGCAGCAAAACTCCTTCGAACGAGTCATTAAGTATTTTTGGGGTTCAGAATAATCGAAAAATCTCGTTTTACAACCCTAAACACATTTAAGATTTTATTTAGTTGAATCAAATTAAAAATATATACTAATTTAATAAAAAAATATGCTTATTTGGATAGATTTTACCTATTAATAAAATAATAGTTTCAATCCTAGAGAGATTCATCGATGACTTACTTATTCAAAGGAAAAAAAAATGTTAATATTTTAATCCTAAAATAATTATCCATCTAGATTTAACAAAAATAAATTAATTAATTAAGGATATATGTATTGACTGAAATATATATTTGTACACCTAAAATTTTCATGTTGCACAATCATCAAGGCTTGCTCAACAATCCGAGGGCAGATTGAAGCAAACAGAGATAAGTCGTTCCCGATGACCTCTGTGGCCAGCTCCCTATCACCGCTGTGAAAAAGAAAAATTATATTCGTAAGAAATATTTTTATCTGCACTTGGACGTTCGACAATTTGCAACATAGCTGGCCAGAAACTGAAAAACGATATTTAATTATTAATCACCAGTCCAAGGCTTGGAAAAATTTGAGATTCTTGAGAATAAAGAAGATGACAGTGGAGGGATAATTGTCCCCCATTGAAGTGAAGCCTCCCAGATAATGCTCTGCTTCTTCAACGTTTCCGGCCATAATTAGTTCATCAAAGTATCTCTGGTCAAAATACACACCGGAGAGTCGCTCCAAACTACACCAAGTTCAAAATAAATAATAAAATTTCATTTAGTCACATAATTATAGTTAGGAAAATTCAACAGCAGCTGTGTGCGACAATGAATCTTCAATTTTTACGTGTCAAGAGTCCCTTGAATTTAAGTCTCGGTGCACATAAGAACTCTCCACTTATTTCTCTTTCACATAATAGAAAAATTATAAAAAAAAATCTAAATTTCAATTAGATGAAAGAAAGATCCAAACCGCGCAATTTCTTACTTTGTTAATTTCTCTTAAATTTGGTAGGAGAAAAAAAACCGATCTTTTATTTTTGGACCTATCATCTCTTTTACAAAACTTCGTTAGTTAATATAGAATGATTTTTATATCTATCTTTTTCCTTAAATTCGCACTCGTTATTTATCTTTTTTTTTTTTTTTTTGGGTTGGGATCCAAGTGTATGTATGGAGGGGAAAGGAAAACCAACCTGTGGCAGATATCCATTAAATTTCGTTGTCGTAAATACAGCATCATCAAGTAGATTATTTCTTTGTCAAGTTGGTCGGCCATTTGATCCTGAAACGCCCAATTGAACCAAAATCAAATCCCAGGTTAGTATAAAAAACAGTCATATGTAACATATAATGATAATGATAAGAGTAAATCAAGAGAAAAGTGATGCAAAATCTTAAAAATGAAAAGGTTTTCCCAGATGACAACGGATCTGAAAATAAAATCGGAATCAGAGGGTTGTGTCGTCCTACACTCAAAGTTTTGGACTAGAGTGGGAAAAAAAAACAACCTTTCCTGATATCTTCCTTAAAAATGGCTACAAATTGGATTGGTTATTTTTCATTCCGGGGCAGCAAAGACTACAGCAAAAGAGAGGAAAATCATCGGATGGAAAAAAAAAGATATAGAGTTAGTAAGTAGTTCGCGAGCATCTAGAGTACAAAACTAGATATCAGAAAATAAACAAATAAATACACAATTTCTGATTCACCGACTGACTCACAACCAGAGAAGAAGAGGTCATTTTTACTAATAAAAAAGTTTGCAAGGAATGTTGCTCAAAAACTAGTCCTGAAATTGATAGAAAAGAAAAGAAGGTTTACTGGTATTTCTTAGATATGAAAGGGTTGCATTAGAGCGAGGAGCTGTTGGGCAAGGAACGGGTTGAGGAGCTTTGAATTTAAAACTGAAGCAGAGGGCCTGGAAGCGCTTAAAAGGAGTGCAAGGATCTTTAAAATTATGTATTGGTAATCTAATATCACATAATTATATAAGAAATTTAAAAATTTATTTTACATAACTCATCCTCAAGGCTTTGAGTGAGAGTCGGTGATTGAACTGGAGCCTGAGGGAAACAGCTCAGAACTGCAACGGCGGAGGCTTTCTGGTGGGTCTGCATGCATCTCTTGCAAGACTTCTTGTCCGGATCGAGAAAGCCGTAAATACAAATTATACAATCGAAAACAAGGGCCACAAATTGCCAAAAACCCAACCTAAACTACGGTTTTTAAGAAACGCGCGCTTCAGTTACACCTTTTCTTTCTGCTCGGTTGGGGGAAAAAAAGGAAAATAAGAAAAATAATATAAAAGGAAATAAGATAATAAGAATTTTTTTTCTTTTTTATTTGAATGTGAAAAAAAAATATTCCTTTACTTAATTAGATAGAAAAGTGAGAAAATTAAATTAAATGGCAAATTTATCCTTCAAATTGATAAACCAACTTTCAAATTAAATAAAATTAAGGGTGAAGTTGTAATATTATTATAAAAAAGATCTATACAAATGACTTTTAAGGTCAAGTTGTAATATCATTATAAAAAAATATTCGCATAGATGGCAAAAGTTATTGGTATAGATCTTTATTATTGTCTATATATTTATTACAGATGATATTATAATTTATATTAAATTATCTGTATAAATATGTATGTATTTTAACCTATATAGATGATTTTCATATCGTCTATATAATCATCTGTATAGGTTCCACTTATATAAATAATAAGGTCATTTGCATAGGGTATGAAAATGGTGAACACTGGCATATCTATATAGATGACTTTGTTGTTTGGATAGGTTATAACCTATACATGACAATTGTCATTTGTGTAGATGCTATTTATACAAATGACAATTGTCATTTGCGTAGGTCTAACTTATACAAAAGATAATTGTTATCTATATAGGTTGTTGTAGTTTGTGTATGTATTTTATTTGTCCATGAATAGTGTTAAAAAATTTAATACACATTAAAAAAATTTAATAATTTTAGTGATTTTATTTTTATTATTTTTAATATACTTATTATAATTTAAAAAATTAATTTGTAAATGATCAATAAAAAAATCCAATTCACACTAAAATATTTTTTATAATTATTAATAATTATTTAAAAATATCATAATATCAATTGTAAAAATAAATAAAATAAAAATCAACTCCCAATAATATATAATAAAAAAATACTCTATATTCATATATAATATAAAGTATCAAATAAAAATTAAATACATGATACATATATATATACTAGCTACATGATAAATATATATATATATATATATATATATATATATATATATATATATATATATATATATATATATATATATTAGTTATATGAAATAACAATCATTACCATCCTCATCCTCGTCCTCGTCCTTGTCTTCACCATCATTTGAAGGCACACATAAAAGGTGGGTATTGTTGTGGTTGAGGTAGGGTGAGGGTTATTGTATCTAAGAAGTTATAGGATGCTATAAAATAAAAGATGACTAAAAAAATCAACCTAGATAGTGCTTTCAATTGAGGGATGTTCATTTAAGGAGAAAAGGGAGGCATAATAGAATAAGGTAAAGAGAATTTCATGGACTGCAAAATAACATACATCACCTTAAGGGTAATATAGATTTGCTACTACACTTATAATAGAGAATCCACTACTCCACTATAGCTAAGGCTTGTTGGCTCTTGGTAATGTAGGTTTGCACCTCCTTTGCAAATCTTGCATCCTATTGCTACTTCGAAGGAAATGCTATAGTGGATGAGTTGGTACTGGGGGTGCCATATGATATGCTAACAAGTATATAACCAACCGACCTAATATGCCTTCAACAAGTGCCTAGCACTTCATTAGTAATAGTAACCTCATTAAGCTCCAACGAACCTATTGAGGAGCTATTGGAAGAAGCACTAGACTATGAAGATCGATGGATGATCAATTCCAGTATCTTAGCCTTAATTTTTCAACAAAAACCATCAAGTTTCAATAAAAAAACTTTCCTATGATAACTAAAATTATTTAATCAGAAATTAGTTACTTACATAAGCAATTTGAATGCACCTACTCCCTTGTATAATATATATAATGCTTATAGAAATTCTCCCTCACCAGTTGTAATTTACCTGTGTCTTTATTTTTATGTGTCAATTTTAAAACATGGTACTAATAATTAGTAAGGTTTTGACAATAGCACCATGTGGGAATATTGAGTTAAAATACCTTCTCATATTGTGTTACTGCAATGGACTTTGATCCATGATAATCATTGTATGCTTTTTTGACCTGTTATCCAAATTTCTTTTGGATAGCTCCTACATATTCAAATTAAAATATTTATAATTAAAAAAGTAACTAATAGAAAGTTAGAAATAGAAAGTTACTAATTTTACTTTAACTTTACCCTGTGTTCATCATTATCGAAATATATGTATAATCTGTGCCAATAATTTGTTAAGATATTAGCGGAACAGGCTCGCCTCACCCTATACATATCATAAATGTCATTATAACCTCTATGTTGCAAGAAATGGCAATAAAGCATGGACTTTCAATTTTTGTATTGGTTAGCTACAATCTACTAGATAGCGATAATCACATATCCCTACTTTTTAAGTTCAATGTCCATAAATCGAAATAGGATTATATTGAAAAACATGTAAAAATGTTATAATTATTATATCCATTAATCTTAATGCCAAATATAAAATAATATCAAAGATACATTTAATAATATTTACACAGACTCCCCACATAACATGTTCCCTCTGCTCTTTAGGCACTCATTTCCAATTCTTATAGAAAGATTCATAATACTATCCGTCTAACACTCCTATGTCATGTGCAACATACTTTGAGTTTGGACCAATTGCCTACCATGTATCTATCCTATTAAAATAAACAGGTAATGGTCTCCTATTATTCTTTTGAATTTTTTATTGAAGGGTCAAGTACCTTAATTTGTTGCAATACTATCCACTCGATAGCTTTCAAATATAACACACTACTAATAACATATATTTATGAAAAAAATGTAAAATAAAGTACTTAATTATAACCAATTTTACCTATCTTACACTAAAAAGGAATGTAAATGGGGTTATATGGTGGGTTGTGTCCATTGTTTTCTCTATAATGATGTGATATAACATCAATCATGGCTATCAAGTATCGTAATATATGATCACATGAACAATAGTTATTATAACAAGACGTAAGTAATACTTATGTTAAAATGTCACATTTTTTCCATCCAAGGTAAATTATATTTGCACTTATGAAATGAACTATTTGTAATAATTAGTATAATAGGACACAAATAATACTTAATTATAGAATATTAAATTATCAACATAAAAGCTTAATTATTATTTGAAAAACCAAAAAGTATTAACCGACTTATTGTTAGTGAATGTTGTTGAGTTATCATCCTTTTCATTAATTTTATTATCATCATTAGACTCCAAAAGCTCCTTTTCTATATAATCCCCAATCATTTCATCTTCTAAGTTGTCATTATCATTTATAAAGTCATCAAACATTTGTATAGCAAGATGAATATTTCCAGAAGATAAAATACAATAAGGGTCATGGTTTTGATCCCATAAGGAAATCAAGTTAAAATTTCCAAGACCAAAAATAAGTGTGAAGTTTATAGAGTTATTATCTTGTAAATAGGATGCACCATTGACACTAACATTATCATTATTAGGGAGATCGCATATATCACGATGCATTACATTATTTACAACTTTCCAGTTCAGTTCATTGAGAAGATTAAAAATGTAAAAAACTTATTATACTTGAGATGATAGTATATATGGATCATCTTTTTACCATTAAGTACTGATAAAAATACTTGTTATTTTCTTGCATTTGATAAATTTCTTTTTTCTATAGTAATTGTCATACCATTTGCATTTAAATAAAATCATAAAGTAATTATGTAAATAACTCAACTTTAAAATACTATAAAATATGCTATCTTCTGTTCTAAACACATAAATCCTATTATTCTGTATCTTATGCTTTGTATCTAAAGAAGTAGTTACAAACTAAACCCTATCTATCACATATACCAAACATGACATAAACATTAAGCTTGGTGTATATGCTAAATACAGTAGCTCATTAGTCACTTTAAAGGATTTACTCTTGTAAAGGTAGTACATTTATAAAAAATTTTAAAGTGCATAATAACAATATAAGTAACCAAAAAAATAAAATTATAAAGAATTAAGTTACAATGGATATGATAAAGAATTACCTTAGAATAAACTGAGGAGAAAACTAGGTTCTCAATAGATGATAAATGCTTTCACCATCATATGCTTGTAGTTGTCTGATATGTTCACCATACAATATAAGTTATTCATTAAGAACTAAAAGGACTTGGATGAAATACTAAATAGTTTGAGGGATTCATTATATATACTTTTGGATTTTACAATAGTTGTTTAGGATGTACTAATTGTAATATCTCGATCACTACTATCTAAATGAATAACATGCTTTTTATTAATGGGTTGACATTAAGATCTAAAAATCGATAGTCACTTTTCTTTTCTCACATTAACTATATCCTAATTTCGATGAGATTAGTTAAATTTTGTTTCCACCCCTTGTAGGTGCTTGAAACAAAATATTAACATCTCATCTATAATATATCTTTTCAGCAATAGAACATTCAGGTCGAGCACAATTCTTGACATAGTATTTCAATTTCTTTATATATCTTTCATATGGATGTATATGCTAAAAATGAATGAAACCTGGTAGCAATGTTTCTTCAAGCAAATGTATTACCAAGAGGACCATTATGTTAAAGAATGATGGAAGGTATATCCTTTCAAGTCTGCTTGTTTACAATTCCTAACATAGTCCTTTAGTTTTTTTTGTATATCTTTCATATAGATGTATCCACAAAAAATAAATGAAACCCCTTAGCAATTCTTCCTCAAGCAAGTGCATTACCAAGGAGACCATTATGTCAAAGAATACTAGAAAGTATATCCTTTTAAGTTTGTAGAAAATTAGTGCAATATCTTCTTTGCTTGCTTGATATCCTACTTATTTACAATTTTTGTACAAATTTAGTTAAAGTAATTGCATAACTCAATAATTAGACATGCTAGCTCTTTTACCAAAAAATGTTTGCATTGCAAGTACTAACAATTACTGCATAATGACATGATAGTTATAGGATTTCAACATCTTAATCTTGGTATCATTATTAGTCATGTTCTTCCTCAGATTTCTAGCAATAAGAAGCTTGATATTTTTAATAAACTGGCAAAACCACTGTTGATTATCTTGATTGACCATGTATCTAGGATGTAGTTTCATCCATCTGCCTCTTTTTTGTATAAGTGCAATTCTGGTCTTATATTCATGTCAATCAAATTACATCTTGCATTGTCTATATCCTTTAATTTATATTCAATATCTAGTAGTATACCTACAATATTATCATATACATTCTTCTTAACATGCATTACGTTAATGTTGTACCTCAAGATCATCATAAGCTAGTGTGGAAGTTTGAAAAAGATACTTTTCTCACTCTAATTAAGTTCATTTACACCTCTTTTTCGCTTAACTCCACCATATTGTATATGTTTTCTAATAGGTCTTTGATGTACTTGTTACATGTGAAATGGTTTATCAATTAGCGCAAGTGCACACTATCGTAAACAAGTAATAAAGTGATAAGTAAGTATCGTTCCCACGAGGATTGTTTCACTAAGTACCAAAATTTATAATCCTAACACTATTTGGCAAATTGTTAAGTTGGATTTGAAGCAATTAAATAAAGATGTATGCAGAAAATACTTAAAATAAATATGGATGCAATTGGAGTAAAGATGAAGATGAATAAAAGACCTAGGGATCAGACTTCACTTAATAATTTCGGATTGAATCACCTATCTACACTAATCCAATTTTAACTTCCTTAATTGATAGTCGAGTTTCCCTAAATTAATTACTAGCCTCTTCCAAGGTCAAGTAATTCTATAATTAATTGCTAATCCACTATATTCCTATGTGAATTAAAACAACTAATCATGCATTAGGATTTATGGAACTCATTAAGACTACATAAACCATATGAATATATTCCTATTTCATATGCAATTTACGGTTTTAATTATAGGTTCTATACACATGTATCTCCTTCCGGTCTCAACACACATATTGAGTTCATTCAAAAGGTGGCCAATCAATTGAAAGCATTAAGAGCAATAATTAAAACTCAATCTAGGAAGTAAAAACGAAATTAGTTTCAATAGATTAGAATTCAATCCATTATTATCAAGTTACGTCATCACCCTAGGAAGATAAAAAATTAGAACATAATGAAATTAAACACAAACATAGAATAAAAACATCATCACATTCATGAACACAAGATTATAATTACAGATGCATGAAAATATAAAAGCTATCCATTCATTAGGAGGTAGAACCGTCCATGTAGGAGGAGAACACAAAATTATAATTACAAATGCATGAAAATAAAAATATTATCCATCCATTAGGAGGTAGAACCGTCCATGTAGGAGGAGAACATAAGGATACAATTACAAATGCATAAAAATATAAAAGCTATCCATCCATTAGGAGGTAGAACCATCCATGTAGGAGGCATACAAGAACTTAAAATTGCATGAACTAAACTACTATCTAAGATGCATGAATGAATGATTCAATGCTTGCAATCCTGAATGCTCTCTACTTCCACCTATTTATAGGTAAATAAACCAGCTGCAAGCCATCCAATTTGACAAGTTGCTACCAATCACACGCAGCCAACATTTTTGATTTTCGCAGCACAAGTTGTTTCACTTTGTTGGCAACTTTTGACCACCGAAATGGCTGATTTACATCTTTATGTCAACATAGGAGTTGTAGGGCTGGATCTTCTATTCAATTTGCATATAAAGAACTCCTAATTTGGACATATCTAGCTCAAGTTGTGATTAGATTAGTAGCCATATGTCAGATTCCGTCAGAATCACTGTTTCATCTTCCAAGCAGAATTTGAGATCCTTAGGTCCCGAACTGGGCTTTTCTTAAAACATGAAAGTTTTAGGGCTTCTTCTTAGCTTTCCATACATATAAAGAACAGCCCAATCGGACATCCAGAACTCCAGATATGGCCTAAAACCTGAAACAGTGTCGGATTACAGCATTATCTAAAATATTTGATTTCATTTCAAATTCAAGATCCATTCACAAAATGCAACTAAATTTATTTAATTTAACAAGATAACATCCAAAAATGCATCATACAAGGGAAAATAAATATGTAAATATTTTACGTATCAAATTCCTCCACACTTAGCTGTTGGACGTCCTCGGACAAACACAAAATAAAAGAAAACTAATACTAATGCTAATGTTAGTACTAATCTACCCATGAGATAGTTAGAAAAACATAAGAAAGATAATTAAAGTACAAAGATATCATAGCATTCATGAATCAACAAATCTTGACATATAAAATCAAAAAGAAATTGCAACTTCATTTGAGAAGGATTGAATCAGATTGATATAATCACTGGAACTCTTCCTCTCTCAAATGTTTATTGGCAAGTGTTTCACTCAAATTCATCCTATTAAAGATTGCACTACCATAGGCTTGCATAAATTCTCAATCTCCACTACCTGATTTACATGCACACTTCAAATCAAAAGGTCTTATTAAGGGTTGTAATGAGGCCAAGGTAAAGGAAAGATAAAACAGGGATATGAAAGGCTGAAGTAAGGAGAGAAATTAATAGAGTAATTAAAACATGGGTAATCTCTAAATAATTTTATCTTAACATAGCAGCCCACGATTCTCATCAATTTCTCTCTTTTTCTTTTTTTTTCTTTTTTTTTTATTTAGTTTTTCTCTTTTTTTTTTCTTTTTTCTTTTTTTTTTTTGAATAAAAACCCTTGCAACTTTGAAGTTAATAATACATATTCCCCCACACTTTGTCAAAAACCCATTTTTCAAAAATTCAAATGCTCTACTAATCCCTAGGGTTAAGTAAAGACAATTGATATTTCATTAAATGACATATTAATAGGTTAAAGTAAAGAAACGGTTAATCAGGCTCAAAGGGGTTTATCAATGGTAAAACTGCAGGGTTGGCTATTTAGTTCAAACTGAGGAAAAAAAATGCCTTTATCATATCTGAGTATGCATGTAAATTGTAATCTCAACCAGATTTCATGCAAGTTCTAGAGTGACAATTTAACAGGGGAATATCACACGCAAGAAATATAATATTGATTCAACAAATAGGCTCAAAATCTCACGGTTAGAGGTTTCCAACTCAATCCAACTCAAAATCCATTGCAAAATCTATCAATCCTAGGAAGTAAGAAAGTTGTTCAATCATGCTATGAAATCTTTTAAAATTATTGAAAAGAACCTAATAAGCAGGAAAATATATATATATATATATTTTTTTTATAATTTTTTTTTTTTGGATGCGTATCAAGAGTAAAAAGCTCTTTACTCGGCCATCCCCCCCTTTTTTTATAATGAATCTCATGGTTCTACTACCAAAAAAACCTACGAAAATAAAAACAATTTTTTTTTTGTTGTAATCCCCCCCACACTTAATGTAGACATTGTCCCTAATGTCTTCAACAGAGTAGCAAAAAGGACTTATTAAAAGGAAATGCATAAACAACGCACACATAAAAGAAATTTTGGGAGTAAAACCAAGAGTAAAGAAAGTTACAACCGGAGAGTGGTGTCGGGCTCATGCTTCTGACTGCTGGTTGGAGATTGCCAATCTTTCTTTTTCACTGATGGATCTGGTTTAGGTGTATAGCTTTGCAATTGGTCAATCAGCTGATCAGCAGTTGAGGCAGACATTATGGCACGACGAGTCGCTTGGGGTATGAATCCCTGTTCCACAGCTTGATCTAAAAAAGACAGCAAAATATCATAAAAACCATTAACATTCAATAAACCTACTGGCTTCTGATGAAAGTTCAAGTTAATCCAATATGCAATGCTGGAAATTCCATCTAATGTTTCTAAACCACCAGGTAAAGCAATAAAGGCTTGAGCAGTGTAAAGCATGCATCCTATACGTTGAGGCAAGTTTGAAACCTTTACTGTTTTACCGATGGCGTATTTCTTATCATCTAAACCATTCACAAGGATACTCAGTATTTTGCTTCCTCCAGTGTTGGCAGAAATTGCTGCACTTCCTTTTAAGCTATGAAGCCCTCCTCCATACACACAGGCAATCTTTCTAGCAGCTAATGCATGACCAAGTTCAGTTGCTGCTAGCAGAAATTCTACATTCTTTCCAGCAAAAGATTCACCAAAAACACAGATAGATTTAAGTCCACATTTTGATGGTTTTTCGACCTCTTCCTCCTCTTTACTCTCGCTCTCAGACATTTTGCAAAGTGTGATTGCTGAAATGCATTCTTATAATACAAAAGCAGAAACAAAGAGATCACGCAAATCAGATAATATCAGAAAAATACTGTACAAAACTGACAAGTGTAATAATGGCCTGAACAAAGTAAAATACGGAATGTAAAGAAAGTCAAAAAGATGCTGAAAAGGTAAACTTAAAAAGAAGATAAATGTACGAAAAGTTAAAAAGCAGCTGTAAAGATAAAAAGATAAAGGAAACGTAAAGCAGACAAACATATGTACAGTAGTTGTGATTGTGGCTCACATCTTCCTCTGATTTTTCGTTCAGTGACGGCTTAAACGGCTTCTATGAGCCGAGGATTTGCTTCCCATCCAATTTTCTTATAAACTGGCAAACAGGGTCTTTTACAGTCAGATCCCCAAGACTGTAGCGCTCCTTTTCTGTATGGAATAAGTTCATTAAATCAAGAAGGACAACATGAACATCTCCGCTAGGATGCGTCTCAAGAGTCTGAATAATATTATCCAGTGACTCTTTACTCAGTCCATCCTTTATGAATCGGATTTTGTCCTCTCGATTTACTGAAATCATTCCTTTACTCCTACAGAGCCTATTACAGTTCCACCTTGCACACTTATGACAGACTCTCATTCTTTTAGCTCTTCTCTTTTTAGAGTAAGAACTTCTTCCCATACCTGGCATACGTCTAACAAATGATTCATGAAACTCACCTGCTAAACGTACCTTAGCTTCAATAATCCAACGTATGTCCTCGGGAAGACCCAAACGCTTAAATGCCCTCATTCTTTCAAGTCGACAGTTGTAGATTTTCCTGAGCACATCTTTGGGAAGAGTAGGGAATCTGCTCTTAAGCTTTACAAGACATTCCTCCATGATGAAAATGATGAAAGCTGAAATTGTGAGTGAAAAATGCTGTGCGATGTGTGCTTAAATAAGAAAAGAAATGAGAAGAGAAAGAAATCTTGGGTTGCCTCCCAAGCAGCCGCCCTTCTTTAACGTCTTTAGCTAGACAAAGTCCTAACCTATTGCTTTATTTTTTTTTTCTTTTTTTCTTTTTTTTTTTAATAATACTTACCAGCTGGCTCCTCGAGCGTGATGACAGTCTTGATGGTGTTGAATGTACTGTTATTGTATTCCTTCAATCTTTGCCCATTTACTTTGAATTTTCTGTCACCATCTTGAATCTCCACAGTTCCATACGGCCAAACTTGAACCACAGTAAAAGGCCCTGACCACCTTGATTTTAATTTTCCTGGAAAGAGTTTTGACCTTGAGTTGTAGAGAAGTACTTTCTGCCCCGGTGTGAACTCCTTCCTTGTAGTTCTCTTATCATGCCATATTTTTGTCTTCTCCTTGCAGAGCTTAGCATTTTTATAAGCCTTTGGTTCCAATTCTGATGATTTATCTCTTAATGGAACAGGTTTACTTGACCTCTCTCCTAAACCCTTGAATGGTTTCTTGTTTAAAACTGGAGAATTTTTCTCAAGGTAATTAATCTGCTTCAGGATTTTGGGATCAGTAGACTTTGATGCATCAACCATTCCTACTGCTGATGGCTCTTCTGTGCAGGTTTCATGCATTACATCTTTTATGCAATTGGTCGGTGTGTCTACTCTGTAACAGACATTATCTTCATATGGAAAAGCTTTAAAAATATTGAAAGATATTTGATCATTTTGAACCTGTAAAGTTAGCTTTCCCTTCTGCACATCAATTAGAGCTCGTCCAGTTGCAAGAAATGGTCTCCCAAGAATAATAGGAATTTCTTGGTCTTGTTCCATGTCAAGCACTATGAAATCCACTGGGAAGATGAATTTATCAACTTTTACTAGCACATCCTCAAGGATTCCACGTGGATGCTTTATTGAACGATCTGCTAGCTGCAGTGACACAGTAGTTGGCTTTACTTCTCCCAATCCCAACTTCTTGTAGACGGATAATGGCATCAAATTCACACTTGCACCAAGGTCACATAAGGCTTTTTCGAATTCACACTCTCCAATGGTACAGGGTATGCAGAAACTCCCAGGATCTTTAAGCTTTGGCGGTAGTTTCTTTTGGAGAATTGCACTGCACTCTTCAGTTAAGGCCACTGTTTCGAAATCCTCCAGTTTGCGTTTCTTTGATAAAATCTCCTTCATAAATTTTGCATAACTGGGCATTTGAGCTAAAGCTTCAGCAAATGGGATGTTGATATGCAACTTCTTGAACACCTCCAGAAATTCTTCTAGCTTAGCTTTCACCAATCTTTGAGGAAATGGAACTGGTGGAACATATGGTGGAGGATTATTTGGAAAAGTCATTCTTCCTGGAATCACCTCATCTTCTTTTTGAGCTTCTTCATTTTTCTTCCTTGGTTCTGGCTCATTTAACTGCTTCCCACTCCTTAATGAAACAGCCATTACTTGCTCTCTAGGATTTCTTTCAGTGTCACTAGGTAAAGTGCCTGGTTGTCTGGAATTCAGCATACTTGCAATTTGGCCCATTTGCACCTCCAAATTTTTGATTGAGGTTGCTTGAGTTTGCATGATTGTTTCATGATTCTTGAGTGTAGCTTCTGTTCTGGCCATGAATTGGGAAGTATTCATGGTTAGTTGAGCCAATGCTTCTTCTAAATTTGCCTTTGGTTGTGGTGGTGATTGCTGAATTTGCTGTTGATAATTCCCTTGAGATTTGAACACATTCTGATTACTCCTCCACCCTAGATTAGGGTGGTTTCTCCATCCTGGATTGTATGTGGTTGAGAAAGGATCATTTTGACGATTTTGATTCCCCACATAGTTGGCTTGTGCAGGTTGAGAAGGAATGAATGGATTTCCTTCTTGGCATTGTGTGCTCATGTGAGGGCCTCCACATAAATCACAAGCATCTGCAGGAGTTCTGATTGCATTTGCTTGAGCTGTTAATGAACTCACTTGCTTGGATAAAGAGGTAACTTGAGAAGACAAAGTGGTTAGAATGTCTAGCTCATGGACTCCAAGTGCTTTCTTTGAAGTGCTGCGTTCAGAAGGCCATTGGTAAGCATTTGCTGCCATTTCTTCCAACAGTTCCATAGCAGCTTCGATGCTTTTTCCCATTAATGATCCACCAGCTGCAGCATCTACAAGTGTTCTGGTAGCATTAGACAATCCATTATAGAAAGTCTGCAACTGTAGCCAATCTGGTAGCCCATGATGAGGACATCTTCTTAGCAGCTCCTTGTATCTTTCCCATGCTTCATAAAGGCTTTCCATGTCATGTTGGGTGAATGAAGCAATTTCATTCCTCATTTTTGCAGTTTTAGCTGGAGGAAAGAATTTTGCTAGGAATTTTTGTGCCAATATGTTCCATGTAGTGATGCTCCCCACTGGTAAAGAGTGTAACCAGCTTTTAGCCTTATCCCTAAGTGAGAAAGGGAAGAGTCGCAACCTTATGGCATCATCAGAAACGCCATTATGCTTGAATGTATCACAGATTTCCAGAAAGCTGGCTATATGTGCATTTGGATCTTCTATTGGAGAACCTCCAAACTGGTTTGCTTGCATCATTTGAATTATGGCTGGCTTGATCTCAAAGTTGTTAGCTGGTACAGGTGGTCTCCTGATTCCAGAAATGGTATCCATGACTGTTGGTGTGGCATAGTCACGGAGTGCTTTAGTGTCTTGTTCTTCTCTCAAATCTGCCATTGCTTCTCCTTGATCTACAGTTGACTGCTTCTGTATTTTTTGATTCCTTCGACAAGTTCTCTCGATCTCAAAATCAAATAGCAGTGGCTCAGCAACTTTTGATCTGGTCATACACTAGGACAAACCTGAAAAGAGAAAAGAAACACCAAAGAAAGAAGAAAATGTAAAATAAAAATCAAATTAGGATTAAGATTACTTGGTATTGATATTAATGATAACAATCCCCGGCAACGGCGCCAAAAACTTGTTACGTGTGAAATGGTTTATCAATTAGCGCAAGTGCACACTATCGTAAACAAGTAATAAAGTGATAAGTAAGTATCGTTCCCACGAGGATTGTTTCACTAAGTACCAAAATTTATAATCCTAACACTATTTGGCAAATTGTTAAGTTGGATTTGAAGCAATTAAATAAAGATGTATGCAGAAAATACTTAAAATAAATATGGATGCAATTGGAGTAAAGATGAAGATGAATAAAAGACCTAGGGATCAGACTTCACTTAATAATTTCGGATTGAATCACCTATCTACACTAATCCAATTTTAACTTCCTTAATTGATAGTCGAGTTTCCCTAAATTAATTACTAGCCTCTTCCAAGGTCAAGTAATTCTATAATTAATTGCTAATCCACTATATTCCTATGTGAATTAAAACAACTAATCATGCATTAGGATTTATGGAACTCATTAAGACTACATAAACCATATGAATATATTCCTATTTCATATGCAATTTACGGTTTTAATTATAGGTTCTATACACATGTATCTCCTTCCGGTCTCAACACACATATTGAGTTCATTCAAAAGGTGGCCAATCAATTGAAAGCATTAAGAGCAATAATTAAAACTCAATCTAGGAAGTAAAAACGAAATTAGTTTCAATAGATTAGAATTCAATCCATTATTATCAAGTTACGTCATCACCCTAGGAAGATAAAAAATTAGAACATAATGAAATTAAACACAAACATAGAATAAAAACATCATCACATTCATGAACACAAGATTATAATTACAGATGCATGAAAATATAAAAGCTATCCATTCATTAGGAGGTAGAACCGTCCATGTAGGAGGAGAACACAAAATTATAATTACAAATGCATGAAAATAAAAATATTATCCATCCATTAGGAGGTAGAACCGTCCATGTAGGAGGAGAACATAAGGATACAATTACAAATGCATAAAAATATAAAAGCTATCCATCCATTAGGAGGTAGAACCATCCATGTAGGAGGCATACAAGAACTTAAAATTGCATGAACTAAACTACTATCTAAGATGCATGAATGAATGATTCAATGCTTGCAATCCTGAATGCTCTCTACTTCCACCTATTTATAGGTAAATAAACCAGCTGCAAGCCATCCAATTTGACAAGTTGCTACCAATCACACGCAGCCAACATTTTTGATTTTCGCAGCACAAGTTGTTTCACTTTGTTGGCAACTTTTGACCACCGAAATGGCTGATTTACATCTTTATGTCAACATAGGAGTTGTAGGGCTGGATCTTCTATTCAATTTGCATATAAAGAACTCCTAATTTGGACATATCTAGCTCAAGTTGTGATTAGATTAGTAGCCATATGTCAGATTCCGTCAGAATCACTGTTTCATCTTCCAAGCAGAATTTGAGATCCTTAGGTCCCGAACTGGGCTTTTCTTAAAACATGAAAGTTTTAGGGCTTCTTCTTAGCTTTCCATACATATAAAGAACAGCCCAATCGGACATCCAGAACTCCAGATATGGCCTAAAACCTGAAACAGTGTCGGATTACAGCATTATCTAAAATATTTGATTTCATTTCAAATTCAAGATCCATTCACAAAATGCAACTAAATTTATTTAATTTAACAAGATAACATCCAAAAATGCATCATACAAGGGAAAATAAATATGTAAATATTTTACGTATCAGTACTCTATTTAATTAGTCTATAATTATGTCATTAGTAAGCTACCTAGAGGGACTTTCCTTTCAATCTTTTCATTATAGTTTTTATTATTTCGTTAAATATGGTTCCTCGAAAAGAAGCAACGATGACTAACATAAGCTATCTTTCTTTTAATTCGCATTAATAGCATATCTTCATTGCAAGTTAGACATGTTTTGTACCATTTGACCTAAAAAGATTACTTGAGGTAAGAAAGTCATTCATAGTTCATAATAATCCTTTTTACATTTTAAACATGCTATTTGCAATAGCATCCTGAATTTTAACTTTTATCCTCCATAACTGTTTCAACTGTTTAACAAATAGTTTTAAGAAGATATTTATATCTTTTGTTTGAGATTGTAGTCCAAGGATTAACAACATTAACATGAAAAATGATTCTCTCATGCATAGCCATGGTGGTAGATTGTAGGTAGTCATCATAATTAGCCATATGCTGTATGATAAGTTCATATCACTAAAAGGATTAAATCTATCCACATTCAAACCTAGTCATATATTCCTTGGTTCCACCGAGAAATCAAGATACCTTTTATTGAAATTCTGTTAAGTTTTTTCATCAATAAGATGTTACATAACCCTATCTATGGTGGATTATCCTATATGATAACACATCATATCCTTTGCCATGTGCTTTGATTTGTATAATTGCTTCAACCTTGGAAGGTTAACGAAAAATACCGTAACACCTTTTAAGGAATATTTTTCCCTTTTATGTTTTTATTAATTTATTTCTAACATGTTTTTTTTCCAAAAAAAGCACATAATCATATTTACATACATTAATTGATTTATACCTCAATCCTAACTTATTGAGTCATTTCTTTGCATTATAATATAATCTAGATAATTTGTTATCCTTTGGTAATGCTTCCTTTAATAACCTTTGTAGAAAGTTGAATGACTTATTAGTCTGTTTATATATTACTTTCAGATGCATAAGCTTAGCTAAAAAGTTTAGCAAAGAAAAAGTTATACAACCAGGGTAAAATTCTATTTCAACTTCTGCAAAAAAGTTATTAAAGCTTTGATCATAAGATGTGTCCCCCCTTAAAGTGTTCTCATTTTGATCTTTATCATTGTCATTTACTTAATCAATGGTATAAAAGCCTATAAAGTCATATATGATATCAATCATCTCATCAGTATCATTAAAGGGTGCCCCATGCATAACCTTGGCCCTAGATACTATTCATCATAATGGATCCAATTTCTGCATAATGGATTAAATTTGTTGTTTAATAGGTGTGCATCCATGGCCTTTTCATGTTTGGTACAACACATTTAAATACTTTTTACATAAACATCTTACCAACCCCGTATCATTGGTAAAGTTTCTAACTCTCTTCACAAATACAATAGCATTATTTCAATCTCATTAAATAATTAATCTTGCAAGATTATCCAGCTTTTGTCAATAGACATGTTGCAATTAACCTACAACGTCATAAGTCATCATATAATTCAATTATACATGCATGCTTGTTATGTGCCTTAAATTCACTTTATCACTTTAACTCTAATAGGTATGGCTCTACCCAATTTGAGATATTCCTACAATTATTGTCTTAACTTATTTGTAATACATTTCATATAAATAGAAATTTTGGAAAAATTGCTCCATAATTTTCTAAGCATGTACACTAAACACCAATATAATATACATTCAAAGAACGATGGAGAGACAAAAAATTCTATAAAGTGAAATGATTAGTAAATAAGTTAAATATTATAACTAAATAACATATTCTAAACTGTCTAAAATTTTAAGATAATTTAAGGGTTAGTTTGTTTAGGAAGATCAACTAACATTTGAACAAGTCTTAAATTATATTGCAAATACATTTTAAATTTAACATATTATAATTTTTTATTACAATAATTTTAAGAAAATTCTAAACTTATCAGTTGTACTATTATTTTAATAATTAAATGATATATATTCTAATATTTAATTACTTAGTTAACATTATTTGTTATTTTTTATTATTTTAAATGATTACTTAATAATATAAATATTCCACATCATTAAAAATTACGTACATTCAATTAATTTAATTGTCAAAATTTATTACAAATTAATATCCTCTTAGTAGAGCTTTTAGTCTTGCATAACATAATAAATTAATGATCATTATATGATTAAACCCTAATATTAAATAACAATATTTTTTATTATCCATTATTATTGATAAAATTATTACTTAAATTATAAGATATTTTACATCATAGAAATTTTAAGTATTAACTACTATTATTATCAAAATATTATGCGCCCATTTTTTATTTACCTGCTTTCTTATAGAATTTAACAAATTAATAAAAGTTATATGACTGACTTATACTATTAAATTATTATGTATTTTATTATTCAATATTAATTATTTTTTAATATTTTAAATTCTTAAATTATAAAATATTTGACATCATATAAATTTTTTAATTTTCATTAATGTAATTGTGAAATTATTGTACTATCATTTGTTTCATTTATTATTACTTTTATTCTTATATAATATAATAAATTAATTACCATTATATGATTTATTTATAATATTAAATTATTATATATTTTATTATCTATTATTACTTATATTTTTAATACTTTGAATGATTACTTTTATTTATGTATAATATCATAAATTATTTACCATTATATGACTTACTTATAATATTAAATTATTATATATTTTTCTATTTATTTTTCTTTATATTTTTAGTACTTTAAATTATAACTTTCATTCTTGCGTAATAAAATAAATTAATTATCATTATATGACATACTTATAATATTAAATTCTTGTACTTTTGTTATCCATTATTACTTATATTTTTAGTACTTTAAATTATTACTTAAATTATAAAATATTTTTATCATAATTTTTTTTTATATCCATTACCATTATGATCAAAATTAACTATTATTATTTTTAGTTTCTTTAATTTTTATATAATTTAACAATTTAATAAAAATTATGTAACTTACTTCTAATATTAAATTGTTATGTATTTTATTCTCTATTGTTATTTAATGATATGCTTTTATGAAGTTTTAAATACTTGTTATTCAATAACTTTTTTATGAAGATTTAATTAAATGATTTTGTAAATATTCAAATTATCTATTTTTAATTATTTAAATGATTTATTAAATTATTAAATATTTTATATCATCAGAGATTTTATATTTTCATTTATGTAATTATCAAAATTTATGTTTACTCATTTTTTATATAATTTAATAATTTAATTAATATAACTGTCAAAATTATTACAAAATTTATTATCATATTTTTTTATCAAACTCACTACATGTTTAATGCAATAAATATACTAACTTTCATAAAATATTAATTTTATTAATTAACATAATAAAGCATTAAAATAAATTCATATTCAACTATTATATCAATATCATCGGATGTTTGAAACAATAATTATATCAAATTGTGCAAAAAAAAATTATTTTTCAAACTAAATATCATATCAAAATTTGCAAAATAATAACTCATACTCATTATAATATGTTTTACACAATAAATATATATGTCATTGTATAAAATAATAATTATATCAAATTGATTAATGATGCTAAAATTTATTTTAATATATTATATTAATACTATTAAAAAATTTAGTGTATGAATTTTTTAATGAAACAATAATTAGGAATTTCAATTAAAAAAGCAACAACATAATCCAATTATTTAACACAATAAACATAAGAATAAATAAATAAATATGATAAAAAATTTTAAAATAAAGAAAAGAACATACTTGAATGGAAGAGAAAGAGGAAGAGGAAGTTCCATTACGTGCAGACAAAATGGAAGAAGAGGCTCACGATGGGAATATATAAACAAAACATATATAGATGGTAAAAAGTCATTTGCATAGCCCAACTCGATCATTTATATTTGTGAAAATGAAGGGCACATGTGTTATTTTGCTCCTCACACCTATTAAGATGACAAAAAGTTGTTTATATAGTGCAAAAAAGTCATCTATGTTTTCTTTGTAATTTTAACTATCAATTTTTGACACTCTTCAAAATTTCAACTCTATACAAACAACTTTTTGTTGTTTGTGTAAAGAAAAATATTTTTTAAATTGAAAACTAAAGTTTCTTATTTTTTTTTTTGAAAAATATTTACAAAACTTATACAAGTAAAATTTTATCATGAGTTTTAAAAAAATTTTATATTTAAAAATTAAATACAAAGAACTTTTTCGTTTGTATAGAGTTTGAACTTATTCTGAAAAAATTAAAAAAACTCTATACAAACGATATATAATTGTTTATATAGGTTTTTTGAATTTTTGCCTTAAAAAAATTTTGGAAAGTCTTTTGTTATTTGTATAGAGTTTTTTATTTTAAAAAATTGATAAAACCTATGCAGACAATTTTTGTTGTTTGTATAGCCTTTTTAAATTTTTTTTTAAAAAATTGAATACCTATATAGATGACTAAGATTTTATCATTTGTATAGGTGTCGTCTGTATATTACATGATTGTTATAATATATGTCAATTTTTAATTTCTTTTCCATCCATATGTATGTTCTACTTCTTTTTTCATTTTTGATTATTTTCTCTTCTATTTCTTTTTCACCCTACAAATAAAGAAAAATATTATTTTTATGCATTTTCTTTTTTTTTTTTAATTTTTTACCGGTTTTCTATCAAAACAAATTATGGATTTATGCATTTATTCTTAAAATTATATTAAATATCAATTATGATTTTTTGTTGACATATTATTTTTATTAAATTAAATCTTATTATTGAATTCAAATTAAATTTGAATTAATCTCGAATTAAATTTTAAATTTATTAAAATTTGTAATATATGTTAATTTTTGTTCATTTGAACTGAGAATATTTAAATTTAAAATTTCCAACCAACTATTCAAATCCTTATAAGCAAAAATCACAGCTAATGGGAAATTAATCTTCTACTCTCATTTTCAACCTCAATTTGGTGCTGCGTATATATGTATAAGCAGAAGGATTGATAAAATCTTTTCTTTACTATTTTTTTATAAATGACTGATAAAAGTATAAAAGAAATAATAAAGACTTCAGCCATGTATTAAATTTAAAATATGAAAGGCAACATATATGGAGAGAAAGGAAGGTGTGCAGAAGTTATGGTAAAAATCTAAGATAGTTGAAATAATTAGCCAATAGTTTTATGTAAAATTTTTAAAATTACCAGTGACATCATTAAATTTTTTTGATTAAAAGTAGGAGGGTTTAATGATGCAGCAATACGAGCAGAGGTTATAATGTAAAACTTTTTCACACTGTTATTAGGGCAACAAATTAAATTATATCCTTTTCAGAAAAAGGTTTAATTTAAATTTATTTTTATTATTAATTTAAAATTTTTTATGTTATTGGTGATAAAAACAATGAAAAATTATTTTAAAAAATTAACTATTTTACTCCGTTCACTATAAAATTTTGAGAATGAATTAAACAAGCATCTAAAAATCTTAAAAAAGCATGTAAATTTCTAAAAATTTTATATTTAATTTTTTAAGACAGAAAAAGCCAAAAAAAATTAATGGCATTGAAAATGTAAAATTTTTAAACTTATGTATTTTTATTTAATTTATTGTAAATTTATTATAAAGTTGAGAATAATTTAAAAAAAATATAACTTCGTGAAAAAAAAACACTTTTAGTTTTTAAAAAATTATATTCCTATCATCATTAAATATTCTCTAAGTAGTCCCCTAATTAAGGTCACAAGAAGTTTTGACCCTTGAAAGATAAGAGCCAATAAATTTTTTATCAGCAACATCAACAATGAGGGAGTTTAGGTGCGTTTGGTTTAATTAGAAAAAAAAAGGAAAAGAACCAGAAAGAGAATATAAATCTAATAATTATCCATTTTTATTCAAATTAAAAAGGAAATCAAATATTTTTAATTTATTTTACTAACAATTATTATATTGAAAATTAATTCAATCATAATTGTTATTAAGATAATTATTATTTTTATTTTATTTGCCAATATTATAATTTTTTAATTGTTTAATATTAATTATTAATATCATATTAATATTATTTCAATAATATTAATTATTATTTTTTAATTACTATTTTTAATAGATATTATATTTTTTATTTTATTACTAATATTTATTATTATTTTATTAATATTATTAATTATTTTTATGATATCAAATATTATATATTTTCTAATATTATTATTTTTCATAATTATTAATATTTTATTATTATTATTCCAATTATGACTATATTATTTATTTATTATTTTTTATGACTATGATAGTTATTTATTATGAATATTTATCATTATGATTAAATGATTAATATTTTATTAATATAATTAATTTTATATTATTAAATAATTTATTATGTTTATTATAATAATTATAATATAATTAATTATTTTTATATTATTAATTTTATTATTTCTATTATTAATATATGTTTAATAATTATTTTTATTTTCACTTATATTATTATTTTATAATAATAAATTATTATTATTATCGTCCTCATCATTATCATGATAATAAATTCAAAATCTAAAATGAGAGAATCGGTTTCTCTAAAGAATTGGAGAAATCATCATTTTCTCACTTGGGATAATTTCATTAAAAAAAATGAAAAAAGAGAATACTTTTTTTTAATTAAATAAAAATAAAAGAAATAAAATTTTATTATTTTCTTTTTTAATTACCCCCAACCAAACAACACATGAATGATCTATTGAGACATAATCACAAAACAAAATTTAAGTGATGGGGCCAAATTTTAATTTGTAGAGGTTGAAAAACAGAATTATATTAAAAATATTATCAAATAATTATTTTTTATAATGTAATGGATAAAATATTGAGAAAGATCAAATATTATGCATAAAAAGTTTCAAATTGTAACAACTTATAGCATCAGAAATTATATTTAAAATCACTAAATATTATAACCTCATAACAAAAAATGCATGTGGTAAATACGTCACTGTTGAGACAGATCTCACACCCTTATAATGAGGTTTCGATGTTATAATTTATCAATTTAAATGAACTTTGCTGAAAAAATTTGTTTAATTTCCTAATCAAATACTAACAAATTTCAAAAAAAAAAAATATTCATATATCATCTGATATAATGGAATAGAAATGAATTGACCATTCTTTTTAGTGCGATAAAAAAATTGAAATGTACATTCAATTCTAATTTTACGTTTGATACATCATAATAATATAAAAATGAAATAAAAAATAAGCAATTAGTTACAATAATATATTTAGTATGAAAATAATAAATACTGTATTAAATAATTTTATATTATTAAAATATATGATATATAATCAATAATAAGTGTATTCATATTTTAAATTTTATTATAAAAATTATAATTAATAAAAAATTTATAATGAAAACATAAAATTTTCTAATTTACCAAATTTTTATATCTAATAATTTTTATAAAGACTATAAAATATTTTATTTTAGTTTTATTACTAAAAATATAATGACAAAAATGCGTTGAATAGAAATTATTTAAAATTTACATTATTCTATTACTTATTTAATAAATAATAATTTTAAAATATATTAAAAAGAATAAAAATGTAAAAAAAATTATCATAAAAACTGAAATGATTGAAATGAATTATTGTATTCCTTTCGATATGCAGTGAAAATTTTACCATTTAATGAATAATTATTTCCTTAAAAAGGATATTTCTATTTCATGGTAGTTACTAAATAAATTTTTGTTTATTCCCATTTTCAATTCTTATTTCATCCATTGTCACTATAATTATTAAATTTTTTAATTCTTATTCTTTAGGAAAAGCCGCCCATGCCACAGAACTGTACAATACTTTACCATATTTTTTTATCCCATCACAGCATATCACACGTCTAAAACCGTCTTTTTGGTCCCAAAGCAATGCACGCGTCTAAAATCGCTGTCTGTCCATTCACATTAGATCATCTCTCTGTGTGGGACCCCCTTCTGTAGGCCGACACATTGATAAGCACCTGGAGATATCAATTGATAAGCACGCAGAGATATCATATCACTGAACTGGGTTGCTTATCATCTTGCTCGTCAGGCGGCTATAAATATCAGGAAAGCTGGGCGTACTTACCAAAGTTGAACTGTAGATTGCAGAGAGATTGAGCTTCTAAAAGTTATAAGTTGTATATCTGAATCCTGTATCTGATTTCTGACTGAATTTCTTCTCCCTATTCTCCTGCTTTTGATCTTCAAGGTGAGATTTGACGCACTTTTTTTGTTCTTAAAAAATTTGTCTTCTTTAGTAACTTTCGTCTCTCAAATTTATTTATTGGCTATTTCTTACAATTATTACAGAATTATATAGGATACCATATCATGATGAAGATGGGCGAATGCATTAGGGATACCATTTGAATCGTTTCTTATCTTTTTCGTTTTAGCTTCCATTTGTTCTTAGCCCTACCATAATGTAAGTGGAAATCCGACAGAAAATCAAAAGCCTCTCTTTACTTTTTAGATTCCAGTGACTTCAAATGCCTATGCACAATCAAAATCAGCCTTTTTATTTCAATTTTCTTTTGCACAAAATCTTAACCTTTGTTCTTCTTCAATTTAAAGTTGAAGGAAATATAAAATGAGATTTTGAATAGCTCAATGTTTTAGATTGAAATTCCTTAAAATTTCCTTGGCCAAGTTTTTTTTCCCTTTTTCTCTTTCTGATCTTCTATAGTAAAAGTCGAACTTTATTTTTTTTAAAGCTAGTGTTTGATTTAGAGATTGATATTTGGCTAAAATTTCTGGAATTTGCTTCTGATATATGCCAATTGTGGTGATCTTATAGTCTGGAAGGCGGATATGGCGACCGGTACTGTTCTCACCAGAGAGATAGCGTTGTTAATAATACAATTTATGAACGAACAAGGTTACCGAGAAGCTGCACACCAGTGTGTCTTTCCTTCCCTCACCCCCTCTCATAACTAAATAACATCCAGATTTTGGTTTAATTTGTATCTTCAATTTTTCATTTTATCATCCTCTGGCACTTAAATTGCTTTCATGATTTATTTCATAGGCTTGAGCGCGAAAGTGGGTTTTATTTCGACCTTAAGTATTTTGAGGAGAAGGTGCTTGCTGGGGAATGGGACGAGGTCGAGAAGTATCTTTCTGGTTTTACAGAGGTTCATGAAAATAGATTCTCAACGAAAATTTACTTCGAACTGAGGAAACAGAAGTTTTTGGAGGCTTTGGATAAGTAAGCCTTTCTCGATTGGATATTGTTCATTGTTGGAAAATGTTTCTTACATGGTTTTGTGTGTTGATCTCATTCAGGTGGATTTCTGGTAAGTTTTTTCTAAAATGGTTTGACTTGATTTTTCAGCAAGGATCGTCTCAGGGCTTTAGATATCCTCACGAAGGAGCTGAAAGTTTTTGAGCCAGGGCATGGAGATTTGTTCAAAGAGATGACTCAGCTTCTGACTTTGAATGATATAAGGTATGTAGTTGCCAGTCTATTAATTCTAGATATGAAGTCTCAGATCGGTTTGATTTCTTTCTTTTCCGGGGAATTAGGGAACATGCAGTATTGTCAACATATCAAGATGCCATTTCTGCTAGAAAGCTTCTAATGGAGGATATTAAGAAAATCATTGAGGCAAATCCTCAGCTTCGAGGAAAGTTGAGATTTCCTGCCATCGAAAGGCAGAGACTAAAGTATCTGTTAAATCAAAGGTTTCCCTTATTTTCTTTAAGTTGATAATAGATGTGCATCTTTTGTCCGTTTTTGTTTTCTTTGCAATTTGTTGAGTTATCTGTGCTATGGCATGAAGTGCTTTGATTACAATGTAAACTGCTCTTCATATCTGCCAATTGCATGTCAGCTGAAAACTAATTTATTGTCCAATTTGTCAGCTTAAATTGGCAGCATAGCCTTTGTAAAAATCCTTTACCGGATCCTGTTATACAAACCCTCTTTGTGGACCACGTTTGTAAGCCTGCTTCAAATCATTCAATTTCACAATTGGCCAATAATAACGCACCTGTAAGGTCTGCTTGGCCCGTGTCTGAGACAGAGAGCAGTGAGTCCAGCGAATCTACTTTAACAGATTACGCTGTCTTTCCCACTGCTGGAACAAATGAAGGTATATGTTTTTTCTCTCATTGTTAGGTAGTCACTTCAATGCTTACATATGGTTTAATCTTCCTTGTTTTTAATAGAAACTGCTGAGAAGGCTATTGGAAATATTAATAATATACCTGAGATTAAGCCCTCCCCAACATCCAATATGGTCAGCTGAATCTGCCTTTTTTTTTTTTTTTTCCAATTTCTGCGTAACACTTTCTATATTCTGCAATCAAATAAATACCATGCCTTCATGTGTAGGTGACATCTGCTGCAAAAGATTACCTGCCCAAGACTGTGGTGCAGACATTAAGAGATGATTCACTTCCTGTTAGCATGGATTTTCATCCTTTTTGTCGAACAATTCTTCTAGGTTAATTAATGCAATAAGATGTTTTGATTTGACAGTTATTTACTCTCAACGTAAGAAAAAAAATCAAAAACTTCTAATATATCTCTACCAATGTGTTATTTTTCTCAGTTGGAACAAGTATTGGAAATGTAGGAGTCTGGGAGATTACTTCTGGTGAGAAGTTGTTCTCTTGCAATTTTGGAGTTTGGAATATTAAAGCATGTTCAACCAGTTTCAAGGTATGCTCAGTTTTCGACTAATATTCACTCCAAAAGACTTAGTGAGGTTATCATAGTGATTTGAACCTGAATTCGAACAAATGCCAATTACTTTCAGCTAGCTCTCGAGAAAGATTCTTATGCTTCTGTTAACAGGATCATATGGAGCCCTGACGGTTCATTCTTTGGTAAGAATGTGTAGCTACATAAACTGAGTTCTAATTATCGATGATTATTAAAAAATTTTATCTCCCACTTAACCTTTCTTAATTTAAACAGGGGTTGCGTTTTCAAAAAACATTGTTCAGTTATATTCTTACCATGGTGGGAATCGCACAGGGCTGCACCTAGAAGTATTATCTTATCTTGTTTCTATTTTTACCCTCTAAATGTTCACTTATATGGATATAATATAATATATACCTTGCTGGTCTAAACCTAAATACTTTCTTCTTAGCTTGAGGCCCATGACGGCAGTGTCAATGATCTAGCATTTTCTTCTTACAACCAGAAGTTGTTAGTCATAACATGTGGTGATGACATGACAATAAAGGTTAGCTCTTCATTACAGATAATAAATGCTTCAGCCATAATGAAGCTGAGTATGAGTTTATCTACTGTTTTTTAGACATGGGATGTGAGTTCTGGAAGCAAATGTCGTACATTTCATGGTCACAATGCTCCTGTGTATTCAATCTTCCCTCACGTGAAGAGTAATATTCCTGTAAGAACGTCTAGGCCGTTTGCTACAGCTTGTAGTGTCATTAAGTTATATTAAGTTGCTTCTACTCTTGGCATATTATGCAATTTTATGTCCTCCTGCACCTTAGTTCTTCTTTTCCACCTCGGCTGATGGAAAGATTAAAGCATGGTTATATGATAACATGGGAGCCAGAGTTGATTATGATGCTCCTGGTTGTGCAAACACAAAATTGGCTTACAGTGCTGATGATAGAAGGTTTTGAGTTCTGGACGATATTTGCATTGGAATATTTTATTTTTTCCTTGTTTTATATTATATAATGGTGATTGTAATCTCACTTTGGTTAATCGTGAAATTTCTTAGGATTTTTTCATGCGGGACTGGTAAGGATGGTGAGCCATATCTTGTGGAATGGGATGAAAGCCAAGGTTGCATAATACGTAAGTTTGAGGGACTTAAGAAACCATGCTTTGCTAGCATACATTTTGATACAACCCGTTGGCAACTCTTAGCTGCTGGTGATGACCATATGGTTAAGTTTTGGGATATGAACAATGCTGAGCTTTGGACTAGCACCGATGCCAATGGAGGTCTTCTGGTTAGTTTTTCAGCTTCTTGAAGTTTTCTAGATGCCTGTTAGGGAATTATGTTAACATTTTTTGAAAAAGAATATTTGCATATCTTAATATGTTAAATTTTTATGGTGCTTAATATTTTATCATTAGGGCTATCAATGAACCAAGCAATTTGTGCTTCTGTTAGGGTGTGGTTCAGCCTGACTTTGATTCATTCATAAAATAAATAAGTTTGAATGTAATTTGTGCATGATTGTTAATTGGGCAAAGTAGGAAACTTGAGAAAATTAAATATTTACGTATGTTCATTGGTAATTTGCAGGCCAATCCATATATTTGCTTCAACAAAGATGGCACATTATTGGCTGTTGCTGCAGAGGAAAATATAATTAAAATCTTAGCTGCCAATGATGACATCTTACGGAGAAATAGTGAAAGCCATACTGTTCTGGCCTCCACTTCTCATCATGAAACCTCAGAAATGGTCAGAAAATCAAATTTTCTCTTTGCTTTTATTTAGGAATTTCTCAAGCATAAAAAGTATTTAGTTTCTAGAGTATGCTGTTAATGTAAATTAATGTTAATGTTAAATAAGAGAGAAATTTGTATTGTTATATCCTCAATTGAGTTAGGCAGTCACTATATATATTATAATACAGGGTACATATAGCAGAATATAATAGATGTGGAACCTATTTACTAACACTCCCCCTCAAGCTGGGCTATAAATGTCAATCATACCCAGCTTGTTACAAATTTCATCAACCCGTTTTCCCGGAAGAACTTTAGTAAATAAATCAGCTAATTGTTCCCCTGTTCTAATATGTCTAAGACTAATAATTCCTTCTTGTAACTTCTGTCGAATAAAATGATAGTCAACTTCTACATGTTTAGTTCGTTCATGAAAAACTGGATTTGAGGCAATGTGAGTAGCAGCTCGATTGTCACACCACAATTGCATAATCCCATGAGTCTTGATGCCAAGTTGCTGAAGAAGATAATTAATCCATACAAGTTCAGATGTAGCATGAGCCATAGCTCGGTATTCAGATTCTGCACTGGAACGAGATACAACTGCTTGCTTCTTACTTTTCCATGACACAAGATTTCCTCCAACAAATACACAATACCCAGAAGTTGATCTCCGATCTATAGGACATCCAGCCCAGTCTGCATCAGAAAAGGCCTCCACTCTGCAATGATCATGATTTTTATATAAGACTCCTCGACCAGGTGCTTTCTTCAAGTACTTCAAAATGTGTGTAAGAGCATCCCAGTGGGAAGTCCTTGGGGAGTTCATAAACTGACTAACCACACTTACTGGAAAGGCAATATCAGGCCTAGTTATAGTAAGATAGTTCAATTTTCCCACCAATCTCCTGTACTGTTCAGGATTTTCAAGTAATTCCCCATCTTGTAGATTAAGCTTAATATTTGGAATCATAGGGTTCTCACATGGTTTAGCTCCAATCATTCCTGTTTCATTCAAGAGATCAAGCACATATTTCCTTTGAGATAAGAAAATCCCTTTTCGCCCTCGAGCAATTTCAATGCCTAAAAAATACCGAAGAGCTCCCAAGTCCTTAGTCTGGAAGTTAGCCTGAAGAAAGGCTTTCAATTGTGAGATCCCCAACTTATCACTACCTGTGATCACAATATCATCAACATATATAGCCAGAAGAATACATCCTAAGCTAGACTGTCTATAAAACACAGAGTGGTCATGATCACATTTTTTCATTCCAAATTCTATCACTACTTCACTGAATCTTCCAAACCAAGCTCGAGGAGACTGTTTTAACCCATATAATGATTTTTTTAAACGTAATACCTTGCCACACTCCCCCTGAGCAATAAACCCAGGTGGTTGCTCCATGTACACTTCCTCATTCAAATCGCCATGTAAAAAGGCATTTTTAACATCCAATTGGTGAAGAGACCAATCATGAGTAGCAGCAAGAGAGATGAGTAAACGAACAGAGGTAATCTTAGCCACAGGGGAAAAAGTCTCTGAATAATCAACACCATAGGTCTGAGCATAACCTTTAGCGACTAGACGTGCTTTTAAACGAGCAATAGAACCATCCGGATTCACTTTGACTGTAAATACCCATTTGCAACCAATGGATTGTTTACCATCAGGTAAAGGCACAAGATCCCATGTCTGATTAGCTTCAAGAGCTGTCATTTCTTCCTCCATAGCAGCACGCCACCCATTATGAGAAAGAGCTTCAAGATAGGACTTAGGAACAGTAATAGAATCTAAAGAAGCAATGAAGGCTCGAGAAGAAGCAGGTAAAGAAGAATAAGAGACATAGGTGGAGATGGAATAAGGGTGGTGAGAGTTACCTTTCTGAGTGCAAGTACAGATACCTTTTCGGTGAGCAATCGGAAGATCCAAATCAGAAGACACAGGAGGAGGATCTGATGAGGAAGAAGCCGGTAGGGGAGATGAAGCTGACGGACCGTGGGAGAGCGAGTCTGGATCAGATGGCTGTTGCATGACTGGTGGAGGAGCTGCTGGTGGTACCTGCACTCTACGAGAATAAACAAATTGAATTGGAGGTCGAACCAAATTTGATGGTGGAGGAACTTGTGAGTCCAATGAAGGAGGAGGGACAAGGAAGTATTCATCAACATGATCGGATTCTGGCAAGGGGGAGGAAGAGGGAGACGGCCCAAAGAATGGGGTAGACTCAAAAAATGAAACATCAGAAGAAATAATATAACGATTTAACTCAGGAGAAAAACATCGATACCCTTTTTGAGTACAAGAATAACCAAGAAAAACACACTTCAAAGACCGAGGATCCAATTTCGATACCTGGGGACGGTGATCATGAACAAAACAGGTGCACCCAAAAATACGGGGGGAAATAGGAAAAAAAGGCTTAGAAGGAAACAGAATAGAAAAAGGTACCTGACCACCAAGAATAGAAGAAGGCATGCGGTTGATGAGAAAACAGGCTGTAGAAACTGCATCTGCCCAAAAAACTTTAGGAACTTTCATTTCAAATAAAAGTGCCCGAGAAACTTCCAATAAATGTCGATTTTTTCGTTCAGCTACTCCATTTTGTTGTGGAGTGACAGCACAGGAAGACTGATGAATTATACCATGCTGAGACAAATAAGCTGAAAACTGTGAAGAAAAATACTCTTTAGCATTATCACTGCGAAAATTACGAATAGTTGTCTGAAATTGATTCGTAACCTCAGCATGAAAAGTACAAAAAACATTAAACAACTCTGAACGATTTTTTATTAAATAGAGCCAAGTCATTCTCGAATAATCATCCACAAAAGACACAAAATAACGAAAACCAGACTTTGAAATAACTGGGCAAGGTCCCCAAATATCTGAATGTACTAACTCAAAGGGGAATGAAACCCGCTTATTAACTCTAGAAACATAAAATTGGCGATGCTGTTTAGCAAATTGACAAGATTCACAATCTAAATGAGACACAGATGCTAAGCTAGGACATAATTTTCGTAAAGAGAGCAACGAAGGATGGCCAAGGCGACAGTGTAATTGATGTAGAGTGGGGGTAGCAGCAGCAGCGATTGGTTGAGAAACTTTGTCATCCAGCACGTACAATCCCCCAGATTCATATCCCCTACCAAAAATCTTCTTCGTCAACAGATCCTGAAATACACAATAACCAGGAAAGAAGAAAACACCACAATTATAAGCACGGGTAATTTGACTAACTGAAAGTAAATTAAATGGAAAGTTTGGGAGGCACAAAACATTGGATAAAGAGATATCAGAGGTGAGATTGACCATGCCACTTCCAACAACAGAAGCAGTAGACCCATTAGCTAAAGTGACATGTGAAGGATGAGAATGAGTAAAGGAAGATAGTATACCTGTTTGACCCGTCATATGATCAGTAGCCCCAGAGTCAATGACCCATCTAGAATTGGAATGGGATAGACATGCAGTAGGATTACCTGTGTGAACTATGGTGGCAGTAGGTTGGGTGGGTGGCGGCTGTACAGAGGCCTTTAATTGCAAGTACTCAGCATATTCGCTATCAGATAATAATTTACCATTGACTTCTGACTCTTGTGCCATATGAGCAAACCTGGACTGCTGGGTATTCCTTCCTACCAACTTCGGACAGAATTTCTTGATGTGTCCTTGTTCTTGACAATGATAGCAAATCACAACCGAATCACCTCCTCTCTTTCCTTCACTAGAGTGATTCTGCCAATCACCTCCTCTTCCTCCTTCATTGAAATGACCTCGCCCTCTTCCTCTTCCTCTGCCACCTCTAGAATTACCACGGCCTCCACGAGCACCTGAACCAACTAATGCTGCTGACTCATTCATATTTGAGGATGGAGAGGAGGAAGAAATATCTTTGGATGCTCTTTGAACTCGATAATAAGCTGTTTTTCGGGTGAGAGGCTTAGAACTAGATAAGACCTGCTATCGTGCTGTGCTAAACTCAGGAGGTAAACGCATCAAATAACATAAAGCAGCTAGTTGTTCTCGCTGAGAACGCATTGCATTAACATCACTAGTAATAGGCAGCAGAGAATTCCATTGTTCATAAATACGATTGAACTCAGTATAAATTTGAGCATTGGTCTTACCTCTCTCATCTGATTGAAACAAGGACACAGTCAAATCATATACCTGATTCAGATCATCCTTTTTCGAATATAGGCCTTCAATAGACTCCCATAACTCCTTAACAGTACGACAATGAGCTGTGTTATCTTCAACTTCAGTAGCCAAAGTATTACAAACCAACCTGAACAACCGACGATCTTCTATGATCCATTGTTGATCAGGATCTTCTATGGGTGGCTCTTGAGTCAAGTGATGTGTCATACGAACTTCATCAAAATAGTATTCAATTGCTCTTTTCCAAGTAACATATTGTCGTCCTTCAATATCTAATTTCCGTTATGTTATTTTTCCACCAACTGGCAATAATTCTGAAAAATTAGATCTAAACTCTCTCCTTGAATTTCCGGAACTATTGGGACCCCCAGAATTGTTCATGAAATCAGAACTAGTATCCATATCTAGCCGGCACAGCAAAAAAACAGAAGAAAATTGTCCAGAAAATAGAAAAATGCCACCTGAAGATGCGAAACTGCAAAACCAACCTTATAGAACCCTTCAGAGTCCTGCGAAACAGTGCCAGACGGAAGCTCGCCACCTAACGATCCCTCACGCGCCTCCACGCGCCGCCTCTTGCCTCTGCGCGTGGGCTTCACGCGCCTCCGTACATACGCGCGTGGGATGCCACGCGCCGCCTATTCGGGTCCGTCTCGGCCCGATCTGTTGTCCGGTGTACCCAGACCTTCCGTACCGGCGCCGGTTCTGCTTCCACGGCCTTGAACAGTGCTGTTCTGGTCTCCACTTCCGTACGCGCCGTACGTCGCCACCAAACAGCAATTCGGAGGTCTGGGCTTCCGCGAATAAGCGGCTTAGATTGCCGCTGGTCCCACCGTGACCTTAGTCACGCATAAAAGAATAAAAATAAGAAAAGGAGGAAGAAGAGAGAGAGAGAGTTGGGTTGTTGATTGAGATAGGAGAAGGATTATTGGAAGGCTCTAGATACCATGTTAAATAAGAGAGAAATTTGTATTGCCATATCCTCAATTGAGTTAGGCAGTCACTATATATATTATAATACAGGGTACATATAGCAGAATATAATAGATGTGGAACCTATTTACTAACAGTTAATGAAAGCATTCTCATGATTTATGGTAACATGAAATAACTTATTTTCCATGAATGGAAGTAGATTTTAAATATAATATCTTTCTAATTTAGTTACTGCATGAGCATGATATATGCAAATATCACTTCCTGTTTATATTAATGAGAAACAGAGTCGCTTCCAATAACATCTCCTTCCATCTTAGTTTGTAACTTAAGGATTGCATTTCAATATATATATATACATATCTTTTTCAGTAGGGGTCCAAAGAAGGTTTGGAATCTGTGAGGTCTGATTTAATTAAAGAAGCACATAATAAATTGAAGTGTTCAATTCTATTACAGGAAATAAATCCACCATCTCAGTGCCAGTATTTGGAGCTCCCTGTTAATGAAAAAGAAAGCAAGGTATGACATTCAACTACACATCATGATATATCTGTAGCAATTTAGCATTCATCAACCCTATAATTCAGAGCTTTCTTATGAATGTGATGGTATGATCTAATGGAAAGAGTGGAGGGGGAACGGATGAAGATTGACAATGTATTGAGACATAGACCAGTGGTCTGAAGTTTACAGCCTTGAGGTGTAAAATGTATCGGACTAACAACTTAGATCAATCTCAAGAGGACAGTTTCTATCCATATATGTTTTGCTTAATTGAGTATAAGGTTGGAAGCAAAAAATGACAAACAAGTAGGCAAAATAGGTTTCACATTAGAATATCACCTCATTAGCTTCCCTTCTGATATGATGCAGATTGTCAGACTAACCTACAACCATGCGGGGAATGCTATTTTGGCATTGGCATCAAATGGAATCCATCTACTTTGGAAATGGACACAGAATGACTTTAACTTGGATGGCTGGGTAAGATGAATAATTTCATGTGAATTTCACTTTTTCCATTCTTTTGTCTCCTGAAAATTAAATTGGAGCCCTAATTGGCTATTCATAAATATGGGATCTTACATGTAGGCAACTTCTAGAATTTGCCCTCAGTTATGGCAACCAAGTAATGGATTGCAATTCATGAGAAATGACTTGGCAAGTGCCAACCCCGAAGACCCTATTTGCTGTTTTGCCTTGTCCAAGAATGATTCATATCTCATATCAGGATCAGGCGGAGTAATCTCACTTTTCAACATGCTGACATTCAAGGTAATTTCATAACGAGATACCTCAAAGAGTACTACTGCCCAAAGTTGTCAAATCATAAATGGTATGATTCATGATCAAGACTTAAAATAATTTAAACTTAATGTTACATAGTACCAAAAAAACTAAATAATTAAGAAGTAACAAAATTGACTTCAAAATAGGTATTGAAATAATTTTGGAGTAATAAAGTATGCAAGTGTATAATAAGATAGTCAAATAATACTTTCTAATCATATAAAAAATACTGTTGTAACAAAAATAGAGGGAAAAACAAGATTTCTAAAGTTGAATTTTGTAAAACTTGACCTGATCATATTACAATTTAGCTGAAAACTCAATAGTTAAAACAATCAAATCACATAAATCGTAAAATTCAAATTGTAAATTGTAAGATTTGTACAATCTAATCAAGATTTTATGATACAATAGAGTCATATGGACAAATCAAATCATTAGGTGCCTAACTCGGATTAAATCGTGAATAGTAAGATTCTAATAACTATCCTACTCCCTCCTTTAAATTATAACATCATTTCTTTAGTTTCCTTGCATACAGACATTCCCTGAGTTAAAAACTTGAAATAAGCAGTAACCTATATGCTTCAGCATTTTCTAAGGTGAAAGTACTTGGATTCTTCACATTATTACCAACTTATTTCTCTTTGTCCATAGCAGCTCATAACTTAGTAACATTATCAAGTCCGGTTATTCACTTCTAGGTTTTTTGCCCACACCCATAGTTGTATTGAGACTTGTATTTTCACACCCTAATTAGTTTCAAGAGATCACCATACTTATCATTATGCCACTAGTTGTTCAAACATTTTGATTTAACTGATCAGTTATTACGTGTTACCTGATAAAACAGACTCTGAAAACTCTGCTGGCCCCACCGCCTGCAGCAACATGCCTTGCCTTCAACCATGAAGATAATAACATAATTGCAATTGGCATGGATAATTCCAGTATACTTATATACAATGTTCGTGCAAATAAGGTATATCTCCTTGATTTGAAAAAGACATGCTCAATTTCCTTCTTCACAGACATTGAAGTAGGTTTGCTTTGTCTTTCAATTATGCAGGTTAAAAGCAAGCTTGAGGGCCACTCTAAAAGAGTCACTTCCCTTGCCTTCTCAAAAACTCTGAATGTTCTTGTTTCTGCTGATGTGGAAGCACAGGTCAGAATTTAATATTCATCGCAAGATATAGTCCTATATGAATACTGACAAAAATGAAGCGAGCAGGCAATCTCTTTGAATGTTTTCTGGAAACATCTTTTGATCTGAACCAGGCATGTTTTTAGAATAGTTCAAAATCTGAATTGCTTTGTTGTTATCATTTTATTTTCTCTTGCAGATTCTTGTTTGGAATACCTATCGGTGGGTGAAAGAGAATAGCCGATACTTGCAGATGCATGAAAAGAACGTGCCAGACATGCTGTCAGACACTCATATTCAGTTTAACCCAGAACAATATTCCTTCCTTGCTGTACGTGGTGCTCATCTTGCAATATATGAAGCAACTGATCTAGAATGTGCCTGCCAGGTTCTCTGTTCTATCCCACTCATATGATTCAGATGCTTTCTTCACGCTATACTGTTTGTTGAGGGAATAAATAACCCTTTTTCCCCCTTTTATACCAGTGGGATCCAGAAGATTCTTTAGTTATCTCCCAGGCAACATTCTCATGTGATGGCAAGATGGTGTTTGCCAGTTTCCTTGATGGGAGTTTGGGGATATTTCATGCTTTAGATCTTAGCCTGTGGAGGTGGATTGATCCCACTGCTTACCTTCCTACTTCAAGGTATGCTATCTTTCGTCATTATTATTGATTCTTCTTAATCCACAGTTTCCAGTATTAAGGTTTCTAGACATGTCATGGCATTATAAATCAATTATGCATTTGCCAAGATCGTCAAGATCACTTGAGCCATACTTTCTGTTCAAACATTGCATTGCAGTAAACAGATAGTATATACACATGGAAGTTTCGATTTTGAGTTGAGTCTGTAATTTGCCGACAATAATCACTTGTACAATTTGATATGATTTAGTTCCCTGGTTGTCCTATATTTCCTACCTAATTTATGATCCTGTACATTTCACTACATAAATTTTTTACTCCGTTCATGTAAACAGCAAGTAAAACCTTAAATTGCATTATGATAACATTGCTAGCACGTTTCAAATGATCTCTAGATATATGAGAAGATATATAAATGTTACAAAACTTACTGATCATCACTTGGCAACTTGAAACAATAATGTAGTCTTTCTTGCTGCAGTTTGAACATCTATCCACTTGCCATTGCTGCACACCCAGATCAACCATGCCAATTTGCAGTGGGTCTCACAGATGGTAGTGTTTTCGTGTTTGAGCCAAATGAGCCTAGTGGCAAATGGTTCGTGCTGCCGCCATAATGATGAAGTCAACAAAGAACAGGAGTGAGAGAGCAAAGGGGAAGACTGGTTGATGAAGATTCATGTCTCGATCAAAGAATAGCCCTAGATTACATTCGAATGATTGAAGTGTAGTTTGGATGTGAAATATTTATAGGTGACTTTGCAAAAGCATGGACGTAAAATTGGGGATGCTGTTCACAGTTTATCTTGTTGGATAAGATTACGCGCGCGCGCATTTCTTTTTTTTTTTTTGGCGGGGGGGGGGGTAGTTTTTAAGATTGAGAATGGAATCTTCATCCCATGTGTGTGTGTTTGATTTTTCCTTTTTTCTTTTTGGACCTTGCTTGGTTAAGTATTCCCTGGCTTCATGGCTAGTGCACTTGATTTGTTACTGCTCAAGAGACGCAAAAGCATATTGCATGGAAATTTTTGTTTTTCAGCAGAAGCTCTGATCTCATATTTGATGCTTGGTGAAGAATTTTGGTCTTTCCGTAATAGGGGTATAAAATGGATCAAAATCAATGGACTTCACAAATTTTAACAGACTTGAACTATTTAAAATTTAATTTATTTTTTTCATAAATAATATAGATCGATTTGCAAACTTGCAATTAAAATTTACAAACTGGTCTAGAAACTTAATTGAATATGAATTTTTTAGTATTTAATCTATTTTTTTTATGGATAATACAAATCAGATTTAAACAGATCGGTCTCTATTCAATCTAGTATGTCCATTTTACACTCCTACTACAAAATAGAGAGAAAGTGATTACAGTCAAGTTAGTAAAGACCATTATAGAGAATAATTCAAATAGTAAGAGTGCAAGGGGAGATCATAGATGGGGATCCTACTAGGTAGTTGCAGGTAACTAGGTATGCAAGCACGTAATTACTTTCCCGTAATAAATAGTCATTGAGATATTCCCGTAAAGAAAATATTCCTGCCATTCTGGCATGGCGACCTTAATCAAGATAAAATCATTATTGGGCAGAACTTATCTGCATTTGGACGATATGATAATTTAGACCACTAAATCATATTAGCAGATTCGGAATTGAACAAATCACATAATTTTTTTCGGTAATTTTCACTGACATCCTAAATTGATTCTAGCCACTATCTACAATCCAATGTACACTTAAGTATTTAAAAATCAAATCAAACATTAAACTGAAAAAACCAAACCAAATCGGAAGATTATCTTGGAATGTGATTCCCTGACATAACCTGAATAATAACTCAAATACGTTCGGTTTGGATTATGCTCTTTTCCAAGCAGTCTGCTTTTACTTAAGAAGAGATTGGAATATCTAAATTTGTCATACTCACCAAGAAGGTAATTACTGTGCTGGCTGGCTAGCAAATCACGAAGTAACATTGGAGTTTAGTACTCTGTTCATTCCTCGGCCTCCTTCTGAGCTAAAGTTGATGTTATTACTGATGCGGTGCAAATCTCCACTTTGAGGGAGATTACTAGCCAGCTTTTATTTGCGTTTTCGTAATGGTTTTTCTTTGTTCTTCTGTCTTTTCTTTTGGACCTAGGGCCTATTGATTTACAATAATAATAATAATAATAATAATAATAATAATAATAATAATAATGATTGTCATATAATGTTACAATAAAAAATTTTAATATATGAAAATAAAAAAAAATAATTAACTAATATAATTTAAAAATTTTAAGTTAGCAATACATAAGAATCAATAAGAGTAAACTCTTTTTCATTTATGTGAAATTTAGTCTTACTCATTCGTATCTTTGTGAAATATTTTTTTGTTAGTTTTGACACTGTAAAATAATAATTTATTCAATTTTATCCTTAGTTAGTTTGTACAAAAATTGATTTGTCCAATATCATCCCTCTAGTGATGAAATTTAATAAATTAATATTTCACATTGACTAAAGTGAGTAAAAGTGAATTTCACATTAATGAAAAAGGGATTTACTCAATTAATAAATATAATAAATAAAAATCAATATAAATTATATAAAAAATTCATAATTTAAAAAACAATGTAATTGTAAGCCATTTACATGATATATCTTAAAAAAATATATTATAACTAAAAATAAAATAAACTAAATTACCAACATAAGTTGGTCTGAATGGAAGGAGTTTGAACAGCTAAAGTAAAATGTCCTTAAGTTAGATTTTCAATCCATCCAATTCAATCAATTAATTTAATCAATTTTATAAATAGTGTTTTTGCATTCCATCAAGCTTAAAATGTTATAAGGAAAGAAAAAATGCACATATCTATGGATAATTATGAATAGTTTATAAGTTTAGACACTTGCTTCTTTAAACAAAAATATACTTTAGAAACAATCATGGCCAAATCTAACAGTAGTCTTAAATTTCATCCCATTATTAATTACAAGAAATATAGTTGAGATCTAAGTTTTAAATACAATAAATTTATAGGTACAACAAAATTTGAATCAGATCATTGTAAGGTAAAAGAAAATATGTGTATTAAATAACCTTTAGCATTGAATTAATAGAAATACTTCAGTTATTATTGAGTGTGTTTGGCAAATGGCGGATCTGCTGGCGTTTGCTGCATTTGACTGAAAAATGACTGTTTGACTCGTGTAAAATAGTCATTTTTGAAACGCTGTGAAAGCGAGCGTTTTCAGTCAAACAGCTATTTGACCGAAAATCGCCGTTTGCCAAACACAGCCATTATTTTTTCTTTTGGATGGTGGAAATACCTTGTTTATGGTGAGTGCAGTAGCATGGTGAGTGCAGTAGCTTTCCACATGTTCAATTTGTAAACAAAAAAAAATTAATCCAATTCAAAGGTAAATTGTAAAAATAAAGGAAAAAATTAAGTCATCTAATATTTGAATACCAATTTTAGTTTACTAATTTTGGCGAATTCAGTTCAAGTTTGATTGATCTAATTAAGTTTGATCACTAAACTATTATATATATTGATTTTCAATTCTACTGAGTGAACCTACCCAATTATACAAGCACAATTTTTACATTCTATCAACCTTAAATTATTATAGTCCCCCAAAAAACACACATATCTATGGAAAATTATGAATAATTTATAAGCCTAAACACTTGCTTCTTTGAATAAAAAAAAATTCAAGAAACAATCATTACCAAATTTATGGGTAACCTTTTATTTCATTCAACTATTAGTAACATCATCAAGAAATTTAGTTGAAATTTAAGTTTCAAAATACAATAGTTGCACATGCACAACAAATTTTGAATTGAACAATTGTAAAAAAATTCGAATTACATAAATTTTTAGCGTCTAATTAATAGAAATACTTCAACTAATTTTTTGGGTTGTAGAAATACTTTGTTTATAGTCAGTGGAGTAGCTTTCCATGTGTGCAATTTGTTAAAAAATAAATTAATTCAATTTAAAGGCAAATTGTAAACATAAAGGAAAAGAAATAAGTTAATCAATATTCATAATGGTTCCCATTCATTGATTTTAGCCAATTCAATCCACGTTTGACTAATTTAATTCGGTTTAATTATAAAACCAGCTTTATAATTAAACTATACCATTTGACATATTGATTTTCAATTCAATTGACTCCATTGATTAATCCGCCCAATTTTACAATCATTACTTTTTTGTATTCCATCAACATTAAATTATTATAGCAAAAGTAAAAAAACACACATACTATGGATAATTATGAATAATTTGAAAGTTTAGACATTTGTTTCTTTCAGTAGAAACACATCTAGGAAACAATCATTGCCAAATCTAAGAGCAACTGTAAATTTCATCCTGCCATTAGTAACATTATCAAGAAATATGAGTTCTAGAGTACTATAAATATACATGTACAATAAAAATTGAATTGGATCATCGTAAAGTAAAGGAAAATACTTGAATTACATAACTTTTTGGCATCAAATTAATAGAAATATTTTGAATTTTTTTTAGTAAAAATACTTTATTGATTGTTAGTAGAGTAACTTTCCATGTCTTCGATTTGTTAACAAAGAAATTAATCCAACAATTCCAAGGAAAATTGTAAAAACAAAGGAAAAATAAGTTAACCAATATTTAAATACTAGTTCTAGTTTACTAATTTCGGCCAATTTAGTTTAAGTTTGATTGATGTAATTCAATTTGATCATTAAAATAATTTTATAATCAAACTAAACCATTGTAAATACTGATTTCTTGTCCAACCAACTAGATCAACTACTCCGCTTGATTTTACAAATACTGCTTTTGCATTCCATCAACCTTATATTATTATAGGAAAAGAAAAACACACGCATATTTCTGAAGAATTATGAATAATTTGTAAGCCCAAACACTTGTTTCTTTCAACAAAAACAAACTCAGGAAACAATCCTGGTCAAATTTAAAAGCATCCCTTTAATTTCTTCCCACTATTAGTAACATTATCAAGAAATTGAGTTGAAATTTAAGTTTCAAATTACTATAAATGTGTCTATACAACAAAATTTGAATTGGATGAACCATTGTAAGATAAAAGGAAATATTCGAATTGCTTAACCTTTTGGCATCGAATTAATAAAAATACCTTGGCTAGTTTTTTTCGAGTGGTAGAAATACTTAATGCTTAGTGGAGAAAGCTTTCCAAGTGTCCAATTGGTTGACAAAGAAATTAATTCAATCTGAAGGTAAGTTGTAAAAGCAAACGGAAAAAAAATAAGTCATTGAATACTGATTCTTATTCGTATTCAGTATTTAGTTCAAGTTTGACTAATCTAATTCGATTTGATCATGAAAATAATTTTACGATCAAAATAAATCATTACACAAATTGGTTTTCAGTCCAACTGACTCACTGATCCACTCGGCTTTATGACCACTGTTTTTGCATTCTATATCAATCTTAAAGTATTATAGCGAATTATATGTATATTTCAAGAGAATTATGGATAATCCATAAACTCGGCTACTTGCTCCTTTCTTCTGTTTTTTTGGCCAAAAGAAAGGAGAATAACAACCAAAAGAAGGACAACGCCAGAAACCCCAAGACCAAACCAAAATAAAAATAACAACCAGAAACCAGACTAAACTAAGACACCTAAAACCAGAAAAAACCCAAAGACAGATAAAAGCTGAAAAACCAATCACAACAAAACTAAAATTAAAGAACAGACGATTACAAAACCACATAAGAACTAAACCCCAAAGAAATAACAAACTCCAGATAGAAAATCAGAACTTGCTAGAAACTAAAGATACCAGACTTGAAGATTTAAGGGGGAATCAATCTCTCATCTTGAAGAAGAAAAATTGAGCTGAGAAGGGGTGGAGGGTTTGAAACCCAATCTATAGGACACACCCCTATTGACACTAGTAGCAAACCAATCAGTTGCTTTGTTACTAGAATGATGAATGTAGATCAATGAACATCCAGGTCAATCTTGTAAACTGAATTTTATATCTTGAATGATATATCTCAGATTCTAGCTGAAGGTAAAGGATGGATTCTGAATGGCCTCCACAACATTTCTTGCATCAGATTTCATAGTAAATGGTTTGTTAGTGATACTAGCTCCTAATTGGATTCCTTCCTAAATTGCTAATGCTTTTGTCATAGCTAGGGAATTAGTAGAAACTTTGTGAGCATTTCCATAGACTAGATCACCAGATGAATCTCTTATCACAACTGCTACAGAGGCTTTCCTATTTGATGGAATAAATGATGCATCCATATTAATCTTGAATTGTCCTAGATCAGGAGCTTTCCAGCCTACATCACAAAAGGGTGTAGGTCAATGATTAGGAATATTACTATGATTTCTTGCTGCCATGAAACTATTAAAACTAGTCATCCCTTTGGATATAGTTACAAATGGTTGACTTGGAATTTTCCTAAAGAAGGAGTCATTTCTTGTTTTCCAAATCTACTAAGCTATGTTAGCCATCAAAGATAGACTTGTTCTCCTTTGATCATGGTTCCAACTGGAACTAAAGCATACCTCCAAAATCCAGTCACCTAAGGATGATGAATTGATATTGTTAGTTCTGATGCATAATAGGGATCTAAACTAGACTCTAGATGTCCAATTACAACCCACTAGACAATGAAGGATATTCCATAAATTGACAAATATGACAAACAGAGGATTGTGTGCATTTTTGTTTTGATAGATTCTGAGCAGTTGGAAATGTATTTGAGAGAGCTTTCCACATGGTGTGTTTAACTTTCGGAGCAACATCAATATTCCATATTGAGGACCATAGCTTAGGAAGGCAGGTAGAGGATAAATTTAACTAATGTTGAGATATAAGTAAAATGATAACTAGATTTGACAAAGTAGCATCCATTAGGATTATGAAGCTAGACTAAAAAATCTGGTTGAAGCCTTATTGGTATATATATATATATATTTAATATAGCAGATTTTTACAAAAGACTTAATCAATGTTCAATAGGTTTAAGGTTCCACTCCTTTCTAATCAGTGATATGATTTCAGTTACCTTCGATATAGATTCTTCAACCATAGGATTGGGAGCTAATAATTTATTGTCACGAAGTTCAAAAATCTAGGGATCCTGCCAGATATTAATTTGCTAACCATATTCAATTTGCCAACAAGAGCCTTTAAGTATTAAATCTCTTCCTTCAAGAATACTGCTCCATCCCCACAAAGCATTATTTCCTTTGGTAGCAGTTAGCATGGAACCATAAGGAAAATATCTAGCTTTTAAGATCTAAAACCATAATGCATGGGGATTATTTAGGCCCCTCCAACACTATTTTGCTAATAATGTCTTGTTGGATAACTCCAAATTCCTAAAGCTCAGGCCACCATTTTTCTTACTAATTGAATGTTTTTCCTAAGTTGTCTAGTGAATACTATTCTCTTTATCTCGTTTTCCCCATCAAAATTTTATCACCAAGGATTTTATTTATCTATAAGTTAATGCTGGAAACTTAAAACAAGACATAGGATAAGAAAGAATGGCCATAGCTATTGATTTGATTAGGACTTCTTTACCAAGTTAGGATAGAAATTTCATTTTCTATCCTTGAAGTTTTTGATGAATCTTATCTCTGACATTAGACAAAACTTGCCTCTTCGATTTACCCCAAATTGTAGGAATTTCTAAATATTTGCCTGGATTGTCCAAAGTTAGGATTTAAAGAATATTAAAGAATGAGGAAACCATGTTTGATTGAACATTGGGGCTGAAGTAGCAAGTGGATTTACGCAGATTCAATTGTTGTCTTGAGGCTCTATTGTATTTTTCCATGATAGTCGATAGTTTGACAGAATTAAAGTCTGAAGCTTCAAGGAAGATGAGGGAATCATTAGCAAAAAATAAATAAGATAGAATAAGAGTTGTACAAGCTATTTTCAAATCAGTTAACTCTTTCTGATTTATAGCTTTTAAAATCATTCTAGATAAAACTTCTGAGGCTAGTAAAAACAAAAGGAGAGAGTGGATCTCCTTATCAAAGACCTCACTCAAAGGATAAGGAACAAATCTTTCGACCTCTCAACATAAGATTAAACTTCGCAGATTTAACACAAGACATAATCCATTTCACCCAACTAGGGTTAAAACCCATTTTCACCATTTTTGCTTTAAGGAATCCTCAATCAAGCCAATCATAAGCTTTATTCATGTCCAATTTGATAGCAACATAACCTTTCTTCCCAACTCTCTTATTCTTGATAAAATAGAAAACTTCATGGGCAACTAGTAAGTTATCTTGAATTTGTCTTCCTTCAATAAAAGCATTCTAAAATTGAGAAATGTAGGCTGGAAGGATTGTTTTAGGTCTATTGGACAAGATTTTGGAAATGATCTTGTAGCAAAAATTACAAAGACTAATTAGTCTAAATTGTGACACTTCCTATGGGTTTTTCTCCTTTGGAATCAACACTAAATTGGTTTAGCCAAAAGAAGGATGTAGTGTACCTTCTTGAAAGAATTGAATAATTGCTTAACTCATCGAATCCCTAATTATATGCCATAATTTTTGAAAAAAGATCCCACAAAAACCATCGAGATTAAGAGCTTTAAGGGCACCAAGCTAAAAGACTGCTTGTTGAATCTCACCATTCTCAATAAAGGCACACAGCCTCTAATTCATGTCTAGGGAAATAATAGGTACAATCACATCTAATACCTCCTATGCATCATCAGCAGTAATAAAGCTACAATAAAAGAGATCGCTAAAATGTTTCTTAATGGTATTGTGAATATCACTCTTTGTTTCTATCTAGGAACCATTAAAATCTTTTAATCTTTGAATTTTATTTCTCTACCTTTTTGTATAGTAGAAGTGTGGAAAAACTTGATATTCTTATCTCCTTTGCAAAGTCATTTAATCCTAGATCATTGATACCAATACATTTCTTCTGCTTGCCACAAATTATCTAATCTTGCTATTAGATTCAACTTTTCTTCAATGATCAAGGGAGATTGCAGAAGATTTTGTAACTCTTGGATCCTTTAAAGAAGCTTTTCAATTTCTTTGGCATTATTTGGAAAGGTAACCTTGCTTCACTTTATAAGTGCCCACCTGCATTTGAATAACCTTTAGGGTAATAATGGGGATGCTTCCTTAAATTCCTCATCCTTCCATACATCTTCTATAACCTTTTCACAAGAGTCTTAGATGTCCATAAGAGCTCAAACTTAAAATCTCTCTTTGCTTTAGCCTCAACTAGAAATAATTTAAATATGAGAAAAGAGTGGTTAGAACCAACAGCAAGAAAAGCAAGTACTAATGCATTTTTAAAAAGGTATCTCTAATCGGCATTGCAAAAAGCTCTATCCAATCTCTATTGAATATTGGCTTAGCTAGATCTATTGTTATTCCATGTAAAGAAGTTTCCTTTTACTTCAAGATCTAACATATGACATGAAAAGATTAGCCTTCGAAAGGATTGGATTTTTGTATTTGCTTTAAGAGTACCACCCTGCTTCTCTAGTTAATGCAATATATTGTTAAAATCATTAATCCAGACCTAAGGATCATGATTTTCTAGAAGAAGTAAGAGATTGAAGATGGGACCATAAAGCTTTCCTTTAATTAAAAGTCGCAAGAGCCTAAATGTGGGACAATATAAAGAGAATATTTTTCCGAAGCAATTAAACATGAACATTGAAGAAGTGATGGTTCTTCTGTAACATAAAGCAATCCACCCAATCAGAGCACCATAGACATAAACCTTCACTCTTTCTAGTAGGTTCAATATATTAACTAACCGAGTATCCACATGATATTTGTAACTTTGTAATTTCTTGTGACCTTTGTTAGTCTTCATTAAGAAGACAATGTTAGGCCTAGACTTTTTAATTAACTCTTTCAAAGCTCTAACTATTAGGGTAGGATCCAACCCTTGACAGTTCCAAGATAAAATGCTCATTGGAGACTTGTGGCTATTTTAGGCCAGCCACTACTGCCTTTCTGAATAGTTTCTTCATGGTTGATTTTTGGAATAGGCACTTCCACCAATAATGATTGATTGGTTTTTGTTGGTGAACAAATAAATTCTTTTGAGACCACTGAATTTTGAGCTTTTCCTTTACGTTTCTATGATCTTCTTATAGTTCTTTTCTTAACTTGTATGCCAATTTTCAACTAGCAACATCCTCTACAAGGTCCAAAGCTTTCCACTTGAGATTTAGCTTATTAAAGTGATAAGCCACTTCGTCAACTTCCTGTATAGCAACATTATCTTTTGGTATATTAACAAGAGAAGTTGACTTAGGAGAATGTGAATTGTCCTTATTCTCGATATGATCAACCCGATAGTGTTGCTTACTAGCTATTATCCTTCGCCATTTATGTATTTCAGAGTCTGGAAGAGTAATATACATATTATCCATATTGTCCATAGGAAGAGATAGAATAAACATGTATAGAGAGATTATCGGTTCCCCAAGTCCAATATATTCTATTTCTATATAAAGATCCAAAATGTTGGCTGGGCCAAGTCCTAGTTCCTGTTTGCCTATAGACAGAGCCTTTAGACCCAATTTAGGTATGAGGTCTAGTTTTAGAAAAGCTATTATTGATGACTCAACTGTAGGATCCCTCTGAGTGATGTTAGTGGAAAGGCCAACCTCTTGTTAACATTCATTCAACCTTCTCTCAGTACTACGGTTTATTACAATTTGCCTCTTGTGCTGAAGATTGTACCTCCATACTAAACCTTGTGGCTCCTGGAACACCTCATGATAATCTGTAATTCTTCCACGTGCATCTGTAGCACACACCACCTTATTGCCACCCTTTTTTGTCTCCAGTCAAGCTTCTCATCTTGCATAAAAATCTTGTGTGAGAATTTGTTAAGGAGAAGCTTTCAAATTAAAGGAATATCTATCTTAGGATGGATTTACAATAGATAGCATTCTTTCTTTACTATACAACTTAATATCATGTCTAATAATACCATAATTATAGCAGAAATCCTGTAGCTTTTCATATTTGATGCTAGCCCAAGACTTTGTGTTGTTCTTTTTTTGAATCCAGAAGCCTGTCGATAGAGGTGTCCTTATATCTACTAAAACTCTTGACCATAGAAATCCTAAACTTAGCCCATTCTTAACTAATGGATCCTCTAACATTAACACTTGACTAATATAAGCTCTAATCATCCAAGCTTTCTGTTGGTTCATGAATTCAAGGGGTAAATCATGGATTTAAACCTAGAAAGGGTAGTGTATGAATTCTAGCTCATGAACTACCATTTGAGGTTTCCAAGGTTGAAGATATAGAAAAGTACTCGTAATATGCGAAGATGCCTTCTTTAGAAGTCTAGCAGGTAATATTTCATTAGGAAAATTAAAAACATATGTGTGAGATTTGATTTCTCCAATAGTGAGACCTTGCAAATTACCCAAGCCCTTCTTGATCATATTCAAAGCAATAAGACGATTAAATGTTTGGATGTCATAATGTGACTCACGAGAGTAGTTTTAGAAAATAGTTCAACCTAGGTAGAATCAAATGATAAACTAAGAACTTGTTCATCTAGTAAGGGGATTGGGGGATTTGCTAATGATTAATGAAAAAAGGGTTAGAGTTTGCCATGTGAAAATAGAGGCACTCCATCCTCCTCGAAATCGCATAATGAACCTAGAAGAGGATAAGAAACTGGGAAAGAGGAAAACTTTAGGAGAAGAGGAATAATAATGGAGATAGATGAGAAATTAAGACTTAAGCTCAAGAGAACTTTTATGGCAAGGAAGGAAGACTCTCACCAAAAAGGAAGAACTCGCACTATAAGGGAGAGGAAAGAGACTCTCACCATAAAATTCACACTTACTTCTTTCAATAACAACACACTCATGTAACAATCATTGCCTAGTCTAAAAGTAACTTTAAATTTCATCCTACTATTAGCAATATCATCAAGAAATTGACATAAAGTTTAAGTTTCAAATTACAATAAATGTACATGAACAAAAAAATTTGTACACGTACTTTTAATAGAAATATTTGAATTACATAACCTTTTGGCATCGAATTAATAGAATTATTTCATTTTTTGGGAAGGAAATGAGGTAGAAGTGCTTTGTTTATGGTTAGTGGATTAACTTTCAATGTGTTCAAACTAAGGTGTTTGTTATAATGCTTTTAGAATTTTAAATTTTGAAATAATATGATAAATTTTAAAATCATTAAATTTAAATAATTAATTATAATTGTTTGTTTTAATAAATATTATTAAATAATTTCAATTTAACAATTTTTAAGATTGTAATGTTATTTCAAACTTTGAAACCATTGGACATCATAAAATTCATTTCAAACTAAATTAATACATATACCAATTCAACTGATATGATTAATTGATCCATCTAATTTTACAAACAATAATTTTGCATTTGATTAATAAATTTCTATAGGAAAAAAAACACACATATTCATAAAGAATCATAAATATTCTACTAATCAAGACTCTTGATTCTTTCAACAAAAACAAACTTTGGAAAAAATCATTACTAAATCTAAGAGTAACCTTGAATTTCATCTCACTATTGGTAACATCATCAAGTAGTTGAATTGAATTTTAAGTTTCAAATTATAGCTCTATTTAATGTAAGCACATAATAAATTAATTGATAACTAATAAGTAATAAATTAACTTATAACTGATAAGTTTATTAGTTTTATAACAAGTATTTCATAAAATTAGTTATTGAGCATATCAAATGCAAAATTAGTTTATTAGTTAACTAATAGTTAATAAATTAACTTATAATTAATAAGTTTATGATTATTTTTAACAAATATCATTAAATAATTTCAATTTAATATTTTTTAAAATTATCATATCATTTTAACTTTGAAATCTTTGGGTATCATAAAATTCATTTCAAAGTAAATTAGTACACATACCAATTCCAATTGACATGATTATTTGATCTGCCCAATTTTACAGACACCAATTTTGCATTTGATTAATAAATTTCCATAGGGAAAGAAAAAAAACACACATATTCATAGAGAATCATGAATATTCTACAAATCAAGACTCTTGATTCTTTGAAGAAAAATAAATTTTGAAAAAGATTATTACTAAATCTAAGAGTAACCTTGAATTTCATCTGACTATTAGTAACATCATCAAGAAATTAAACTAAATTTTAAGTTTCAAATTATAGCTCTAATTAGTGCAAGTATCTAATAAGTTTGTTGATAATTAATAAATTAATTAATAATTAATAACTAATAAATTAACTTATAATTGATAAGTTTACTAATTTTATAAAAAGTATTTTGTAAAATTAGTTATTAAACTAACTTAAAAAATAAAATAACATAAAAATATATATTAATTTAAATATATATAAATTAAATTAAATTTTATTTATTTAAATATCAATTATATTGATGCAATCAAGATGTTTAACAAAAAAATATAATTACCTAAAATTTAATTAATTTTGACATGATTTTATTTAATTATTATTTATAATAGAAATATAATTACTTAAAATATAATTAATTATGTTTTATAATATTATATATTTATTTACATATATATTTTTATATTTTTATAATTTAAAATAAGAATATAATTAACTAAAATTAAATAAATTATATTTTATGATATCATATATTTATTTTTTATTTAATTATTTGTACTAAATTTTTTATATTATATATTTATTTAATTTTTATTTATCTATTATTTAAAACAAGAACATAATTATTTATTAAAAGAACGAGTTAGCAATTAATAAAAGGAAAAATAATTATTCTGGAAAAATTTATAACTAACTTATAAGTTATAAGTTACTTAAATTAACTTATTAAATTATAGCATTTTTTATAAATTAGTGTATGAAATATTTATAAACCAAGCCAATAAATTAGAAATTAACTTATTTATTATATAAAATAGAGCCTACAGTTAATGTACAACTACAACAAAATTTGAGTTAGATCATTGTAAGGTAAAAGAAAATATTTGAAGTGCATAACTATTTAACATCAAATTAATAGAAATATTTTGATTAGTTCTTTGGGTGGTATAAATACTTTGTTTATGGTTAGTAGAGTATCTTTCCACACGTTCAATTTGTTGACAGAGAAATTAAGCCTATTCAAAGGCATATTGTAAAGACAAAGGAGGAACCAAAAAAAAAAAAAAAGCCAACCTATATTTGAAAATCGGTTTTAATTCAGTGCCTTCGCTCGATTCAATTTGAGTTTGATTGGCTTAATTCAATTTTACAATGAAAAAAGTTTTATGATCAAATTAAATTAATATACATGTTAATTTTTAGTCTAACCAACTCGATTGACTAATCTATCTGATTTTACATTGCTTTTGCATTCTATCAATCATAAATTGCCATGGGAAAACAAAAAACACACATTATATAAAGAGAATTATAAATAATATACAAGGCCAGACACTTGCTTCTTTCAACGAAAACAAACTCTGGAGACAGTCATTGTCAAATCTTAAAAAGCTTAAAATTTCATCCCAATATTAACAACACCGTCAAGAAATTGAGTTGAAATTTAAGTTTTAGATTATAATAAATGCAAAAGTGCAACAAAATATGAATTGAATTATTTGTAAGGTAAAAGAAAATATTCAAAGTGCATTACCTTTTGGCGTCAAATTTATAGAAGTACAATGATTAGTTTCTGGAGGGTGGAAATACTTTGTTTATGGTTAGTGGAGCAAATTTTCATTCGTTCAATTTATTATTATTTCATTTTATTTTTGTGTTATGGGCACTTAAAACCTTTGATATATTTCCATTTTTTTATGATACGAGTATTTAAAATTAAAACTTATTTGCTTAGCAAATAGAAAACGTACTAAAAGGCAAAGGTTGTGAGATAATATAGAATAATCATAAGAATGCATAGTATAATCTTTTATACTATGTAATGTTTGACGTGTTATTATATAATATATTTGATTGTATGTTATGTATTACTTTTTTTAACAATATAGTAAAATATATGTTATATTAAAATTTTAATTTAAATAAAATTAAAGTTGTACGATATATGGTGATAATTGTGGAGAAAAGGTATTGATTGCGAATGACGATGGTAAGCAAGAGGGCCGAAACACACCAATATATATATGATAAATTTCTCTTAAATTTTAATTTTGGCTTCCCAAAAAAATTTAATTAAACTTTTTCTCATTCATTGGCCAAGTATTAATAATTATTTTTGTTGTGTTTTTATTTATTTATTTTTGTTTTATAAAGTAATAAAATACATCTTCCTCCTTTGCAATTTATTGAAATTATATAGACATTTCCTATAATTTGAAATCCTGCATGTTAATTCAAATAATTGTAAAATATGAAAAATATTTCATTTTTATACCCTGATATTTTTCTTTTTAGTTCATAAGTAAAAAGTACATATAAAATTTCAATATTACCCCTGGCTAAATTCTTGTTCATTAAATCCTTTCTTTTATGAACCCTAAATTATCTGACGAAATTAAGAAGAGTCTGAACTGATGATGCTTGCAGAAGATGGAGTTGGTGGAGTCTAGTGGCTTATTGGTAGTGTGGTTTACAAGGAAAGAACACAATCAAGAGATGGAGAGAGAGAGAGAGAGAGAGAGAGAGAGAGAGAATCTTTGCAAGGAAGGAAGGTATTCGAAGACGGTGGTTCCGATGGTTTTCTAACAATACTATTGGCGAGGGCTTCTAGGTAAGGAGGGGAGAATGCTTACCAAAAGCGAAAAGGAAAAATAGAAAAGGAAAAATGATTTCTTCATCTCTCTTATAAATAACTAATTCTATTAATTTTTCTGGAGCAACAGTGAAAAGTCTTGAAATGACAAGAATGGTTATAAATGTAAGAACTGGGAAGATGGGATTCGATATTGAAAAAAATGATTATTTTATCATCTAACAATTACTATTAAATATGAAGAAATCAACCTTTTCCAATTTTCATTTGTCCTTCTAATTTGCAAAAGAAATCATGTATTTATTTTTCTTGAAATGACGCCCTTTTTCAAAGATTAATTTGGATTTTTAATTATTTAATCTATTTTAATTTTTGCACTTCTATATGATTCTTGTACTTCTCTCTCTCTCTCTCTCTCTCTCTCTCTCTCTAAGGAAATAGGGTTAGAAACTCAAAGAAAGCGAGCTAAATAAAACTATACATAAGGCTATAATAACCCAAAATATTCTCTTGTAATACTTCACTGATAGCGGAAGGAGGTTCAGGTAGAAGTAGAGTGCCATATAGATCATCATGCACTAAAAAAGCTAACTCGTTTGCAATTGCATTTACTCTTTTGTAAATATGGCATGTCTTAACCAAGCCAATGTGTTTAACATGATCATTAATGTTTCTTACCATTTCGATAGTAGAGTACAAGATAGAATACCTTCTGTTAGTAATTGAATAGCTTTAAAACAATCTATTTCCATAATGCATTTATACACTTTCTTCTCCTCAATAATATGCAGGCTAGTAAGGATGCCTCATAGTTTAGCTTGAAGAGGAGAACTAGCTCCTAATTTCCTTTTAAAGTCTAATACCTAGGAACCTAATTCATTTCTTAACACTCTTGCACAAGTTGCTTCCTCATTAGTCTTTAGCAAGGATTCGTCCACATTGAACTTAAACTAGCCTACAAGCAATAATGTCATTAAGCTAGCGAGAGTATGGTTAAAGGTTGTGAAACTAGTATGTAGCTTATTAGCTCTAGAAAATTTGTCAACTCTCCTTATTATCAAAAATACTTCCATTATGCATATAATTTGCTCCAAAGACAACTTTATTTTCATGAAACCATGATATCTAACAAGTCATTCCAAACATGGTACTTTATTTCCAATTTCCATAATCACCTATTCCTTTAGATAGGTTTCTCTTAATCCATTCCAATGGATCCACTAAGAAAAACCACCTTACAACTATATCTTTGATTAATTTACACCAAACTTCCTTTATGATGGAACAATCTCTAATGGCATGTAGCATAGTTTCCTCATACTATATGCGCCTAAGACAAGTAGGATTGGTAGATAAAGATTTTGCCATTTTTTAAGAATTGGTTAGAAGTCTTTGATGGCAAACCAATCATAAGAAAGTCTTGATACATTGCAATCCCTACACTTTCCACACATTCTTCCAATTAAAGCTTGACATGTTGGATTCATTATCATGCAGGTAAGCATATGCCAACTTAATGAAGAAGCTTTCATCTAGTGTTAAGCTCCAAGCCATATATAGTTTTATCTCAAGTTTGAAGAAGGAGGCTACATGTCTAATATTACATCAATAATCACATTTAAAAGCATTCCTTTAATAAAAATCAATGTCCCAACTCTTAGAAATAGTCAAGAAATTATTAACTATCAGATTTTTTTTCTTCTTCTAAAGTGTTTGTAATAGTAAAATCCACCAAAGTGGGAAAGTTAGAATCCTAAGGATTTGTCCAAAATCAAATGTTTGCACCATTCTGGATCTCATAACATATGTTCTACAAAAGGTTAAGCCATACCCTACAAATACCACACCATACATTTGAAAGGTTATGGCCCAAGTTCACCTCTAGATTTCTATCTTTAACACATTTTTATTTGTTTAGGAGCACACTGGCCCTAAAAGTGGCTTAGTTCTGCATCAATCCCCATTTAACTTTAGCATGAAGGCTTCATTCATAGCATAAAGATTCTTTATGCATAAAACCCCTTCTTCTTTTGGTTGGCATATTTTATCCCATGATACTAAATGAATTTTTTGTTAATCAAAAGATGAGCCTTGAAAGAAGACACTCTCTAGCTTTTTAATCTTATCCAACACACTTTTAGGAATGAGATTAGTTTGCATCATATAGCTTGAAATAACATACATCACAGGCTGAGATAGAATAAGTCATCCTGCAAAGGACAAGTTCTTCACTTTCCTTCCACTTAATATCTCGTTTACCTTCTCAATAATGAAATTATAGGTATTCTTGGTAACTCTTTTATAATAAAGAAGAATTCCTAAATATTTTCCAAGATGATTAGTTAGGCAAAAACCTAATTTATTGATAATACATGTAATTAGTTCATAGGCACATTATGGGTAAAGAAGACTCTAGTTTTATCATTGCTTACTTGTTACCTTGAGTTTTTATAAAATAAATCTAAAGAAGCATTAATAGCTTAAACATTACTAGGAGAGGCTTTAAAAAGCAACACCAAATCATTCACAAAAAATAAGTGAGATAATAAAGGACCAGTTCTACTAAGAGTAATAAAAGTCTAAGCCTTTTGAGATATTGCTTTATTGATCACATGAGCTAACCTTTTAATATATAAAATAAAAAGATAGGGGGATAGATGGTTTCCTCAACATATTCCTCTTTTTAGGCTAAATTCTAAAGTTAATTCACCATTCCAAATAACATACGTAGTTAAAGTTTTAACATAGGCCATGATAAATTGAATTAAATTATTTTAAAGACTAATAGCTGTCAAAATATCATCCAAGAAGTCCTAATCCAAGCAATCATAAGCTTTTTCTAGGCCCACTTTTATGGTCATCCATCCTTTGCTTCTTTTCTTGGATTTCATAGAATGGATAATCTCTTATGAAATTATAATATTGTCTGAGCTATATCTTCTTAAGAAAAAATTATATTAGTTTAAAGCAATCAATTATGTCATAATGGTCTTCATTTTAATAGCAATGGTCTTAGTTGCCGCCTTATAAACAACATTACAAAGGCCAATGAGGTGAAATTATTTGATAACTTCAAGGTTCTCCACATTTGGATTGAGTACTAAGAGGGTTTTATTGATGGTGTTAATATCGTCTAGGTTAAGGAATATATTTTTAATTAGGGAGCATATTAAAGGACCAATAACATCCTATTGAGATTGAAAAAATGAAACATTAAGTCCATTTGGCCTTGGAGCTTTTAATAGGCCCATACCAAATATAGCATTCTTAATTTCCTGATTAGTGATAGTGTTATAAATTTCACATAATGCATTTTTAGATAACATTGCAAAGTTTTCAAAAGGGAACTTAGTGTCTGGTTAATCACATGAGAATAACTTTGTGTAATAGTCTCTAACTAGACCCAAAGAATATGTTTATTAGTTATCTAGTTCCATTTTCATCTTTTAAAGTTGTAATCCAACATTTCTTTTTACATATTATAGTTGTCATATGGACATAATGAGTGTTTAAATTCCCATTCACAAGCTAATTACATCGAGATTTTTGCAACTAAAAGATTTACTCTTGTTTAAGAATTTCTTCATACTCTTACACCAAAGTTTTTTTAAGCTTAAAGAGATAATGATTACTAGAAATGCTAATTTTCCTTTTAATACCTTTCAATCATCTTAGTACTCTACATTTCCTTTGGAAGATTTTTTCAAAGGTTTCTTTATTATAAACCTTGATGAAGTTTATAAACATCCTAAAAGTTTCCTCCCATACATGCTCATTATGCTAGCTATGAGCTACCTCATTATAAAAGTCCTCATGTAAAGTCAAGAGCTTGAAATTTCAAAGGATACTTTTGAGAACTATTGTGACTTTCAGGACTACAACATATCAATAGCAAGTAATGATCAGAAGAAATAAGTGGAAGGATACGGACATAAGTCTTTAAGAACATTTCCTGCCATGCATAATTTCCTAAAGCTTTTTCCAATCTTTCCTTTATTCTTCCTTTAAACCATATAAATCTATTAACTATGAAACCCAAGTCCTTAAGCTAGCATTACTTAATACATTAATTAAAATCCGAAATACTATTTAGGTTATGATAGTTGCTTCCATTCTTCTCATCCACTTTTGTATAGGCATTAAAGTTTCCAATAACAAGTTAAGGCATGTCTATTATGGTATTCAATTGAGATAGTAACCACTAACATATGGAATGTATGTGATATTTTGGGCTTGCATAAACCACTGTATACATCCAATTCCCTTGTAGTTTATCCTTCACTCCAAAATAAATAAATTGTTCATATACAAGAAGGATTTTGATAGATATATGACTTACATCCCAAAGAATCCAAATCCCACCTACATAACTATTTTCCTTAACTTGAACATAATTAGGCTAGCCAATTCGCTTAATAATCTCTATGACCTTATCACTTTTTTTCCTTAGTCTTTAAAAGAAAGACAATATGAAGTTGATGAATTTCAATCATATCTTGCATCATTTTTAGAAGGCTTGGGCTACTTGCTGCTTGCAATTCCAAATTAATAAATTTATATAAAACAAAATGGTTAAATGAAAAATATTTCTAAAGCATGCAGCCATACTAAGCTAGGTGGCATTCCATCCTTTTAACTCCTAAATTTGCTATTATGGCTTCATTATCCATATGCTCCATATTTTTTTAAGCCTATCTTATTGGCTCTAGATTAGATAGGTCAAAAAGTTTGGACAATTCTAAAAAATATCCACCACTACTAAGGAATTCGAATTAATATTCTCCTTGGATGTACCTAGATTAGCTATTAAGTTTAAACTAGACCTTATTATCATAGTTAAATGATTAGCTTTGTTTTTATGTAAATTAATACGCTACTGTGGCCTATTTACCTTAACCAAACTAGGTTGGCTTGTAGTTTCTTTATTAATAGGTTTGGTATTATTTTCTACGAAAAGTTGAGCTTTTCCTTTATTTTTCAATTGCATATTTGGCTTTCTTTTTGGTTATAGTGTTGAATTTAATTTGTCAACCCCTATAACTTGTGGTTCCTTTAAGCTGTTAGCCTTATTATTTCTCTGCAAATCTCCCGTAAATTCTAATAAGACATCAAAGATCTTACAGTGAGATCCCATCTATTTATTTCCTTTTGTAGTTTTATCAAATCATTGATTTCTTTCTTTTGTTATAACTCCTTGATTGCCATCACTTTTTTATTTTATTTTTAATTATTTGTTGATTTTTGCTTTTGATGTTGAACCATCATTCAAAGGCCAAAATCTTCCTTGTCTACCATAACTTCCTTATTGCTACTAACAGTGGCTGTTTTATTTTTTGAAGATTATTATTATCATTAATAATGTTTTTCTAACAATACAGAAGGTTGTAATAAGGGAGGTTAGTCCTTAAAATGGCTATAGAAACCACAATTGAAACAAATTATCTTAAGTCCCTTATATTGGACATAACATACTTTGCCCCTAAGCTCATACTTTGTAACCAATTGTTTTCAAGTCAATTTCAATGCATATTCTAGCAAACCTTCCTCTTTCCACATCAAATCCCTCCAATCCATTACTAAATACATGAGTATCAACTTTGAGTTTATGATTGAAGTTACTTTATAACCTTTATAAGAAGTGTTTACCATAGCAAACAATTAGAAGCCTAGGTACCCAAATCCAAATTAAAATCTTCCTAAATTCATCAGTAAAAGGATTAAAATTTAAGAACTGCCTCTACACCATCATATAGTAGTTTGATATAACCCATGAACCTTTAGTTAAAGTGAAGTTGTAATCCTTTGAATTGTAGAAATGAACTAAGAAACAATCATTTCCTATATCAATGAAATCCATAATGACTTTATTTTGCCATATTTTTTGCAAATAATTTTTAAGAAATTAAAATCTTAACATTTTTTCATAGTAGTTTAACAACGAGACATAACTTCCAAGGTTCACAGAAAGCCTACCATTTTTCCTTGGAAATTTTAACCACAGGGCAAAAAGCATTCCCTTCTTTTACTTTCTCTTTATTCTCTTTTGATTCCTTTGTCTCATCCTATATATTATCATTTTCCATATTAACCTCTTCATTGCCCTGATCTCCATCATTACAACCATTTACTCTTAATAATTTGTTTTGATAAGACACCTTCTAGACTAGTTTTTCAAGACCACCAGCCTTATTCTCCATATTTTCTTATTAAAGGCAATCTTCCATAATCTTATCCATAGATGTCTCAGGATTCTCATTCCTTTTCAGTTTTTTGGAACTTCATTGCAACAAGTCCTCCTCTTATGATTTTTCCCAATCAATTTTCTCAAAGTAACTAATCACTAAAGCCATAACAATAAAAAAATACTAAGTACAATATTGTTAATATTCTTATTTTATGATTCTTGTACTTCTCTAAAGATTTGTTTGTGATTCTAGTTTCATTAATAAGTGTAACTAAATGCCCAAATTCTAAATTTTTTTTACCTTGTTAAGTTCTTATTTTTTCAAAGTGATTTAATGAGGCTAGATCTTAAAATTAATATAAAAACTTTATCTCATAAGGAATTTTTAAAATTATTTGGTTAAATTATTTTATTTGAAGGTTAACATTATCAGTTTGAAATGAAGTTATATATAGCACTATTTTTTCATTTTTGAGGTGATTTGTATAAGATTTCAAATAAAAGGTAAGGTTCATGTATTTTTTAAAAATTAAGGGGGGTTGAACTAATTTCCATTTTTTTTAAAAATTATCACATTGAGTTATAAGTAAAAAAATTTATCATTCATTAGCTAGTGATAATTTTAAAATAACATTGAAATATATTGCATCATAAATTTAAAATTAAAATTTTTCCTACATTAGAATTTTGTATTAAGTATATAAACAATATAAGTATTTTTTATATTCGGTGAAATATTTTTGTAAAATAATTTTTAAAAAAAGAATAAAATAATGACAAAATAACTTTCAAATTAGTTTTAAAGTTTTGGAAAAATATAAAACTTTTTAAAAAAAATATTATGCTTTGAAAGAAAAAGAAAATCATATTTAACTTAACAATAAAGTAGCATTAAATATTTTGATACAATATTATATCATATATAACATTGTATACAATAATTTACATGAATAAGGAATTACACAAGTGAAAATTATATCAATATATTAAAGTACAATCATACATTAGAATTCGTATATTCTATCCACATCCTACTTATAATATGTTTATGTGTTGTAGCTATTTTTGTTATAATTCAGTTAGATAACCTTTATAAATTCTTAACATTAAAACTACATTCTTTTATTAGTATTTGTTAATTTACTTGCATATTTTACAATATCCATATGCTTAAACTCATTAAATGTTAGGATTGACCTAAATTATAATTATTATTAATTTATGATTATTTTTTATTATAGTTTATTTTCCTATTTAAGTTAGAATTTTATGTTAAAATAAAATTAAAATTCCTTCTCAAAAAACTATTTTTAAGTTATAAACATTTGTATTAGCTAAAAGTTTAAAATATGAAAGAGATATGATTTAAATAAGTATAAGGGTTCAAGATCATATGGGAACCCTTACAAAGGTTTGCTTAAAAGAGATATAGGGATAATGACTAAGAAATTATTAGGTTATGATTAAGAATATTCTCATATATTATCTTATAATTTTTAATGATATAATAGATTTTTTCTTATCCATAATTTTTTCCTAGAGTTTGAAGTTTTTCACATTAAATTGTTCATATGCTTTATTGTGATATTTTAATTTATTTTCTTTCCTAATGCTTGCATGCTTAGAAGGGATATTTTTTCAAATAACTTGTATTAAAGTGAGTTCAATCTTATGAAAGTAGTAATCAAAGATAATAGAGCCTAATTGATGTTGCATGATAAATGATGGATGAAGTTAGTAGTGATAATGAAAGTGATGATGATGTTGATTGTGATAAAGATGATTTGATTGTATAGAGTTAATGATAATGGTTGCAATTGATCTTGTGACAATTGATTAAGGTGGAGCTACTTAATAGGGAGATGATTGTTGTAGTTTGACAAAATTGCAATAATAAAGGAATTTCATAGTTATTGCGCTATAATTGATCTCACTTGACAATAAATGGAGCAAAAAGATTAATAAAGATAATGGAATTTATATTAAGATGGAAATTATAGGGGTGAGCCAAATTATAATTGTTATTTATTTGTGATTCTATCCTTTTGTGGTTTATCTTTGTATTCAAATTAGGATTTTGTATTAAAGTAAGATTGAGATTCTTTATCAAACAAGTATTTTTGGGCCATAAATATTTGTATTAGTTTAGAGTTTAAAATATGAGAGAGAGATATAATGTGAATGCTTATGAGATTATGTGAAAAATGATCATAAAGATTTAAGAAAGGTGTAAGGATAGTGATTGGGAAACTTTAGTGTTATGGTTGAAAATCTTCACATGTATTATCCTGTAATCTGTTGATGATACAATAGACTTTTTTATATGTAATTTTTCTCCTAAAGTTTAAAGTTTCCCACATTAATTTATTTGTGTGCTTTATTATGATGCTTTGATTAATTTAATTACTTAATGCTTGTATACTTAGAGAGGATATTTTTCCCAATACTAAATAACTTATTATTTAGCCTAATTTACATATATAGTTATGAATAATAGAAATTGTTATCATTATAAGATGAATGTCTATAAGGTTTATAAAGTAGCATCAATTTTGATTAAAAATCATTTCTTTAATATTTCAAAGCAATACTTAATTGTTATTCTTAAAGAAAAATGTGTCTAATTAAATAATGTCTTAGCACTTATTGGCTATTGACTTCAACTTTGATATTCTTGTAAATTATTGAATTTAACTCAAATTTAATCTATCACAATTAGTGATTATTTGCAATTGCAAGTTATCCTTACATTTAAATTAGATTTTTGTGTTTAAGGATGATTGAGATTGCTTGCTAAGCAAATATTTTGAGATATAAATATTTATGTTGTATAAGAATTTGAAGTATGAGAGAGATTCAATGCAAGTGTTTATGATAGGTTATGTGGGACACTCATAGAAGTTTGGAATAGATGTAAAGATAGTAGTTAAGAAATTATAAAGTTATAGTTGAAAATTTTACATATATTAACTTGTAATCTTGATGTATAAAGGATCTCTTTTTATTTGTAATTTTTCATAGAGTTTAGAATTTTTTATATTAAATTATTTATATGTTTTATTATACTTCCATTATTTTGTTCACGTGATGTTTGCTTTTTTAGGAAAAAAAAGAGATATTTTTCATGATATAGATAATATGTTTCACTTACAAAGAAAGAGAAAAACTCCAATACAAAATAATCAAAATCCATCAAGTAAAAGGAACTCTAAGTTAATGAGTTAACATTTAGGGAAATTGAAATATAGATAATGCAAAAAAAAATTATATATGAGATTGGTTGCAATTTGAGATTAGTTAATACATAAAAAATAGTATTTGATATCTATTTTTGGATTTAAAAATATAATTTTTTTAAATATTTAATAATACGTTTTAATGACATTTTATATGTGTAAATCTTGTCCCCAATAAACATTCTATTCTAAATTTTGCCCCTAATATATAGATATTAGATAGTGATAGTGATGTAAATAAATGAGAAGTTCTAATATATTACTAATGTAGGTAGGTTCATTTTCAAGAAAAAAGAAAAAAATTAGAATGATAAGATGGGTCGCACATAGGGTGAGGCTCACTTTGTTGTAAATTCCACTCCCCATCTATTTTTCTCTTTTATTGGTGTCTTACACTAAGAGTATATTAAAATTTTTCAGAAAGAAAGTAGTTGTGAATAAGATAGTACTAATAAGGGAAAGACAAAGATAATGATGGTATATGGTAATAACAATAGTCATGTTAAATGGATTGAATAATGGTGAGATAGTGATGTAGTGATAAATGTGGTTAGTAATAATAGCAGTGAAAATAGTTTCTAGTTATGAGATTGTAAAGATCAACAACAATTAATGCCATTATTATCATATTGGTGCTAGTAATAGTGGTGACTAACATCTCATTCGTAATAAAAGGTTGCCACCACATTAATGATAGTAACAATAGTGAGTGATAGCTATTAATAATGATAGCAACAACTAATAGTAGTAACGTTTTATGGTAATAGTGATAATAATAGTGGGTAATAATAAATTGTAAAGAAATTTGTGAAGGAAAAATATTTTTTTTGCATTTTTATTATCTTTTAATATAAATTTTAAAAATTGAATCTAACCCTCCACTTCAAAAAGTGTAATGCATTATCTGACATTTTATATATTGGATGTTAAACATTCAACATTTTATAAAGTTATATAATGCATTATCAAATTTAATTGTATATTAATTTTACTTTTTTTAAAATTTTAATTTCATAATACATATCAACAACTAGTCCTAACGATACATTAATATACTAGTGATGTATCATAATAGTTGTGTATAATAAAATTTCTCAACATATAATAACACTTGATTGCATGGATTGTTGTAAGATATATAGGCCTTGGTTCATAAAATGAGAGGTTAATATATTTTGCAAAGCAAACTCAACCACAAAAGGTTGAAAAAAAAAAGGTGCAAATACACTTTGCATTCTTGAAATTTCATTAAACGACAAGTTACCTCTTTAATCTTTAAAAACTCATAAATCACACTTTGAAATTTTGAATGAGTTACTATTTACCCTTTAAAATAAGTTATGAACACATTATTTGACTATTAGTTTAAATCCTAAACTAGCAAGTGCATTGTATATATGCCATTAAGTTATATTCTTTTTCGCAAGGCACAAAATAGGAATTTAACTTATTCTTGATTTGTCATTTAAACTTAAGGTGTATTTCAAAACAATATTTCAATGGTTTATTAAATAAATTTAGTCTGAAAATTAAATTTTACGTTCAATTTATTAAAAATGAAGACATATTAGGCGAAAATTTACTAAATCCTTTTAGCAGCAACTACTTCATTGAATACATTAAATAACTACTTATATTTTGATGAGATTTTACAAGATAAACATATTAAATGCTATTTCTATTTTTTGGATGATAAATGATATAATATTATTTAAGAGTCTAGACGATAGAATTTTGTAAAATCATAATTAAGCATAATTTTAAATTATACAAATTTTATATTTTGTGATAAAAATTTAAACTATTAAATTAATTAAATACTTAAAATGAGAAGTTATCCAAATGCTATAAATTTATTTTGAGTAAAAGAAATAGACCTCTCTTGAATTTAATGGAAATTACATAAAATTTTCCTACAATTTCAAAATATATATAAATCTCCCTCAAGATTTTAATCAAAAGCTACCACTAAGCTCATTTTTTAAAAATTCAATAAGAAAACGTTAATTTTAATGGTTAAAACATAGCCAAAGGTTAAAATAATTATTTTGTGATCAAATTATCCTTTTTTATTTATATACATTTTTACACTCATTTTATACCAAATTACCCTATATTTTAAAGTCTTTTTCATACAAAAAATATATTTTTATCAAAAACTTTTGTTCTACACTATTTTCTCTTATGTACTGATTTTAATACTTAAGGTATAATTACCATTTGCAATCTTTCAATATTAAGTAATATAGTATAAAGGTATTAGAAAAGGTGAACTAGATTAAATGATTTTAAAAAAAATTAATAATATAATATAAGTGGATTAAATAAATTACAAAATTGTAGGTATTAAAATTTGAAAACAAAATCATTCATTCAATTATTTAAATATTATAACCACTATACGTAGGAGAAAGATGTAAACAAAAACTGTTGTTAAAGATATATTTGAGAAAGACTTAAAAATTTAACGTAATTAAATTTGGACTAAAATGAGTATGAGAATATATATATATATATATATATATATATATATATATATATATATATATATATAAGAAGGACAATTTGATCACAAAATAATTTTTTTGACATATGATTATATTCTATAGTTAAAATTAACATTATTTTAATGAAATTTTTAAAATGAATTTAGTAATAGTCTTTTTGTAAGATTGAGGAAATATTTATGCATATTTTAAAATTAAAAGGAAAGTCTATATAATGTTAACTAAATTTACAGGAGGTAAATATATTTTGTTCATTTATTTTTAATATATTTACAACTTAAAATTCAATCTTTAACTTCATTACCAAATGTTTTAGTATTATCGCATGCACTTTTTTTAGTAATTATCAAACACACCTTTAAATCATAAAACTCATATTTTCATGATAAAATAAGACATTTAATTCAAGTTTAGTACTTTATAAGTGAGGAAACAAGTCTATCAACCAAATATACAACACATTTACTTATTCTATCATATATTTTTTTATAAAATAAGATATTTGATTCAAAGTACTTTATAAGTGAAAGAAAAAAGTCTATCAATAAAATATATGCAACATATTTACTAATTTAAAGTTAAATTAATTAAAATTTATTTTTTTATAATTTTTACATATTTTAAGAGGGTATTTTATAACTCTTTATGTCAATCAAATGAAAATTGTAATAGTTGTAAGTATTTCAAATAAGATTATATATATGAGATATTAGAATACTAATATATGAAATTAAATTTACATACCTAATGAATTATCATGTATTATCAACAAAGACAAAAGAACTTATGTTAGATTGGTCTTTTTCTTTGCTCTTCTCTATTATGTCAGCTCTTAAGAAGAAAGCCAGTCATAATTTTCATTAATAAAACCCTAATAATCCTCCTTATGAAAGGCTTATTGAGCCTTTAGCCTACAGAATTGTCAAACTACCTTAATTGTTATGGATATGATAGCCTATATTTTTAAATCATAATTTTAAAATGGGTCTCGTAGTTAGGGTAAACTTTAATCAATTAGACTTTTAAATTAAAATTACCGATTAATAATAGTTCACTTTATATAAAATTCTAACATTCTCCCACTGAACCATATTAATTAGGTATTATACAAGTTTTAACAAAATATATTTTGAAAATAAAACTATAAAATAATTGAATAAAAAATTTTATGTAGCCATAATTAAATAACAATTTAACCTTTAGAGATATCATACTTTCAATCCCGTCCAATATAGACATGTAACACTAAATTATGATAGTTTTTATGCCCCTTATTGACATAAGACTAATCTATGGTTAAAGTGCCCATGACTACATCGACAATGGATTTTTGTGTCGCTCTATAGTAAGAAAATATCATCAAATGTGATCCTAACTACTATTTTTTATTATCGATCCTTTTTATAATTTTTCTAATCCTTATTAGAAATTTGTATACCATATATATGTCTCTATCTTATTCTTGACATTACTTAATGGTGTTATTTTATAAGACATACCTTATTGACATCAAAATCATATTTAAGATAGATATTGACATTAAGATTTTACAATGTATAAAATTTCAATACCTCTAGGTACATTTATACATAAAACATATGATAGTATGGAATATTAACTTTATAATGATTATCAATCCAATTAATATATTGGATAAACATTCCAAAAATTGAAAAGAATCTAACAAAATAAAACATAATATGAGAGTACATACTTCCACTAATGAAGTACATCAAAAAGATACTAAGATACCCATGCTCTCAACAAGTTTATTATTTAATTTTTAGCCTTAAGAATCTAACATACATGCTTACATACATAACAATGATTATTGTACACAAATAATGATTAATTGTATGCTTCAAAAGCAAGTGGATTTTATAAAATAATATGTGAGAAATTCAAAAAAAAAAAACATAGCTCCCATTAATACAATCATGATACATCTCACAAGACACTAATTCAGCACATACTAAAGTGTTATGATAATAGGTGTCACAAAATAAAATTGACATTTATGATAATTCATAAATATGTCAAAGAAAACAAAAAATGCATCATAATAATGGAGCCAATCAAAACACATTCATAACTCTCATTAATCAAGTAATTCCAAAGATTAACTAAATGCACATAAGATATAATATGCTTCATAATTTAAAGTTATATGCTAAATAATAACTTGATTGAATGGGTAGTTACATATTTAAATTAATACAATTTATTACGTCAGAAATCTCACATTTGCCTTTTTCTTTAATAAGGTGTTAATCACTATGATTTAATCAAAAACTAATAATTCGTAATTCAAAACATATAATATCTAATAACCATCAAGATGTTCCATACTAATAATTATGCAACTATCTAAATTAATCATTATTGCTTGTGTGATAAGTAATAAATATGTGAAAGAAAACACAAAAAAGCATCATAATAATGGAGCCAATCAAAACACATTCATAACTCTAACTAATCAAGTAATTTCAAAGATCAACTAAATGCACATAAATATAATATACTTCACAATTTAAAGTTATGTGTTAAATAATAACTTGATTGAATAAATAGTTACATATTTAAATTAATACAACTTATTATGTCAGAAATATCATATATGCCTTTTTTTAATAAGGTATTAATCACTATGATTTAATCAAAAGCTAATAATTCATAATTCAAAATATATAATATCTAATAACTATCAAGATATTCCACATTAATAATTATGCAACTATTTGAATTAATCATTATTGCTTGTGCAATTACTAACTAATAAAAATTTTGAACATTTAAAAAACCCTTGTATATTTAACATAATATATAATCTAAATGATTTCATTTAAATGCACATAACCACTATTTGATGTGAAAAACTCTTTTATTATATAGATATAACAATATCTATTATTTTCTAAAAACTTTTCAAAAATATTATTTTTAGAATTTACAAAAAAAGAGGCTATATTCTACAAATATAAAAAGTAGTTGCATAATATAAAACTCAATTTAATTATAAAGCATGATGTAAATTATAAGCCACAAGGTTTCAATAATAATTTCATAATGAAATAATGTACAAAATATGTATCAAAACTAGTGAATCTTTCAATTTACATCCAACTTACATTTAAAGTTAAAGTATATAATTTTGACATGAAAATGGTCATCAAAATCAATGTACTCCCACTAAAATCAAAATTTTGATATTATATCCATTCATGTGATTTATTAGACAATAATTTATGATCATCCAAAAACCATAATTTTGTGTAATTATTATTATTTTTAAATTCAGCAATTCAATCAAAACAAGATCAAACATGTCAAAATAAATCCAAATAAGGAAACTTCATATAGTACATACAATACATAACAAACTTTATTATGAACTTTGTATAAAAATATAATTTTAAGATATAAAGTGATGACGGAAATATATGAAAAATATAAATATAAAGACTAATATATATATATATATATATATATATATATATATATATATATATATATATATATATATATATATATATATATATATATATATATATATATATATATATATATACTTCATTTTAACTAAATATTTAAATTAGAAAAAGTATATAGATACTTAAGGTATCAATTACATTAAAATAAATTGAAAAACTTTAAAATGAAGTATTTTCAAACTTCTATTTCATTATAAAAAATATTTGCACAATTACAATAATTGTATATATACATTTTATCAAATCATAACAAATGGTATACATAAACAGATATCAATAGTTATACTTTTATACAAGTACCCATATAATTGGTGGGACATTAAATGTACCATTAATAATAAAATAAGTATATATAAATTACAAATCAATTAGCTCCTACTAATTCAATGTATTAAAAAATTTCAAAAGACTTATATTAACAAGATACCATGAAGTAATCTAAGTTTAAATCATTTGATAAATGAATTATTCAACATTAAACTTATATAATAAATATTTTGCATTACTATAACTAAATGAATTTTTTTTTAAATGGCCTAAAGTCAATCATAAAAAAATAAGAAATATATTTCAAAAATTAAAAAATTATTTATTGATACCAAATAACATTATTCTACAACAGTAAGTGTAGATAAATCATTTATCATATTTATTATAAAATATTTTCACCAAATAAGGGTAAATTTTCAAATATATCTCAAAATCATCTTTGATAGTTTATATAAAATATAATGATAGTATTCAAATAATACAAAGTAATAATATAAGATAAACTTAATTTCTAATAAAAGGAAGAAATTCTTAGAATAAAATATTTTTCCTCTTTAAAAAAATTATAAAATCATAATTCCAATAACATAAGTAAATTCTTTAACAAATCAAAATAGTCATTTATCTCTTAAAGGATGTCAAAAAACAAATCTATACTAAGATAAACAATAATTAATATCTAATTTAATTCAATATAGTTACAAACATAATGCCATATATAGTAAACAATATGCGAGTCAAATATAATTTCAATGATAATATAAAAAATCAGTCAAAAAGAAAATTTCTAAATAAAAAGGAATGTTATTTACACATACTTAATTAGGCTACAAAATTATCATCAATTTGAATAAAATTTATTACTTCCTTATAAAAAAGTCTAGGTACATCATCATATACTTTCCTTTAGGTAGAGCATATAACATGTATTAAGTTCTCCTTTCTAAAACAATAAAAATGCAACAAATGAACTTATAAAGGCAATGAAATTTTAGATAGATTTTTAAAACATATAAGCTTAAATTTTCACATAGATTCTTAAACTGTTTGAGCCTAAAGCTCCCTATAAACTCTTAAGCCATATGACTCATTCCTTAAAAATAAGGTCAAAATACATTATTACATACTTCCTTTTGGAAAAAGTATGTCGTATACAATAAAACCTTTCATAAGACCACAAAAGGAGCCAATAAAAAAGATACACAAGCATTGAAAATATTTATTTCCTTTGTGCAGATAAATATTTCAAGTTAATGCATCACCCTTTTTAAAAAGCTTTATTTCCTTCGAATTAGAACAAACAATGACCTCTTTTGGGTAGGTTATTATATATAATAATCTAAAACTTTCTTTCAACTAGATGAGAAGATCCTTTTTAGGCAAGCTATTATATATAATAATCCAAAGCTTCCTCGTAACCATATGAAAAACTATTACCAAATTTTATGAAAGAATCTTTTTGGCAATAAATATTTGTTTTGCTATATAAACTACCTCTAATTGAAATATTTATTACTTTCAAAAGTCCTGCATACTAAACTAACATGTATGCATGTGAACTAGTTAATAAAAGATAAAAAATACATACTTTGCTGGATCCCAAGATCATAAATTTATTATATTTTAATAGCTTCAAACAAGTAATCTACAAGTATACTCAATCACAATGGTGTTATTTAATGTAAAATACATAAAAAGGCTAAAAAATTATTTTAGAGATTCATGCCAACACTAAATAGAGATTAACAAAAGGATAAATTTAAAATATATATATAATTTTACCTAAATCCCTATTAACATATTTCTTATAAAAAATAAATTATTCAATTCATAAATATCTAAAATATTATAGTAATATAGCATACTTAAATTAGTTTGTGTAAGACCTATGTGCTGCTATCACTCATTCTTGATAATGGTCAAGACTTATGGATGTTTTAAATTTAAAACACTAAGCTATAGTGAAAATAAAAGAAATATTGATCAATATCAATCCTAATTTCTAATAAAAAATAATATTCTTAATAAAATTTATTATTTAAGAAAAAATGCAACAATGATTATAGGCAATTTAAACTTTATGACAATAATTCTTTATGTGTTAATAATAATTATCAGAGAGTCTAAATGCATCATCATGTTCTCCTTTGTGGGTGAAAATATGATATGTTAATAAGCATTCTTCTCATGAGACTAATATGAAAATACCCTTGTTTCCAAAAACCTATCCCTTTTAGGCAAATGGACTTTTTAAACCAATGTATTTTCAACCATAATGTTTTATGTCTCATACAAAAAATTACCTTATATAATAACCCCCTTTGAGCAAGCGATTATATAAGATAACCCAAGTACAATCTTGTAACCCTTGAATAAGAAAATTTATTCTATTAATCTTTATAAGTGAGCCACTTTAGCAACCAAATACTTATAACTACTAATGAAAATTTTTCTTAATCTTGAAAATTAAAATAAATTAAATTGTTTAAAATCTTAATTTTCATACTTAACCATATGTTTGCAATAAGTCACTCTTAATGAAATTCCAAATCTTGAAGTATCTTAATCGCCCTTCAAATATAATCTTATAACCTTTAAATAAGAAGATGTATCATATCAATACAAGTGAACCATCTTGGCAACTAAACACTTATAAATGCTATTGAAAATTTTTTTATATAGGAAAAATTAAAATAAATTAAATTGTCTAACATTTTAATTTGCATACTTAACTATATGTATGCAATAAATCATTCTTGATGAGATATGAAAGCTTGATATATCTCAATTAGCTCTAAAACAATGTGGCACAAAAAAAGTCCTAAACACAATTTAAATTCAATGCATTGGATACTAAACTTTGATGTATCTTAAGTGGATCTCAAATAATATTGCATAACAATTTTGAAACATGTTTTTTTAAAAAAATTAATTATTACTTTAATTATGTACCTCTTTTAAAACTAATTGTACATGAATACTGATACTAATACAAAAAAAATGAAAAACTTTGTAAAGAGTCCTAACATATTAAAGCATTTAACTTTGAAATTTCAAGATCATTATGCATAAAATACGATAATAATCAAGTAAATAAGCATAAGTAATTAATAATATATCATTAATAAAAGTTTAAAAAATTGGAGCAAAAAACTCCTTGTGCATAAAGCACAGTACCTTTTTGTGTATTATTTAACAAATATTTCATAAATTGTGAAGCAACTTTTTAAAATAAGATCTTAAAAATTTCCTTTAACATGTTTTTTAAGGATAGTTGTTTACCACCTTTCATGTAAACACAGGGCATCTAGCCTCTGACTATCAAATCATGGAACCTTGAGTTTTCTACAAGAAAAATAGCTTTTATTTGTTGTAGAACACATCAATTAATTAAATATAGGAAAAAAGAAATATTACCTTCCTCTTCCCTAAAGTTCCATCACTATGTCTTAGTTCAAATCTTTCAAGCACTATTTTGTAATGATAACATCAAAGAAATCATAGAAGAATAACAGCTCTCCACCATTCAAATAAATTTTGGCTCAATTTGATAAACTCCGAACCAAAAAAAAAAAATGTGCCAATCATGATTTCATTGGCAAAATAGAAAAGAAATTGATTAAAATTTCATTTTCAAGAATATTTGATTCCCCCAACTTATTTCATAAACTTAATAAGAGAATTATGCACATCAATTCTCATAAAAAAATTATAATAAAACATGTTAATTTAAAAGTTTTAATTTAGAAATTTTCATATATATCAAGAAAATTAATTTCTAAAATTATATTAGATTAACATTAGATTTGATTCTTCAAATTTTCTTCAATGAGAAATTCTTATAAAAATTAAATTTAAATAATAAAATTACAATAAATTAGTCATATGATTTTATTTTGAGAATCATACACAAAAAATGCCATCAAGAAATACAATTAGAATAATATAAAACAAAATTAATTACTTTGGATTCTAATTTCATACATGTTGCCTCTAATATCATATATAAGAATTTTAACTAAGATTATATGTGTGAGATATTAGAATATCAATATATGAAATTAAATCTATGTACATAATGGATCATCTATGTATTATCAACGAAAATAAAATAATTTATGTTAATTAGGTCTTTCTCTTTACTCTTCTCTATTATAATGGCTTTCAATAGGTAGAATCCGTTCATTAGAAGTAAGTAGGAGATTTAACCATAATTCTTATTGATAAAATCCTAATTGTCCTTCTTATAAAAAGTTTATTAAGCCTTTGACCTACACAATCGCCAAATCATACTAACTCATATAGAGCTAAGCCTATATCTTTTAAATTATAATTTTAAAATGAGTCTCATATATGTCTCACAATTGGGTTAAACTTTAATTAATTAATTTTATTAAATTAAAATTATTAATTAATAATAACTCACTTTATGAAAAATTCTAACACAAAAGACTTTGGATTAGTAAGAAAAATGTAGTACTCCACTCTATTAACAACTAAGAATATTACAAAATGAAAAATATTTGAATAAAATTAAATGATAATAGACCTCAAACTTAGAAGCAAACTCAAATGTAAGATGCAATCATTTAATAATTAAATAAGATGGTGGTTCCAATGGTTTTCTAACAATGCTATTGGCAATGGCTTTGAGGTAAGTGAGGAAGAACACTCACCAAAAGAGAAAAAGACAAAAAAAGAAAAGGAAAAAAAAAGAAAGAAAATCGATCTTTTCATCTCTTTTAAAATGGATTGTTCATTTTCATGCATGTAGGAACTAGATAGATGGGATCTAGTATTTAGAAATAAAAAGATTATTTTATTATCTAACAATTACTATTGAATATAAAAAAATCAACCTTTTCTAATTTTCATTTTTCCTTCTAAATTTGTAAAAGAAATCATGTTTTGATTTTTCTTGAAATGATGCCTTTCTAAACTTTTTTTAAAGATTAATTTTGATTTCTAATAATTTTGTACTTCTCTAGAGATTAGTTTGTGATTCTAATTTTATTTATGAGTGTGATTGAATGCCTAAATTCTAAAATTTTTCCCGGCTTTCTTATGTTTTTATTTTTACAAAATGGTTTAATCAAGCTAGATCTTAAAATCAATATGAAAGCTTTATCTCATCAAAATATTTTTGAATTTATTTGGTTAAATTTTGGTTTTTCTTTTTAATTTGGTAGAGATTAGTAGTATCAACTTGACATGGAATTATGTGTAACATTATTATTATTATTATTATTATTATTTTGGTTCTAGAAGTGGTTTGTGTAGAATTCCAAATAAGAAAAGAGATTTGTATATTTTTTGAAAACTTGAGGGAAGGATAGAGTAATTTTCTTTTTAAAAAATTATATCATCGAGTTAAAAATAAATTTTTTTAACATTTATTAGCTTGCAATGATTATAAAATAACACTTAAATATATTGCATCACAAATTTAAATTTAAAATTCTTCTTGTATTGGAATCATGTGTTAAGAATATAAATAATATTGTGTATTTTTTATGTTTCATGAAATAGTTTTGCAAAATAATCTTTAAAAATAATTTTAAAAAATAATGAGAAAATAACTCTCAAATTAATTTTAGACTTTTGGAAAATATAAAACTTGTTTAAAAAATATGCTTTGAAAGCAAAAGGAAATACATATTTAACTTAATAATAAAGTAGCATTAAATATTTTGATACGAATATTATGTCACATGCAAAACATTGCATGTATACAATGATATAAATAAATAAGGGATTACAAAAGTGAAAATTATAACAATATATACTAAGGTACAATCATGCACTAAAATTTATACATTCAACCCACATTCAACCAATAATATGTTTGTGAGTTTTGTAGCTATTTTTGTTGCAATTCAATTAGATAACCTTTATAAATTCTCGATATCAAAACTTGATTCCTCCATAAGTATTTATTCATTATACTTGCATATTTTATAGTATCCTATGCTTGAACTCTCTGAATGTTAAGGTTGATCCAATTTTTAATTATTATCAATTTATAATTATTTCTTTTTATGATTTATCTTTTTATTCAAGTTAGAATTTTGTACTAAAATAGGATTAAGGTTCATTGTCAAATAAGTATTTTTAAGTTATAAATATTTATATTAGTTAAGTATTTGAAATATAAAAAAGATATGATGTAAATATTTATAAAAGTTTAGAGTTATATGAGAATTCTCATAAAGGTTTATTTAAGAAAGATATAGGTGTTATGCTTAAAAACCTTCACACACATTATCCTATAATCTTTTCATGATATAGTAAATCTTTTTTCATTAATAATTTTTTCTTAAAGTTTAGAGTTTTTTACATTAAATTGCTTTTGTTCTTTATTATGATATTTTGATTAATTTGATTTCTTAATGCTTGCAAGTTTAGAAGGGATATTTTTTCTAATAACTAGTATCAGAATGAGTTTAGCCCTATAAGAGCAACAATCTAAGAAAACAAATCCTAATTAATGTCGCATAATGGATCATAGATAAAGTTAATAGTGATGATGATAATAATGATGATGATAAAGATGATTTGATTGTATTAAGTTAATAATGATGGTTGCAATTAATAATAAAGATGAAAATGCAAAAAGTTTGTGCCTTTTAAGAAAGTGTCTACAAGTTTGTTGTTCTTACAAATGTGAGAAATTTCAATGAATGAGGAGGTGGTAAATAGACTCCGATGAAACTTATGACACTTAATTAAGATGCAACTACTTGACAAGAAAATGGTTGCTATAAAAAAAATATTACAATGATGGAGGACTCTCATAGTTAGTGCCCCATAATTGATCACGTTTAGCAATAGGAGGAGCACAAAGATGATGGAATTTGTGCCAAGGTGAAGATTATTAAGGTTGAGCCAAATTCTAATTGTCATTAATTTATAATTATTTTCTATTATGGTTTATTTTTCTATTCAAATTTAGATTTTGCATTAAAGTAAAATTAAGATCCATTATCAAACAAGTATTTTTAACCTATAAATATTTGTATTAGCTAAGAATTTGAAGTATGAGAGAAATGTGATCTGAGTGCTTACAAGGTTACATAAAAATCATCATAAAGGTTTAAAAGAGATATAAGAATAGTGGCTGAAAAGTTGTTGGGTTGTAGTTAAGAACCTTCATATGCATTATCTTATAATTTTTTAATGATATAGTAGATCTTTTTTCATTCATGATTTTTCTCCTAAAATTTAAAGTTTTTTTTTGCATTAAATTATATGTGTTCTTTATTGTGATATTTTAATTATTTAATTGTCTAATACTTGTATATTTAGAAAGGGATATTTTTCTCAATACTAAACAACTTGTCATTTATCATGGTTTAATATATAATTATGAATAATAGAAATTGTCTTCATTGTAAGATGAATGGTGGCATCAATTTTGATTGAAAAATATTTATTTAATATTTGAAATTTAATATTTCAAAGCAATAGTCAATTATTATTCTCAAGTGTGTATAATTAAAGAATGTCTTAGCATTTTTTTTATTGTCGACTTTGACCTTAATATTTTTGTATATTATTGAATTTCATCCAAATTTAATCTATCATAGTTAGTGATTATTTCCGATTGCGAGTTATCTTTCTATTTGATTTAAATTTCTATGCTTGAGTATGATTAGGATTGCTTACCAAGCTTTGGAATATAAATATTTATATTGTATAAAAATTTGAAGTACGAGAAAGACTTGATGTGAGTACTTATGGTAGGTTATATGGGACGCTTATAGAGGTTTAAAAAAATATAGGAATCATAGATAAAAAGTTGTAAAATTATAATTAAGAGCTTTCACACATATTCTCTTATAATCTTGATTTATAATGGTCTTCTTTTCATTCATAATTTTTTTCCTAGAATTTAAGATTTTTTATATTATATTATTTGTCTGTTTTATTATATTGCTCATTATTTTTGTTTGTGTGACATTTGCTTTTTTTTAAAAAAAAGAGATTTTTTATATATAAATGATATCTTTCACTTATATGGAAGGAGAAAATTCCAACACAAAATAAACAAAATCCACCAAGTAGAAGGAACCAAATTAATGAGTAAACATTTAGCAAAATTTAAATATAAATAATGCAAAAAAATTATATATGTGATTTGCCTACAATAAGCCATGAGAAATATATTCTCAAATTAGTTAGTGCATTAAAAAAAACCTATTCGATATCTATTTTGGGTTTAAAAAATATATTTTATTTTTTAAAATATTAAAAAATATTTTGTATGTGTAAATTTTGTCCCAAAAAAATAAATTCTTAATTTCACCCTTAATATATAGATATTAGACTAGATGATGATAGTGATATAAACAAATGAAAATTTCTAATGTATTCCCAATGTATAAGGGTCCGTTTTTGGGAGAAGAAAAATAAGACAGAATGATAAGGTGGGTCCCGCATAGGATGAGACTTACTTTATTATAGATTCCACTTTCTATTTCTTTCTGTCTTTTATTGGTGCTTTACATTACAATTATATTAAAACTTATCATGATAGGTGTGAATATGATGACGATGGTGATGATGATGATGATAATAAAAGAGATGGTGATAGTATATGATGATAATAATAATAGTGAAATAATAATAATGATATTAAATGGATTGAACGGTGGTAAGATGGTAATGTAGCAGTAGAAATAATTAGTAATGATAATGGTGGAAATAAATATTAATGAAGAGATTGTTAGGGTTAATAATATTTTATGCCATTGCTATCATATTGATGTTAATAGCAATAGTAAACACTATTATATTTGAAATGGCGGGTTACCACCTGAAAATGGCAGTGGTGCTCACCATCATATTAATAGTGATAATAATAATAATTGTTAATAATGATGGTAATAATCAATAACGGTGATACCTGATAATAATAATAATAATGATAAATAATAATGAATTATAAAATAATTTGTGGAGTAAAAATATTTTTTACATTTCTATTATTCATTTAATATAAATTTTACATATCGAATCCTATCCTTCGCATCAAAAAGCGTAATATATTATTCAACATCTTATATATGGGGTGCCAAACGTATAATAAGACTATATTTTATAGATTGTTGTATGATATTTAGGTTTGTACGGTTCAAAAAAATGAGAGCTTAATATATTTTCTAAAAGAAACTCAACTATGAAAGGGTGGAAAAAAAAAAGGAAAAAGGGGCAAATACACTTTACATCCTTGAAATTTCATTAAATGACAAGTTACCACTTTAATCTTTAAAAACTCATAAATTACACCTTGAAATTTTGAATGAGTGACTATTTATCCCTTAAAAATTTGGAAAGAAAAAAATAAAAGAAAAGCTATGAACACGTTATTTGACTATTAGTTTAAATCTGAAACTAGCAAGTGTGTGGTATATATATTATCAACTCATATTCTTTCTCGTAAAGAGCAAAATACGTACTGTACTAATTCTTGATTTGTCATCTAAATTGATGGTGTATTTCAAAATACTATTTCAATGGTTAATTAAATAAATTTAGGCTGAAAATTAAATTTTATTTATTTAATTTATTAAAAGTGAAGATATATTAAGCAAAAATTTGCTAAATCCATTTGGCAGCAACTACTTAATTATCTTTTAGAAAATAAGGATTTATGAATCAAGCATGTGGCAAATGACTATTGGTCCACATCTAATTGTTAGCATTTTGTTTAATATGAGTAATTACCCAAATAATTTTAGAAATTACATGCCATCCTCCAGTGAACAATTTCACAAGCTGACAAGGTGCCCAATCAATTTTAAACTTAGCTAAGTCAACAATAAGAGTTGGATTGTCCCAAAGCTAATAACTTACTTTTGCTTTAAGGTCACAATCCAATTTAAAACAAAGGAATGCGTGTAGAGCTAAACATAGAAGGTGAAATGCAATGCACAGCAAATTGACCAGTATAAGATATAGTATTATTGAATTATGCTTGGTTATAAGGCAATGAGAATGCATGAATCTATAACAACTACCTACAAATAAAGAAACATGCATATTAAACAACTCAAGTGAATAACCAAGCAGTTTGCTTCACAATAAATCATTTTTTTCTCGTTGAACATTTTTCTTAAACCAAATATCTTAAAATTTCTCCATTACAAAATGAACAGTTAAATTTAGCTCATTTAAAGAATTATTCTCATAATTTAGGTGGGTTGCAAAAATTTATTGGTAAGTTTTATAGGTTGAAGTACAACCTCGCTTTTGTTGCCAACACTAAAATGCTCATATGGGAGGTAATATATTTACAATGCAAGTCTCAGCAATTTGATCAAAGTGGAAAGCAGATGAGTTTCACTTTGTCATAGCATCATACCATTTGAAACTATAATTCTAACAAAAGGTTATACTGTTGTGTGATTATCCATATAATCCACACTGTGAAATGCAAGATTCTATAACTACCCAATCGACAAATTCACTCTCCATGGAATTATTTATACATGAAAAAATGGACTCCAATGATTAACTTAGTAATACACATATCAAACCCACTACTGTTGCATACACAATGGATACAATTACCAAAACTAATCTATATTTTCTATTAAAAAGGCATAGCAATCTTATATCGTTCACCCTCATTATCAACCACATCCCTATCCAAGGATGTTTTGGCATAACCCCTTTTAGTAATCCCACTTAAGCCACAAGGCATTGTATGTAAACGGAGTGCCTCCATATTTGATTCAAAGTTAATGCCATACCAAGTTTCTAAAATGTTTATCTGTCATCTATAAGTCCCCTTCTAGACTTACCTCTTTCACCCTGAGTTGGCGATGGGTGCTCTGATAAAGCATTACGATGGGTACTTGTCAATTAATCGCCATTGGTAATCTATGTAAGCCCTACACATTTCCCATGTCATTGACCATTCAGCAGAGACTAATCCATAATAATTTTCATTTTTAGGGTTAATCTACCATTTCAATAATTAGAATGGTTATTTCTAAGTTTTCCACCTCTAGTAGAAATATTTTGTTTTTGAAAACACTACAAACACTTTAAGATCCAAGGTTTGTTACTTTTCCACATTACTTAGGGTTTCAAAACCCTAAGGAATCTTTAGAATTTACCTTTAATTGAATGGCTTAAAAACCTATTCATATTTTGATGAAATTTTGTAAAATAAATATATGAAAGGCTATTTCTATTTTTTGAATAATAATTAATTGAATATATAATATATTATATTATTTAGAAGTTTAGTGTATAGAATTTTTTAAAATCATGATTAAGGATAATTTTGAAATTATATAAATTTTTAAATTTTGTGATAAAAATTTAAACTATTAAATTAATTAAATACTTAAAATAAGAAGTTACTTGAATGTTGTAAATTCATTTTTAGTAAAATAGACGAATTTTTTTTAGATTTGATGAAAATTATACAAATTTCCCCTATAATTTTAAAATATACACAAATCTCTCATCAACTTTAGAAAAAAGACAATTACTAAGCTCATTTTAAAATTTTTGATAAAAAAATATTGATTTTAAAGGTTAGAACATAGTCAAAGGTCAAAATAATTGTTTATGAGTTTAGTGTATAGATTTTTTTTTTAAAATCATAACTGAGAATAATTTTAAAATTATACAAATTTTTAAATTTTGTGATAAAAATTTTAAACTAAATTAATTAAATACTTATAATAAGAGGCTATTCAAATGCTATAAATTTATTCTAGACAATTTTAAAATATACACAAGTATCGTCTCCCTTGAATTTGGTGGAAAGTTCGCAAAGCTCTCCTATAATTTTAAAATATGCACAAGTATCCTCTCAATCTTATAAAAAAAAACTACTATTAAGTTCATTTTAAAAATTCCAAAAAGAAAAATTAATTTTAATGGTTAAAAACATAGTCAAAGTTCAAAATAAGTATTTGAGAGTTTAGTGTATAGAATTTTTTAAAATCATAATTAAGAATAATTTTAAAATTATACGAATTTTTAAATTTTTAATTTTTGTGATAAAAAATTTAAAATATTAAATTAATTAAATTAATTAAATACTTAAAATAAAAAATTATTCAAATGTTATAGATTTATTTTGAGTAAAATAAACAAACCTCTCTTGGATTTAATAAAATTACACAAACCTCCCCCATAGTTTTAAAATATATATAAATTTCTCCTTAATTTTACAAAAAGATTACTACTAAACTCATTTTAAAAATTCTGATAAGAAAATGTTAATTTAAATGGTTAGAACATGGTCAAAGGTCAAAATAATTATTTTATAACCAAACTACCCTTCTTTTATTTATATACATTCTCATATTCATTTTACACCAAATTACCCTAAAATTTGAAGTCTTTTTCATGCAAAAAATATATTTTTACCAAAAGCTTTTGTTCTACACTTTTTTCTCATATGAATTTTAATATTTAAATTATAATTACCATTTCAAGTCTTTAAACATAAAACAGTAGGAGATAACTTAGTAATAAGGTATTAGAATATGTGGACCAGATTAAATTATTTTAAAATATATATTAATTAATAATATAATATAAATGCATTAAATAAATTGTAAAATTATAAATATCTACAATTGAAAATGAAATCCTTCATTCGTTGATTCCAATATCTAAATTAGTCATTATATTGTATATATTAAAAAAAATGCAAACAAAAACTTTTGTTAAAGATATATTTGAGAAAGACTTAAAAATTTGGAACAATTAAATATGGACTAAAATGAGTATGAGAATATATATAAATAAAGAAAGGATAATTTGATCCCAAAATAATCTTTTTGAGATAATGATTATGTTATAATAATTAAAATTAACATCATTTTAATAAAAAAATTTAAATGACTTTAGTAGTAGCCTTTTTGTAAAATTAAGAATAAATTAATGTATATTTTAAATTTGGAATGGAAACCTATATAATTTCAACTAAATTCAGGGGAGGTAAATATATTTTACTCATTTAATTTTAATAGATTTAGAATTTAAACTTCAATGCTTAACTTAATTACTAAGTCCTTTAGTATTACCCACATGCTTTTTTTATTAGTAATTATCACACACACATCTTTAAATCATAAAACTCTTATCTTCATGATAGAGAAGACACATATAATTCAAATTTAGTACTTTATAAGTAAAGAAACAAGTCCATCAGCAAAATATATGCACCACATTTACTAATTTAGAGTTAAATTAATGAAAAAATATTTTTTATAGTTTTTGGATACTGCAAGAGTAATTTATAACCTTTCTTTCAATCCAACGGAAATTTTAATAGTACAAAAGACTATGGATGAGTAAGAAAAATACAGTACTCCACTCTATTAACAACGAAGAATGTTACAAAATGACAAATTGTCGAACTAAATTAAATAATAACAAACCTCAAACTTAGAAGCAAACTCAACAAATTGCAAGATACAATCATATATTACACCCTGAATTACTATCCCAACAAAAATATTTCAAGCGTAAATAAATCATAATATGACCTGTCTTTCAACCAACAACATGAAGCCCTGACGCGAGGAAGAAAAAGAAAAAGCCAGTCATAGCTCCAATTGATGAGCTACAAAGCAGCATGGGAAATATGAAGGAAAACATCCCTGCAAACAAGAGCCAGGAAATCCATTCAGGCCAAACCATATGGATTTTAACAATTATAAAAAACATATAATCAAAACTAGAATGACAAATTAATTTTAGATGCAATAATAAACCACACTTAGAAGTTGATGAAAATATTGAAGATACCAAAGGAACTAGAATCCTTTTTTTTTTTTTTTCTTTTTTATGGTTCCAGGTCATAAGTTCATTTTAAGATAACCAATGTCGACTCAACGGTTCCTCGCAAGGAAGGAAACTAAATGACTCGAGGAGAAAACCTTATCTTCAAAAACTAAAAATTTTTAGTATTTGCACTTGCCAATCAAGTAGAATGAAAATGGATGCTCTCAACCTACATAACAGCCTTTCAGTGTGACATCTCGTAAAATGAATAATATTACCAAAAAAGCCCAAAATAACTGTATTGAGTGCGCATTCAACTTTGGAATTATAACAGAGTCATGATTTTAATAACATTTTTTCAGGTATTACCTCACAATCACAATCCAAATACAAAGCCATAATTTCAACTTTGGAGTCTAGCACAAGAAAATGAAATTTCAGCCATGATTAAACTTAAGAGGATAGATACACTTAATGTCAGAATTTTCTTAACAGCAGAAAACATCTTGTTTAGCTATTCCATTGTTCATGAAACTACTATTAAAGTAAGGACTTTCACAAGATTAATCCACCACATGCACAGATACTAGTAATCAATGCGTCCAAACTACTTCGTTGGAACAACTAGAAAGATAACATTGTCGTACGAACATGGCAAACAACATTGTCTGGTCCGGTCTTACTCACCTGTCTTATAAGTGGATGAAGAAGTCATCAAGTGATGAACTAAATCAAACAGAAGCACTAATTATGCCTCTAAAGAACTCCAATTGCCAAAAAAACACTCAAAAATGCTCCAAAATGTCATGAAGTTTTGGAACACGCCTGCGGAACAATGGCTCGAGTCGAAAAGCTGGAACATCAAACTGCCATCTCTGGGCGTCATACATCTCATGCCATGCTTGTACAATCTCATCAATTTTGAATCCCAGACCTGCAATTACATAAAGCAGTCAGTCGGTCACCTATACAATAAAAAGAAAAAAATTTCCATCCATTAAATCAAATTCAAACATGTGCGTCCTTCCACAAAATTTTAGGTCCCACCACAGCGTAGAATGTACGATCCATTTCTTTCTCACATGAAACTAACATGATGATCCAAATCCAATGAATCTTACCTTTGATAGCTGTTCCATTGGAACAATGATTCTTTACCATGACAGCTATATCCGTTGGAGATGCTCCAGCTAGTTCAAACTTCTCAACTGCAACCTCCAAGCATTCTTCCCATGTTGGTAAACTTAGTTTATATTCTACAACAGAACGCTCATACAGTATTGTACCCCAGAAAAGATATATTTGTGATCTCATGTTTGAAGTCTGCTCTGCATCTTCATCAGGAGCGATATCCTTCAAAAGACGATCCAAACCCATTTTCTCTAACTGCTCTTTGTATTTGTCCAATTTGGATAGTCCATTCAAACGTTGCTCCTCCATTTCTTCCCACATCATGGTGCCTTTCTCCATGCTATCCTCTGCCTTGTTGTAGAGCTGAAGAACCTCATCAGAAGGGCCAGACTCTAAATCCATCTTGCTTGCAGCTGCATAATACCAGCAGAGCTTTGCTTGCTCAAACTGCTGATACCCAAGAGCTAGATATCCTTCATAAAAGTCTGGTTTGATTTTCAAGGCTTGTTCATATCTCATTTCTGCTTTCATATATTCTTTATGTGACCATTCATATGCGGCTTTAATATGTTGAACAGCAAATTCTCCTGACCCTTCCTGCGAAAAGGTAACCCTCTTCCTTGCCCTAGACAAATGAACATTCCCCCAATTAAACAATGCCAGGGCTGCATTCTCCTGAAATTTATCTGCAGCAATCTCAAAAAGCCCTTGAGCATCATCACTTCTTACTCTATCCTCCATTGCTTCAGAGTATATTTTCATACTAAGCTCATGGAGATCCAAATATGGATCTGAATCAAACCCAACATGGTTCTTAAATAGCCCTGCAAACTGACTATCCAGTCCTCCATGGTAGTCATCCTATCAGTTGCAACTTTTCCTTCTTCTATAGCCCCATCCTCTGTGCCATTACTGGTGTTTCTACCATCTGTTTGGACCTCATTCTCATTGGTTATTTCACCATAAGATGGTTCTTGGTCTGGGTTGACTTCTGTAATATAGAGTCTGAGCGAGCCCAATACATGACCTGAAGATTCAGCTAATCTTAGGTCATCAGTAGCTGTGATTGTAACCAAATCACCTTCTTGGTCCTTATACTTCACAAGAACACCCTTCAAGCCTGGAAAACGGTCCCTAATTATATCCCTCACCGACCTCATACTACATTTCACTGGCAACTGTGCAGACCTTATATCCTCTCCAAAAAACCAACTTCACTGTCCTTCTGACCAATTTTTCTTCCTTAACAGGTTCCACTGTCAATTTTTCTTTCTCAGCTGATTTTTTAACTATTTCTTTATCCTTCACAGCATTGACATTCTCCACGACAACCACTTTATCCTCTACCTTGTCGTCCTTTTTTTTGCCTTTCCTTTTCTTTACTTTCTCTTTGACATTGACAACTTTAGGCAAAGGAGAAGCAATCATCTGCTCAACATCATCTAAGTTCACCTCTTTCTCATCAATAACGATACCTTTTTCTTCCACGGTCTTTCTCAAGCTCTCTAGCATCTCCAGTGCTGTAAGATTGTTAGGTTCCACACCCAGAACAATCTTAACATCTCTGAAAGCCAAGTCCAATCGATTCAATGCTTCATAACAGTTGGCTCGTTTTAACAGAGCTTTACTATATCTGGGAGATACTTCCAATGCTAAATTACATTCATTGATTGCTCGAGGGTACTCTCCGAGACCCAGTTGCATATAACAGGAAGCCATGTAGGTGCGGAGGAGTGCAATGTCTATGTGGTTTTTGGGAAGTAGCTTAAGGGCCTTTTCGTACTTCAACATAGCACCTTCATAGTCGTTCTGTTGAAAACGTTTGTAGCCTTCTTCCTTGATCTCTTGGGACATATTGATGAATATAGCTGTGTCTTCATCAAAAGCTTTGGAGGTTCGTTCAGAGGCCTTGCTCGACTTACCATTTGCATATGCAGACTTCTTAGTTACGAGCTCTTTCTTCTTAGCGGTGGGCTTCCCCATTGATTTCTTAGCAACCGTTATACAAAGGGACAAGCAAAACTTCCCAAATCAAAGCTTCTGAAAACTTTGGCAAAAGAAAAAACTTATAAGAGCTCTGATTACAATCTGAATTCTAATCACCAATCCAAACCAATCAAACAAAGCAAAGTAAATTGAAAAACATAAATTTGCAGAAACTGGACTAATATAGATTAGAATAAGAACAATAAGAAAGACTGAAATATAAATTTGCAGATACTCTGTTTTTCATGTTTGTACCTCTTGTTTCTTCTTTTCCTTATCTAATCAGGATGAATGTATCTCTTGACTCAGACAGAAGTAAAAATAAGGCTTTTAGAGCGTTTTTCTCTGTATTTGCACTCTTGTATACGGGATCGGAGGTCATTGAAGAAATTTCGGAAGGAATGTTTTCAGCTCTGGGTCTGTCTCTAGCTTAGGGTTTCCTTTGGCTGAAGTCAACCACAACATTTCATAAAATTTATGTGCTTTTTTTGTCCTTGGCATGCTTATGTCAACGTTGGGAGAGATAAATGTAAAATTATCAAGTGGGTTGAAATTTACATTTTTTTACTGTAATGAAATACATGTAAGTATTTATTTATGTTTAATGCTGAGGAAAAAAGAATGAAAAAACATACTATCCAAATCATTGGACAGATGGAATGAAAGAATCCTACTTAGCAAGAGGGCACGTGTTTGTTTATAGCCGCCATCACCCTGTCATGGACCCAGTCCTGCTTGTCGTTGTCCCTCCTCCAATTGCTCAATCATGCAAGTGTGACGCGGACAATCCCGTAACATCTTGAAGTGAATGAGCAAGACACAGGTAGTACATTTTGACGGTTGAGTTGTACCTGCGACAGTTGCTCGTTTCATTTATTTTTTATTTTTTGCTGTCGTCCTTTCAATCACAAGGAGCCTCTTATATTAGTGGGGATCTTCGTTTTCTGATACCGCTTCCAACAGTAATTAATCTTAATTAATATCATATTTTCAACAGTAATTAATCTTAATAGTTTCGTATTAAGGCGTGTGAGAATAAGCAAACCAAAAAAAGCATCTTTCATGACACTGGCAATATAAAACAAAAAACACTCCAAACAAAATGTAGTTCTGCTATCACTTCAGAGATCATTTCACTTCCACTCTATAGATGGATGTATGTTACAAAGGTAAGGAATGACCTAATATATACCCTCCTTCAAACCTGTATACATTATCGTCTAAGTCAAATTGACTTCAATAAGTAAATAAGGAATTCCTCCAATTACCTATTTTGTTAATTTCTTTTAAATTTTAAAGGAAGAAAGACACAATCTTTTCCTTTAAAAGTCGTTATTTTTTTTTTATGACACCCATCATTATAATATAAAAAAAATATATTTATCTTAATTTTAAATTTACACTTACAGTTCTCTAGAAGAATGGAGAAAACCCATCCTCCACAACTAATATATAGGGCGTGAACAGTTTGACTCAAGAAGATTATGTGGTGTGGCACGTTTGAGGATTAATATGAGCAATTATCACTACTTGTTGAACAAAAAACAAAAGTATCATCACTTGTTAAAAAACTGAGATACTGATTGTCTTCACCTCTTAAAGTCTACAAGACTAAAAACCAATAAGCAGTGGTTTCAGTCTATAATTACATTTCATAGCACAAGAAGTTCGACGATGCTCAAAGTTGGAAAGAGTTAAACACTTAGCTACTCAGACAACCACCTAGCTGTCATTCCATAGATTTTGCATCAACCTACAACCTACTTTCTCAGCTATAGGAAATAATTCGTCTACCAACTACGGGGAATGTGCAAACGTGAAAACGAGACATTATCCGCGCAATTCCAGAAGCAAGACAAGAAACCCAGAATTCCGGCCTCCTCAGGTTGAGCAATGTCTCTCTCTCGTTTGTGTTGAACTCTCGCAAACTCATCTAAGCTTAACTTTCCGTCCCGATTTACATCAAACAAATGGAATACAATGTTTAACCACACTGTCAGAAATAGATATGCCACACACCTGAAATTGCATCAACAAACCAAAATAAGATTCCAGAAAAGTCAGTTATAATATGAGCAAGCAAAAAAATAATAATTATTATACTGAGCAAACAGTAAAATCTCATACATGGGATGCAGCTCGTTGAAAATCTTCTTTTGTTAACAAGCCATTTACTTCTCCAAAACTGAACAAAGCAAGTGAAAAGGGTGATATTTTTTTTCCGTAGATCTGCAAAACTTTTGAACTCCTCAAATGTGATGCGCACATTGCTAAAGCTTGGATCATTGCTCAGTTCATCAACCCGACCAAGAAGCTTGTCTAGATGACACATGTCAGCAGAAGCAACTATGGAGAGTGCAAAGTCCTTGGCTGATATGGTACTTCGTGATTTTATAGTCATAATGGGCAAACTCCAACCTCAGAATCTACACAACATTACAATCAAATAGTTGTATACATAATGACTTGAAATTCCACCTGAGGCAATGAAACTTGGTTGCCAAATAGACAATAGCTATCCTTGAAGACCGGAAAGGACATAAAAGATTCACTGTTGCAAACTGATGATCTGTGCACAAAAACCTACTTACACTAACTAATCACACAAAAATTAGTTCCACCTCAATCATAATTAGTACTTTCTTTCTTTACCCATACGTAATTGTAAATTACAAACATAAACCTTTGGTTACCCAAGGAAAGTCGAAAGCAACAGACACCCATTTGCCATCATTATTATATTATTTTGCAATCATAATAAAATACAAGAACCAGCAATTAAACTCATGATAAATATATTTCTTTAAACCTCATAATGAGTTATGGTGAAAAAAAATATTCAGACTTACTTCATCATGTAATTCTCTCATAAATCGGACAAATCTATCATGCCCGAGGCATCCATTGCCGTCTTTACCAAAGAAGTATTCCACCAACCTCCATTCTCTACACTATCATTGAATTTTAAGCCAGTTCGCCATCCATTCTTGTGTTGAGCACCCTGTCTATTATGGGATCGCATCAATGCCATAACTTTCTTGAATTCTTCCTTATCTATCTCCCTGTAAAAACAGGACAAAATAATTAAGGGTAATAGGGAGGTGAAGAAAAAGGGAGCACAAGGCAAGGCATCCAACAGATGCCCGATCCAATTTCAGATTTAACAAGAATAACTATCACAACTGTTTCAAAGCTGATGCCAATGACAAAAGGCTGATAGCAATGTCCTCGTGCTAAACAGATTACTAACAACTATAGATAGAAAAAGGACGCTACAGTTAACTTTAAGTAACATGCAGAACATGTGTTACAAGTCACAATCCCCAACATGATAAATCAGGCTACTGTAGCATATATATTCAATAATGCTAGACATTCGAAGGTACATGAGCACTGACCCATTATTGTTCCTATCAAACATTTTAAATACCGCAGAAAAGCTTGATTCTGGAATGCTGAGTAATGTCAAAAAAATATATACCTGTTACAGAGAAAATACAAAGGTATTATACTCAGAAAGAGAGAAGCAAATCAATCTGAATAGATGAAATAGTTAATTCACAAAAAAAAAAAAAAATCATGTATAAAACATTAAAATACACAACAGAAGGAACTCACTCTTTAAATGATATAAGTCCATCATTGTTTACATCGAAAAGCATAAAAAAGTCTGAAGTGGCACAGTGTATGTCCCCGGGACTCCTTTCTCCAATCAAGTACCCATCTCTGACAAGGTCAGATTCAGAAGGAGGGAAAACAGGAACAACTGCACGCATTAGATCTGCTGGTTTCATAAGCAATTCTCCTTCTGGTGTATGCGAAGATGCAAAGTACTCAAAAACCTGAAGCAAGGGATAAATAATGTTAAGGTAGTGATTATTCTTAACAAAGGGGAATCTTAATAACTTCAAGTCCATATTCAACCTAATGTAACGTGACATAAAGCTTAAATTTTATTTCTGATCAAATAGTGCTTGAAGTTCCAAATCAATTAGTTGACATGTACATATTTCACCATTATACAGACGGATGACAAGAAAGTGGGATAACAACTGCACGAGCTTCTTTTCCACAACTTTGCCCTTCCAACAACTACTTGGAAAAATTAAAACCAAGAAGGAAGTTAGCGGTAAAACCCGAATACTTCACTATTAGGATTTGACCCAAATTCTAATAATTGCAAATTGTGATTATATTCTATTTTAAACTATTTTCCAATTCAAATTTGGATTATTATCAATTTGTGATTATTTTCCTGTTAAGAGTTTTCTTTCTACTGAAATTATATTTTTGTGTTAAGAGTTGGATTGGGATTGCTTGCCAAATAAGTATTATTAGGTTATAAATATTTATGTTGGCTAAAAGTTTGCGGCATGAGAAAAACTTGGTGTGAGGATTGTTTGAGAGAGATTTGAGTATAATTGGGAGGATTGTTTGAGAAAGATTTGAGCATAATTGGGATTTGACTTTTTGTAGAAGTTGGGGCTTGTAATTTCTATAGTTTAATAGTGAAAATTTTGTTGATTCTCCCATGATTTATTCTTTTGAGTTTGAAGGGTTTTCCATAAGTCGACATTTTTCCCAACAAGTAATATCAAGAGGTGGTTTGATTCTACGTAGAGTTATGATCTGATATAGCAAAAATTCAAGGTGGAGTAAGCAACAAGTTTGAAATGGAGCTACTAATAGGAAGAACAATTTTAGCTTGTGGCAAAGTACAGTGAAAGATATTTTAGTACAACAAGAGCTGATTAAAATGCTGAATGGAAAGGAAAAAAAGCCAGCGAATATGACAAATGAAGCTTGGAAAGAGATAAAGATGAAGGCGGTCAGTACCATCCAACTATGCTTAGCACCTGAGATATAATATAATGTTTTAGATGAAACTTATACTATTGATCTATGGAAGAAACTAGAAAATTCTATATGTCAAATTCTGTCACAAATCGATTGTATTTAAAAAAAATTATACCAATTGATGATGGAAGAAGGCACTGATATGATAGATCATTTGAATTATTTTAACAAATTGTTATCTCAATTGATAAGTGTGAGAGTTATGATAAAGGATGAGGATAAAACTTTGTTCTTGTTAAGATTCTTATCATAATTTGGTGACATATTGTTGATAAGAAAAGATATACTTAAAATGGAAGATGCAATTTCTACTATATTAGAAAATGAAAAATTAAGAAAGTCTACCATTAGATCCAAGGAAACTTCTTATGCAGCCGATGATAGTCAAAACTGAAGCATATATCATCGTGGCAGCTCAAATAAGAAGACTTATAAATCTAATTTAAGGGGGTTAGCGAGAGATTATAATGATAAAGAGTGTTTTTTACTGTCGCAAGAAAGGGGTATTTTAAATGAATGTGTAAAAAGTTAAATGATGATCTAGAGAGTTCAAGAAAATCAAAGAGAAAAAGGAAATTAAATTTCATACTGTTCATATCGCAGCTAAATAAGATGATGAAAATTATGTAATTTTAATTAATGATGCATGTAAAAATAATCCTAATGATTATTGGCTATTTGATTCTGTTTGCTTCCGTCATGTTTGTGCCGATAAGAAGATGTTTGATACGTATAATCATTGTTAATCTGGAATTATGAAGATGACTAATAGCAACATTATGAATGTGAAAGGTATTGGTAATATAAAATTTAAGTTGTAAGATGGTAGTATAAAAATTTTGAAGGACGTGATACTTTAGGATATGGATATTACGTTAGAGATGGAATCTTGAAAATTACTAAAAGCACGTCAATCATTATTAAAGGTAAGAAGATTAATGGGAATTTGTACAAGTTAATAGAAAATACAATTGTGAGAAATATAGATAGTAAAACATACAATAGAGCAAGAAGATGGAGCATGCGTGAGTTCCTATGAAGAAATTGACCTTTGCCTTTCCTAAGATTTTGACAAGATCAATTCATGTTAAAATTCTCAAGTGAAAAGATATAATTTGTGTCAAGGTGAAAATTGTTAGGATCTAACTCAAATTCTAATAATTGATAATTTGTGACCATTTTTTATTTTGAATTATTCTCCAATTCAAATTAGGATTATTATCAATTTGTGATTGTTTTCCTATCAAAAGTTTTTTTCTACTCAAGTTAGGCTTATGTTAGAGTTGGATTGGGATTGAGGCATAAGAGAAACTTGGTGTGAGGATTGTTTGAGAGAGAAAATTGAGTGCAACTAGGATTTGGGTCTGTGAGAAAATTAGAGTTGGTAATTTTGTTAATTCTTCCATGGATTTTTTTCCTTTGAGTTTGATAGTTTTTCACACAAAATCTTGTGCGTATTTTATTGCAATTTTTACAGACTTACAATCTTCTAAGAGATGTGCCGGGTACCTTGTTTGCACATTCTGAGACAAAAATGCTGGTACGTAAACTTACATATAGCAAGCAGCAAGCACAAAGGGGAAAGAAACTCAAATAATATTCAAAAAACGCTAGACCGTTAGAATAACCTCTAGCACGTTAATAGTTATGGCGTTAACTATCTAGATATAAGCTGATGTGATTGAAAAGGATCTAATTACCTTTTCCGGAGGGCTTCGCAACCGTATGCGCTTCTCATATTTGAAGAAAATTTTTCTCCGGTAAGCATCTGCAACCAAATTCGTAGTTAGATTTGCTAAAATAATATAAGAATGCCTAAATGAGCTAAATATATTTCATATTAATTGCCCAGTGTTTGATCCACTGCAACGATTAAATTGTATTTTCCAATTTATTGTATTCCAAAAATTACAAAGACTTGCCTCCAAAAAGCAAGCTACTGGTACTTTCCGACAGGGATAATTTTCTGAACAATGTCCTCGAACTAGCCGGGCCATCAACTGCGCTCTCAGTAGTCGCATTTGACGATTCCGCATGAGAGAATGCCCTGCTGGACAGAGCAGACTCAAGATCGGAATTGGAAGTAGAAAGCCAACTCAGAAGCCCCAGACTGGACCCGAGGAGGATGGCTGAAATCCACTTCAGACACCATTCAGAAATTGAGTTGTCGTGGGGATTAGAGTCATAGCTGCATGTATTGATTACCGGTAGTGAAGATGAAGAGGTTGAAGAAGAAAAAGATGTTGGGGCTGAAGATTGAGGGATCCGGAGCTGTCGGATCAGTAATGCTTGAAGGTTTGGTGAGGATCTCTTGAGCGTTGAAAAGAAATGCATAATAGCGTGTTCAGCCTATGCAAGCAATGAAGTGAACGAGGAAAAACCGATAAACCACCTTTGAAGGAAACTGATAAGCTGATATGGGTAGCAGGACAATTTGGTTATTCTGTATTCTTCGCGGGGATAGATGTGGGAACGGGGAAAATAAGTGAAAATGCAGGGCCTTCTTGCCCCAGGCTCACACAAATCGTCCTTGAACTATATTAGGATTAGGATCTCGGTTGAAAAGGCCCACTTGGTATTCTTACGAGAACAAATCAGCCCATGATTTGATTTTTGTGATGACCAAAAAACTTTTTTCCCCTGGCATCCATAATTGATCAAGTGCACCAAACCCAAAAAAAAAAAGGATATTGTTCATGTGTCTCAACCCAATGATTAAGGTGTAATTAGATAATGAACAGCATGGGCATATATAAATTTGAACTAATTCGTCAAAAATTCATTCATTAGGATTCATATGAAAAATACAAATTTGTTTTTGTTTATTTCTTGCTTTGGCAGCAGCAAAATGCTGGTGGTATGAAGCAGAAGAGGCGATAGATAGAATTGGTCGGGTGGGATTGGGAATGTGACGCTGCTGTTGACGCTGAGCTGAGGCACTGTGCATCAGAGCAATTGCAGCAGGTGTACGCAGGAAGGACCACATCATATTCACTTGGACCATTTTCTGTGGAAGCCGATATCGCCAACTGCACTCTTTACTTTTGAACTTTTGGAAACCTCGATTTTTAGATGAAGTAAACCTCTGTTACTTTTTCTCAAATTTTTTTGTAAAATATTTTTTATTAATTCTATTCTTATAAAATATTAATTTATTCAATTTTATTATTTTATCAATGTTTGTGAGAAGAATAATTTATTCAATTTCATCCTTTTTAAAAATAAATTTAGATAGATTAATATTTTAAAAAGATAAAATTAATAAAAGATATTTAACAGGAACAGAATTGAAAAAAATTGTATTTCAAAAGAACGGAAACAAGGGTTTACTCTTTTTTTAAGCATCAAATCTTATTTAATTATTTTTAATAAAAATATTTAATTTAATAACTCATAACTCATCAATAAAATTAATTTATGTGTGCACTAAATTTTATTCAATAAATATAGAATTGGTCACATATAATCTTGTTACCAGTAAAGTATCATATTTTATTTGATTTTAGATTCTTTTCATTCTCTTCTGTTAATTTTTATCAATTTTGAAAAAATAAAAATATGAATATTATTTTAAAACTTACTATTTTTTATGAAAAAAATTATGGTACTCTAAGGATTTCAAATTCTGAATGAGATTATATCACACCATTCAAAATTTAAAAACATGAGAACACTTTAAAATTTTTCATTTTTTATTTAAACTTATAATTTTAAATAAAAAAATTATACACCCACCTCTCTCCTCCTAGATTTCTTTGCTACTTTGCATGAAATGAATACAAAATTGTACCAGTCTAGATGACTTGACTGTTATAAATGCGAGATAATGAAGCCGAAGCCACAGCTGTTTGCGTGTGAGTGACTCTGCCGGATCGTGAGCTTATGTAAGGGTCCACCGTTTGACGAGATTTTAATGGAAAGGGAACGTGGGATCCAAAGATGGTGAGGACAGCCTTTGCGTCCTTTGAATCCACTTTCTTTATCTAATGCCTCGAATATGAGTTGGCATGGGCCTCAGCTTGGTCTCAAGCTTATTTACCTCATCTTCCATACACTACCAGACATTATAATCATGTTGCTTGGCCTCTGAATTCCAGAATGACACCAACATAAGGACATTCTCAACCCCCCCCCCCCGGGGGGACCCCTAACGTCCAAAAAAATCAATCATGCAAAGCTTCGGTGTCCTCAATACATCTCTTCCCCTTTTCTCACAACTCAAAAATTATTATCTCATTTCAATATTTACTTTATTACATAACACTTTGTTTGTCTGCCTGTGTAATTGCGTGATCGAATTTGTAAATTCCAATCTTCGTTATTTCTTTCATTAATTAATCTCTTTCCTTCATTTCATATTCTCTTAAAATTACTTCAATATTCACTGACTTTTGTCATTCCAACTTCTGTTTTAAATTTTTTTCTTTTAATTCTTTATCCTTCAAATCAAATTGATGGGGTATTGGGGCTCCGATCTGGTGCTGGGAGTCCTTTTTTTTTAAGATGCTTGGGTCAGGCAGGTCCGCAATGTAAGGTAAACAGATGAATCCACCCATCATCCGTTTCCCAGTGCCACACCTGCAACACAGAGCTCCACACCAATTAAACAAGATTAAAAAGTCAATATAATAAAAACCAATAAAATAAACAGATTGTACATCTTACCACACGCAACGAACACAACGAAGGAATCAACGGCGGCGAGAAAACGGAAAAGCCGTACGTAGTTATCAATGATTGGGAGGCAATCCAAACGGATATATCACAGCGCCGCGTAAAGAACCGGGTAGATCACGCAGTTCTCACCATACCGATTACCAAACCGTCTTTTCATATTTCGATTTGATTTCAACTGAAGTTGATTGAATCTTGAATTAAAGCCTGAGATGTGATTTGTAATTATATTATAGATTTCATTTTAGTGATAAGTAATGTCCAAGACTGCCTCCTTCCATAGCATATGT